>JABWTJ010000466.1:0-657269 GCA_016801875.1 Solanum sitiens | reverse complement strand
GTCAAACTGAATTTGGACTTGGTTTTTACCCCTAAAAATACTAGGGTGAAAAGACAACTTTGCCCTTACTACAATCCGGATTGGATTTTCCTCAACTCAACAACCCAACTTGCGAAAGTCATATCTCACTCATACGACATCCGATTTTCTAAAACTTGGCGGTGTTGGAAAGGTATTCCCAAGGAATTTTCAAACATATAAATAACTCATACAAAATACTCCAGAGCTGGAAGTTATGGCCGTTTGAAAATGACCAAAACTTACTTTTATAAAAAGTTGGAAATTTTCCAGATTTCACTACTTAATTCCAAAAATGATTATTCTTGGTTTCTTAGCTTATTCTTAGATGTTTCAAGTTAAGAGATGTTTTAATATCTCCCCCGAACAACATTCATCCTCGAATGAGAACCCTTTCATAAGCTAAGGGTAGTAACATCATTTCAGCACTCAACAGCCAACACAAGTAATAACATGCTTATACATAGCCTTTTAAAGTGCTAAAAAGAGAATTTAGTACCTTGATATGTATTCTCTACGGATTCAAAGAGATGTGGATATCTCTTCTTCATAACCTCCTCAGCTTCCCAAGTTTCTTCCTCAACGAATTTGTTTCTCCAAAGGACTTTAACTGAAGCAACTTCCTTTGTCCTCAACTTGTGAACTTGACGATCCAAAATCGAAACCGGAACTTCATCAAGGATTGATTATCCTTAATCCCAACATTCTCTGTTGTTACTATCAATGAAGTATTACCCAAGCACTTCTTCAACATAGAAATGTGGAATACTGGATGAAACACTGCTAAGCTCCAACTCATAATCCACATTGCCCACTCTCTTGGAGATTCTATAAGGACCAATATACCGGGGACTAAGTTTCCCTTCTTACCAAACCTGATAACACCCTTCATGGTAGAAACCTTAAGATACACCCAATCATCCACCTCAAACTCTAATGACCTTTTCCTAACATCTGTGTAGGACTTTCGGTGACTTTGTCCTGTATTCAACCTCTCTTGAATCACCTTCACCTTCTCCATAGCTTGGTGAAGTAAATATGTTCCTATCAACCCTATTTTGCCAACTTCGAAGCACCCAATAGGAGATCTGCATCTTCTCCCATGAAGAGGTTCGTATGGAGACATTTTGATGCTCGAATGATAACTATTGTTATAAGCGAACTCAATGAGAGGTACATGATCATCCCAATGTCCCTTGAAGTTGATCACACAATAACTCACCATATCTTTTAAGGTCTAAGTAGTACGCTCTGCTTGTCCATCTGTCTGAGGATGAAAATTAGTACTCAAATTTACCTTTGAAGCCAAACCTTTCTTGAAAGATTTCCATAATTGTGCAGTAAATTGTGCACCTCTATCTGAAATAATGTAGACCATAACTCTATGAAGTCTCACCACTTCTTGAAGGTACAACTTGGCATAATCCTTTGCCAAATCGGTAGTCTTTACCGGTAAGAAATGAGCTGACTTTGTCATTCTATCGACAATCACCCAAATAAAATCATGTTGCCTTCGAGATCTTGGAAAGAATGTGATAAAGTCCATATTAATCATGTTCCACTTTCATTCCGGAAGTTCTATATTCTGAGACAAACCTCCAGGTCTTTGGTGCTCCACTTTCAATTGCATACAATTTGAACATTTGGCGACAAACTCACCAATATCATTCTTCATGCCTTCCCACCAATTTACCTCTTACAAGATCCTCTCTAGGAGTCCATCTACCTTAGGTACGCATAATCAGCCTTGGTACTTTAGCACACCATCTCCCCCTTGTTAAAAAGCCAATACTCTTTGGTTATGGACACTTGCCTTCAAATCAAACAAAATAGGGTCTTGGTCTTGCTTCTCTTTCACCTCTGACACTAAGGATGACTCAGCCCCATTTTTCACCACTATACCTCCTTCTATGGAAGACATAAGTCAGACTCCCAAATGTGCAAGTCTATGCACATCTTTAGCTAACTCCCCCTTATTTTCTTCAACATGGGAAGTAATCCCCATGGATAACCTGCTTAAGGCATCAGGAACCACATTAGCCTTACATGGGTGGTAAAGAATACTCATGTCATAATCCTTGAGTAATTCCAACCACCTTCTCTGTCTGAGGTTGAGCTCTTTCTGGGTGAACACATATTGGAGGCTCTTGTGATCAGCGAATATATCAACATGAATACCATTCAAATAGTGACGCCATATCTTCAAAGAAAACACTACTGCAGCCAATTTTAATTCATGGGTTGGGTAATTCTTCTCATGAATCTTCAACTGTCTAGAGGCATAAGCTATAACATTTCCATTATGCATCAATACACAACCCAAGCCAATTCTTGATGCATCACAATACACCACAAAGCCTTGAGTACTCTTTGGTAACGTCAAAACTGGAGCGGTAGTCAACCTATTTTTCAACTCCTCAAAGCTTTTCTCAAAAGCTTCAAACCATTGAAACTTGACCGTCTTGTGAGGTAGCTTGGTCAAAGGAGATGAGATAGATTAGAATCCTTTAACAAATCTCTTATAGTATCCAGCCAAGCCCAAGAAACTCCTTATATCTATTGGAGATGTGGGCCTAAGCCAAATTTGAACTGCTTCTATATTCTGAGTGTCAAATCTAATCCTTTCACCAGAAACAATGTGACCTAATAATGCCACAGACTTAAGCCAAAACTCACACATGGAGAACTTGGCATATAGCTCTTTATCTCCCAAAGTCTGAAGAAGAATCCTAAGGTGACTAGCATGATCTTCTTCACTCCTTGAATAAATCAGTATGTCATCAATAAAGACGATAACAAATAGATTTAAATAAAGTTTGAAAACAATGTTGCAGGTGCATTTGTCCAACAAAAGGACATAACCAAAAATTATAATGCCCATATATTTTTCTAAAATCTTTCTTTGGAATATCACATTCCCTTACTTTCAACTGATGATAGCCTGATCTAAGGTCAATCTTGGAAAATCAAGAAGTACCCTCAAGTTGATCGAAGATATCATCTATCCTTGGAAGAGGATATTTATTCTTGATGGTCAACTTATATCAATTGGCGGTAGTCTATACACATCCTAAGGGACTCGCTCCTTAAAAAATAAGCTGGAGCGCCCGAAGGTGAGACACTTGGTCGAATAAAGACTTTATCTAACAAATCTTTCAATTGCTCTTTTAGCTCTTTTAACTCTGCTGGTGCCATTCTGTATGGCGGAATAGAGATAGGAGGAGTATCTAAGATGATGTCTATGCCAAAGTCTATCTCTCTTTTGGGAGGTACTACGGGTAGATCATTAGGAAAGACTTCTAGAAACTCAGTGACTATAGGAACTGACTGAAGGGAAGGTACCTCAACACTTAAGTCATTAACTCGGACTAAGTGATAGATACACCCCTTAGACACTAACTTTCTCACCTTAAGGTACGAAATAAAATGACCCTTAGGCACAACTGAACTACTAGTCCACTCTATGACTGGCTCATTAGGAATTTGAAACTTGACAACTCGAGTTCTGCAATCTATTGATGCATAACAGGAATGGAGCCAGTCCATACCTAGAATGACATCAAAATCTACCATGTCTAACTCTACTAGATCAGCCATGGTGCTCTTGTGATTGATGGAAACAGGACAATCACGATAGACTCTTTCTGCTAGAATAGACTTCCCAATAGGTGAAGAAATACATAAGGGTTCACAAAGTTTTTGAGGAAGAATCTCAAACTGATTTGCAACATAAGGAGTTACAAAGGATAAACTTGCTACTAGGTCTAGCAAAGCATAAACATCAAAAATAATGACTTTGATCATACCGTGATAACATTTGGAGAGTTCTCTTGCTCTTGGAGGCTAGTGATTGCATATAGGCGGTTTGCCCCTCCGGCTGTACCAGATGTGGCTCCTCTAGGTGAAGTCATGTATGGTGGAGAAAGTAATGAAGATTGGGCTCTATTTTCTGAATTTCCACCACCCTGCTTATTCTTTGGGCACTCTCTTATGAAGTAACCCTCTTGGACACACTTAAAACATCCTTTCTGGCCATTACGACAATCTCCTGGGTGGTTTCTACCACACTTAGTACATGTAAGAGCCCTATTTCCTCCTTGTGCCACACTATCTTGAGACTGAGCTGGTCTCGCCTTGAAGTGCTGTGAATTCTGGCCACTATACTCATCTTGGTTTCTGGGAGTAGGTGCACTAGCAGATGATGGTGCATGCGCCTTATGTGTTTGAAATTGTGGCTGATTCGAACCACCTTTCTGTTACCCAGACTCATTTCTAGTCTTCGCCTTTTTGTTTCGATATTCCTCTCTGTCCCTCGACTTCTCCTCTTCAACTTGTTGGACATAAACCATAAGCCTGGATATGTCGATGTCACTAATCAACATTGCAACCCTACCCTCTTTGCTTGAAGCACGACCTAAATTGGCAACAAACAAGCTCATTCTGCTCTTCATCATATCTTTCACCATCTCCGGAGCATAGCGGGACAATTGAGTGAACTTAAACACATACTCATGAACACTCATGGAGTCATGTTTCAAAGTGAGGAACTCTTATACCTTCGCTTCCTTTAGTTCTCGAGGAAATAACCTCCCCAAGAAGGCTTCTTCGAAGCAAGCCCAACTTAGATGAGGTACACCATCATCCCTACCATTCATCCATTGGTCAAACCAGGTTCTAGCCACTCTTAAGTTGGTATGCAGATAATTCAACCCTTTCAACATCAACCACATGCATTACCTCAAACATTTTCTTCAACTCTTCCACAAAGTTCTCAAGATCCTCAGTAGTGCTTGATCCAGTGAATCTAGGAGGATTTATTCTCAGAAACTCACGAACCATCGAGGTTTCAGCCCCTTCTTGTCAAGCTTCTCTTTGTTCCCCGACTAAGTTGGTTACCACTTGACTCAACATCAGGATATCTTCCCGGAACTCGGCATTGGTAACCTCTCCTTTGGGTTGCACATATGGTGCATTAGGAATACCTTGTTCATCCACATTTCTTCGGGCTGGTCGACCTCTGGCTGCTCTTCGTTGAGGCATGATGATATGAAAATACGCGTAAGCACGAATTTGAGAGAGACTTTTTAGAGATAAACTCTACTCACGAAAAGAAAATGAAAGAAGTGAAACATTCCTAAATTTTGTAGCCTCCTAATCATAGATATGGCGCGCTTCACACTAATGACTAAGACTCTACAGACAAGGCTTCATAGACTCCCTAGGACTGTTGAACTCTGTGCTCTAATACCAGGTTTGTCACACCCAGAGTCTACAGCATTGACGTCGCCGGCACTCGAAGACCATTGTTCGACCCCAAACATTTAGAATGACTAATATACTCAATACCCAATAGTTTAGACTCATAAAACAACCCGAAAACACAAATAAAAACAACTAAAGGTACGCTACTTTACCAACCAAGATCCAACAACTGTTCATCAAGAACTTCAAGATTTATCACTGATTCAATAGAAAACTTGCTAAATTAAATATGTTCGTGTGTGGGTGAACGAACCCAAAACAAAAAGGTCTCACATACCTCGATGGGGATCACCTATGACGAAATCCACGCAAAATATTAGCGTTCTTGGACTATTCTTGATCTTCCTCTCCTTTTCTCTTTTTCTCCCAAGCCCGAAGCATTTTAAACTTGTTAAACTAAATTAAGACTTGGTTTTTACCCCTTAATAACCCTTAAAACGAATTAGAAAATACTAGGGTGGAAAGACAACTTTGTCTTTACTAAAATCCGAATTGGATTTTCCTTAACTCAATAGCCCAACTTCAGAAAAGTATATTTCCCTCATACGACATCAGATTTTCTCAAACTCAGCGGCGTTGGAAAGGTCTTCCCAAGGTATTTCCAAACATATAAAGAACTGATCCAAACTCTTCATGAGCTGGATATTATGGTCGTTTGAAAATGACCAAAACTCACTTTTTTTTAAAGCTGGAAATTTTCCAGATTTCCTACTTAATTACAAAAATGATTACTCTTGGTTTCTTTGATTATTCTTAGATGTTTAAAGTTATGAGATGTTACATTTATTACTTCATTATTTTAATGTATCATTGACGATACGAGTGTAAGTATGGTACATAGGTATGAAATGTATCATGTAGTTATTCTGTATCTAAAACATGTAAAATGTTGAGGACAATATGGTTTGTTGTAATTAGTTGTAATTATGTATCTTGCATTGGTTTTTAAAATTATTTTGGAATGATACGTTGAAAATAAGAAATCTTTAATGTGTCTTGCTCAATTGTAATAGTGAACAAGGAGAGAATGAGGACTTCTAATATCTTAGAATGTATCAATGGTTGCCTTATTGAGGCAAGACAACTACCTATATTATGCTTTATGGAAGTAGCTATAATTATATTTAGTTCTTGAGACTTTAACAATTGGGAAATAAGTTCTTATACAAAGGATATATTTGGGAGGATATTTGAAGAGATTTTGATTATAAATGCATCTAAATGTATAAAAGAATGTCAGGACGACCAAGGAAGGGAAGGAAGAAAAATCAGGATGAAAAACTAACCACAACATGAATTGTTGTGGACGTTTTGGACAAGAAGGTCACAATCAAAGAGCTTGTACTTTCTTTCAGAAAGATTTTTAATGAATAATATTTTTGGAGTGTTGTGATGTATTAAATTAATAATTTTTAAGTTGTAACATTTCTTTTAACTGTATAGATACATACATTACGAAGTACTTTTAGATTATAAATTTCTGATACAATAAATTGATTTGTATAAAATAATTTTTGATTCTGGCTATAATTTTGATTGATAATTTCTGATATAAGAAAGAGAATCTGGCAGTAGGAATTATGTTCCAAATACAATTTATATTATGCATTATTTTGTGTTTGATACAAAAGTGATTGAGAAATATTGTATCTAATGTATAATGAAGTATGAATATTAATGTATCACAAACAAAAGAAACTAAGTTAATATACGCTTAAAATATAAATCGCAGAGGCTAAATATCAAATGTATTTGTAGCTGCTTAGAACTACATAAAACAATATGGTTGTGCATTTATGTGTTAAATATTACGAATCAAATACTTATTTTGTTGATATCTTTGTATAAGATTATGATCTTAATCATATACTTATTTTTTTGTTGATATTTTTGTATCAGATGATAATATAGTATCTAGGCGTTATGATGTATACAATACTTATAATAGACAAAATGTAACAAGGTGTTGACAATGGCGAAAATTATATTCAAAATAAATAATTTTTTTACAAAAAACTATAAAACTTGAGAAAATGCATCTTGAAAAATAATAAACCCTCAAAAATATTAGTTAATATATCTTTAAACAATAAACATCAAAAGCACATAATCACTATTCTATAAGAACCAAGTTATCTAGTTGTTGTGAAGTGAAATAGCTCTTCAACTTTATTAGATCATTGATATCTCTAATATATCCCACCTTGACTTTGTCGAGACCGTACTTCCATAATAGTGTTGCATATATTGTGCGAAGATAGTCAACTTAGAAACCATTAGATGGATGTTGACTTCATCAGTACGAATTCACCAAAGACATCTACAAACATTCAATAGTCACTATGTACCTGCCTCACTTGAGATTTTTAAAATAAGGGATTTTAGAACTATTTTGAAATAGTAGGAAATAATGGAAAATATGAAAATAAAGGTGTGTATATAGGCAATTTATCCAAAAATAAATTATATAATTATCTAATTAATAAGAATGTTATATAACTTCAATTAACTTCAAAATTTTAAACATTAAGATTATAATTAAATGACAATTATTTAAGGAAAATAGTAAATAATAGTTGTCTATTGTAAAATCGTTGAATGAAAGACAAAGATTTATTCAAATTTTCTAATGTTCTTCATGATTTTACAAGAACTAGTTAAGTGAAACTTGGTTTGCACGTGTGCAACATTAATTAATGATAAATATATATAAAAAGAAGAAATTATGACTTATTTGGTACTTTTAAGGATATTAATTCTTTAAAATAATATAGATAGATATAGATATTTTCTCGGTTCATTTTTACTTGCACATTTGGGTCTTAAAAATTATTTGAGAAATAAACAATTAATAATAAGGATAAGATATAGAAAAAAAATTGGTTTTCTTCATATGTTAACATAACATGTAACAGTGAAAAAACAATTTTTGAAATAATGGATAATTAAAAGTGAACAAAGGAGTAGATGTATTCTAGTTCATTAAATTACCTAACTATGATAAATAATACGGAAAATTATCAAAATGTTTTTTCCAAAAATGTCCTATTATTATTTTTGGAAAAGAAATGTCCTTTGTCTAATACATTCCTTTTCCTAGTAAAAATATTCTATCCATCGTTAATTTTTATGTATGTAATCCATCATATATTTTTATTTAGATAACATAAAAAATTCCTGATCAAAAAGAAAATTAATTCTCAATATATTCGTAATTGAAGGATGATAAACACTTATTAATTTTCGATTTTAAAGTTAAGATACAATAATTATTACAATTAATTCATAAAAGATATAGTTTATTAAATTGCTCCTCATTACCAAATATATTTAAAATATCATCAATGAAGTTATTGCTAAACATTTTTTCATATTAACTTCAAAATTAAGGAATACATAGGCAAATTACAATAATGATTAACAAATAAATAAATTTTCTATTTACTAGTATATTTTAATAATTCTATAAATGAGAAATAATAATGTGTTACAAATCTATTTAATATGGATGTTTCTTTTCATCAACCTAATGTAATGCATGTATTAATTTAAAGCAAGAATTAAGGATTACTAACGTATTTTGGTTAAGGTAGTAAACCGACGATCACTACCTCTTATAAAAGGGTCTTCTTCATCCTTAAGAAATACACACTTGAAGAGATTAAATAATATTCTCCACTCTATACTTTCCATCACCATTGGTCACCCTTTATTGTTTTTGTATTCTTGTATTTTTCTCTCGTTTTACAACACGTTATCAGCACGAGTCTCTAACCAACTGAGACATACTTAATTCGATATTAATTCCTAAAAGTTAATCAACTTTCTTTTAAAGTAAGGTATATATTTGTGTGTTTATAACATCTCTAATATGATTTGCATAAATCTTTGATCTGTATTTTTATAACTGTAGATATAACTTGCTTTAGGTATTATTATAATACTTTACTAGACATAATAATCAATATGTTTCAAGTTTATATTAATATGTTATTTATGCTACTAATTTATAACTCTAAATTTAATACTAATTAATATGATAGCATGATAGTTAGAAGACTTTTTAATATTTTCTTAACATAAATTTATGATAAATATTTGTATGTCACAAAGAGAGTAGTATCATATTAAATAAGACATGAAAAACATACAAAAAAATAGCGTTAATAACTATTGAAAGTAGAAATTAATATTAAAAAATAATTAGAATGTTTATTAAATTTACCATTTCATACTTTATGAGTTTACATGTTAGGAATGTATGTGAAAGGTGGGGGTTTCTCAACATCTATTTCATTGATAGCAATGATCAGTATATTCTCCTTCCCTTTTGAGAAATCATACTCCATGACAAACTTAGTCAGCATAGTAGAATTTGGTTCCTTGAAAACATTCATCAGCAAAAAGTTTTTCTATGACACTCCCCCCCCCACCCCCCATGATTTCAGAATTTTGCTCTCCCATAGCCATAATATGAGTTTCACTACTCTTCTTCTTTGCATGTTAGGTCGTTTTTCTTTTTGTTTAATGATGTGTTTTTTTCTGCTTTGATATAACGTTTTTTTTATTCTTACAATCATAATGCCTTGTCATGTCAGTGTTAATAATCATGTAATTTGTTTGTGTTTTTTATTGAACTGATTTCTATTATACTTGATTTATAGGATGAAATTTATGTTGTGCCTACTTGTAGATGTCATTTTTGCCGGAAGAAACAAGTTTCCCAAAGAAGTTAAGGAAGAAAAACCTTCATCACAAGATTGATACTATATCGCTATCAGTATGTAAGCGCATGAGAGTTAATATTACCAACAATTTTCCTGAAAATTGTCGTTTATCCATTCGTCAAAACAATGGATACAACGTTAAACTACACGATGTCTTGATTAATCATAAGTTAAATATTCCCAAAATTTCATAAATTTATTAAAGATGTGAATGGTTTTCAAATGTTGGACGTATTATAAGTGAAGCTAAATTTTCCATTATTTCTAAATATGAGCATGATCAGAAACGAAAATAAGTTGGAGAGACTCTAAAACATTTTGCTGATGAATATACTAAGATTTTGTGAAAAAAGAAAGCAAGAAAACAAGGAAGACACATAGAAATAGAGGTTGCAATGATTTTGAGAAAAGAAGGAAAGTGGTAAATTCTGAGTGGTCCTTCAGCCATGTTCCTGGAGTTGAAATTGGTGATCAATTTAGGTTCAAGGTAGAACTTGCTATGGTCGGACTACATCACGAAATTTTTAGGGGTATCAATTATGTGCATATTAATACAACAAATGTTGCAACTTTCATTGTTAATTTTGGTCTATATGAGAATGAGACTATATCTTCTCAAAAGTTCATTTATGTAGGGCAAGGAGGGAATCCTAGAGTATTTGTTAATGCGAGAGTGGAAGATAAGAAGCTTAAAAGGGATAATCTTTCCTTGATGAACTAAATGGATTTGGTATATTCAGTGACTGTTATTTATAGCCGTCCAAGAATTAATGGTGAAAACCCCGATAGAAAATACATTCATCAGCAAAAAGTTTGAGTGTCTCTCTAACTTATTTTCGTTTATGAATATGTTCATATTCATAAATAGTGGCCAATTTAGCTTAATTTATAATACATACACCGTTTGAAAACCATCCACATCCTGAATAAATTGATTAAATTTTGGGAATATTCAACTTATGATTAATCAAGACATCATGTTGTTTAACATTGTTTCCATTATTTTGACGAACGGATGGACGACAATTTTCAGGAAAATTGTTGGTAATATCAATTCTCATGCGCGTACATTCTGATAGAGATATAATATTAATCATGTGAAGAAGTTCCTTCTTCCGCAATTTCGTTGAGAAACTTATTTCTACCGGCACAAATGACATCTACAAGTAGGCACAACATAAGATTCATCTTATAAATCAAGTATAATAGCAAACAATTTTATAAAAACACAATAATATTACATGATTATTAACACTAACACGACAAGGCATTATGATTGTACGAATCAAACAAGAAAAAAATGTTATATCAAAGCAGAAAAAAACACATCATGAAACAAAAAGAAAAACGACCTAACAAGCAAAGAAGAAGAGTAGTGAAACTCATATCATGGCTAAGGGAGAGCAAAATTCTTAAATCATTGGGGGGGGGGGGGATTAGTGTCATAGAAAAAGTCGAAATAGAAAGATTAACACTCTGCATTAAACTTATGGTCCTTATAATGGTGGAATAGTCTAGAACACCCTTGCACTTGACTCTTTTTGTATATTATACCCTTATATTTACGACTTTTCAACTGGACCCCTGAACTCGATGAAGCACAATATATTAAACACCTCTGCTCATTTACTGAACACATATGGCATTAATATTGTTGACTTGAAACAATGCATAATTTCACGCGTGTTAAAGCAAGTATGTCTAAACTTATTATGAAAAGAACATTAAAATTTAAAAGATAAATAAATGAAAGAAAAAAAAAGAAAAAAAAAGGGAGGGGGAGTTACTTCTTCAAACCCATTGTTGTGCCCCCCCCCCCACAACCACCACCACATTCGTTGCCCCCACCCCAATCAAATTTCTTATACCCATTCCACCTCTTTCCTTCTTTATTTGGATCCACCCACCATTTCCCTTGTTCTTCTTCTTAACACCCCACATACCTTCCCATCCTAAGTTTTTTCTCAAAGTTCATTCTTTTTTGCTGCAAATCAATTTCTCTCCTAGTTCTTTTTGTTTTGCCATATTTATTTTTTCAAAAACTACATTTTGTGTGTAATTTTTAGTGAAAGTGGATATTGAAAAATGAAAAACTCAATTTATAAGCTTGATGAAGCTTTAAGAATAACAAATGGTTTTTGTGAATTTATAAAATAAATTTAAAATTGTATAGAGATTTTTTGAGTTTGTGTTTGTGAACCAATAGCATAAAATTCAAATCAAATTGCTAAGAATTCTATCCATTTAATATGAATTTGTGCTCAATTTGAGAGAAAAAATGGAGAGCATAATAAAATTTACTTGGTACGTTTTTTATTCTTATCTATTTTTCTTATGTGTCATTAAAAACGACTTGCAATCGTATGTGTAAATAAGTGTATCACACGCACACACCTAGGATGATGAAAGGGTTTAAAATATTGTCTTATGGTGAGTGTAAATGTTTAGTTTACATAATTTTTAGTATAAGGGTCCAACTAACAAACAAAGTCAAGTATAAGGGCTTACCAAGTCATTCCCGCCCCTTATAATTAAACTTTTGTTGCAAAAATAGTCCTTAAAGAGAGGAACAATCTTCCCTAATGGAAGAAGAAAAGGAGTTGATGTAGTTTGACTAATTTAAAACAAATCTTCGAAATATTAGTATTTCTCAGCATGTCTTAGAAGTGTTTCTTAAGGTCTCACTGAGGGAAAATACACTATAGTTATAGTTTGGGGAAAATCTCAAGGCATTATTTTTATTTTTAAAAAAATATCTATGTAAAAATAATTTATTTAGAATGCACAAAAAAAAACTGTTAATTAAAGGTTTATAAACTAAAAATTCTTGACTTTGCCCTAACCTGAGATGGGTCCAGAAAAATCTTTTAAACATATGAAATAAAGGTAGGAAATCAGAAAGATTAACATTAAGCGACATGAGAGAAATAAAACTAAATAACTTCAAAACACCAAGAAATGAAATAACTTACTTTTAAGTATGAATCCAAGTGTTCACTTCTTAAGATCCAAAAATTTTCTCAAACCAAAAGATCCCAAAAAAATTAGAGGAAGATGGAACAAGGGCGTACAAAAAAATACAATACCAAACTCCTATTTATACTAAAAATAGTGAAAGTTAAATTAGGTATACAATTGATTTTTAATCAGATCGTATTTTCATACATTAATAAGTTTCCAAGTAAGTCAAGTATAAAATTAGACTTAATAAAAGTGAAGGCTAAATTAGGTGTGCAACTGATTTTTTTTCAAATTAAATTTATATATATATATATATAAATAAGTTTTCATATTATATCAAAGCAGAAAAAAGCACATCATGAAACAAAAAGAAAAACGACCTAACAAGCAAAGAAGAAGAGTAGTGAAACTCATATCATGGCTAAGGGAGAGCAAAATTCTTAAATCATTGGGGGGGGGGGGATTAGTGTCATAGAAAAAGTCGAAATAGAAAGATTAACACTCTGCATTAAACTTATGGTCCTTATAATGGTGGAATAGTCTAGAACACCCTTGCACTTGACTCTTTTTGTATATTATACCCTTATACTTACGACTTTTCAACTGGACCCCTGAACTCGATGAAGCACAATATATTAAACACCTCTGCTCATTTACTGAACACATATGGCATTAATATTGTTGACTTGGAACAATGCGTAATTTCACGCGTGTTAAAGCAAGTATGTCTAAACTTATTATGAAAAGAACATTAAAATTTAAAAGATAAATAAATGAAAGAAAAAAAAAGAAAAAAAAAAGGGAGGGGGAGTTACTTCTTCAAACCCATTGTTGCGCCCCCCCCACCCCCCCACAACCACCACCACATTCGTTGCCCCCACCCCAATCAAATTTCTTATACCCATTCCACCTCTTTCCTTCTTTATTTGGATCCACCCACCATTTCCCTTGTTCTTCTTCTTAACACCCCACATACCTTCCCATCCTAAGTTTTTTCTCAAAGTTCATTCTTTTTTGCTGCAAATCAATTTCTCTCCTAGTTCTTTTTGTTTTGCGATATTTATTTTTTCAAAAACTACATTTTTTGTGTAATTTTTAGTGAAAGTGGATATTGAAAAATGAAAAACTCCATTTATAAGCTTGATGAAGGTTTAAGAATAACAAATGGGTTTTGTGAATTTATAAAATAAATTTAAAATTGTATAGAGATTTTTTGAGTTTGTGTTTGTGAACCCATAGCATAAAATTCAAATCAAATTGCTAAGAATTCTATCCATTTAATATGAATTTGTGCTCAATTTGAGAGAAAAAATGGAGAGCATAATAAAATTTACTTGGTACGTTTTTTATTATTATCTATTTTTCTTATGTGTCATTAAAAATGACTTGCAATCGTATGTGTAAATAAGTGTATCACACGCACACACCTAGGATGATGAAAGGGTTTAAAATATTGTCTTATGGTGAGTGTAAATGTTTAGTTTACATAATTTTAAGTATAAGGGTCCAACTAACAAACAAAGTCAAGTATAAGGGCTTACCAAGTCATTCCCGACCCTTATAATTAAACTTTTGTTGCAAAAATAGTCCTTAAAGAGAGGAACAATCTTCCCTAATGGAAGAAGAAAAGGAGTTGATGTAGTTTGACTAATTTAAAACAAATCTTCGAAATGTTAGTATTTCTCAGCATGTCTTAGAAGTGTTTCTTAAGGTCTCACTGAGGGAAAATACACTATAGTTATAGTTTGAGAAAAATCTCAAGGCGTTATTTTTATTTTAAAAAAAGTATCTATGTAAAAATAATTTATTTAGAATGCACAAAAAAAAACTGTTAATTAAAGGTTTATAAACTAAAAATTCTTGACTTTGCCCTAACCTGAGATGGGTCCAAAAAAATCTTTTAAACATATGAAATAAAGGTAGAAAATCAGAAAGATTAACATTAAGCGACATGAGAGAAATAAAACTAAATAACTTCAAAACACCAAGAAATGAAATAACTTAATTTTAAGTATGAATCCAAGTGTTCACTTCTTAAGATCCAAAAATTTTCTCAAACCAAAAGATCCCAAAAATATTAGAGGAAGATGGAACAAGGGCGTACCAAAAAAGACAATACCAAACTCCTATTTATACTAAAAATAGTGAAAGTTAAATTAGGTATACAATTGATTTTTAATCAGATCGTATTTTCATACATTAATAAGTTTCCAAGTAAGTCAAGTATAAAATTAGACTTAATAAAAGTGAAGGCTAAATTAGGTGTGCAACTGATTTTTTTTCAAATTAAATTTTTATATATATATAAATAAGTTTTCATATCAAACAAGATAAGTGAAATACAAAATTAGAAAAATAGTAAAAGTGATAGCTAAATGAGGTATGCAATTAATTTCTATTCAAATAAGATATCCTTAAATTAATAAATTTCCATATCAAACAAGATAAGTCAAATAAAACTACACATAATGAAAGTTAAGGCTAAATTAGATATGCTATTGATTTTTATTCAAATTGAGATTCTTCAAATAAATATTTTTCCATATCTAACAGATAAGTTAATTACAAAAAAGTGAAGATAAAATTAGATTTGCAATTATATTGACTATTATTCTGATTGTATTCTTTACATCAACAAGTTTTCATATCAAACAAGGTAATTCCTATACAAATGTGTCTTTTCCTAATTAATATATCTTTTAATACACATTAGTTTTAGTAAATTATTTTTGAACGATTTTTATGTAATTGTTTTCTTTTAAAACCCTTTAACAAATATAAAAGTAAAAAAACCATTTTTTTTAAATTTTAATCTCCTTTTATCAATTAAAATAGAGCTACACTTTATATTTTATTAACTACTATATGTCTTATATATAATATCATATTAATTGTATCATTATTTCTCATTTATAGAATTATTAAAATATACTGGTATAATAGAAAATATATTTGTTTGTTAATCATTATTGCAATTTGCCAATATATTCTTAATTTTTAAGTTAATATGAAAAAAGGTCAGCAATAACTTCATTGATGATATTTCAAATATATTTGGTAATGTGGAGCAATTCAATAAACTATATCATTTTATGAATTTATCATTATAATTATTGTATCATAACTTTAAAATCAATAATTAATAAGTGTTTATCATCCTTCGATTATGAGTATATTGAGAAATATGTTTTTTTCTTTTTCGTTAGGATTATTTTATGTTATCTAAATAAAAATAAATGATGGATTACATACATAAAAACAATGTTTACAAATTTTTATTAGGAAAAAGAATGTTTTTGAAAAAGGGCATTTCCTTACCAAAAATAATAATAGGACATTTTTGGAACAAGGATTTTGACAATTTTCTGCAAAATTTATCATAGTTAGGTAATTTAATGAAGTAAAATACATCTACTCTTCTGTTCACTTTTAATTATTCATTATTTAAAATTTTTTTTTTCACTTTTACAATTAATTTTTAACATATGAAGAAAACCAATTATTTTTTCTGTATTTTATCCTTATTATTAATTGCTTATTTCTCAAATCATTTTTAAAACCCAAAAGTGATAAGTAAAAATGAACCCAGACAATATCTATATATGTCTATATTATTTTAAAGAATTAATATCCTTAGAAGTACAAAATAAGTCATAATTTGTTCTTTTTATATATATTTATCATTTATTAATGTTGCACACGTGCAAACCAAATTTCACTTAACTAGTTCTTGTAAAATCATGAAGAACAATAGAAATGTTGATTAAATCTGTCTTTCATTAAACGACTTTACAACAGACAATTATTATTTACTAGTTTCCTTAAATAATTGTCATTTATCTATCATCTTAATATTTAAAAGTTTGAATTAATTGAAGTTATATGACATTCTTATTAATTAGATAATAATTAAAATATTTATTTTAACATAAAGTTTGCTACACATATATTTTACTGTATCGATCCATGGCGCTTTATTTTTCAACTTATTTCAATACCTTCAAATATACCGATTATTTCAGTTAAAAATAGCACAAATACAAGAAAATAAGATATATACAAAAATATATCTACTATATTTCATTTTTTCTAATTCCGATTAATTAATACACAAATTAATTAAATTTCAGTTTTTCTAATTCCGATTAATTAATAAAATAATTATAAGAATGAGGTTGCTTGAATAAACAAGAAAATAAAGTGAAATTATAAAGATTAAAGTCAAAAGTTTAATGATATGTGAAAATTGGAGGCACAAATGAACAAAATGCTGATCTAGAATATGTCGTTAATGAACAAGATGTAGGCGCTAATGATTAAGATGGAAAAGAGATGTAATTTCAGTTCCTTCAGAATTAGCAGTCAAATCTATTTCTGGGAAGGTAAAAAATGTAGTTTTGACAATTCTTAAAATACAAAAGTAATACAGATGAAGGAGAAGATTGTTTGACCTTGTTCATGACCCTTTCAAGCTACAACGAAGTAGAAGTACATTCGATGAACATTGAGAGCAGGGAAAATCCATTCTTCACTGTTTTGATTCAAAATGTCAGCAGTGAACAACTTTCTTTTCCTGAAATCTCAATAATACACAACGGTTAATAAAGAACCTCACATTGATATGTCACACGACACAATTAAAACAGACTATTGGTAGAAAGCATGGCATGCAGTGCCATTCCTATGCACGGTCTACATGTTATAGCTTACCTTGGCAATGACTTATGTTTTCTATAATGTTATTTTATGATTTAGTTTGGTCATTGCATGTCATAAAAAAGTCTTTTTAGCATGGTTTCATAAAACATATGCATTGCTATCGTACTTTGTAGATTCCATGTATTAACACATACTTTTGCCTACATTATTTCATTTATCAAGGGTCCGGTGCTCCTCTCTACCATACTTGTGGCTAGTGATCCCACAAAGATATTGAAGATTGTTGAGTCCTCATATTCTGAGAGGAAAGACTATTTTATTGCTGTTATGTGTTTCCATTTAAGATTTTGTATGTGTTGTATGGGTTACGTCCGAATCAGTTCCTCATGATGTAAATTATGGCTTTGAGACTTATGTTAGACTTCTACTATTAAACTCTTTTATATGAAATACTTAATTTAATGTCATTATGTAACACCTCAAATTCAAAAAGTAGAAATGGCAGTTTTTTAACAATCGAGTGCTAGGAATGAAGCAGGTCGCTGACGGTCTGTCATCTAACACACACAGATAATAGGTGGGTATGTGGTTTGGCCTGTCAAGTTTTCTTCAAAATGTCAAGTTTATGTACTTTTAGATGGTTTATCGGGACAATTCTTTATTCACCGCACGAACCCTAAATAGGTTCCACAAGTGAGTCCTAGACTTAGAGAAAATTCAAGATAAAAAAGTGAGACCTACGGTCGGAACCCACAACCCGTCATTGGTAACATAACCGTGGGTGGGTCCCATTGATTAAGGTCTAAAATGCCCGATTAGGATGGTCTATGAGTTGATCAACAGATTCTAGGCCACGGTTGTCGGGGAGCTCAACAATTATTTTCTTTTGTACTTTTTGGGTCTTTTCCTAATTATTCTATCATAATAATATGTTGTTTTACCCTTACCTAGAAGTCCTATATAAGTAATTTTCACCCCAAATTTCCGTAATTTAAATAATTCTCTCAAATTCCATAATGAAGGCCAAGTATTCCTGTCAAGAATATTTATATCTCTAGAAATCTTGAAGAAGATAAACTCAACCTAGGGTTTCAAGGATCAAGCTTGCAATTCCCAAATTTTAAAGGGTTTTGATAATCATGGTATGATAGTCTTCAATCATGGAGCCATTTTCTTCATGAAGTCCCCAAATTCTCCAATATGAAAAGCTAAAATTCTCCTATTGAGTAAGGGTTTTCTACCATGTCGATAGTTCTTTTAAAAATTGATTTACTCAATTGTTTTATGATCCATCAAGAATATATTGATATAATTACATGATTTTATGATGAATTCCCATGAACCCATGCCTAAGCCATGGTTTCTAAATTATTATAATTGAAAGTGGGTTTTGAATTATGAAAGGAGAAGTATGGAATTGTACATGTTCTCATGAAATTGATCTAAATATTTAAGGATGCTTTGAGAGTGAACAATCAATGTTGTTGTTGTTGTGTTGTTAAAAGTTTTCTCACAGAAAGGGTTCTAAAGGGTAAAGGTCTTCTCACCTAAAATGAATCAAAGTGAAGGAGCAATATAATGAAAAGTAGCTTGTATTGGCAATATGGCGTGCCCTTCCACGGATGATAAAGACAATTTTTGAAAATGATTTCTGTGGGATTTACCCTTTCCATCGAGAGGATATTGAGATGGAAGTTCTCCCGTTTGTAGAGGTTGAATTTTTAGTAGCAATCTCTTTTTCCCATACCTACGTGTCCCCATAGAATGATTGTCTTTAATAGACTTTAGCTAGTTGATCCACATAAGCTAGGAGTTCATGGTCTTATCTTGGCAAGTAAGTGTGGGGAACACATCGGAATTCGTGTTGATAACTCACATGGTCTTATATGTCAGCTTAAGGTAAATGTCCCACAGTAAAAGCTAAGGTTACTCAAGAAGTATCATGAATGTTATAAAAATGTTATCTTGCATTAACCATGTTTTTATGATTTATGTTGTTTAACTCTTTTACCTCAGGTTTTATCTCAGTCATTGCATATTTATGAAAATGTCCCTTTTAAGCATTTTTAAAAATGTTTTATGTTGTACTCTCGTACTTCGTGCATTTTTTACTAACACATACTCTAACGTACATTTCTTATAAAAATATAGGGTGCCACACACTACGTTTGAACTTCTATGGGTAAGGATTGTAAGTAGAGACTTTAATATTGGCGAGTCCTCACACATTTGAGGACTAAGCCTTTATTTCATTATGTAATTTTATTTCAATTTTGGACTTGATGTACATGTTACGTGAGGAGAACCTCTTCCATACTATATAGCTTTGAGATGATGTTTTGACTTCTTCTTCATTTTATAAACTTGATGTTGATCTTTTGAATCATATACTTCTATTATCTTGTATAAAGAAAGGTAAGTGGCTTGTATGAGATTTTTTTGGGTCTTATACGCCATTTAATCCTAGGGGCTACCTGAGCTCATGACATTTAGACTGTTGTTTCTATTATCTTATATGATATAAGGTAAATGGCTAGTGTAGTGCCACTCATAATCTTATATGTCATGTCACATCTATGGTGTACTTTATGTTATGAAAAATTTGGTATTTTCAAAGTACAAGGTTTATTACGGTCGTAGGAGGTCTCAAAATCCACATCGAGTAGAAACTTGTGAATAAGTGTGAAGTTTGCCACATTATTGAATGTCAGGCTATATTATGTTTAGGAAACTCCACTTATTTCACTACTATAAAGTTGTGTGACAGAGATTAACTCTATATGTCTCTCTCTTAATCCCTATCCAATGCTTTTCAGGATGTGGCCACTTGAATGGTATATGCTAGAAGGAATGCGGTGGAGAACGTGGAACGAGAAGCTACTCAGGTACACTTTGGCAGAGCAGGTGACTAATGCCGAGTTTAGTGATCCTTTTCACACGTTGGACTAATCTATGACAAATCAATCCAATAAGGAGGTTGTGGTCCCCGTAAACAAAATTTTGGGAACAATAGTAACTAAAAGAGAGACTTCACAAGAAAGAATCTTGTAGAAATTCATGTTTCCATGTTTGAGGAAGATCTTGAAGAGCTTTTTTCACATAGTTTTTGTGGGGTTGATAATCATGGGAGTTACATTAGTTGAAAATGCAGAATTTTCCTCTTATTAATTTAAGGGTGTTGCTCAAGTATGATCCAACCAATGGAAGGAAGAGAGGTCGGTTGATGCGGGTCCTCCAAATTAGGACAAGTTTAAGCTCGCATTCCTTGATAGGTTCTTTCCCCTTGAGATGAGGGGGTGATCAACGTTTTAAGGACACTTATTCCAGTTCTAAGCATTAAAGATCATTTGTCAGTATAATACCCCAACTAAACAAGTTAGGATCAAATCCCACATTGAGTGTATGTATTTAAGATTCTAGACTAAATTGTGAATATGCTCAAATCAACCATAGAAATAGACATTTACGAATAAAAACACAATTCAAATTAAGGGTGACGCGAATGTCAAATAACATGGGGTTTTGATTTCAAATTATCAACTATAACAACACAAAATAACACAATAATAACAATAATGAGACGGTTTCTTGGGATGTGATTCAATTATAGGCTAGTGTAGACAAATGGGTAATTGCAACTGTTAGTAAATAGCTTTATAATAATGACTAGACTGTAGAGGAGGTACACTTTATCTCAAACAGTTTACCCCAAATAAAGTCAATTTCTCTCGAACATCAACAAAAATACAACATAAGAACAACCTACACCTTAGTCCATTCACTCTCTCGGACTGAATGTGTGAAAATATGTTTAGGATTCACTCTCTCGAGCTAAAACCATGACAGCCCAATACCTAGGAACTATCAATCAATAATCTTGGTTTTAAAACCTATTTCTCGAGAAAGCCAATAACACGAAGGTTGAACCGCATTTGCAACTACATTTCCGTAAATTAAACCACAATTCATCATTGAAATCACTTATAAACGACATTTAAACTAACAATTAGCAATACCCATAAGCAAAATCAGCCAATAATCACATATTCACCCCCCCAAGAATTGAGGTTTTAGCTAGATATCATTGAAAGATACAAAATCATTACAAATTGTGTTTCCATCAACTAGGTAAGATTAGTTTTGTCTATACATAGGTACAAATTGAATAACATGAAAGCCCCACTTCTAATTTCTAAAAAATGGGGAACTTCAATTCTTCAAACTGAAAAATTACTATATTGAATAAAATGATCGATCCTCCTCTAACTAAAATGTTCAGAAACATATTTATAGTTTCCAAAAATACGTTGCAAAGGGTCATTCAACGCAATAAGTGAAGATCGTCAATCCACCATTGGTCAGTTCCATCGCCTTTTTACTTTGGCCTTCAACATCCTCAAGTTCAATAACATTGGGCAATCCAACACTGCATCACACAACCAGTCGGCGACACGCCGACTGCAGCTTTCTCTCGCAAATTTTCTTTTCTCTTTTAGGGATTGGCACATTGGAACTTTATGTGAGATGATGGCCATTTGGTGACTCTCCAAAGGACATGGCGATTACTAGGCCTTCAATTCTTTGTTCTTTCGGCTTGCTTTGTTCCTTTTTGCAAATTAGTGTTCATGCTTTATTCCTCAATAAAAATACCTCGAAATCAAGAATTTTACATCAGGTATTGGAAAAAATAAGGATTTGAGGACAATAATCTATCCAAATAAAGCTTTAAATTGTTAAAACCCGCAAGTACACCCTAGAAGTTAGAGCACTCTTGAGTCACAACACGATGTACTTGACCTCTCGGAGGTCTGGTACAGTACTTTTAGACATCATTCATTGCATATAAACGAAAAGTAGTGCGAAATTTAAACTTATTCTCAAAAACATAATGCGGAAGTCATTTCATAAAATGTTTTTTGAGAAAATGTTTTGATTCCGCAGAGCAACTCAATCTTCTCAAGACCCTACATTGCATTAGAATATAGAAAAATATTTGTTAGTACAAAATGTACTAAGTATGGAAAATATCATACCAAATATAAGATATCTCAAAGGGTTAGTCAATAATAGATATAATCATAAGAGATAAAGGCATAAGCATAACATGAATATCATAAGCATATTGAACATCATAAAGTATATAAGAGTTCATACTTAAATCCTTGTCCTTCTTTCTCAAATGAACTACATCACAAGCCACCTCCAAGTATACTTGTACAAGGCTAAGGTTGCTAAGTACCTCCCTTTGGTCATTCTTGATCATAATCCACTGTCATAATTAAGACCTAAGTTCACACTAAAGAGTAGTATACCCTTGTGATTACCTTAAAACATGCTTGTGCAACGTACATAAGGCATCCCATACTACATCACATACTAAGCCTCTCTTGAAGTCATCCTTAACATGTTTCACCCTCCATAGCCTTATCATTACTTAACTTGATCTATTAGGATTCTCTCATCTTTAGTCTACTATACTAGGAACAACAACTCTAGTCCAATCCTATCTTCAATATCTTCTTCATTAGTGACCCTAGGTTATACCATGTGCAATGCACTTATGATGCCCCATAACACCATTCATGCGAGGTACTACTTTTGGATCCTTTCTCTATTACTTCTTACTTTGGAGCCTAGCCCCTATCTTTATCTTTTGAACAGTATGAAATACTTCTTTAAGAAAATCTAAGTTCCTTAATCATATGGATCGTACGAAATACTTTATAAGGGATGTGTTTATCCCTTAATAATCATGAACACTACGAGATACCCCTTGGGCATGCCTAAGTTCATAATTTGCATTGAACACTGCGAGATGCTTCTCAAGAACATCTAAGTTCATAGGATATGGAGATCTCTAATAGGGTACCTTTACTCAACTACGTGAAGGACTCCTGTCTCTTGAGATATAATTGGATAGTCATCACAAGTACTAGGTGTGGCTCTGCTTTCTACTTGAAGTCCAGACACTTGGTAGACTATCCGTCTCACTTTGCATGTCCACTTGAAGTCAAGCACATACTCCAAGGTTTTCTTGTTAAGCCTTGCTCAAGACTTTTCTCTCATGTAAGGATGTCCTTGACAATCTCTCCTTGCTCAGGTGAATCTATCACTTTCATTCAAAAATCCTAAATCTACAGCCAACACAAAAACCTAAGGTTCATTATTCGTCAATTCATTCTATCTTCATTCATACGTAGATTATAGGATCTTCTAGCCTTAGCTTTCTTCTCACATTCTTCATTACTAGGTGAATATAGCCATAATTCATCTTTAAGGTTCAATTCAATCAAGAACAATCCTAATCAATCAAGTCTAACTCAATTCATATCTAGGTTCTTCAATCATGATCAAGTAGTATACAAAATACAATTGAATTAAGAAGATCAACATAAAACTTTCATGTAGCCTCTAATGGCCTAAAACCTCCATGATCACCTTCAACGTAAATTTATACAATTAACCATGAAAACCTCATGAAAACATCATATAATCATCAAATTAACATAATTGAATGCTACCCACTAGATCGGGATCACATTCAAGCCTTACCAACAATGCAATCACAACCCTCTCTAGATTGGGGTTCTTTGGATTCACACGGGAAAACTAGGAGGACTCCATGGATGGAAGAATCCATGGATGAATAAGATTTAACTACCTTAGATTAGATCCTTAAAACCGTCTTGATTCCTTTGTGAATTCGTCCTAAGAGCTGCTCCAATTTCTCTTTTTCTTCAATGATGGTTTTGGGAGAATTTGGGAGAGAACAGGGTTTTGTATTTTTGATTTCTTATTGCCTAATGGTGTTTTTCCTAGGGAAAGGGGTTAAACATGACTTAAAAAGCGTCAATAACCGACTCCCAAAGTACCCAATCTACCCTTACATTAATTGGACACTTTTAGACAAGTTTAACTTAACTTCAATTTTCGGAATTGTCGTCGGGAAACAAGTCCGCGATGCGGAGCTATTCCCGCCTAGCTTCTGAAAATAAATTCCGAAACAGTAGAATCCACTACGTGTCCACTTTGCATAGAAAAAGTTTTCCCTCTATGAACCAAGTCCGCGGCGCGGACTAGTTCCTACTAAGAACAAAAGCTGCTGCCTTGGGCAGCTTGCTAGCCCAAAGTCGGGTCCTCCTCAAGGACTCCTAGGGCGGTCCTTTAGGAGTCGTACCAGGATGTTTTCACCCTAAATACATCTGTATAGATGTTAGGAACCTTTCCTATCAATTTAAGCTCCAAACACAAGTTAAAACCTCATAAAACATACTAAGGCACGCTAGCACGTCATCAGACGTTCTTGGACGTTTCACCTCCAAACTCTATATACTGCCTCTTAACACTATTTTTAGTCGTTTTATGACTTAATAAGTTTATAATAAACATGTTAGGATCTAATTCAACCTAGTTCATTTTGAGGGTGTTATAATACTCCCGCACTTGGAAACTTTTGCCCTCGAATGACACTTTACTAAACACTTCTTTAAAGGACAAACTCTAGACTAGCAGCCCATCGTATATGCAGTATACCTAAATTCACATACCCATATCAAGGAAATAATTCAATTCCAAGCTAAATATAGCTACACATAATTATAGATTGACTTATGAAAAGGTCTCCTTATCCCCCACTTGGAAACAAGCCACACATGTGTTTCTAACATCAATTCCTCATTACAAGGAAACATCAAAATCAGCAAAGCAAATCATAATCATAAGAATTTCTAGAAATTTTCATAAATTATTAAAGATGTACATACCGGAAAGGGACATGAAAAGATCATCTTGATCTTTTCTAGATTGGATAGCACAGAACCTATTCCCCTTTAGAGGACAATCTTCCACATTATTAGGAGAAACTTGATTGCCTCCTCTTTTTGTAACCCTAGCCTTAGGGAAATCTTACTAGGCATCATTCATAATCTCACATGATCCTAGCAACCAGGACCAAACTTCTCATAGTCACTATACCACTCAAGGTGCCAATCTCTAGTAACCCTAGCTTATGGACACCAAGGATACATAACAACCTTATTCCCCCATTTGGAGCAAGCCTATGTTAAATCCTTTCTAAACATCACTAAGATTTGACATCCTTCACCCAAGGTGACTCTTTAACCATAGTGAATTACACATCTACCCTCCTTATAGGATTCTATTCACTCACCTCTTTTAGGAAGTACTCCTTACTCCATTCCACCAATTCTATCAACATACATCCAAACACATCATAGCCTTCTATCAAAATCAACATAACCATATATCATCCGAACTCTATCAAGTCACATAGCCATAATTGGCATTTCAACCAATTTTTCTCCCTCAATCCTGGTAGCATAACCCTTCTAATAGTGACATCCTAAAGACCATCGGATAAGGGCTAAGAGAGAGAGCTTACAGATATATGGCACGACTTGATGAATGAAAAAGTGAAACTTACCTAAGCATCCCATAGCCTCCTACTCTTAGATGTTTCGCGAATCACATCGATGAATAAGACTCTAATAGAGGTGGTTTTGAGATATCCTACAATCATTTCATAACCTTATGCTCTGATATCAAGTTTATTACAACCCGCAAGTACACCCTAGAAGTTAGATCACTCTTAAGTCGCAACACGGCGTAGTTAACCTCTCTAAGGTCTTGTACAAGCCTCTTAGACATCATTCATTGCATATATACGAAAAGTAGTGCTGAATTAAAACTTTTTCTCAAAAAATATAATGCGGAAGTCATTTCATAAAATGTCTAACATATGTCTCGAAAACCATCTATGAAAACATGGATAACAATGTCTTGGGACACAGCCCACAAAAGTCTAAACATAGAGAAGAACATTAAAGAACATAAGGGTGGTGTGCTCGAATGCTATGAGGACTCACCAATACATTAAAGAACATAAGGGTGGTGTCCTCGAATGCTATGAGGACTCACCAATCTTCATTTCTTGACAAGCCTTGGAAACTCTACCCTTCAAAGCAACTCAATCTCCTCATGACTACATTGTATTAGAATGTAGGAAAAATATGCATCAGTATGAAGTGTACTAAGTATGGAAACTATCAAACCAAACATAAGATATCTCAAAGGGTTAGTCAATAATAGACATAATCATAAGAGATAAAGGCATAAGCATAACATGAATATCATAAGCATATTGAAGCATCATAAAGCATATAAAAGTTCATACTTAAATCATTGTCCTTCTTACTCAAATGAACTACATCCCAAGCCACCTCCAAGTATACTTGTGCAAGCCTAAGGTAGCATCCCATACTACTGCCAAAGCTAAGTACCTCTTTTTGGTCATTCTGAATAATAATCCACTTTCAATATTAAGACCTAAGTTCTTCATACTAAAGAGTACTATACCCTTGTGATCACCTCAAAAGATGCTTGTGTAATGTACATAAGGCATCACATACTACCTCACATACTAAGCCTATCTTGAAGTCATCCTTAACATGTTCACCCTCCATAACCTCATCATTACTTAACTTCATCTATTAGGATTCTCTCATCTTTAGTCTAATATACTATGAAAGGCAACTCTAGTCCAATCCTATCTTCAATATATTCTTTATTGGTGACCCTAGGTTATACCTTGTGCAATGCACCTATGATTCCCCATAAAACCTTTCATTCAAGGTTCTACTTTTGGATCCCTTCTCTATTACTTCTTACTTTGGAGCCTAGCCCCTATCTTTATCTTTTGAACAGTATGAAATACTTCTTTAAGAAAATCTAAGTTCCTTAATCATATGGATCGTACGAAATACTTTATAAGGGATGTGTTTATCCCTTAATAATCATGAACACTACGAGATACCCCTTGGGCATGTCTAAGTTCATTCACATATTATGAACACTACGAGATACCCCTTGGGCATGTCTAAGTTCATTTACACATTATGAACACTGCGAGATACCCCTTTTCTATGTCTAAGTTCATCATTGGATTTGAACACTGCGAGATGCTTCTCAAGCACGTCTAAGTTCATAGGATATGGAGATCTACTAGGATACCTTAACTCAACTACGTGAAGGACTCTCGCCTCATGAGACCTACTTGTATAGTGATCACAACTACTTGATGTGGCTGCCCTTTCTACTTGGATTCCGGACCCTTGCTAGACTATCCGTCTCAACAACATATCCACTTGGAGTCAAGCACTTCCAAGGTTTTCTTATTAAGCCTTGCTAAACATTTTTTTCTCGTGGAGGGATGTCCTTGAGAATCTCTCTATGATCAAGTGAATCGATCACTTTCATTTGACAATCCTAAGTCTACAGCCAACACAACAACCTAAGCTTCATTATTCATCAATTCATCTTATCTTCCTTCATAGGTAGATTATAGGTTCTTCTAGCCTTAGCTTTCTTCTCACATTCTTCATTACTAGGTTAATATATCCATAATTCATCTTTAAGGTTCAATTCAATCAAGACCAATCCTAATCAATCAAGTCTAACTCAAATCATATCTAGGTGATTCAATCACGATCAAGTAGTATACAATACAATTGAATTAAGATCAACTTAGAACCTTCATCTAGCCTCTAATCGCCTAAATCCTCCATGACAATCTTCAACATCAATTACTATAATTCACCATTAAAAAAACATCATATAATTATCACATGAACATAATTGAATGCTACCCATTAGATTGGGATCACAATCAAGCGTTACCCACAATTCAATCACAACCCTCTCTAGATTGGGGTTCTTTGGATTCACAATTGAGGAAAACTAGGGGGACTCCATGGATGAATAAGGTTCACATACCTTAGATTATATCTGTAAACCCAGCTTGATTCCTTGGTGAATTCGTCCTAAGAGCTGCTCCAATGTCTCTTATTCTTCAATGGTGTTTTTGCGTGAATTTGGGAGAGAAGAGGGTTTTGTATTTTTGATTTCTTTATTGTTAATGGGGGTTTTCCTAGGGAAAAAGGGTTAAATATGAATTAAAACAGTTAATAACCGACTCCCAAAGTACCCAAACTACCCCACATTAATTGGATACTTTTAGACAAGTCTAACTTAACTTCAATTGTCGGAATTGTCGTCGGGAAACAAGTCCGCGGCGCGGAGCTGTTCCGGCATGATTTTTGAAAATAAATTCCAAAACAGTGGATTTTGTAACCTGTATGACTCGTAGACCAAAATTTGGCTCTCCATGAACCAATTTCGCGACGCGGACTGGTTCCCACTAAGAACAAACACTGCTGCCTTGGCCAGCTTCCTAGCCGAAGGTCGGGTCCTCCTCAAGGACCCCAAGGGCGGTCCTTGTGAAGTCGTACCTAGATGTTTCCACCCTAAATACGTCCAACTAGATTTTTGGAACCTTCACTATCAATTTAATATCCAAACACAACTTAAAACGCCATGAAACAGACAAAGCTACGCTAGCACGTTTCAAGGCTAACTTTTAAGTGTCATCGGACGTTTTGGGACGTTTCACCTCCAAACTCTATGTACTGCTTCTTAACACTATATTAAGTCATTTTAGGACTTAATAAGCTTATAATCAACATGTTAGGCTCTAATTCAACCTAGCTCATATTGAGGTTGTAACATAAATTAGTCCAAATCTCATACTTATCAACACCCCAAACTTAAACTTTTACTTGTCCTCAAGTAAAACTCAAGTTCAGCAGTTCAAAAATGATGTCTAAAATAGTGCTACATAAGACTCAATCATGAATGCACACAAAAAGACTCAACGTACTCATGCAGGATCAATTGTGCGCTCAAAGATTCAAGTTGTGACTCGCCATTATAAAAAAATTATCAAGCTCACAATACTTGCTTCAACTGCAGGTTCGGGCTCAACAAAGGTACTTAAATTCCCTGACACAACGAATGATTCTGAATTCACACACAATAGTTCAACAATTTATTGTCACGCCCCTAGCCTACACTCAGGAAGTGTTTGGCACTCGAAGACCATTGCTGGCCCCAAACGAACCCTTGGTTTGGCTTTCTTACTCAGTGGAAGACTTAAAACATTAATCAAAGATTGCAAGGTCTAAACAACTTAACTGCCTCAAACTGAACTCATAATGATTTAAAAATAAAAATTTAATTTAAGCCAAAGTGGCAACTCATATCTGAACATAAGCCAATAACAAAATAATGACGAATGGACTAACATCTGAGTGACTATATACGAAGCCTCTAATAACAAGATGGATGTTGATACAAGCCCCACATCATCCAAATGAACTTAAATAAAAGCTGAAAGCAATAAAATGGATCCTTCGAAAATGCAACGAGGCTCAAAACTGACTCTGGGGTGCTCAACTGGATCAACGGTGCACTGGAATACCTATCCTATTTACGCGCATCTGCATTCTAATACGATGCTCGACAACTAGCATCAGTACATTGAATGTAAGAGTATGCAAGTTGGAATGCTAAAATACAACATAGGCTTGAAGGAGTTTCTTAAAGAAACACTTACCTTGGCTCTTCTCAACTCATGAATACTTAACTGAACTCATTTCTTTATAAAACAATTTAAAAACGTGTGTAATATAACGAGCAGTTGTTTAAAACCTGGTTTTCAACTTTGTGTGTATGCAATGATACAAATAACTTTGAGGTGTATGTAAAAATACAAAATAAACTGATGTCCATTGATAATCATAATAAAAGACATAACATGCTTCCTCTCAAAGTCTACTTTTGTAATGCATGAATGAAGTCCCATACCCCCATTCATACTAAGTAGAACCTCTTGAGAAAATAATGCAATTACCGTTGTGGGAGTTTCTCTAACTGAAAACCATCACTTAAAAGCTATACTTTTCACTTAAAAGCTATACTGATGATATAACGTTATTAGGCCCACTCCGTACGGTCATCCTACACCTTTCCGGAGTATGATACCTTCTTAACTTAGTCGATCCACCAGCTTAAGTTAAATCATCATCTAAAAAGTATGATCCTTTAATGCCCATAATGGCTACATGGTTTAAGGAGACTTGAGTTAATATGAACTCGCATCCCGAAATCGTTAATCAATACTAATCCCAAAAATATACTTAGCTCATGTTTTACAAAAACAACTTCTTTATTTTGGTTGAGATAATTACTCAACACTTAGCTGAAAACCTATGTTAGAATCGATGTTCCCATTTCTTGCTCAAAACTCTTCTGGAAATCTCAGTTCCTCTTATCTTAAAGGTGAAAACATTTATAAATTCTTTGGGAATACTTAGTTTCCTATAACTTTTAAGAAATGAACTCAACTATTTACTCTTAGCTTAACTTGAAACATTTAGTCTTAAAACAAAGTTGAAACATTTGTAAAAGACCTTTGAAATACTTAGATGAACTTCATTTGACTTTACTCTTAACTTTATCTTACGTGACTCTTAACTTTACTTGACCTGACTCTTAACTTTACTTGAATTTACTCTTAACTTTTCTTGAATTAAATTTTGTATTCAAGGAATTAAAATTTGTGATAGGAAAGGTCTCTTGATGTTTAGGAATGATTTCAAATAGATAAACTTTAGAAAAGTTACAAAATCACGGTCTTGGGACAAGTCCAAGATGCAGAGATGCTCCTAAATAATTATTCACGAAACTTAATTTTGAGACTGACGAGTCCACGTCCTACTACAATGCGGAGCAATTTTTTTCATTGGGGAAATCGGTCGGCAACGGAGACCTGGTACCTGTTCCTTGTCCGATTTTCTCTTCTTCATTTTCCAGCCCTAATTCGCCTAAACTCAAATATTTCCCTCAAATTCATTTTAAATACCGATACTAAGCATATATACTCAAGAACCTAACTCAAAACAACTCTAAATTTCAACAGAAAGATCTTATCAACTCCACAAATCTACCCAATTCAAGAACAACATTCAAATTTAAGAATTTCTGTCAAGAATATCAACTTTCAAAATCTTTTAGGACGAATTGCGCTGAACTAAACATCTTTGGCATGTGGGTGAATGAACCCACTGCTATAAGAGACTCACATACCATGTAAGATCAAAATAATGAAGAAATCCCCAATCAAAATTGATCATTCTTGTACCCCAATTAACGTAATAAAAACAAATCTAATTAATTGGGTAAGCAAAAGACCAAATTACCCTTTAAATTTCTGGATTTGACATTTCCCAAATAAAACATCCCAACTTCCAAAGCGCATAACTCGCTCATCCAAACTGTAAATTTCTAAAACCTGGCGGCGTTGGAAAGATCATTCCAAGAGCTTTCCAACCATATCTGGAACTACACCTAACTAATCTTGAACTAGGAGTTATGGCCGATTGAAGTTGACAAAAAACCCCTTTAACTTTCTTACCAAATTTCCAGATTTATAAAATTCTTTCCAAAAATAACTATTTCCAATTTCTAAACTTCCTTCTAGTTTCTTTTTAGTTGCGAGATGCTACAATATCTCCCTCTTGGGAACATTTGTCCTCGAATGAGATTTATTTTACTGGGTTGATGGTGGGAACATCTAGTTCAAAACACCCAACAATCAAAATGCAACAGACAACATGCTCACTAATAGTTTAAAAAGTAATAAGAAGAAAATTAGTACCTTGATCTACATTTTCTCCAGATTCAAAGAGATGTGGATATCTATTCTTTATATCCCTTCATCTTCGCAAGTTGCTTCTTCAACAAACATATTTCCCCACTAAACATTGAGTGATACTACGTCCTTAGTCCTCAACTTGCAAATTTGACGATCTAAAATCTGGAAAAAAAATCTCTTCATAAAATAAGCTATCTTTGATCCAAATATCTTCGATTGGTATAATCAATGAACGATCGTCCATGCATTTCTTTAATATGGAGACATGCAATCCCAGATGAAACTCTTCCTTGAGGACCAATATTTCGGGGACTGAGTTTGCCCTTCTTACTAAATCTTATAACACCCTTCATGGGTGAAACTTATAAATATATCCATCATCTACTTCAAACTCTAACGGCGTTCTCCTAACATCATTGTAGGATTCCTGAAGACTCTGCACCTATTTCAACCTCTCTTGAATGGATTTCATTTTATCCATAGCTTGATAAACTAACTCTGGTCCTATCAACCCTGCTTCACCAACTTCAAACCATCCAAAAGGAGATCTGCATCTTCTCACATAAAGAGCTTCCTAAGGAGCCGTTTGGATGCTAGAGTGGTAACTATTTTTGTAAGCAACTCCAAGTGAGATAGGTGATCATCCTTATTACCCTTGAAATCAATAACATAATCTACCATGATACCTCAAAACACCATCTCCCCCTTGTTCAAAAGCCATCATTTTTGCTTATGAACATTTTCTTTAACTCAAGCAAGATAGGGTCTTGGTCTTGATAGACTTTTACTCTCAAACTAATGATGAGTCAGCTCCATTCATCACCACTATTCCTCCTTCTGTGGAATTTATTAATCAAACTCCCAATCGTGCAACTATTCAAAAATATTTTTCCTAACTCTTTCCTACTTTCCTCGAAATAGGTGGTACTACCTATATACAACTTGCTTAAGGCATCAACAACAACACTAGTCTTATGAGGGTGATAAAGAGAACTCATGTCATAATTTTTGAGTAACTCTAACCACTCTCTCTATCTGAGATTATACTCTTTCTGACTAAACACCTACTGATAACTTCTTGTGATTGGTGAACCCTTCCATATGAAGACCATAAAAATAATGGCGTCATATTTCAAGGAACATATTACAATAACTATTTCTAAGTCATGGGTTGGATAATTCTTCTCATGAATTTTTAACTCCTTCTGCTGGTGACATTCTGTATGGTGGAATAGAGATAGAACGAGTATTTGGAATGATGTCTATGTTGAAGTTTATTTCTCTTAGAAGGGACTTCGGGAAGATTATTCTTAAAGACTTATGGAAATTCTTTTACTACTAAAAGTGACTGGATGGGAGGTATACCATTTCTAACTCAATTTAATCATTCATGGTGTCTTCGTGATTGATTGAAACGGGACAATCATGATAGACTGTCACTGTTAGAATGAGCTCACAAACAGGTGTAGGAACACTGAATGGTTCACTAAGTTGCTCAGGAATAACATAAAAATTCATAGAAACATAAGGAGTTACAAAGGATAAACTCGACAATAGATATAGCAAAGCATAAATAGTAAATTCAAAGACTTGGATCATACCAATGACAACTTCTACAAAATCCTCTTGCTCTTGGTGACTACCAAAAGCGTATAAGCGGTTTGTTCCTCCGCCAATACCCTTTCCTTGTATGTTCTTTGGACACTCTTTCAAAAAATAACCCTCTTTTCCACACTTGAAGCAACCTTTCCACCTGTTATGACACTTACCTTGGTGGTTTCTACCACACCCAGCATATGCAGGAGCCTTACTACCCATTTGTCATAGTGCCTTGAGAATATGCATGTTTAGCTCTGAGACCCTGAGAATTCTTAATATAGTACTCACCTTTGTTCTTAGGTGTAGGTGTACTAAAGGATGATGGAGCAGGTCCTTTCTGTTTTTGTTGGAGAGATGACGGGTGGACATTATCCTTTTGCTTCCTTAACTCGTTCCCTTATGTCTTAGCCCTCTTATTCTTAAACTCTTTAATTTCTATCCTTCATCTTATCCTCCTCAACTTGTTGTTCATGGATTATAGGCCTTCCTAGGTCTATATCCCCTATCAACATAGATTCATTTCCTTCCTTGCTTGACCGACGAGACAACACAACAACAAATATGCTCATCTTGCTCATCATGTCAGCAACCATCTACGGACCATAGCGAGAAAGTTGTGTGAACTTTAGACTGTACTTATGAACACTCATAGACTCCGCATTAAGGGTGAGAAACTCTCTTATTTTTGCCTCTCACAACTCACGGGGAATGAAACTCCCTTGAGAGCACTCTCAAACACAACCCAACTCATTATCGGTGCATTCTCCTATTCTTCTTCTATTGGTCAAACAAGATTCAAGCAACACCCTTCATATGGTATGCATCCAGTTCCAACCTCTTCGCCTCAGGAACATGCGCCACAATAATATCCTTTTCATCTTCTCAGTAAAATTCTCCAGATCCTCAGTAAAACTTAAACCGGTGAAGTTTGGGGAGGGGGGGGGGGTCATCCTTAAAATCTCACAGATCTTTGAAGTATCAGCTACTTCTTGTTGATTATCTGTCTACCCAACTTGAATGGTTGCACTTGACTTAACCTTTGGATAACTTCACGGAATTTAGCATAGGTGACCTCTCCTTGAGATTGAACTTCTAATGCATTAGGTACCCTTAATTCCTCAACATTTCTCTTACAAAGGCAACCTCTGAAAGCTCTTTCTGGAGGCATGATTCTCTGAAAACACGCACAAGCACTAATTAGTAGGAAACTTTTTAGAGATCAAACTCTAACGTACGATATTAGTAAGAAGAAAGCGAAGGAATTTCTTGAAGCCTCTTAATTATAGATGTGGCGTGCTTCACACCGATAATTAAGACTCTACACATACGGCTTCATAGACTTCCTAGGAATCTTGAACTCTGTGCTCTGATACAATGTTTGTCACAACCCGAGCCTACACCCTGGACGTGGGCGGCACTCGGAGACCACTGCTGGCCCCATATGAACCGTTGCCCTTTATTACTTACTCAACAGAAGACTTAAAGCATTAATAAAATATTTCAAGTGCTAAACAACTTAACTGCCTTAAACTGAACTCGTAATGTTTAATTTCAGCCAAAATTGCAGCTCAAATCTGAACATAAGACAATAACAAAATAATGACGAATGGACTAACATCATACTGACTATCAATGAATCCTGTAATAACTGAGATGAATGTTGGGACAAGCCCCACAAAATCTTAATGAACTGAAAGTAATATTGATAGCAATAAAATGGATCCTCTGAAAATGCAAGGAGGCTCACCAACTCACTCTAGGGTTCTCAAGTGGATCAACAGTGCGCTGCAATGCCGATCCTAGTTTCCAGCGTCTGAATCATAATATGATATAGGTCAACAGGAATCAGTACATTGTGTTGACATACTTTGAATGAGAGCAACGTCGTGCGGACTCAATTAAAAAATAGTTAATTGAATTTTAAAATAGTTAAAAGAATTTCAGAAAAATGGATTAAAGGGTAAAAGGGAGTCGCCACCGAATTTTTAGGAAAATTAGGAAACTGATTAATTAATTAACTTGAAATAAAGTCTAAGAAACCAATTTATTCTAGGTAGAGGTTAAAATTATATTGAAGGGAAGGGGTTAGACATCCTTCAAAATCCACCAATGTGGGTCCTTTTGGAATTCATTCTTTCAAATTAAGGAGGAGATAATAAGAATATACAAGTAATATAAACATGCAATATACACAAGAAATAAAATAAAATAATAACATAAGAAACGGCCTTAGGTTTGCCTAACGTCAATATTTACATAATAATGAATAAGAAATATAATTCGAACACTTTGAATAGCTTCAATGGGAAGCAACTCTGTGTACTTGTAAAATACTTAGTAAAAGTATTAGTATTAAATAAATATGAATAAATCAAATATTAACTTAAAAATAAAAACTTGTCTTAAGAACATGGATGACCTTAGAAATTGACGATAATTGTTCATCGGCCATTTTAACAAATAAAATATGAACATAAACTAAATTTCCATATTTAAAATTGGGAGGACTCCAAAACTGACAGAGAGATTTTCTCATTGGCCACTTTATATTTTCCAACACAAAAAAACAACAACATGAAACTAATAAACACAACAAAAATGGTGTGCCACATTTAAATAACAATGGACCTAATAAAATAATAAATAATAGAGTTAACATAATGATGATAAGTAATAACATTTAAAATTCTAGAAGTGAATATGATAATCCCAATAATTTAATATATCAAAATAACTATAAAAACAAATACAATTAAAGAAGATGAAATAACAAAAAGTACCATGATACTATAAACCAAATTAAATCCAAATTAACATAATATATTTATCTACCACAATACAAAATGATAACAACAAGTAAAAATATGAATAGACTATTAAGCCAAATGTAGAACAAAACTACTTCTGTAACCCTCCGAAAGTCCATGACTTAGTGTAGAGCCTCACATGTTGAACTAAGACTTGGAACACTGTTTATAGGCCTAAAATAATGTAATTAAACTAATTAGGAAGTGTTAGATTCAAAAAGTCAAGAAACTTCCATGACGTCCGGAGACTAGTGAACTAGAGGTTAGTGTGTCTTGGCATGTTTCATGGGGTTTTAAGAGTTGGAATTTAATGAAAATTGATAGAAATGTGTTAAACAAGTATTAGAATGTGTTTAGGGTCAACACTTCTGGGTACAACTCCCCAAGGACCAACCTAAGGGTCCTTGGTGAGGACCCTTGCAATTGACCAAAAGCTGTCAATTTGACAATGGCAAAACGACGGACCTAACGATGAGCCGTCGATGCGTCAACGTCCCGTTGATGGTGTTAATTGGTCTAGCCTTAGCCAAATTTAAAAATTTGTCCAAAAACCGCTCTCTGATCCAATCGATGTCTTTCCAGTATGGGCTGTCGATAGATCTATGGACGGTAGGTCTCGATCTCGTAGGTGAGGATATGTTTTCACTGTTGAGATTTTTAGTTAGGGACTTAATTAGTTAGTTACTTAGGTGGTTAATTAAGGGTTAGGGGGTGTTTAGTTTAGTTAGTTGAGGGACTATTAAAGACTTAACCTTCATTAAACTAACCTAACACTTCATAATTCCCAAACTCAAATTATTTCCACCTTCTCTCTACTTTCTCTCTCTTTCCCCAAACAACACCATTGAAGACCAAGACCAAGCTTCATTAGGGCATCAAGATTATAGTTTTATTCTAAAATTCTCTAAGAATTAACAAGGTATTAAAGCTATTCACTCTTGGAAACCCTTTTCCCCAAGAGGCTCTTTCAAAATATGATTTTCTATGTTCTTCAAAAATGCGTTTCATTCCAATTCGGTGATTTGAACCCTAGTTATGAAATAGACTTGTAGATGATTAGGTTTGATGGAATTTATTATGTATTTGTTTAATTAACTATATTATGATGATGGTAATGTGTATTATTTGGTAATTATGATGGATTGATGGTATGATCTTGAAGAGGACTTGTGAAGGCTATGTGGTAAGACTTTGTGATCTCAATTCTTTACTTCAATGGTGATGGATTATACTTGATAATGGTGTGAAATTTAAGTATTATATGTGATTAGATTGAGTCTAAGGTGATATGATTCTTATGATTCCTTGACATGAATGGGATGGTTGTGAGGTCTTGATAGGGATATGATTATGTAAGATTGAGTGTGAACTACTTGTGTACCAAATTATAAATTGATTATGATGACCTCAGTAATAATGGTGTTGATTAAAGGTAATTCTCATTCTATACATAATGAGCTAATGGTATGACTATACAAGGGGTTAGTCCCTATGACCTATATTGTGGTTGACTTAAAGGCAAATTAAAAAGGGACTCTAGCTAAGCATCGAGTGAGCCAGTTGTGAGATGTGTCCCTTACCAAGTGGGAAGGTAGGTTCACTATGTTCTCATGAGATAGATATTACAATGTGAATAGCATAAAGAGGGTCTCATATGTATCCTAGTTCTTGAACTATGTTCCCCCCATAGGAATACTAGATAGTGGATCCACCTAGAATTCTATGTACATGATTGGTTGTACCTTGACAAGTAGACCACCTTCTTTCGGTGTAGGGTTTCATGATACCGGATTCCACATTTAGATCATGCGGTCTATGTCGGTTAAGGCAATTATTCCCAAAAGTAAAATGAATGATTAATTGAAATAAAGGGACATTGATTAGGATGACTTGAGGGGTCTACTTAGGATAGGTATTGGTATGAGACTCTACCTAAGACATTGCACAAGTTATCTCTAAAAGGAGTCCTAGGACATGGTCTTATGTATTATTATATCATGCAATGTGTAATGTTGACTTTATATTATGATACTCTTACATGGCATTGGTTATATTGAATGTACATGATATTGGTCTAAATTGCTATGTGTGGTGATGATTACCTATAATGATATGTGATATGATGCAAAGCATTACTTATGGTCTCTTATCTTGTTTACATGATTATGTGGTGTTATGGGTCTTCACATGAGCATTGCACTTGTAGGCTTGGGATGGGATTGTTGGTAAGGGTTTTTGTAGACTATGTTGATATGAGATATTGAATATGAAATGTTGATATGGCATTATGTTGATGTTATCCTTGGTTATGAACATGTCTTATGTTATTGTGATCCTTATATTGTATATTCTCTCTTTTATATGCATCAAAGGCTTTCTAAATGACTTAGCATGTTTTCTAAAGAAATGGTCCCTTACATGCATGCTTTTAAATATTTATGTGCATTCTTTCCATACTTAGTACAAGTAGTGTACTAACCCATGTTTCTTATGTTTTTCTACAAATATGTAGGTTCCGACATTAAGGTTCCAGGAGGGCGGTTGAAGAAGACTTGGACACTTTCCTCCAAGTTGTTGGTAGGTCATCATGTTCGGGGATTTTACAATTTCACTATTCTAGCTATGTTGTTGTTATTTCTAAGACACTATTTCATTCCTTTATCGTTTAAGGACATTGATGTAACCCTATAATGGCATATTTACTTTGTAATGGCTATGTCCAATATTGTTCTCCGTTTATATGGTTTATTGTGATACAATGTTATTAGACTATCTTTTTATGTATTGGTTATGTTTTCTAAAGATAAGCCTAAGTAAGATTCCTATGCGAGGAGTCTATGTAAACTCCCTATATGTGGTATGTGAGATATCTATGTAAACCTCACTATGTATATGTAAAAGTTCTAAATTTTCCATGTTTTTTTGGCCTATGACATGTAATGACGAATGCTAAGGGCTAGTATAAGTTCTCTTCAAGGACACAACGTCGTTTACGTCTAGGGGGTGCTTCCCGAATGTGACAAATATGGTATCAGAGCATGAGGTTAAGTAACCCTAGGATTGGTGTCTCACTAAACCACGTCTATATAGATTCTTATTCATAATTTTGAAGCACGCCACACTTATGAGTGAGAGACTATGTGATGCTTAGGAAATTCTCACCTTCTTTGTATTCCTATGTCGTGACTCTACAGTTTTAACTCTGTGTATTCTTTTAACCTAACCCTCTTATTGTGGTTATAGGTATGACTACTAGATTCTTTTAGTTTGAGAAACTTTTGGGTCTTAAGGAGCCAACACTTGGATTCATACATAAAAGTAAGTTTCTCATCTTGGTGTTTTGAAGTTATTTAGTTTTATTTCTCTGATGTTTCTTAATGTTAATCCTTCTGTTTTCCTACCATTGTTTCATATGCTTAAATGAATTTTTTGCACCCGTCTCAGGTTAAGGTAAAAAACAATGTCAAGAATTTTTCGTCTCTAAACTTTAATTAACAATTCTTTTTTCTTTTTTGTATTCTAAATAAATTATTTTTACATACCTACTCTTTTTTTAAATAACGCCTTGAGCTCTTCCTCGATCTGTAACTATAATGGATTTTCCCTGAGTGAGACCTTTGAGAAGCACTTCTAAGACATGCTGAGAAATACCTTTATTTCAAAGATTTGTTTTAAATTAATCAAACCACATCAAACCCTTTTCTCCTTCCATTATAGAATTTTTTTCCTCTGTTGAAGGACTATTTTTTCAACAAAAGTTTAATTATAAGGACCATAAGTTTAATGCAGAGTGTTAACTGTTTCTATTTCAACTCTTTCTATGACACTAATACCCTCCCCAAATTCAAACGATTTCAGAATTCTGTTCTCCTTTAGACCTAATCAGTGGCGAAGCCAGGAATTTCGCCAAGGGTGTTCAAACTATAAAAGAGTTGATAAATATTTTTTAGCGGAGTGGTGCACAAAATATTTGTTTTTACGAATGAGTAGGTGCACCCAAATTTTAAAATCAAAATGCATATCCTAAAATTACTAAATTATATGGAAGTTTGTTTTATACGGAAACTTAAAATTATAAACTATCAATTGTATAAATCAAAATTAATGGAGAAAGGTCAACAAAAACAATTTTAGCTACTATTTGAATATACCCTCTCTAGTTGATATTAAGTAAATTGTTGAAACTTTTTTCATGATCGAAAATAACTGAATGTTTCAAAGTTCAAGAGAACTGTTGAAACTTTTTTTCCCAAAATAACATTATTCACTATTTTACATTTTCTAAAAGAATAGTTTATAAATAATAAAAGATATAATAATGTATAGTGATCTTTAATTTTTTCTTTAAAAATAATTTCTTGAGAGTGTATTATACGTAATAATTTCTTGAGAGTATGTTATACGTAATAATTCACTTAATATAGATCACAAGTATAAATAAATGGGTGCTATTTTAGTTTTAGAAAATACTGTGTTAAAAAATGCAGCTAATGAGGATCTATTCACCACCACAAAGACCTAAATTAGCCCAGAAAAATATTGTGTTAAAAAAGCACATCTTGTGTGGATCTAACTAAGGACATCAGTGCCCTACACTTGCGCGCTTACCGTAAGACCACCAACCTACCTTGAGCATAAGAGTGTTCAATTTATTAAATATACATATATTAGATAGTATTTTACTTACATACAACGTATAATTTTCCGATGAAGGGTGTTCACCTAACCAATCTTACTAGGTTGTAGCTCTGCTTCTGGACCTAATATGAGATTCACTACTCTACTTCTTTGTTTGTTAGGTCATATTCTTTTTGTTTCAAAATGTTTTTTCTCTCTTTGATATAACATTTTTTCCAGTTTGATTCAAACATTCATAAACCCTTGTCGTGCCGTTGTAAATGATCATGTAATGTGTTTGTGTTTTTTGTATAATTGTTTACTATTACACTTGATTTATAAGATGAATTTCATGTTGTGCCTACTTGTAGATGTCATTTGTGCGGTAGAAACAAGTTTCTCAAAGAAGTTATGAAAGACGAAACGTCATCACATGATTGAAACTAGATCTCTATTAGTATGTAAGCGCATGAGAGTTGATATCACCAACAATTTTCCAGAAAATTGTCGTCCATCCGTGCATCAAAACAATGGAAACAACATGATGTCTTGATTAATCATAAGTTGAATGTTCCCAAAATTTCATCAATTTATTCAAGATGTGAATGATATTCAAACTGCAGGCATGTTATAAATGAAGCTAAATTGCCCACTATTTCTGAATATAAGTATATTCAGAAACAAAAAGAAGTTACAGAGAATCTCAAACTTTTTGTTGATGAATATACTAAGCTTTTGCGAGAAACGAAAGCAGAAAAACAAGGAAGACACATAAATGTAGAGACTGCAATGATTTTGAGAAAAGAAGGAAAGTGGGTAAATTCTCAGCGGACCTTTGGCCATGTTCCAGGAGTTGAAATTTTTGATCAATTTAGGTTCAAGGTAGAACTTGCTATTGTGGGACTACATCACGAAATTTTTAGGGTTATCAATTATGTGCATATTAATAGAAAAAATGTTGCAACTTGATATGTTTATTCTGGTCTATACGAGAATGAGACTATTTCTTCTCAAAAGTTCATTTATGTAGGTCAAGGAGGGAATACTTGAGTATCTGTTAATCGAGAGTGGGAGATCAGAAGCTTAAAAGGGATAATCTTGCCTTGAAGAACTCAATGGATTTGGGATATTCATTGAGGGTTATTTATGTCCATCAAAGAGTTACTGGTGAAAAGACCAATAATTAATACATTTACTATGGGTTTTCATAACTATGTGTTGGTGAGAACGAGGTCTAACTAGAAATTGCATTTTAAAGTTTGAACTGCAGAGGAATCTTTGCCAACTAGAACTAACTCGGTTAGTCAATGTCAATCATATTTGTGAAAATGTTATCAAGGCACCAAAATGTACTATGCTGACAAAGTTTGTTATGGAGTATGATGTCTCGAAAGGGAAGGAGAATATACCGATCATCGCTATCAATAAAATAGATGATGAGAGACCCCCACCTTTCACATATTACTAACATGCAGTATCCTGATTTGTATTATATCATTAGGCCTTAAAGTTGCAGTTGTACAAGTAGATGCTCGTCTTTTGAGCAGTGCTCTTGTGCTTCTAAGAACAGAGGCGAGTTTCCATTCCACCCAAGAATCTCTACTCTTACAGCAAAACCTATTGTTCATGAGTGTGGTACATATTGCAAATGTCGTCCATCTTGCAAAAATAGGGTTAGCCAACATGGTCTTCGGTACCATTTCGAGGATTTCAAAACCAAATTGAAAGGATGGGGTTTGAGTTCATCAGATTATATTACCTAGAATTTTTATTTGAGAATATATCGTATATTTGCTTGAATATAAGGAAGCCAGAATTAGAATGGAGTATTACAAGTACTTCGTTGATGTTAGCAACTATAATGAATATATCCCCAAAAGGAAGGTTTTTAAGTAGTAAAGTCGAGTCAAATTCTTTTAAAAGGAAGGATGGAGATGGATTTACTATTTATGCAGCAATATATGGGAATGTTGGTAGACTTATCAATCATAGTTGCTCACCAAACCTTTGTGCTCAAAATGTCATGTATGACCATGGTGATAAAAGAGTACCTCGCATGATGTTTTTCGCTTCCAAAAGTATTTATCCATTAGAGGAGCTTACTCATCACTACAGCCACCAAATTATTCGTGTTCATGATACAAATGGCAATTTTAAAAGACAGAAGGGTAGATGTGGCTCTCATTAGTGCAGCCGGAGAATTTAGTAAATTCCTATGTATGATGAATCAAGTAGTAATTTACTACATTCTCCCGCTGCACTTATAAGCTCCACATCTACCCTTCTCTCTCTTCAAATTGCCATTTGTATCATGAACACGGACAATCCGGTGGTTGTAGTGATTAGTAAGCTCCTCTAATGGATAAATACTTTTGGAAGCGAAAAACATTATGTGAGGTACCCTGTTATCACCATGGTCATACATGACATTTTGAGCACAAAGGTTTTGTGAAAAACTTTAATTGATAACTCTACCAACATTCACATATAGTGCTGCATCAATAGTAAATCCATCTCCATCATTACTTTTAAAAGAATTTGACTCGACTTTACTACTTACAACCTTCCTTTTGGGGATATATTCATTATAGTTGCCAACATCACAGAAGTTCTTTTCATAATCCATTCTAATTTTGGCTTCCTTATCATCAAGCAGTTCTCCAATATATTCACAAATAAAACTTCCAGCAATATATTCTGATGACCCCAAACCAATCCTTTCGATTTGGTTTTGAAACCTCGAAATGGTACCCAAGACCATGTTGGCTAACCCTATTTTCACAAGATGGAGGACATTTTCAATATGGACCACACTCATGAACAATAGGTTTTGCTTTAAGAATAGAGCTTCTTGAGTTGAGTGGAAACTCGCCTCCATTGTTAGAAGCACAAGTGCAATGCTAAAAAGACGAGCATCTTCTTGTGCAACCACAACCTTGAGGCCTAATTCTCTAATACCAATAAGGATACTACATGTTAATAATGTAAGTGAAAGTTGGGGTGTCTCATCATCTATTTCATTGATAGCGATGATTGGTATATTCTCCTTTCCTTTTGAGACATCATACTCCATAACAAAATTTGTCAGCATAGTAGATATTGGTGCCTTGAAAACATTTTCACAAATATGATTGACATTGACTAGTTAATTCTAGTTGGCAAAGATTCCTCTTCTTTTCAAACTTTAAAACGCATTTTCCAGTTAGACCTCTTTGTCGCCAACACTTTGTTACAGTGTCCAACCCATGGTAAATATATTTTCCATCATCCTTTTCACCATTAACTCTTGGACAGCCATAAATAACCATCAGTGAAAATCCCAAATATATTGAGTTAAGGAAAAATTATCCCTTTTAAGCTTCTGATCTTCCATTATCGATTAACACGTACTCTAGGATTCCGTCCTTGACCTACATAAATGAACTTTTGAAAAGATATAGCCTCATTCTCGTATAGACAAAAATCAACAATGCAAGTTGTAAAAAAATTTCTATAAATATGCACATAATCGATAACCATAAAAATTTTGTGATGTAGTCTGACAATAGCAAGTTGTACCCTGAATCAAAACTGATCACCAATTTCAACTCCAGGAACATGACCAAAGTCCCACTTAGAATTTACCCACTTTCCTTCTTTTCTCAAAATCATTGCAGCCTCTATTCTTTCTTATTATTTTTTTGCTTTCTTTTCTCGCAAAAGAATGGTATATTCATCAGTAAAAATTTTAGAGTCTCTCAAACTCAGTTTCGTTTCTGAATACGCTCATATTCAGAAATAGTGGGAAATTTAGCTTCATTTATAATACGTCCACCGTATGAAAACCATTCACATCATGAATAAATTGATCAAATTTTAGGAATATCCAACTTATGATTAATCAAGACATCAGGTTGTTTAACATTGTTTCCATTGTTTTGACGACCGGATGGACGACAATTTTCAGGAAAATTGTTGGTAATATCAACTCTCATGCGGTTACATAATGATAGAGATATAGTATCTATATTGTGATGAAGTTTCTGCTTTCGTAATTTCTTTGAGAAACTTGTTTCTACCGACACAAATGACATCTACAAGTAGGCACAACATAAAATTAATCCTATAAATAAAGTATAATAGAAAACAATTTTACAAAAACACAAACACATTACGTGATTATTAACACTAGCAGGACAAAGCGTTATGAATGTTTGAATTGAACTGGAAAAAATGTTATATCAAAGAAGAAAAAAATACATCATGAAACAAAAAGAAATACGACCTAACGAGCAAATCAGAAGAGTAGTGAAATTCATATTAGGGATAAAGGAGAGCAAAATTCTAAAATCATTTGAATTTGGGGTGGGGTGGGGTGGGTTGGGGGGTTGGGGTAGGGGGGTGGATTAGTGTCATAGAAAGAGTCGAAATAGAAAGTGTTAACACTCTGCATTAAACTTATGGTCCTTATAATTGAACTTTTGTTGCAAAAATAGTCCTTCAACAGAGGAACAATTTTCTCTAATGGAAGAAGAAAAGGGGTTGATGTGGTTTGACTAATTTAAAACAAACCTTCGGAATGTCATTATTTCTCAGCATGCCTTAGAAGTATTTCTCAAAGGTCATTCTCAGGGAATATCCACTATAGTTACAGATTGACGAAAAACTCAAGGTGTTATTTTTATTTTAAAAAAAGTATGTATGTAAAATTAATTTATTTAGAATGCAAAAAAAAAGTTGTTAATTAAAGTTTATAAACTAAGAATTCTTGACTTTTTTTTACCTTAACCGAGACAGGTCCAAAAAAAATCATTTAAGCATATGAAATAAAGGTAGAAAAACAGAAGGATTAAGATTAAGCGACATGATAGAGATAAAACTAAATAAATTCAAACCACCAAGAAAAGAAATAACTTACTTGCAAGTATGAATCCAAGTGTTTACTTGTTAAGATCCAAAAATTTTCTCAAACCAAAAGATCCCAACAATATTAGAGGAAGATGGAACAAGGGTGTACCAATAACACAATACCAAACTCCTATTTATACTGAAAATAGTGAAAGTGAAATTAGGTAGACAATTGATTTTTATTTAGATTGTGTTTCCTTACATTAATAAATTTCCAAGTAAGTCAAGTATAAATGTAGACATAATAAAAGTGAAGGATAAATCAGGTGTGCAATTGATTTTCATTCAAATTAGATTTTTTTTTATATTAGTAAGCTTCCATATCAAACAAGATAATAAAAATACAAAATTAGAAAAATAGTAAAAGTGAAGGATAAATTAGGTATGCAATTGTTTTTTATTCAAATTAGATATCCTTAATTTAATAAATTTCCAAATTAAACAAGTTAAGTCACATATAAAATTATACATAATGAAAGTGAAGACTAAATTAGATACGCAATTGATTTTTATTCAAATTGAGATTCTTTAAATAAATAATTTTCCATATCTAACCATGTATGTTAATTACAAAAAAATGAAGATAAAATCATATTTGCAATAATATTGACTATTATTCAAATTGTATTCTTTACATCAACAAGTTTTCATATCAAGCAAGGTAATTCATATATAAATGCAACTTTTCCTAATTAATAAATCTTTTAATACACATTAATTTTAATAAAGTATTATTTTTAAAGATTTTTATGTAATTGTTTTCTTTTAAAACCCTTTAACTAATATAAAAGTGAAAAAACAATTTTTTTTCTTTTAAATCTCCTTTTCTCAATTAAAATAGAGTTACATTTTATTTCCTTAACTAATATATGTCTTATATATAATAGAGAAAATGGTCAAATCCCCCCTCAATCTATAACCAAATTCTTAACTACACACTTATATTTTATTGGAGTCCTATTACCCCCTTGAGCTACTTTAAAGTGAAATATATATCACCCTAAAACTAGAGAACCAGATTCTTTGTATGAGGTGTTCACACGCACTACAGTTGTCAGATATCATATTTTTTTTAAAAAAAATAAAACAAAATAAATGTTACTCTTCTTGTTCATTGCCATTAACATCACCTTTACTCTTCTCTTCTCCAGTTTTTTAGACACGTTTTTATTTCTTTTAACTATAAAATCCCCTAAACCTTTATCTCCATAGACACCCCACCCCCACCCTATTTCTCCCTACACACCCCACCTCCACCCCAACCCTCGTCTTCCATAACCCACAAATAGATCCGAATCCAAGATTCATATCAACAGTTATTATCTTTTGTTCGGATAAAAGAAATCAACAATATTTATCAACAACATCACAATAACAACAACAATGTTATCAAGTCATTTAGATCAACCTCTTCACCTCTTCAATCCAAATTCTATAATCTTAACACTAATTTTAAGTTAGAAGTTCTTGCTAATTGTCTTTGACTTAGTACAATTACTGCGCCATTTTGAATTCTTCTTTAAATAGTGAAGGATTTATGTCTTTTAAACTTGAAGAAATAGTTTGGATTACTAGGGTTGAGCATAATCGACTGGTGGTTGCTGCTCAAGTTCCTAAATTTTTTATTATGGTTGTAGTTTGAATTCTTTATCGAACAATAATAGAGATTAGAGATAAGATCTGAAGGTTGGTGAATTTTATTAGAGTAAAGAGATTACAGACGATTTGATTTTATTCACAATATGAGTAATAATTTAATGTTTATTTAGTTATTTGGATGGTGATTTACAGATTTAAGAAATATGAGTAAATAATGAGAAAGTATTAAAAGATGGGTGAAGTCATGAGTTGCTATAGTAGTGGACTAATGGTGGTTCAACAATGGTGATGAAGAACATGTAAGGTGGGTGATTATTTTAGTGATGAGAGAGAACATAAAATAAGACAAAAGTAAAAAAAATATATTGTTAAAAAAAAAGTCAAAATATTTTTTTAATCACTTTTTTCAACTTTCTGTCACAACCCAAAAGCATACCCTAGAAGATAGGGTACAATCTTGGATTGTAACCGGCGTCGTCGACCTCTCGGAGGTCTAAGACAAGCCTCTCATATCATTCATTGCATTGGCATAGTAAATTTAGCGGAAAATTTAAAACTTTTCATAGCACATCATATGCTAGAAACATCACATCGTATATATTTAAAACATAAGTCATAATACATATTTAAACTCTAAGTCTCTTTGCCATCTTAGACTCAATAACTTTAGAATACATTAGGGACACGGCCCATACAACACCTTACATAACTATACAATATTTAAAGACTTCATATTAAAGACATAAGTAGGACATCCTTGAACTTAAGGATTCCTTTCCTTGAGCTTGAGAAAAACACCTATCAAGCTCCTCAATCAAAGATCTCCTTTCAGCCTTCCATAACCTACACTTTGTGTAAAAAGTAAAGAAGAATGGGATTAGCACAAGAATGTACTAAGTATGGCAACCATGCGAAAACATGCATTTAAAGGGACATTTCCTTTGAAATCATACTTCATGCCATTTTGAGTAAATCATCATAAACCTTTGTCAATAGCATTTATATCATCCACTTACTTCATAGTAACACAATCAAAGACCAAACATCATAGAAAAGCACATATAGAATATAAGTACACATAGAGGTCACTTTACAGTGAACTCACCTTTCTTAGCATTTATCTCTTTCTTTCAATTCATTAATCTCCTAAGTAATCCTTTAGGGATACTTGGTGCAATGCATCACCTTAGGAACATAAGAGAATACCATACATAGCATCTACACAAGACAACACATGCCATCGTAGAAGTATAGTACAATATAGACATAGTCAAACCAAGACTACAATATCATACATAAAGGACACATACATAATCATATGCATTAGAGAACCTTCCTAAGACTTCCTAAGGAGTCACTTGTGCAATGTCTAGATGGGTTCATTACTTCCATCTATCCTAAGTAACTTACCTTAAGTCCTCCTAGTTAGGATCCTATTCAATTACTTCCATTGTCCATTTTACCTTTAGGGAAACCATAACCTTAACCGACATAGACCATGGGTGCTAATCATGGAATCCGGTGTCATAGAACCTTACACCGATGGAAGGTGGTCTACCGGCCAAAGTAGAACCTAACATGACATAGCTGTTTATGTGGAAATCCACTAGCTAGTATCCTATGGTGGCAACATAGTTTATGGAACTTGGGGAAATCATGGAAATATCAACTCTACACCCTAGATTGGGTCATGAGGCTATCCACCCCGTGAGGACCGTAATGAACCCTGCCTTTCTTATGTAAGAAAGTGTCACCCCTCACATGAGGACCGTAGTGAACCCTGCCTTTCCTATGTTGGAAAGTGTCACTCCCTCATATACAAGTTCGCTCGGTGCTAGGCTAAGTTCCCTTTATTGAAAAGCTTTTATTACGTTTGTTCATAAAACATAAGCTTTAGAATATTCATCATTCATATGCTTATAGCATCTTCAAGCACCTATCTAGTTTTGGAGTATTCTTGGGCACCCCTAGCAAGGCCCCTCTCACTAACTAGATCATCCATGTGTGAGTGTTTACTTAGATGTGAGCAAACCTTTCACATAATCACATAATGTCACACATGTTCATATATCAATGCATAAGTCTATAGGCATAACTATATGAGAAATCCTTTCATATAAACCTACTAAGACACTATGCACATTCATACTTCATCATATCATATACATCGTATTCATAACATGTTCATACATTCATCCTTCATGTTCATAGAAACCAAATCTAGGAACTATCCTATCAAGATACACATGTGCAATGTATAGACAAGGTTCCATACCCTTGACCATACTAGTACACCTATCAAGTCATCCTAGTAAGGGAAATACAAATCATACTTCCATAAACATCACCTTAATATGCATAGTAGTAGACACTAGTGAATATGAGAACTACCTTTCATTTAGACACAATGACTTATACTACTTATAACATGCATGTAAGTGGGAGTGTGTGTACATTGACCAACATGATCACATAATGGCTATCAATAACTTATTTAGTCAGCCACCCTATTAGACCACATTGCACTTCAAGCACATCGCACACAACACATAATAGCATAGGAGACAAGACTATACATACGATGTAACCAAGACTCCTAACTTTAGCCATTTACACTTTCATATAAGGATACATAGGTAAGGGGTTATTAACCATCTTAACACATCCATGGCAGCACCTATACTTTACCCTAACATAGTTATACACATGCTCATACAATAGCCACACAACCTAATTCACATCTAGAATAGGAAGGTAGGCATAATCTTCTCATAGTATCATTTTAAGCATATGTTCATAAGTTCATCAATTTGTCTTCATGGCCATGGTCAACACATATATAATGACAATAAAGTAAACACCGCCACCATAAGTGGACCATACCACACAATGCCATACAAGGCTTCATCAACATTTCTATAAAGAATAGAGAAGTAGAAGAGTAGAGGAATTAAGCATTCTTACCAATTTCTCACCCTTTGATCATCATTGATCAATACACTTTATTCATCAATAAAACACATATATGGCAGTAGCTATATGTACTTTAAACATATAAGAAACCATGTACAAGTCGCTACAAGATTATGCCATAACTTAATGAAACATATCAACATACTAGGAAAGTAGAATAACATAGGTCATTAGCTAACTTCCCTTACATTGATTTTAGATCATAGTTCATACATATATAAGTCTAAGGCAGTAGCTAATTAGGTAAGAAATCAAGCCTATGTCATGCATCATCTAATCACAATTCAAGATCCATCACATACTTAGCCTCTTGACTTCATAGCCTAAAAGAATCTATACCAATTCATGCAAGATCTTCTTAATTAGATCATTAAGGATTTATACCTATAAAATTCATCCATTACATCACCCTAAAACAGTAGCTAAAGCCGTTCATACATAATCAAAAGTCTACTCAACCGATCTCACAATCGACTTCAAGACAACATGTAGAAACATAGGCTATTCATGCTCAAAACTTCATATATTTATCATCATGAACTACTCATCATCAATTCACCATTAGTTAATGTAAATAACAATAACCACAAGCAATTCAACATAAAAGAATCACCAATTCATCAAGAACAAGCCATAATCACAAAACCCTTTCAAGAGCTAAACCATTTTTGGAAGGAACATGGGTTCATCATGCAATTGAAGTGAAATCACATTCAAATCATCATATTAATACTAATTCATCATGATTTAATCTTTAGAAACGTTTTGAGAAAGAACCCATGGCTAGATTGGAAGATTGGAAACTTGTTCATAAGATTTCTTTGAAAAACATTGAGAAGAACTCTCCAAGTGAAAGGTTACTTAGAGATGAAGGATCACCATACCTTAATCTTCATGAATACCCATAAAACTTGATGAAGAACCCATGAGAATCCCATCTACAAGCTGTTCTTGAGCTTCAAAAACCATGGGGGTTCAAGAGAGAATATTTTGGAGAGGAAGGGTTCAATTTGAGTGAGGGGATTTGAGAATGGGTAAATCACGTTTTGGAAGGCTTATATACACCTAAAATCACTTAATTAAACCTATAATAGTCAGGTTAGGACGTGGGGTGAATTTACCGTTCACCCCTTTAAGTGGCAGCACGCAGGCAGCCAACTCGTAGGCAGCCGCGACGAGGGCCATGACGGGGCGTCATGGCCATGACGGGCCGTGGCAGCCATCCGTCGCAGGGGACTTGGCCAATTTATTGGCTTACAACCTGCCAAGGCAAGTCTCCTTCAACGGGACCTGCTTGACGGTCCGTTGGGGGCCCAACGGTCCGTCATTGGGTCCGTCAAGAGACACTGCCCAGGCAGTGTATAGGCAGCCTTGGGGTCCTTCTTTTGGGGCCTCTTGTGGGGCCCTTTAGAAGTCGTACCCGGACGTTTCCAACGCGATTACAAACCTTAACATGTTATAGACTTACCACATAAGTTTCATCCAAAACAAACACCTACAAGACGTCCAAACAACCTTGACCCCAACATGACATACGATGAACGTCTTAGGGGCTATCTTTCGAACGCCTTGGACGTTCTTGGGCGTTTGACCTCCAAACTTTACGAAACTTCATACAATAACATTAAACATCATTTAACACCATTTCAATACTTATCTGACTCATTTCACACAACTTAGGCACGCATACACACATGAGGTACATAAGCGACTATTCGTCGAACGTCTTGGACGTCCCTTGACATTCGACTTCCAAATCACTTCATACTTTGCACACTGACTCTATATGACATAATAAGGCATTTTAGGACCTTATAATGATAAGACGAACATGTTAGGCTCTAGACACCTTATCTCATTTTCGAGATCTTACACTTTCACATGCCTTCAAGAGAGTGAACACACTCTCTGTGCCACGTCAGCACTTAAGGGTGCATTTATACCACTTTAAAATAGTTCAAGGGGGTAATATGACTCTTGTAAAATATAAGTGTGTAGTTGAGAATTAGCCTATATATTGAGGGTGTATTTGACCATTTTCTCTATATAATATCATATTAATTGCATCATTATTTCTCATTTATAGAACTATTTTAATATACTAGTAAAATAGAAAATATCTGTATTTGTTAATCATTATTGCAATTTGCCAATATATTCCTTAATTTTGAAGTTAATATGAAAAATTGTCAGCAATAACTTCATTGATGATATTTTAAATATATTAGCTAATGTGGAGAAATTTAATAAACTATATGATTTTATGATTAATCATTATAATTATTGTATCTTAACTTTAAAATCAATAATTAACAAGTATTTATCATCATTCAATTACTAATATATTGCGAAATAATTTTTTTCTTTTTAATTAGGATTTTTTATGTTATCTAATTAAAAATAAATGATGCATTATATACATAAAAATAAACATGGTTACAATATTTATATTAGGTAAAAGAATGTATTAGAAAAAGGATATTGCTTTACAAAAAATAATAATAGGACATTTTCGAGCCAAGCATTTTGACAATTTTCCGTACAATTTATCATAGTTAGGTAATTTAATGAAGTAAAATAAATCTATTCTTCTGTTCACTTTTAATTATCTATTATTCCAAAAATAATTTTTTCACTTTTACATGTTATTTTTAACATATGAAGAAAACCAATTATTTTCTTTTGTATCTTATCCTTATTATTAATTGCTTATTTCTCAAAACATTTGTAAGACCCAAAAGTGGCAAGCAAAAATTAACGACAATATATATATATATATATATATATATATATATATATATCATTAATTAATGTTGCACACGTGCACACCAAGTTTCACTTAACGAGTTCTTGTAAAATCATGAAGAACATTAGAAATGTTGATTAAAGTTTTACTTTCATTAAGCGACTTTGCAATAGACAACTATTATTTACTATTTTCCTTAAATAATTGTCATTTAATTATCATCGTTATATTTAAAAGTTTGAAATTAATTGAAGTTATATGATATTGTCATCAATTAGATAATAATAATAACATATATGTTAACCTAAAGTTTGCTTCACATATATTTTACTGTATCGATCTATGACCCTTTACTGTTCAACTTGTTTCAATACCTTCATATATACTGATTTATTAAGATAAAAATAGCAAAAATACAAGAAAACAAGATAGATATAGAAATATATCTACTTGGTACCTATGAAATTAAAATTCTAAACAATTTCTCTATGCAAGAACTTTACTGAGAAAACAAATTAATTAAATTTCATTTTCTCTAATTCCGTTTAATTAATAAAATAATGATAAGAATCAGGATTCTTGAATAAACAAGAAAATAAAGTGAAATTATAAAGATTAAAGACAAGAAGTGAATGATATGTTAAAATTGGAGGCACAAATGAATAAAAAGCTGATAAAAAATATATCGTTAATGAACAAGATGTAGGCGCTAATGATCAAGATGGAACAGAGATGTAACTTAAGTTCCTTCAAAATTGGCAGTCAATTCTATTTCAGGGAAGATTCAAAATGTAGTTTTGACCAATCTCAAAATACAAATGTAATATAAATGAAGTAGACGATCTTTGTCACTTTGTTAGTGACCCATTAAAGCTACAATGAAATAAGAGTACATTCGATGAACATTGAGAGCGGGGAAAAGTCATTCTTCACTGTTTCGATTCTACCAGTCGACAATGATCAACTTTTACTTCTTGAAATCTCAATAATATGCAACATTTTATAAAGAACCTCACATTGATCTGTCACACTACATAATTAAAACAAACTATAGGTAGAAAGCATGTCATGCAGTGCCATTCCTATGCACAATCTACATGTTATATCTTACCTTAGTAATGACTTATGTTTTCTATCATGTAATTTTATGATTTAGCTTGGTCATTACATGTCATAAAAAGTCCTTTTAGCATGGTTTCATAAATCCTATACATTGCTATCGTACTTGGCACATTCCATGCATTAACACATACTTTTGCCTATATTGTTTCATTTACCAAGGGTCGATGCTCCTTCCAACCGTACTTGTGGCTAGTGATCCCATAGAGATAATGAAGATTGGTGAGTCCTTATATTCCGAGGGAAAATACAATTTTATTGCTTTCATGTGTTTCCATTTAAGATTTTGTATTTGTTGTATGGGTTACGTCCCAATCATTCCTCATGATGTAAATTATGGCTTTGAGACTTATCTTAGACTTCTAATATTAAACTCTTTTACATGAAATATTTCATTTAATGTAACACATAAGATTAAAAATTAGAAATGTAAGTTTATTTAGAAATCGGATGTCAGGACTGACACCGGTCGCCGACGGCCGTCGTCTAACACACACGGACCATAGGTGGGTCTGTGGATCAGCTAGTCATGTTTTCTTCAAAATGTCAACTTTTTGTAGTTTTCAATGGTTTATCTGTCATGCCCGGAGCGTACACCCTATACGTGGACCGCACCTAACAGCCATTGTTTGCCTTGAGCGAACCGTTGGCATGACTTACTTAGCTCATCGAAAGACTTAATTTAAGTCTATTATGAAATAAGAACATTCTTAAAAGATATACTTAAAACATAATAGTCTTAACAAAATGGAGCTTATATCCTCTGAGAAAAAAATCTGCAATTCAAAGACGAGACACAAATTGACTTTTTATAAAGCCTCTAAACATACTATGATGAATGTTGGGACAGACCCCACAACATTCTGAAATTTAAAGAATAGAAAGCAAAAAGGATCCTCCATAATGAAAGGAGGCTCACCAATGACTCTGGATGCTCAATTAGATCAACGAGGCGCTGGATGCTGATCCTAGTTACCTGCGTCTGCATCATAAGACGATGCAGGCCAACTGTCATAAGTATATTGTATGTACAAGCATGCGAGTTAGAATACTAAACAACAACTTAAGCTTTATGGGGATAAGATGAACTTATATTGGCTTTGTTCAACTCAAGATATGGATATAAAGCAATTCAAAACACATGTGATATATATATAAAGTTGGTGAAACAATAAAACAACTTATTTCGTTAAAGAAATGAAATAAGAAACACAACTTTACTTATATACGAAAGTAATATAATTTTTGTGGGAGTTTCTCTAACTGACAATAACCACTATGATCCTAAGTGGTGATACAGCATCTCGCCCACGCTGCCAGAACTGTCCTATACTTTGCCATCGCATAGAACATCCTCAACCTAGTGGATCCACTGACTAAATAAATGTGATCATCTAAAAAGTATGACCCGTTAATACACATGATGACTACATGAATTACATGGATAATTGAGGTAATATAAACCCTCATCCCCACATCGGTTCTCAATAATACTCCCAAAATATACTTAAGCTCATGCTTTTAAAATAACCTCTTTCCTCTGGGTAGAGATAATATGCTCAACCCTTTTTATCTTTTAAAAAGCCCTCTTGGAATCAATGTTCCCCTTTCTTGTTCAAAACTCTTTTGGGATGTCTTAGTTCCCTCTTAACCTAAATGTAAAAACATTTATAAACTTTCTAGGGAATACTTAGTTCGCTTATATTTTTTGAGAAATGAACTCAACTATTTACTCTTTACTTAACTTGAAATTTTTGATCTTGATCAACTCTTTAGGGAATACTTAGTTCCCTTATACTTCCTTGAAGGAAAGACTTCAACTCTTACTCTTTCTTTAACTCAAAGTGGAGCCTTAAAATGAAGTTAAAATGTTTAAATAAGTCTCTTGGGAACTTTAAGAAACTTTACTTTGACATACTTCATTGTTTTAGACTTTACTATTTAGCTTACTTGGATTTGATCCTAACTTTCCTTGAATTGAATGATGGACTCAAGGTTCATGATTGATGTTTATGGATGATTTCATGACGTTTAGAGATACCTTAGAGTGTTGGAATCAAGTAGGGATTGTAGATATATCACTTAGGAACTAATACGAATATATAGGGAAAGAACGGGATCTCTTGGTGGCCCTGGCGCTCTGAGAGGCGCAGGCGCCAGAGCCTGACGGACAGAGACTGTATTGAGAGGCTCTGACTGGAGCGGCGCGCCAGGCTCTATGAACTTGCCCTGAGGGGATCTGATAGGCGCGGTGCCACAGGGCTTGTTAAATGAGATTTCTGACTTTTCTTCTTCATTTTTCATCTCTAAGCCTTCTAATATTCCATGGATTTCACCCCAATCACTTGGGATAAATAATAACCTCAATAGTAAATAGATTAGACTCGAAAAACACCCGGAAACACGAATCCAATCAACTAGAATATGGTACAACTCAACCAACAAGAATTAATATATTGTTCATCAAGAACTTCAATGTTCATTATTCAATATACACAAAACTTTTTGAATTAAATCAAATTGGTGTGTGGGTGGAAGGAACCAACATAGAAAGATCTCACATACCTTAAAGGGATCACCCCTGACGAAATCCACTCAACAATATTGACGTTCTTGGCCAAATCCTTGTCTTCCTCTTCTCTCCTCTTTTCTCCCAAGACATAAGCGTTTTCAACTATTCTAAAACAGAATTCAGGATGGTTTTACACCTAATAAACCCTTAAAACAAATTAGGAAATATTAGGGTGAAAAGACTACTTTACCTTTACAAAAATCCGGATTGGACTTTCCTCAGTCCAAAAACCCAACTTTCGAAAGGCATATCTCCCTCATACAAATTTGGAAATAAGCTTACTCGGCGCCGTATGAAAGATCTTCCCAAGGGATTTCCATCCATATAAATAACTGACCCTAACTCCTCTTGAGCTAAAAGTTATGACCATTTGAAAATGACCAAAACTTACTTTCTAATCTTAGGATATTTCCAATTTATCCCTTTATTTCCAAAAGTGATTATTTTGAGTTTCTTGGCTTATTCATAGCTATTTCGAATTACGAGATGTTACAATATCTCCCCCTTGGTAACATTCATCCTCGAATGAGAACTCTTTCTCTAAGCTAAGGGTAGTAACATCATTTCAGCACTCAACAACAAAAGCAAGTAATAACATGCTTACACATAGTCTTGTAAAGTGCTAAGATGAGAATTTAGTACCTTGATCTGCATTCTCTCCTGATTCAAAGAGATGTGGATATATCTTCTTCACATCCTTCTTATCTTCCCAAGTCGCTTCTTCAATGAATTGGTTCCTCCAAAGGACCTTGACTGATGCAACTTCCTTAGTTCTCAACTTGCAAACTTGATGGTCTAGAATCTGGACCGGAATCTCTTCATAGGATAAGCTATCCTTAATACCAACATTCTCAGTTGTACATTCAATGAAGGATCACCCAAGCACTTCTTCAACATAAAATATGGAATACCGGATGCAACCACTAATCTTAGGGTAGCTCCAACTCATAAGCTACATTGCCCACTCTTTTAGAGATACTATAAGGACCAATATATCGGGGACTAAGTTCGCCCGTCTTGCCAAACCTCATAACACCCTTCATGGGTGAAACCTTAAAATATACCCAATCATAATCGCCTTCTCCTCACATCAGTGTAGTACTTTTGGCGACTCTGTGCCATTTTCAATATCTCTTGAATCACTTTCACCTTCTCCATAGCATGGTGAACTAGATCTGGTCCTATCAACCCTGCTTCGCCAACTTCAAACCACCCAATAGAAGATATGCATCTCCTCCCATAAAGAGATTCATATGGAGACATTTGGATGCTCGAATGGTAGTTATTGTTGTAAGAGAACTCAATGAGAGGTATGTGATCATCCCAATTCCCTTTGAAATCAATCACACAAGCCCTAAACATATATTCTAAGGTGTGTATAGTACGCTCTACTTGTCCATCCGTGTGAGGATGAAAAGCAGCACTTAAGGTCACCTTCGAAATAATGAACAACAGAACTCCATAGTGTCTTACTACTTCTTAAATGTACAACTTAGCATAATCCTCGGTCGAATAGGTATTCCTTACCACCAAGAAGTGGGACAACTTTGTCATTCTATCAATAATCACCTAAATAGAATCATGCAGCCTGCGAGACCTTGGCAAGACTGTGATGATTTCCATATTAATCATCTCCCACTTCCATTACGAAAGTTCTATCTTCTGAGCCAACCCTACAGGCCTTTGGTGTTTCACTTTAACTTGAAGGCAATTCGAGCACTTGGAAACAAACTCAGCAATGTCTCTCTTCATGCGTTCCAACCAATATACTTCTCTCAAATCACAGTACATCTTGGTAGAACCCAGATGAATGGAATATCTGGAGCTATGAACCTTCTCTGGGATCCTCTTTTGGAGTCCATCCACCCTAGGTACACACAATGTACCTGGGTACTTCAGTATACCATCCCCCCCTTGTTCAAAAGCCAATACTCTTTGCTTATGAACATTCTCCTTCATATCATAAAAATGGGGTCTTTGTCTTTCTTTTCTTTCACCTCAAGCATTAGTGATGATTCACCCCCATTGGTCACAACTATTCCTCCTTTGGCGGAATCCATAAGTTTGACTCCCACGCATGCAAGTATGTCCACATCTTTAGCTAAATCCACCTTTTCTTCTTCAACATGGGCGGTACTCTCCCATGGATAACCTGTTTAAGGCATTAACAACCACAGTAGCCTTACCTAGTGATAAAAAATACTAATGTCATAATCCTTAAGTAATTCTAACCACCTCCTCTGTCTGAAATTTAACTTCTTATGAGTGAACACATATAAGAGGCTATTGTGATGAATGAATATGTCAAAATTCACACCATACAAGTAGTGACGCCATATATTCAAAGCAAAAACTACTGCAACCAATTCTAATTCATGACTTTCATAATTCTTCTCATGAACCTTCAAGTGTCTAGCGGCATAAGCTATAACCTTGCCATTCTACATTAACACATAGCACAAACCAACTCTGGATGCATCACAATACACCACAAAACCTTGAGTACCCTCTTGTAAGGTCAAAACCGGAGTTGTAGTCAATCTCTTTTTCTACTCCTGAAAGCTTTTCTCACAAGCTTCAAACCATTGAAACTTGACTGTCTTCTGAGTTAGCTTGGTCAATGGAGACGAGATAGATGAAAACCCTTCAACAGATCTTCTATAATAGCCATCTAAACCCAAGAAACTCCTTATATCTATTGGAGATGTGGGTTTAGGACAACTTTGAACTGCTTCTATCTTCTAGGTGTCAATTCTAATCCCATCACTGGAAACTATGTGGCCAAAGAATGACATAGACTTAAGACAAAAATCACACTTGGAGAACTTGGCATATAACTCCTTATCTCTCAAAGTCTGAAAAAATATCATGAGGTGACTAGGATAATATTCTACATTCCTTGAATGAATAAGTATATAATCAATGAAGACAATGGCAAATAGATCTAAATAAGGCTTGAAGACCCTGTTCATAAGATCCATGAAAGTTGCAGGTGCAATTGTCAAACCAAAGCAAATAACCAGAAACTCATAGTGCCCATATCTGGTTCTAAAAGTTGACTTTGGAATATCACATTCCCTAACTTTCAACTGATGGTAGCCTCATCTCAGATCAAATTTGGAGAAACAAGAAGCCCAGAAGATGGTTGAAAAGATCATTTACCCTTGGAAGAGGATACTTATTCTTGATTGTCACCTATTCAGCTGACGGTAATCTGTACACATCCTAAGGGAACCATCTTTCATTCTCACAAATAAGACCGGAGCGCCCCAAGGTGAGACACTTGGATGAATAAAGCCTTTGTCTAATAAATCATTTAGTTGTTATTTTAGCTCTTTTAACTCTGTTGGTTCCATTTCATATGGTGGAATAGAGATAGGACGAGTATATGGAATGATGTCTATGACAAAGTCTATTTCTCTCTCAGAAGGGACTCCGGGTAGATCATCAGGAAAGACTTCTCGGAACTCTTTTACCATCGGAACTGACTAAAGGGAATGTACCTCAGCACTTTAGTCATTAAATCGAACTAAGTGATACATACACCCCTTTGAAATTGACTTCCTTTCCTTAAGGTACGAAATGAATTGAACCCTTGGGCACTGCTGAACTACTACTCCACTCTATGACTTGCTCATTTGGAATCTGAAACTTGACAACTTGAGTTCTACAATCTATTGATGCATAACAGGCATGGAGCCAGTCCATTCATAGAATGACATCAAATCTATTAAATCAGTCATGGTACTCATGTGACTAACAAGAACAGGACAATTACGACAGACTCTTTCTTCTAGAATAGACTCTCCAATAGGGGTATATACATAGAAATGTTCACAAAGTTTCTCCGAATCCTCAGTAGTGCTTGAACTAGAAAAACTTGGGGGATTCATCCTCAAGAATTCCCGAATCCTCTAAGTGTCAACCCCTTCTTATCGATCTCTCTGTTGTTGGCCCACTTGGTTAGTCACCACTTGGCATAGCATTCGGATAGCCTCGCAGAACTCGTCATTGGTGACTTCCCCTTGAGGTTGAACATTCTGTGCATTCGGTACCTCTAGTTCCTCAACATTCCTTCTGGATGGTCGACCTCTGACTGCTCTTCATGGAGGTATGATGATATGAAACATGCGTAAGCACAAATTATAGAGAGAGACTTTTATAGATAAATTTTAACGCACAAAAGGAATATGAAATAAGAGAGAAATTCCTTAATGTTGTAGCCTCCTAATCATAGATGTGGCGCACTTCACACCGATAACTACGATTCTACGGACATGGCTTCATAGATTTCCTAGGACTCTCTAACTCTGTGCTGTGATACCATATTTTTCATGCATGGAGCCTACACCCTGGACGTGGCTGGCACCAACAACCAATGGTGGCTTTGAGCGAACCCTTGGCCTGACATGGTTAACTTCATGGAAGAATTAACTTAACTTAATTATGAAATAAGAAAATTCTTAAAAGAAATATTTAAAACATAATAGTCTGGCCAAAATGGAACTCGAATCCTCATAGCAAAACATTTTCAGTTCAAAGAAGAGACTCAAACTAACTGTCTATGAAGCCTCTAAACATACTATGATGAATGCTGGACAGAACCCAAAACATTCTAAAATTTAGAGAATGAAATCACAAATAGGATCCTCCAGAATGCAAGGAGGCTCACCACTGACTCTGCATGCTCAACTGGATCAACGAGGCACTGGATGCTGATAAGATGATAAAATACAACTGGCATTAGCACATTGAATGTACGAGTATGCGAGTTGTAATATTAAACAACAACTTAAGCTTGATCGGGATAATATGAACTTACCTTGGCTTTGCTCACTCAAGAAATACTCACTCAACATATACACAACTCAAGATATGTATATAAAGCAATTTAAAACACATGTGATATCTATCTATCTATCTATATATATATATATATATATATATATATATATATATATATATATATATATATATATATATATATATATATATATATATATATATATATAGTTGGTGAAACAATAAAACAACTTAGTTCGTTAAAGAAATGCAATAAAAAATGCAACTTTACTTATATATGAAAGTAATATAGTTTATGTGGGAGTTTCTCTAAGTGAAAACCACCACTATGAGCCTAAGTAGTGATACAACGTCTCGCCCATGTTTCCAGAACTGTCATATACTTTGTCGTCCTATAGAACATCCTCAACTTAGTGGATCCACTGGATAAACAAATGTGATCATCTAAAAAGTATGACCCGTTAATACCAGATGGCTACATGGTTTAAATGGAGACTTGAGTTAATATGAACTCTCATCCCTAATCAGTGTTCAATACTTCTCCCAAAATATGCTTACATCATGTTTTTAATATAACCTCTTTCCGCTGGGTTGATATAATTTGCTCAACCCTTTTAAGCTTTAAAAAACCCTCTTGAATCAATGTTCCCCTTTCTTGTTAAAACTGTTTTGGGATGTCTTAGTTCCCTCTTAACTTAAATATAAAATATACCAAACCAGATGAAAGATAAGAGGCACAGGTCCCTCTGAGTGTTGAAGCTATGTTCGACCAAACTCCAAAAGCGTTTTATGTAAAAACTGAACAAGGGGAGGAAGAACAAACCTTGATATGGAATAGAATAGTTATACGGGGTAGTAAAAGTTCACTAATTGAAATACAAGATCTAAACATAGCTTCTGAAGTTTAACACACTGTTGAACCCACTATGTCTGAGATGGAGAGACAAAGAAAGGTAAAAGGAAATATAGTCATGTCTCTCTATAAAGGAGACAAGAATAAGTAAATAACAAAAAGTGAAGCACAAAAGGTCTTGAGGAGTGCTATTGTAGAAAGCAAATCTCAGACAAAGAGGACCACGAAAATGAGGATAGAAAGCCATGAAACTGACAACCTATACATACTCCTTGTCTATTGGGTCCAGTAAAACTACGTTAGATGATATTTCTATTTATGTTGTGAAGAGAAGAAAGGAACGACAAGAAGAAAGAATAAAATCAAAGAAAGTGAGAAGGCCCCTCAACAAGGGAAAGGTGAAAAAGAAAGTTACTTTCAAACCAAGTTAGTCAAAGGGACAAGGTCCGTCTTTTCAAAAAACTGTTGCAGATGAAGAGATGATGAGCGAAGTTCGTATAGCCGAGATGAAGAATTTGAAAGTTCAGAGTATTCGTCCCGTAAATTCTTAGTGCTTTTGCTATATCGAATCTCTTTGATGTCGTTTCTTTACAGGAATGGGGGCATTTGTTTGAACCCTAAACCCCTATCTTCATGAACCTGGGGTACGAGAATTTTATTACAAAATGGATATTTTTGAGGATGTGGGGGGGGGGATATAGTCTATTGTTCACAACGTTGAAATTCTTCTAGATGAAGAAACCCTGGGTATTATTCTAGGTGTACCAGTGAAGGGAGTAATATGAATAAAAGGTTGCAAACCTTCTAGTGGATTTTCAACAAGGGCAACCAAGAGTGAAAGGCTACCTAAGAAGTTTCTTAAGGGTGAGTACCAAATCCTCTTTGAGTTCATCAACAAATTTCTAGTGTCACAAACTCATAAAAGAATAGTATCCTCTATTGTTGATTTGTTTCTCATGGTGAAATTGGATGCTCTTGAGGAGATAAATCTTCGAGCGATCATGTGCGAACACATACACTAGGTAATGACTTGGAAGAAGGGTACAGATCCCTTAAGGATACATACTGAACTACGTGTTTAACCATTTTGAAGTACCCTTTATACGAGGAGTACCTTGTACCACCAAGAAGATGTTTATTGAAGCCACCCTGTTGGAATGTGAGTGTGTGGACAGAAAATCCAAGGGAAGCTCAATGATGGTAAATATTTTCGAGCAGAAAGCCTCTCTTAAACGTGAGGGGACTAATTTCACTGCGATTTGAAATGATAATAAAATACTGATTGTGAAGCTTGTAACATTCCGGAAAATTACATGTCTAGTGAAGAGCCCAATATGTCTTTAACAATGCGTATTGGGGATACATAGGCATTCCAATGCCCAATATTGAGAAATATTGGGCATAGTATAGAAATTGGCTAAGAAGTATTAGCCAATTTCTATATAATACCCAAATAAGCAAAATATTGGGCATAGTAGAAAATATTGGTTGAAAGGGTGTTAGCCAGATTTTCTAAGTATTAACGAGCTTGTTTAAGAAATGTACCTGCAATGAATACCCTAGGCTAAAATGCATTAGCTTCATTACACACATTAGGTACCAGGCATCCATGTGTCAAGCCTGGGCACCATAGCACATGAGCAATTAAAATGGGCATGTAAACTAAGTAGTGCCCAAGGACATGGTGAGGTTCCTTGGGACAATAAATAAAAAATCCCAAATGAACCATAAATAATAGTTAGTTAGGAAAGTATAAGCAACCCATGTGCATGCCCATGTGCAAGCACATGGGGAGAAACGGCCAAGAGGGGACCACCCTAACCGAATTTGGTTAGGGTAGTTAGGGGGCAGACGTGCACATGGGTTCACCCATGTGGGGCCTAGCTCTTTAAATAATTTGAGACTCTAACCTACTGACATAACTACCTAACTAACCTAGGACAAACAAAAATAAATTATCTAGTACGCCCGACAACCTAAGACTTAATGGGGTGACACTAACCTAGTAACTAGTTAAAGGGAAAACCTAGTACTTAACCTAGGATGGTCCAAAAGGGCTAGTTAAGGTTCCAATGACTTAGGGGTACTTTAGTAACTACCCTAGTTCCCTTAATTAATTAAATTACTCATTTAATTAATTACTTTAAAGGGTCAAAATGAAATTCTTAGGAAAAATTTCAGATTTGACTAAGTGTTGTGTTTTCCTAGTTCTAGTCAATCTAGGAGGGTCTTTTTAGTAATTAAATAATTAATTAATTTATTTGAAATATTAAGCCTTAGTTGAATGAGTCAAGATCAGTTCCTAAACCTTAAACTCACGATCAAACACTCAAAGAACATAACACTATAGTGAACGAAAGAAAGAGACAAAAACTTCATAGACGTTGTAGACAATTTCAAGGTTTATTCAAGGTTTCGTACAAGGTTATCTTCGTACATTAAATTCTACATAAGGTATGGGTTTCTCTCCTGGACTTCTTTCTCTAAGAGAACTTTCTTTCTAACTATTCATGAGATCTCGAAAACTAGGGTTGTTCCCGTATTCTCGTCAAACTCCCTTGTCCCTAGTATCCTTTTCGATTCAATGATGAATAGGCTAGAAATAATGTTGTTGGTATGTGGTGTTGGCTGTTGGTAACGTGTATTGTTCTTCAATGATGAATACCGAATGAACCTATGATATTGAAATCGTATGAAGTTAAATGTGTAAAACGTGAATTAAGAATCGATGAAGACGTTAGGTACGTCTGTGAATGTTAAGTGTGATGTGACGTCTTAATGCATACTTACTGTTAAGGTGACTTTATGAAGGTTTCGTATTCATCAAATGTTAATATGATGCTGTCCTAGATTCTTAAAAACGTTATACCTAAAGTCATGAACTAAGATTGGCTAAAAAGATCTCCATGAAATCATAATTTGAGTGATTGTTTGGCTTAAGCCAATAAAATTGGCTAACACTACTTTGTCCAAAGAGGATGCGTGCAAATGGTTATGAACTTATGTAAATCATTAAAAGATTGTCTAATGGTTCATACATATTCAATTTAAATCTGAACATACGTAAAATTGGCTTATGCTAACAAAAATGGCTATGTAGTTTAATATCCAAATGTTGAGCCAATACTAATCATATGCCAATCTTGTGTAGTTAAAGTATCAAATGATATTATAAGCACTTCTAAAGTAATTCAATGAATCCATAACCAAGGTCATGCCATTCATTGGGACAACTCCCAACATGCTTTAAAAGAATGAACTATGACCATATGAAACTCAATGAATGAAGGGCTCATCGTTCATAAACGATGATATGGAGCTACTACACTAAAGTAAGTAAGTAACGTGAGTTATAACATAATTAAAGGGGTCTAAATTAAGTAAGTGACCACTATGGGGTGTTAAAGGAGGTGAGCCAAGTCTTACTTACACCTAAGCTAATATATTAAAAGAATACTCACGAATGAAGGTGTTAGAATGTGTGAAACTAGTCTCATTAACACCGAAGGATGATATGTAAGGACAATTCACATTATATCAATGTAAAGTAAGGATGATATATAAGGACAATTTATATTTCATCATTGTAAAGTAAGGATGAAAAGTCATCAATAGAGTAAGTAAATCTCAATCTAGAAGCAAGATTCCATAATGCTTGAGTTAACTCTAAAAGATAAAAAAGATAATGAAAGTGAGCACAACACCGATAGACTAGTTATGAGCATGTGCTTGCACGTGTAAGTCTCATGAGACGAGGCTACCACCGAGGCGGATAAGTAGTCTCATCAAGTCCCATGTCTTTGAACTATGTCTAGCCAACATAGGAACTAGCCAGTGGTTTTCACCTAAGCGAGCTAGGTATGTTCGGTTTCACTTTGCCTGTGATTCCACCTCTTTTTGGTGTGGCGAAGACACCGGATTTCATTTTTAGCTTATATGATCTATGTCTGTTAATGCTTACGATATGTTCTTGGCTCACTATAGCCGTGATCCACCCTTTTAAGTGTGGGCAAACACTTAGCATGGATTCGCCTTTGCCAGGAATCAACCCTTTTCGGTGTGGGACAGACACTGGATTTCATGTTAGCTCACATGATATAGATTTATTTTTATCGGTGAATCACCTTTTTTCAGTTTGGGGAAGACAATGGATTTCATGTTAGCTCGTAGGATCTTACTTCTAAAGATGTCTTTAAGAAAGCAAGAAAAAAAATGATGGAACGAATGTTCAAAGTGAGCTATGAAAATAAGAGCTTAAGAATGTCAATTGCCAATATTAATACTAGTGAAGTTTTCAGCAAATAATGGGCAAGGCCAAATAAAATTGGCTTATAATGACTTCTTATATGATGCAAATAAAGGGGAGTAGAAACATAATAGCAAATCAAAGATTCGTAACTTCCCTAACATGAAAATGATGAAATATGTGGCTTAGCCAATAGAGACTGGCTTATGAAGTGTTAATGAATGTATAATGTAATGAATGACTTATTGCAGGAATAGTGAAATCATTCCTTAGTCTTTGAATTACTTATTGGATTCATTATGGGTATGGGACTACAATGAATCATTGCACTTGTAAGTAAAACATAGGACCAAAGAGAGTATTGAACTACACAACAAGAAAAAGGAAAAGACTGAAAACAATTCTAAGTATAAAAAAAAGGGGCTCTCGGGTTTTGGTTGACCAAATATTCAAATCTTTGCTCGAGTTGTTCGAAAAATATGTTGATGATACTAATGTATTGTGATCATATAGAAAATGTGTTGTGTTCTTTGAATGCATTAAAATACATCATATTCATACCACAATTCACAAATAACGAATTAGGAAAGTCTAGTGATGTCACTTTCCAGAAATGGCATGTTGTTTGGGAAGATCTTTCCTTGATCATGCATATCTTTATGTGTATGTGTGCATATACCCATACTTAGTACAAGTGGTTTACTAACCCCTACTATTTACTATTTTTAGGTGCAGGTCAGAGGACAAATTGACGACTCTCGTAGAGGTTTGGATAGCATCGTTTTGTCCAGACCATTTGGTAGGTCCTCTTGATTTCGAGGATGCTACATGCATTAGTCCAGCTTTAGATATAGACATAGCTATTGGATGATTTCCCTAGAGTTTCTTTTGTACATTCATTTCGAAGATTTGTAATAAGGCCGTGTTTGGCAAACTAATCGATGATATATTCATCTTCTGTTTTGAATTGACTCTTTATGATAGATGGTTGTTCTTTATGTTGAGCTTTGTATATGATGTAAATATGTATTAACTATGTGAAATCTATGTATACTTCATACATTTAAAAAGTTTTAAATTTTCCGCAAATTTAACTATATTAATGTGATGAATGCAAGAAGAGGCTTGTCTGCGACCTCTGAGAGGTCAACGACGCCGGTGGCGGTCCGGATTCCAGAATCCGGGTTGTTACAAACTTGGTATCAGAGCATGATGTCAAATTACCTAGGATCTAAAGCTCAACACAACCATGTTGCGTAGTTTCTAACTATGGTTGTGAAGGGCGCCACAATCATGACTTAGAGACTACGCGATGATAGGAAATCTTCCCTTCTTCTACTCTTTATCGTGCTATATGAAATTGTGCCATCTTGTGTCATTAAAGAATCTAACTATCTTCTTGTATATACGTGTAGAAAATGAATACGAGGAGAAATGTAGGCAGGAGAGTTGGTGAGTCAGCGGCCGGAGGAAACCAAGTTCCTCCTTAAGCTCCAGCTGCTGCAGATCAAGTGCCTGTCAACCCAGCTGTATTGACCTATGGTAAAGTGAGGGAGGCATTACTGCAGATGGCACAGGACATCACCACTTAGGCCCAGGCCATCACGGCTCAAGCCGCAAGAGAGGGTTCTCCCAGGGAGAACCCGCATGCTAGCACCATGGCTAGCAAGCTTAGGGACTTCACCAGAATGAATCCCCCAATTTACTACGGATCGAAGACCAATGAGGATCCTCAGGAGTTTTTAGATGAGGTCCACAAGATTTTGTGTGCCATGGGAGTTGATAAGGAGGCAAAGGCTGAGTTGACTGCATATCAACTCAAGGATGTGGCACAGGTTTGGTACCGGATGTGGGCTGATGGCCGAGCAAGAGGAGATGTCCCCATCACTTGGGATGTTCTCAAGACTGCCTTTCTGGAGAGGTTCTTTCCCAGAGAGCAAAGGGAAGCCAAAGTTGAAGAGTTCATCAACCTAAGACAGGGAGGTATATCTGTCAATGAGTATTCCTTGAAGTTTGTTAAACTTTCAAAATATGCTTCTTCTCTGGTGACAAATAGCAGGGACGAAATGAGCAGGTTTGTGACTGGAGTGTCTGAGGATCTAGTGGAAGATTGTCGGGCAGACATGATGCATGACAACATGGATCTGGTAGGTTGATGGTGCATGCTCAGCAAGTGGAGGAGATCCGCCGTAAGAGGAGAATTCATGAGGGAAAGAAGCCTAAGGCCACAGATCAGATTGGTTCTAGCTCTGGTAGGGGTTCATTTTGAGTCAAGAACAGGCCTAAGTTCAAGAAGCACTCAGGTAATTCTAGTCCTTCCAGAAATTTGAATGCCAAAGTGAACAAGTCTGGGCCCAAAAAGGGCAATGATAGAGGTGCCCACGAAATAGAAACCTTGATGGTAAGTGTCGGCGTTCGCATGGAGGTGAATGTTTAGTAGGTACTAATGCCTGCTTCGGGTGCAGCAAGAGTGGACACATGGTCAGAGACTGTCCTCAAGTGAGGAATCAGGCCAAGGCAGATGCTGAGCCTTGGCCGAATCCAAATGTTGTAGCCAAACCTCCCAAGAGAAACAGATTTTATGCACTGAAAGGTAGAGAGAAGCAAGAGAAGTCACCTGATGTAGTCACGGGTAGGTTGCATGTCTTTTCTTTCCCTGTGTATGCATTGTTATATCCAGGATCCACCTTATCATTTGTTACTCCTTTGATAGCTAGTAGATTTGATGTGCTTCCTGAGATCTTGCATGAGCCGTTTCTAGTTAGTACTCCCATAGGAGATGGCATTAGGGCTGAAAGAGTATACAAAAATTGCCCAATTAACATTCTTGATAGAATCACTCATGCAGACCTAGTGGAGTTAGCCATGCTCGATTTTGATATAATCTTGGGTATGGATTGGCTCCATAAGTGTTATGCCACAATAGACTGTCGAAACAGGGTAGTGAGGTTTCAGTTTCCAAATTAGTTAGAGCTGGAATGGGAAGGGCGTGGTTCAAGTCCAGTCGGCCAAATTGTTTCACACTTAAAGGCCAATAAGATGATAGCTAAGGGGTATTTACACCACTTAGTTAGATTCAATGACTTAGATCAAGAAGTTCCTTCCATAGATTCTGTGTCAATAGTGAATGAGTTCCCAGATGTCTTTCAGGAGGATTTACCAGGAGTCCCTCCTGAATGTGAGATTGACTTTGGTGTTGACTTAGATCCCAACACCAAGCCAATTTCTATTCCCCCGTATAGGATGGCACCAGCTGAACTCAAAGAGTTGAAGTTGTAGTTAAAATATCTAATTGATAAGGGCTTCATCCAGCCGAGTATTTCCCCATGGGGTGCTCCAGTGTTGTTCGTAAAGAAAAAGGATGGAACCCTTAGAATGTGCATCGATTATCGGCAATGCAACAAAGTCACTAGAAAGAATAAGTACCCTCTTCCTAGAATCGACGATCTATTTGACCAACTCCAAGGTTCAAGTTTCTTTTCCAAGATAGACCTTAGGTCAGGCTAGCATCAGCTTAGAGTGAGGCGAGAAGACGTCCCTAAGACGTCTTTTCATACTAGATATGGGCATTATGAATTTTTGGTCATGTCATTCGGTCTCACTAACGCACCAGCCATGTTTATGGACCTTATGAATAGAGTCTTCCGTGAGTACCTTGATTCCTTCGTCATAGTATTCATAGATGACATCCTCATATACTCTAAGTCTAGGGAAGAGCATGAAGTACACTTAAGAAAGATATTGCAAGTACTCAGAGAACATCAGTTGTATGCAAAGTTCAGCAAATGTGAATTCTGGCTGAGATCAGTGACCTTTCTTGGTCACGTTGTGACCAACCAGGGTGTTGAGGTTGATCCGAAAAATGTTGAATCAGTGAAGAATTGGCCGAGACTCCTCACTCCCACAGATATTCAGAGTTTCTTGGGTTTGGCCAATTATTATCGCAGGTTTGTGGAGGGCTTTTCCACTATTGCTCCCCAGCTAATAACATTAACGAAGAAGAAGGTGAAGTTTGAGTGGTCTGAAAAGTGTGAAAAGAGCTTTCAAGAGCTCAAAGACCGACTCACTTCAGCCCCAGTGCTTACATTGTCGAAGAGTGGTGAAGGGTATGTGTTATATTGTGATGCTTCCCGAGTAGGTTTGGGATGTGTTCTTATGCAGGGTGGCAAGGTTATTGCATATGAATCAAGACAGTTGAAAATCCACGAGAAGAATTACCCTACTCATGATCTTGAGTTAGCTGTTGTGGTCTTTGCATTAAAACTTTGGATGCATTATTTATATGGTGTACATGTTGATGTATTTACTGACCATAAAAGTCTTCAATATGTTTTTATGCAGAGAGAGTTAAATCTTTGTCAGAGGAGATGGCTGGAGCTGCTTAAAGATTATGACATGAGTGTTCATTATCACCCAGGTAAGGCCAATGTAGTGGCTGATGCATTGAGCCGTTTGAGCATGGGTAGTGTGGTTCATATTGATGATTAGAAGAAGGAGCTGGTTAAGGAGGTACACCAATTGGCTAGATTGGGTGTACGACTGGTAGATACACCAAATGAGGGTGTTTCAGTTCATTCTAGTTCTGAATCCTCATTTGTTGTAGATGTCAAATCTAAGAAACACCTTGACCCAGTACTCATGGATTTGAAAGACTCAGTGAAAAGTTAGTTGAATGAATCATTTTCCCTAGGAGGGGACGGTGTACTGAGGTACCAGAACAGATTATGTGTACCCAATATTTATAATTTGAGGCCTAATATTATTGCAAAGGCTCATGGCTCCAGGTATTCTATTCATCCATGTTCTACCAAAATGTATCATGACTTTAAAGAGGTCTATTGGTGGGAAGGTATGAAGCGTGATATCTCAAAGTTTGTGGAGGAGTGTCCAAATTGCCAACAGGTTAAGGCCGAACACCTTAAACCTGGGGGTCTCACCCACTCGATTGAGATGCCAACTTGGAAGTGGGAGGCCGTCAATATGGATTTAGTGGTTGGTCTGCCAAAGGCTAGGAAACTACATGATTCTATTTGGGTTATTGTTGACAGGATGACTAAGTCTGCTCACTTCATTCCCGTAAAGTCTACTTACAGGGCTACAGATTATGCCAAGCTGTATATTGATGAGATAGTGAGATGGAATGGGATTCCTCTATCTATCATTTCGGATAGGAAGCCCAATTTACTTCTTATTTTTGGAGATCTTTCCAAAAGAGCTTGGGTACCCAGGTGAAGCTCAATACTGCTTTTCATCCCAGACGGATGGACAAGCAGAGCGTACTATTCAGACCCTTGAAGACATGCTGAGAGCATGTGTTATTGACTTCAAGGGGAGTTGGGATGATCACTTGCCACTGATTGAGTTCTCTTATAATAATAGTTATCGTTCCAGTATTGGAATGACACCTTTCGAAGAACTATATGGCAGGAGATGTAGGTCTCCAGTTGGGTAGTTTGAGGTAGGAGAGTCTTCCATCCTTGGTCCCGAGATCATACATGAGGATGTGGAGAAGGTGAGGATGATCAGGATAGATTGGCTACTGCTTACAGTCGTCAAAAATCCTATGCAGATAACAGAAAGAGAGCTCTTGAATTTGAGGTGGGTGATCAAGTCTACCTGAAGATATCACCCATGAAAGGGGTGATGAGGTTTGGTAAGAAGGGTAAGTTGAGTTCAAGGAATATAGGTCCTTATGAGATTTTACAAAGAGTAGGAAATGTTGTCTACGAACTGAGGTTACCATAAGACTTGGATTCCGTTCATCCAGTATTCCATGTTTCAATGCTTAAGAAGTGTCTAGGCGATCCAACATCCATCCTTCTTGTTGAGGGGTTAGGAGTTGATGAGAACCTTTCTTATGAAGAGGTTCCAGTTGAAATTTTAGATCGCCAAGTGAAGCGATTGAGGAACAAGGAGGTTGTCACCGTTAAAGTATTATGGAGGAAACACCTTGTTGAGGGAGAAACATAGGACGCCGAGGCCGATATGAAATCCCGTTACCCTCACTTGTTCAGTTCTTGAGGTAAAATTTCCTTTTCCTAAGTCTGATTTATGTTTAAGAAACTCTAAGTTTTAAGTGCTTTAGTCGATTTGGTGTGATAAATCCCTAATCATATGTCTTATAATAGCACTATGTGAGTTAAAACGAATGTTATGTGTGCATTTTATGTTGCTGTTTTTGTGTAGCATAGACATGTTTTTCTGTGTTGCATGATTTGTGAGGTGCATTTAGTTAAGTGTGATTGAGAAGGAAATTCCTCAATATCAAATATAAAGATTCAGATAAGCTTGAATGATATGCATCATCCACATAAGTGTGAATCAGATATTCACAAAAGAGAAACTTTTAAGTATGATAAAGTAACTTCCGAAAGTCACCCTCTTTGTTTAAGTGATGTGTAAGTGTCATTCGGGGATGAATATTCTTAAAGGGGGGATAATGTAACATTCCGGAAAATTACATGTCTAGTGAAGAGCCCAATATGTATTTAAAAATGTGTATTGGGGATGCATAGGCATTCCAATGGCCAATATTGAGAAATATTGGGCATAGTATAGAAAATTGGCTAAGAAGTATTAGCCAATTTCTATATAATACCCAAATAAGCAAAATATTGGGCATAGTAGAAAAAATATTGGCTTAAAGGGTGTTAGCCAAATTTTCTAAGTATTAATGAGCTTGTTTAAGAAATGTATCTGCAATGAAGACCCTAGGCTAAAATGCAATAGCTTCATTACACACATTAGGTACGAGGTATCCATGTGTCAAGCCTAGGCACCATAGCACATGACCAATTAAAATGGGCATGTAAATTAAGCAGTGCCCAAGGACATGGTGAGGGTCCTTGGTATAATAAGTAAACATTCCCAAATGACCCATAAATAATAGTTAGTTAGGAAAGTACAAGCAACCCATGTGCAAGCCCATGTGCAGGCACATGGGGAGAACGGCCAAGAGGGGACCACCTTAACCGAATTTTGTTAGGGTAGTTAGGGGGCAGTCGTGCACATGGGTTCACCCATGTGGAGCTCTAACTAATTTGAGACTCTAACCTACTGACATTACTACCTAACTAACCTAGGACAAACAAAAATAAATTATCTAGTACACCCGACAAACTAAGACTTAATTGGGTGACACTAACCTAGTAACTAGTTAAATGGACAACCTAGTACTTAACCTAGGATGGTCCAAAAGGGCTAGTTAATGTTCCAATGACTTAGGGGTACTTTAGTAATTACCCTAGGTCACTTAATTAATTAAATTAGTCATTTAATAAATTACTTTAAAGGGTCAAAACGAAATTCTTAGGAAACATTTCAGATTTGACTAAGTGTTGTGTTTTCCTAGTTCTAGTCAATCTAGGAGGGGCTTTTTAGTAATTAATTAATTAATTAATTTCATTGACTTATTAAGCCTTAGTTGAATGAGTCAAGATCAATTACTAAACCTTAAACTCTCGATCAAACACTCAGAGAACACAACACTAAAGCGAACGAAATAAAGAGACAGAAACTTCATAGACGTGCTAGGCGATTTCAAGGTTTAGTCAAGGTTTCGTGCAAGGTGATCTTCGTAGATTAAATTCTACATAAGGTATGGGTTTCTCTCCTGGACTTCTTTCTCCAAGAGAACTTTCTTTCAAATGATTAATGAGATCTCGAAAACTAGGGTTGTTCTCGTATTCTCGTCGAACTCCCTTGTCCCTAGTATCCTTTTCGATTCAATGATGAATAAGATAGAAATCATGTTGTTGGCATGTGGTGTTGGATGTTCTTAACGTGTATTATTCTTGAATGATGAATATCGAATGAACCTATGATATTGAAATCGTATGAAGTTAAATGTGTAAAACGTGAATTAAGAATAGATGAAGACGTTAGGTACGTCTGTGAATGTTAAGTGTGATGTGTGACATCTTAATGCATACTTACTGTTAAGGTGACTTTATGAAGGTGTCATATTCATCAAATGTTAATATGATTCTGTCCAAGATGCTTTAAAATGTTATACCTAAAGTTATGAACTAAGATTGGCTAAAAAGATCTCCATGAAATAATAATTTGAGTGATTGTTTGGCTTATGCCAATAAAATTGGCTAACACTACTTTGTCCAAAAAGGATGCGTGCAAATGGCTATGAACTTATGTAAATGATTAAAAGATTGGCTAATGGTTCATACATATTCAATTTAAATATGAACATACGTAAAATAGGCTTATGCTAATAAATATGGTTATGTAGTTTAATATCCAAATGTTGAGCCAATACTAATCATATGCCAATCTTGTGTAGTTAAAGTATCAAATGATATTTTAAGCACTTCTAAAGTAATTCAATGAATCCATAACCAAGGTCATGCCATTCATTGGGACAACTCCCAACATGCTTTAAAAGAATGAACTATGAACATATGAAACTCATTGAATGAAGAGCTCATCGTCCATAAACGATGATATGGAGCTACTACACTAAATTAAGTAAGTAACGTGAGTTATAACATAATTAAAGGGGTCTAAATTAAGTAAGTGACCACTATGGGGTGTTAAAGGAGGTGAGCCAAGTCTTACTTACACCTAAGCTAATATGTTAAAAGAATACTCACGAATGAAGGTGTTAGAATGTGTGAAACTAGTCTCATTAATACCTAAGGATGATATGTACGGACAATTCACATTTCATCAATGTAAAGTAAGGATGATATGCAAGGACAATTCACATTTCATCATTGTAAAGTAAGGATGAAAAGTCATCAAAAGAGTATGTAAATCTCAATCTAGAAACAAGCTTCCATAATGCTTAAGTCAACTCTAAAAGATAAAGAAGATAATGAAAGTGAGCACAGCACCGATAGACTAATTATGAGCATGTTCTTGCACGTGTAAGTCTCATGAGACGAGGCTACCACCGAGGTGGATAAGTAGTCTCATTAAGTCCCTAGTATTCGAACTATGTCTAGCCAACACAGGAACTAGCCAGTGGTTTCCACCTAAGCGAGCTAGGTATGTTCGATTTCACTTTGGCAGGTGATTCCACCTCTTTTTGGTATGGGGAAGATACCGGATTTCATGTTTAGCTCACATGATCTATGTCGGTTAATTCTCACGATATGTTCTTGGCTCACTATAGTCGTGATCCACCCTTTTAAGTGTGGGTAAACACATAACATGGATTCGCCTTAGCCAGGAATCAAACCTTTTCGGTGTGGGACAGACACTGGATTTGATGTTAGCTCACATGATCTAAATTCATTTTGATCGGTGCATCACCTCTTTTCGGTGTGGGGAAGACACTGTATTTCATGTTAGCTCGCCTAATCTTTCTTCTAAAGATGTCTCTAAGAAAGCAAGAAAAAAAATGATGGAACGAATGTTCAAAGTGAGCTATGAAAGTAAGAGCTTAAGAATGTCAATTGCCAATATTAATACCAGCGAAGTTTTCAGCAAATAATGGGCAAGACCAAATAAAATTGGCTTATAATGACTTCTTATATGATGTCAATAAAGGGGAGTAGAAACATAATAGCAAATCAATGCTTCATAACTTCCCTAACATGAAAATGATGAAATATGTGGCTTAGGCAATAGAGACTGGCTTATGAAGTGTTAATGAATGTATAATGTAATGAATGACTTATTGTAAGAATAGTGAAATCATTCCTTAGTCCTTGAATTACTTACTGGATTCATTGTGGGAATGGGACTACAATGAATCATTGCACTTGTAAGTAAAACATAGGACCAAAGGAAGTATTGAACTACACAACAAGAAAAAGGAAAAGACTGAAAAAAATTCTAAGTATAAAAAAAGGGGTTCTGAGGTTTGGGTTAACCAAATTTTCAAATCTTCGCTCGAGTTGTTCTAAAAGTATGTTGATTATACTAATGTCTTGTGATCATATAGAAAATGAGTTGTGTGCTTTGAATGCATTAAAATACATCATATTCATACCACAATTCACAAATAACGAATTAGGAAAGTCTAGTGATGTCACTTTCCAGAAATGGCATGTTATTTAGGAAGATCTTTCCTTGATCATGCATAGCTTTATGTGTATGTGTGCATACACCCATACTTTTTACAAGTGGTGTACTAACCCCTACTATTTACTATTTTTAGGTACAGGTCAGAGGACAAATTGACGACTCTCGTAGAGGTTTGGATAGCATCGTTTTCTCCAGACCATTTGGTAGGTCCTCTTGATTTAGAGGATGCTACACGCATTAGTCCAGCTTTAGATATAGACATAGCTATTGGATGATTTCCCTAGAGTTTCTTTTGTACTTTCATTTCGAAGCTTTGTAAAAAGGCCGTGTTTGGCAATCTTATCTATGATCTATTCATCTTCTGTTTTGAATTGACTCTTTATGATATATTGTTGTTCTTTATGTTGAGCTTAGTATATGATGTAAATATGTATTAACTATGTGAAGTCTATGTATATTTCATACGTTTAGAAAGTTTTAAATTTTCCGCAAATTTAACTATATGAATGTGATGAATGCAAGAAAAGGCTTGTCTGCGACCTCTAAGAGGTCAACGACGCCTGTGGCGGTCCGGATTCTAGAATTTGGGTCATTACAAAGCTGGAGGCGAAGTTGTAGAAAGCTGTTTCAGGAGGACCTGGTACTTCTGGTATGGATGAGCAGGAAAGACAAAAGTTGAGGGATGAGAATGTAACATTTCTGAAGGCAAATGCCTCACTCAATGAGGAGATTAAGTCCCTCAACAAGAAACTTCTTTAGGCTCATGAGAGTGCAGATGAGAACATGTTACTGCTAATGCGTACTTTAAATCCTACTCCCCTCCATCCTAAATGTGTCGTGTCTCCCTTTTCTGTGTTTTGTATTGTTCTTCCACAAAATTGTTCAAGTTTTTTGTTGTGTGGCTTTGTGTACTTATTGGCTAACTTGTGTAGTAAGTGTTTCTGATCTAATATTAATGCTTATTATGCCCTGTTGTTGTATGATTTTATGTCCTCTACTTCCCACTTATGCATGCTCTGTGTGACCCGTGCTCCTCAAATCTCTATTTAATTTGCATACAAATTGGAATATGTTTACTTTCACTCCTTTTCAATGATGTTAGAAGGGGAAAAATAGTTTGGAATTGGATTGTGCAATCAGGGAACAGATTGACAGGGGGAAAATATGATAGGGGGAACACTTTGACAATTGACAGGAGGAATAAACTACATATGTAGTTGAGAATGGATGAAGGATTAACACTCATGGGAGGCCACTTAGAGGTTGTTTGTCGTCATAAAAAAGGGGGAAATTTATTAGTACTAATGCTTACAAGTTTTGATGATATCCTCACAAGTGCAGGGACCTGGTACTCTACAGAGTATGTTCATCCAGGACAAAATACTCTATAGCTGGCAAGCTTTAACTTCAGCGGTTGGTGAGGTGCAAGTGTCCTAAGCCAATCAGAATGGGAGTAGTCATTTGTACATTGGACAATACATTTTCATGGCCAATATATTCAACACTCAAACTACAAGATAATCATTCATTCAAAATAGTGAAAATAGAGCTTCAAAGCAACAAGCCATCTAATAATTTGCCTTTGTTCTTTTTGTTTCATCTGCTATTTTGAGTGCTTGTACTTGTCCGCATATTGTAGGAATTGATGTGAGGTCAAAAATATATATTTTTAATCATTATTTATATCATATTTAGTATTTATATTTATCCTTTTTGAGCATATTTTACGAAATTCGCTAAATAATGTATTTTTTATGTAGGAATAAATTGGTATAAAGTTGAAAAAGTTTGAAGCTATATGGAATTAAATATGAAAGGTTGAAGAAGGAAATAAAGCACACAAATAAATGGATTAAATTCAATATAATAATGTATAATTCATAAGAAGTGCATATTTCAATTTGCATATTGCTAAAGTTGCAGGAGAGCCACGTGGCACAAGAGAAGTCTGCAGCGAGCAAGACATTTCAAGCGGAATTCAATTCCGTTTGGATTTTCATTTCCTAATTTATTTTAGACTCAATTATATTATTTAGGATTTTTTATATCTATAAATAGTTCATTGAAATTATTATTAGGGATGATCAATCTAGAAGAGGAGAACAATTTAGAGGTATTTTGGAAGAGAAAGCAGTCAGCACTTTTTAGGGTTCTTTTCTTCTTATCGTTTTCTTAGAGATTAATAGGTAAATTTTTTGTTATGGGCTATTATGAATGGATTATTAATTATCAAAGACTTGTTGAATTAATTCTTGGTTGTCATTATAAGTTACTTCTACATTCTTGTTTTAGTATTTTATGTTTGATCACCATAAGTTATATATATTGTCTAATCTTGAATTGGGGGAGGAGAGGTTAGATAGACATGAGAATATAGAGAGCTTGATCGACCAATTAAGTTGAGGTGATTTGTGTTCAGGAGTAATGCCCGAACGAACAACTCGCTTGGTTACAAAATATGATGATATAAATGCTCGACAGTTAGTCTATTTCTCCCCGCTCAACGATGTAGTTAAATAACTAACTGGGGTAGGCAACTTGAGGTGTAAAACCGACTCATACAATTTACCCTCTAAATTAGTTACTTGACAATTAAAATTAGTTCTAAGCCAATACTATGATACATGAATTTCAATACATGTTGCATCCCCGGGCTTTTCCAAACTATTGTAAGTAATATTATTATTTTATTCCTACGATATTTTTGTTGGCACTCTTAAATAAATAATTACACCAGTATAATTTAGTAAAATTAGTTAATTGACATGTCATTTGGGTTCGATAATCTAATTCTTTTCAGAGCGACTACATTACTTGTACGACCACATATATTTGCATGTGCAATTGGGAGCAACTAGTATTTTACACCGCTGCCGGGGGCATGGAAATTAACTGTTCTTCTAGGTTAGACTTCTTCTTTTTTATTTAGTTATTTACTTTTTTTTAATTTGTTTTTTTTTCAACAATTATTATTTTTTTCTTTGAATAATTGTTACTCTTATTGATATGGATGATTGGGATAAATCGTGGTTGGGTGATGAAAGTCCTTTATGTCATATATGTGGTCGTCAGTTATTCATTGGAATAGTTGTGGTAAATATTATTCCCTTCCCCCGAACCCTTATTATGATTCTTCTATTATATATGATGTTGTTAGGGGCAATGAAGTGGAGAATGCAAAACAAGAGGCACGCAATGTGAATTCACTTATGGAATGTACATACATGCTGAACAAAGATAATTCAAATATCACTGAACAAATGTTTGAATGTGTGGATTGGAAAAATTAATAATGAAAAGGAAGATGCGTTTGACGCTATTCAATTAGAAATTATTGTCCTAAAAATTGCAGCGGCAGCAAAGAAAAAGCTAAGAAGAAGCAGAGATAGTGACCCAATCTTGGCTACAAGAACAAACTCAACTTCTAAAGTTCAAGAGTCTATATGTGATGGTCTGACATATATGACAGCCCAACTGATTGAAGGAAGAGTTGATCTCACACAAGAAATAGATTAATTTTGCTCTGATATTCATGACTAAGAGCTCACTAGAACAAAAAGATTGAGGCGTCTGAAGTCAAGTTTTCAATTGTTATGGATTATGACCAACTAGTGGAGATAAAAGGGGAATTCCAACCATTCAACTACACGTTATTCCTTAATATCGAAGTTGAAAAAGTACAAAAGTTATAATTTTGTAAATAATGTTTCTGTGGAGTTGAGGCAACTTGAATCTCATTTAAAATACTATTTTATAAAATATTACCTAATGGATGAGTGCATTGATGAGGAACAAGTCTCCTGCATTCTAAAGATTTTTAGTCGACGTAGACAAAGTGACATTTCTCACTTTAAGGGCAAAGAAGTGCAACAAGCGACATAAAGTACTTGGTTCCTTTATTTTTATACCACCTCCCCTTAAGAGAAGAAGAAAAATAGAAGCAAGCTTAGAGGTAAAATTCATAAGTTCAAAGTGGAAAGAAAAGTGGTGATGGAATTTGTGTCGTGCCGCGACGTTAAATTAGGTGCTTATTGGGAGGAAACCCAATTTTTAGTGTAACTTCTTATTTTAGTTTTTTAGTGTCATTTTTTGTGTTGTTTTTACAGGTTTTGGAGAAGTCTGAGCATATGAAATTTGGAGCTAAGGAGCACGTTTGATCCTAAGTGTGGGTGTGTACGACCCATGATGAAAATAAAGAGAACATGCAACTAGTTAGGTCTAAAGTGCCCAGGGAGTTTTTCTACTGCTTGTTTTAAATTTTATTTGATGCTCTGGGGACATAGCATATTTTTAAGTCTGGGGTGGAGGAATAAATTCCTAGTTTTTATTGTTTTATTGAGTCTTTTATTTTTTATAGGATGGGCTCTTGACTTTTGTTTTCGGTTCTTTTCCTGAGGATAGTCTTTTTGAACCGAGTGTCTTTTATTTTTTTTGGAATAAGTTTTTTTTTTGTTTTTAGAGAAAATAAAAAACCCTTTTGAGTGGTGTGATACTTGCTATTTAGGTCTAATTTTTTAGTATTACTTTCTTCTAAATGCTTGACTTATAAAGAAATTGCAGACTTTTTTACAACTAAGCTCATGATTATGGCTTTGTAAATAACTTATTTTATTTTGTAGTTTGTTAAGATCCTATCTCTTATAAGTGGATTTGATCCATCTTGATTGATACTTGTGTCATGTGTGGTGAGAATATGCTTATTCCATGTTTTGCATCATAGACTAGAACTGACCCTTCATGTTATTGAAGCGGATTAAAAAGTGTTGCTTTGTTTAGCACATGATATAGACTTTCTTTTATTTTTCTGGTAAATTTTAGCCTTTTAAGATATTATATCTCTAGTTCGCCTTTTTGAGCCTGCAACCTTTTGTTCTTAACCATATTTTTCCCTAGACTATTTTATTAAAACCATAGTTTTTGTTCCTTTCTTCCTTGAGCATTATAGCATAGACTTATTTAAATTATATTTTGATATAAAAAGGGTATGGTTGAGTGAAAAACTAATCAATGAAAGCTACGATGTGCTTAAAAGCCCTCTTTGTTTTCGATTCTTTTCCTGAGGACAGTCCCTTTGAATCGAGTGTCTTTTTTTTTTAGGAATAAATTTCTTGTTTAGAGAAAATAAAAGACCCTTTTAAGTGGTGTGATACTTGATACTTAAATCTAATTTTTGAGTAGTACTTTCTTGTGAATACTTGACTGATAAGAAAATTGCAGACTTTTTAGCACCTAAGCTCATGATTGTATCTTTGTATATAACTTATTTTATTTTATAGTTTGTTATGATCCTATCTGTTAGAAGTGGAATATATCCATCTTGATTGATTCTTGTGACAAGTGTGGCGAGAATTTATTTATTCCATCTTTTGCGTCATAGTCTAGAATTTGCCCTGCATGTTACTGAAGCAGAATAAAAAGTGTTGCTTTGTTTAGGAGATGATAATAGTTTTTTTTTTTATTTGTATGGTATATTTTAGCTTTTTCAGATATTATATCAGTAGTTCGCCTTTTTGAGCCTGCAGCCTTATGTTGGTAGCCATATTTTGCACTTGACTATTTTGTTGAATCCTAGTTTTTGCGCCTTGCTTCCTTGAGCATTATAACATAGATTAATTCTAATTATTAATTATTAGAAAAAGGGATGGTTGAGTGAAAAGGTAATCAATGATAGCTAAAAAGTGTTTGAAATCCCTCTTTGAAAGAATGTGATCTAAAAAAAGGAAATAAAAAAAAGTCTACCTTGATGATGACCCTGGTCTTTCAAGGACATTGTGCACCTTAACGCATGTAAAATACATTAGTTGAGGGTTTCTATTATAAATGAAAACTTAATATTTAAAAAATTGTTGAAACATTCTTGAGATAATGAGAATTACATGTGAAATATTTGTTGAAGAAAGAATTGATGATAAAGAGAAGAAAATAATGGGTGCTGGAGTATAAAATTGCAAAGTGCTTAAGGAAGTGTAAGTCAATATGATACAATTTTCCTACCTGTCCCCTAGCCTACATTACAACCCATTAAAACCTATTTTGTTCTATTCAAACATGCTTAATTAGTGGAGATGTACATAATGGGCAAGCCTATAGTTCTTTATGCATACATGTGAATTTTATTTGTGAGTGTGAGAGTTGTTCTTGATATGAAGTCCTTAATTTAAATTCAATCTTTTGAATTGTGTGTGTGAACTTTTTCTTTTTGAGAGGGCACTTGTTTCATTATGAATATCTGATTTTGTTAACTTTCTTTGATGAGAATAGGTGAACAAACATAAATTTGATGAGTTCAAAGTCTTTCCTTGAAGTTTGGAGTTTAGAGGTTTGATGTTTATTTGGATGTCTTGCATAATGATTGATAATTGTAATTGATTTTTTGAAATTGGTATATGCCCTAATTTTTTGAATTAACCAAAGTGATGAAAATCCTATTTTGATTTATTTGAGATGAGCTTTATTGTTGGCTCGAGTACGATCGAAATTCTAAATGTGGGGTGTTGATGTGAGGTCATATACATATATATATATATATATATATATATATATATATATATATATATTTAATCATTATTTGTCTCATATTTAGTATTTATATTTGTTCTTTTTAGCATATATTTTATGAAGTGTGCTACATATTATATTTTATTTGTGCGAATAAATTAGTATAAATTTGAAGAAGTTCGTATCCAAAATAAAGTAAATATGAAAGGTTGAAGAAGTAAATCAAGCAGATAGCTGAATTGATTAAATTCAATATAATAATATATAATTCATAAGAAATTCATATTTCATTTTTCATATTGTTAAAGCTGCAGGATTGACATGTGGCACATTTGAAGGAGGCAACGAGCGACACAGTTCAAGGGGAATTCAATTCCATTTGGGTTTTAATTTCCCAATTTATTTTGGATTCAATTATTTTATTAGGGATTTTCTATATCTATAAATAGTCCATAGAAATAATGATGCAATATATGCGTCCACTTATCTAGATGGGACCAGGTTCTCAATACAGAAATAACACAACAGTAAAGAACAAATGACGAAAGTAAAGATTGAAAAGTAACTTTATGTGGAAACCTCCGTGCTCAAGGGAGGAAAACCACGACCAGTTCCCAAAAGGACTTTTTAAACCACTTTCACTAATCTTCAACAAGCAAAATCATAAGCCGGTTACAACAAGAGATTAGCTTTTTAATCTCCCCACTAAGTAATACTCCCTATCACTTAGCTAAGACTTAGAAGATACAACATTACCCTTTATACTAATCCTATCGGATTAATACAGAGTTAGAGTAAGAACCTAAGTTACCCTTAACCTATCCGTTACATTGATTCACTCAGGTTTGAAACATTTCTTTCACAGATGAAACGAATCCTACGATATAAGAACAATTAAAAGCAAACAAATGCTGCATATTCAGAAAGCAATAGAAGCACTTCTATTAAGTCCCTTGCTGTTTCAAAGCATGAAAAATCTTTCTTCAATGAATAATTTAATGTTGTTGTTTGTTTGTTTGATATATACCATGAAGAGTTATTACCCATCAAACAAACAACCTCGTCACTTCTAATTGATGAAGTACTTTACTGCTTCACCAACTCCCTGACGCCTGTCACATCCCAAGAGCATACCCTAGAAGATATGACACTCTCGGAGTTCAACCGGCGTAGTTGACCTCTCGGAGGTTTCATACAAGCCCTTTCTCATCATTCATCGCATATACATATATGAAAAGTAGTGTGGAATTGAAACTTTTCACTAAACATTCTAATAGTCTTTCAAAATACCTTTCATATAAAATCAAAGGAACTAAGTCTCATATCATTAAATCTTAGACTCACGAATACTTGGAACAGGACCATACAATCGGAATATAATACTATTTGTATATTACAATACTTCAATATAAAGAAACTCTAAAGACATCTATGCCCTCGAGTCAAGTGAGGACATACTTAAAGTTGCTTGAAAGATCCTATAATCCAAGCCTTCTCCTCCAATAGAACCTTCACCTATGAGTCACTTTAGAGATAGATAAAATATGGAATTAGTACAAATACATGTACTAAGTATTACATAATGCATAAAAATCATGAAAACGGACATTTATTGGAAATATTCTTTTTTTGTTTAAAACATCATAGTATAAGCATAATAACAACATTTAACACTTTAAAACACATAAGATAACACTTAAGCATTTATTCACATTTTAAAGGAAACCTTACAGTGAGCTAATTCACTGTTACAGTGAAGTCCTTTAACTTCACATTGAGTCACTTTCTAGCATGTAATTCTCCCAGTAAAAGCTATCCTAAGACTCACTTAGGTAAGACAAAGAGAGACCGCTCATACACCCTCTCTAGGCACACCTAAATGATCCTTAAGTCCAGCTATAATGAAATACACACACTTATAATACACCAAACATGTGAATATGAGATCCTCCTACCAAAGGTGATTCTAAGGTTCACATGAGTGAGTTGTGACGTGACCCCCATACAGTCCCTTCACACACACTTAAGGGGTCCTTTTGATTACCTAAGATAGATCATTCTCACTTAATACAACAACATACATGTAATATGACATTCTCCTTTCCAAAGGTTATCAAAAGACTTACTCAAGTAAATCAAGAAGAGAATGTCCATACCTGACCTCTTCAAGATTACCTAAGTAATCCTTGAGACAACCTAAGTTTGGAGCATGCCTACATAATCAACCAACTTTCCTAACTAGAGTCATCCTTAATAAATATCTAAGTAAGATATGAAGTGACCATTCTTATGCCCCCTTCACACCTAAACTAAACAACCCTTAACTACTCTAGATAATTAGTTATTCATTTAACATGCTTTCTTAAGTTAAGTCATTACATTCCTTAGTTCATTTAAGAGACATTCATCACACAAGAACATTCATGTAATGGTCTTGGAGAAGAACTAGGGACTCTCACTAACATCTTCAAAGCCTATTGTGCAATGTCTAGATAGCGTCTCATACCACCACCTAAACTTCATAGAACTTCTCCAATACTAGTAGGTATCCATATGATGAGAACAGGCAATAACCGACATTGACCATGGTAGCAAAGCATGGAATCCAGAGTTGTAACCTACACCGATGGAGGGTGTTATACTTGACAATGGTAGAACATGGACACATGCTATGTAGGCACATGGTTAAGGAATATGAAGGGTTTACTTTGAATTCTAGCTTCATCCTTTAACTAGAGCTACTTCCTTTACCATACTCACTCGGTGCTAGACTTTGTTCTCATAGAGTAATTTATATTAAAGGATCATATGAAGGGGTTCAATATCTAGTTCATAACCCAATCACATTTACCATACCAAAGAGGTCCCCCTAGGTCTTCCTTAAAATGGCGACGAAGATAGCTTAATGACTTTTCTAAGGATGATATGACGTCGTTCCAGCAAACCAACTGTAAGACCTCAAATATGACTTAGGTTAACTATATTATAACATGTTGGTAATGATGGTATAAGGTTCTAAAGTGTTATATAATATGGTATAGAGGCAGTAGCTAAGAGTTTAGGTGCATTGGAAGTCAAACGTCAAGGGACGACTAAGACGTTCGACGACTAAGTCACCTATGTGCCTTGTATGTGGTTCTATGTGTTTATGTGTGATTCATGAGGTTAGAAGGTCCTTGATTGAGTTATTATAGAATGTTTATGAAGTGTGCCATGTTTCGTGAACTTTGGAGGTCAAACGTCGAAGAACATTCATGAAGTTCGAAAGATGTGCCTTGAAATGACCATATGTGTCTAGGCATGTTTAATCCAGTTTTACGTGTTTATTTTGGATGAAATTAATGTTAGAGGTGTAAAACTCATAGACGGTCATGTTTGGCGTGGAAACGTCCGGTCAAACATCCCCAAGGACCAACCAAGGGTTCTTGAGGAAGGACCCAAACTTAATGTCAAGACTGTCCCAGGCAGCCCCCAAACGGCGGAGGCATCGACGGCTCGTGGGCCAATCGACGCCCCTTTGATGGGTTTCGTCGGTGGAGACTTAGTATTGGGTGATAAGGGGACCTTGAAAAGTCTCTAACCCAACCAACGGAAGGACAGGACGGTCCGTTTGTGGACAAACGGTCCGTCGACTGTCCAACCGTTGATGGGCCTGTTTTCCCGCGCAACTTCTCTGTGGGTGAGGGGTTAAGTTGTAATTTTACCCCACTTATAAATGGAATTTTTGGCGGTTCATTAAGGTTATTTTGGGTATTTTAAACAAGTATATATGTGTTTAAAACTTAGAAAATTTCATTCTTCCAAAACCAAAACCCCAAAATCCATTAAGAATTCCCAAAGACTACATTGAAGTCCAAAATCAAGGAAGAGCTTGGTGTGACATTTTGAGTGGAGATTCTTCATCAAAGTGAAGAATTATCTTCGTTTAGGTATGGGTTTTGATCCTTTAAACTCTTTTCATCAAGGATCCCACTTCAAAGATGTTTTCTAAAGTTTTCTGAAGTTGAATTATCCAATTTCATGATTCTACCATGGGTTCTTGCATTAAAGGTTTTTAATCATTGAATAGTGATTGAATTGTTTTTATTTAGATGATTTTAAATAAATCTACCTATGAACCCATTTAATTGATTAACCCTAGTTTTTGACTAATTTATGGGTTACTTGATATTCGGCTAATGTTTATGAATTCATGTGTAGTTTCTTATGGGCTTTCTAATGATATAAGAATTTTATTCAATTAATGTTTAATTGGTCTTAGGTTGTTGGATGTATATTGAAATGGTTTAGATTTCATTGATTATTATGGTTTATGTATTGAATTGATGTTCATGGCCATGGGTAAGGGCCTTATGAGGTTGAATTGGATGATTTGGTATTGACTTGAAGTTTCGAGGATGAAGAGGTGGTATGCTGCCCTATTTATTCTTATTTAATGTTAATTTAGATTTCAATTATGTTGTGATTGTTTTGGTCCACTTATGGTGGCGGTGTTATGTGAGGTTTAATGAGGAGATTCCTCCTCAAGTTGAGCAAGTTAAGCAAGTTCCTCAAGGTGGGCAAGGTACCCAAGTTACTCCCCAAGGAGATCATGCCCCTAATGTGGAAGGAGGTAATGAGGTTCCGCTGGTTCCCCCGGAATTGACTAATCAAGAAATTAGAGAGGCTTTGATTGCTTTAGCCCGAGCCGTAACTACTCAAGTGAATTTGAGCATGGTGCCTAGGGTTGTGGAGAGCACTATAACCTCTAGGTTGAGAGACTTTGTGAGGATGAATCCTTCAATCTTTCTTGGCTCTAAGGTAGATGAACATCCCCAAGAGTTCCTTGATGTTGTGTACAAGGTGTTGAGTGCTATGGGGGTTACATCTAGGGAGAAGGAGGAGTTGGCTTCGTATCAATTGATAGATGTGTCTCAAATTTGGTACACTCAATGGAAGGATAATAGGCCATTGGAGTCGGGTCCTATTGAGTGGGAAGAATTTAAGGAAGCTTTTCTAGGAAAGTACTTTCCCCGTGAGAGGAGAGAGGTTAAGGTAGAGAAGTTTATCAATCTCAAGCAAGGTAATATGAGTGTTGAGGAACACACTTTGAAGTTCTTAACTTTTTCTAGATATGCACCATCCCTAGCATCTAATCCAAGGGATGAAAAAAGTCGCTTTGTGACGGGTGTAGCCGACTTAGTGAGGGAAGAATGTCGTACGGCTATGCTACATGATGATATGACCTTAGCTAGACTAATGGTGTATGAACAATCAATTGAAGAGTCTAAACTTAGGAGGATGTCAAGGAATTTGAAAAGGAGTGTTGCTAGTGATCAAGTGCAACCTAGATTCAAAAAGAGGGCTCAAACTCAAGAAGAATCTACGGGTGCTAAGTTCAAGGTTGAGAAAGGTGGTAGTTCCAAAGATGGCAAACCTACATGTGCCACTTGTGGTAAGAAACATTATGGTGAGTATATATTGGGTAACGGTAGTTGCTTTGGATGTGAAAAGGATGGACATAAAGTTAGAGATTGTCCTAACATTGCTTTTAGAGGAAAAGAGGGTAAGAAAGTTTATCCTAGTGTTCCAAAGGAAGATGCTCCAACAAAGAGGCGTTTCTATGCACTCCAGACTAGAGGTGAGAATCCGGATGAGTTTGATGATGATATTGGTAAGTCCTTGTTTTGTTTCTCTTATTGTGATATGGGTTCCTTCTAAGTGGGGGAGTACGGCTAGATAGATGTGCTAGTTGGTTGCATGTGCATGATGTTTAGGAGTTTGGTTGAAATTGAATTTTATTAACTTCTTGCATTGTGTATTTTATTGAGCTATGAGCATGTTGTAAAAGGTGTTTATATTGCATATTAGCATGTCTATATCATGAATTGCCTAAAATTGCATTGTTGGAAAATTTGTTAAAATCACTGTAGCTTGAAAAACTGTTCACTGTAAAAAATTTCAAATGTGACTAATTGATTCGTTGGTCCAAAATTGTTGTAGTATGGTTATAACTTATGTGTATGAGTATAATAATGAATATAAAATGATATTTTTCTATTTGGAATGAAGCATGTGAGTTTTGTAGCATAATGAGTTATAGAATTGTCTTCTAGTTTCTTGTTGTGTTGTGAATCTCTTGACGATGTGAAATTTATGTTTTCCTCCTTGAATAATTTTTTATGTGGTATGGTTATGTTCTGCTAGTTGAATCTCTAATCTTGGAAGTGTTCGGAGAGTGACAAGTGTCATTCGAGGACGAATGTTGTCCAAGTAGGGGAGATTGTAAGACATCAAAAATGACTTAGGTTAAATAGAGACTAACATGTTAGTAATGATGGTAAAAGGTGATAAAGTGGTCTATAATATGGTATAGAGGTAGTAGCTAAGATTTTAGGTGCATTGAAAGTCAAACGTCAAGGGACGACTAAGACGTTCGACGACTAAGTCACCTATGTGACTCGTATATGGTTCTATGTGTTTATGTGTGATTAATGAGGTTAGAAGGTTCTTAATTGAGTTATTATATCATGTATAGGCAGTGAGTCAAGTTTCGTGAAGTTTGTAGGTCAAACGTCCAAGAATGTTCATCAAGTTTGAAAGATGTGCCTTGAAATGACCTTGTGTGTCTAGGCATGTTTCGTCAAGTTTTACGTGTTCGTTTAGGATGAAATTCTTGTGATAGGTGTTAATCTCGTATACGGTAATGTTTGGGTTGGAAAAATCCGGTCAAACATCCCCAAGGACCAACTAAGGGTCCTTGAGGAAGGACCTAAACTTAATGTCAAGACTGTCCCAGGCAGCCCCCAAACGACAGAGGCATCGACGACTTGAGGGAAAATCGACGCCACATCGATGGGTTTCGTAGGTGGAGACTTAGTATTGGGTGATAAGGGAACCTTGACAAGTCTCTGACCCAACCAACAGAAGGACAGGACGGTCCATTTGTGGACAAACGGTCCGTCGACTGTCCAACCGTCGATGGGCCTGTTTTCCTGCGCAACTTCTTTGTGGGTGAGGGGTGAAGTTGTAATTTCACCCCACTTAGATATGGAAGGTTTGGAGGTTCTTTAAGGGTCTTTTTGGTATTTAAACAAGTATATATGTGTTTAACACTTTAAAGATTTTATTCTTCCAAAAACAAAACCCCAAAATTCCCTTAGAAATTCCCAAAGACTGCATTGAAGTCCAAAATCAAGGAAGAGACTGGTGTGAAGTTTTGACTTGATATTCTTCATCAAAGTGAAGAATTATTTTCATTGAGGTATGATTTTCATCCTTGAAACTCGTTGAATTATGATTTTCTAAAGTTGAATTGTCCAATTTCATTGAGGTATGATTTTCATTGTGAAGTCCAAAATTATTTTCATTGAGGTATGATTTTCTAAAGTTGAATTGTCCAATTTCATGATTCTACCATGGGTTCTTGCATTAAAGGTTTTTAATCATTGAATAGTGAATGAATTGTTGTTATTTAGATGATTTTAAATCAATCTACCTATGAACCCATGTAATTGATGAACCCTAGTTTTTGACTAATTTATGGGTTACTTGATATTCGTCTAATGTTTATGAATTCATGTGTAGTTTCTTATGGGCTTTCTAATGATATAAGAATTGTATTCAATTGATGTTTAATTGGTCTTAGGTTGTTGGATCTATATTGAATTGGTTTAGATTTCATTGATTATTATAATTTGTGTATTGAATTGATGTTCATGGCCATGGGTAAGAGCCTTATGAGGTTGAATTGGATGATTTGGTATTGACTTGAAATTTTGAGGATGAAGAGGTGGTATGCTGCCCTATTTATTCTTATTTAATGTTAATTTAGATTTCAATTATGTTGTGATTGGTTTGGTCCACTTATGTTGGCGGTGTTATGTGAATTGATGTGGCCTTGTCGGCGTTATTTTAAGTATATTGATTATCATGGCCTTGTCGGCAACTACTTGAAGTTATATGGCTACTTGTGTAGTTTATTTGGTGATGTATGATTATATCTACCTATATGTGAAAGTATGTGTTAGTCTATTGATGATATTAGGTAATCATGTTATGCTATGGCTATGTGTTAAGTGTGTAATCTTAGAGTTGATATATGGTTGTTCCTAACTTGGTTATATGAGTCTATAATGGTTTTGTTGATGATGTTAAAGTAGTGAATAGGTTGACATAAATGATGTTAAGGGTCATTCCTAAGTGTCTAAAAGATGATATGATATATGTGCTAAATTGATGTAATGTTGTGTCTTGTTTAAGTAGACTTGTGTCCTTACTTGATGCTTGTATGAATATGAATATGTGATGTCTTGACTTAGGAACCTAAAGAGTATTAGTCTTGAATGAATGAATATTAGGTGAGACCTTGAATGACGATAAGAGGGTACTTTATGTGAAACCTTGAACCAAGTGGTAAGGTTATGAAACTTGAAGTCGAAAGCCGTAATGGTATCCTTCATGTCATGAATGATGGACTTAAGGTTGATTGGCTAGAATGACATGACATCAATCCTTAGGAAATTCATGATGAGCTTCTTGTCGCCATAGTGAGATAGCCCTAGTGGACCTTGCTTTGGTAGGGTAAATGTAATTGGTCATGAACTTGATATGGGACCCATTTGTATGAACCTTAATGTTAATTAATCTATGAGAACTAAGGCTAGCACCGAGTGAGTATGGTAAGGGAAGTATTTCTAGTTAAAGAGTGAGACTAGAATACAAAGAAGCCCTTCATATTTCCTTAACCATGTGCCTACATGGGATGTGTCTAAGTTCTACCATTGGCAAGTAGAACAACCTCATCGGAGTCGGATAGAACTCCGGATTCCATGCTTTGATACCATGGTCTATGTCGGTTATTGACTATTCTCATCATATTGGATACATATTAGCATTAGAGAAGTTCTATGAGGTTTAGGTGGTGGTATGGAACGCTATCTAGACATTGCACAATAGGCTTTGCAGGTGTTAGTAAGAGTCCCTAGATCTTCTCCAAGACCATTTCTTGAATGTCCTTTATGTTATGAATCTGTTTTAATGAACTAATGAACTAATGACTTACGTTATGAAGTATGTAAGTGAATAAGTACCTAATCTAGAGTGACTTAGGGATTCCTTACCTAAATTGTGAAAAGGGCATAAAGGATGATCTCTTCATGTTTTATATATGGAAGTCTTGAGAATGACTCTAGTTGGGAAAGAAGTTTGGTGTCGTTGACTTGATCTAAGACTTAGGTAGTCATAAGGACTATTTAGGTAATCTTGAAGAGGTCAATCATGGACGTTATCTTCTTGATTTACTTAAGTAGGTCTTTTGATAGCCTTTGGAAGGAGAGTGTCCTATCATCTATGTGTTGGTGTGTTTAGTGAGAAAGATTCTATCCTATGAAGTCTATTGGATCTCTTGAGTGTGTGTGTAAGGGATTGTATGGGAGGTTGCTTCACAACTCACTCAAGTGAGACTTAGAATTCACCTTTGGTAGAAGAATCTTACATTTATGTTTATGATGCTTGTAAGTGTGTATGTGACTCATTATAGGTAATCTTGAGGGTCGTTTAGGAACATCTAGAGAGGGTGTATGGGCGGTCTCTCTTTGCGTGACTTAAGTGAATCTTAGGATAACTATTAGTGAGGGAATTAGATTCTAGGAAGTGTTAAAAGGGAAGACAAGAGAATTCACTGTAATAGTGAAGAACTTCACTGTACAGTGAATTGAACTCACTGTAATGTGAGTTCTAAAAATGTAATTTTTGGTTAAATATTGTCTTATGTGTTTATAAGTTGATAAATGTTGTTCTTATGATTATAATATGATTTCCAAATGAAAAGATGCCGATTTTCAATAAATATCCGTTTTCATGATTTTTATGCATAAGCCATACTTAGTACATGTGGTTGTACTAATCCATGTTTTTATCTATATAGTGCTAGGTAGGTGAAGAGCTTTTGGGAAGAAGACTTGGACTTAGAAGATCGTTCAAGAGAAGTTGAAGTATGTCCTCACTTGACTCGAGGGCATATATGTCTTTTATGTTTCTAATGAAGTTTTGTAATAGACTTATTAGTACTATATTTTCTATATTCGTATGGGCCGTGTCCCAAATACTCTTGTGTCTAAGATGATGAGAATGAGACTTAGTATTTCATATTACTTTTATATGAAAGAGATTTTATATGACTATGTTATATTTTGTGAAAAGTTTTAATTCCGCACTACTTTTCACTATGTATATGCAATGAATGATATGAAAGGGCTTATATAAGACCTCCGAGAGGTCGAGTATGCCGGGACACAATCCCAGATTGTGCCCTAACTTCTATCGGGTCGTGACACCAACCTTAAGCCCATCATTCATTATAAAAAGGATACCATTACGGCTTTCGACTTCAAGGTTCATAACCTTACCACTAGGTTTAATGTTTCACATAAGCGACCCTCTTAGCAACATTCAAGGTCTCATGTCATTCATACATACAATACTAAGAAGCTTTAGCATCCTAAGTCAAGACATCTCATATTCACATTCATACATGTATCAAGTAAGGGACACAAGTCTACCACACAAGACACACCAATGACTTCACTTTATCATATATAGCATATCATACAAGAAGCACATAGGAATAACCATTATCATTTAAAAGTAATCCTATACACTATTATAACATCATCAATATAACCATCGTAGACTCATATAGCCAAGTAGGAATAATCATCCATCAAATCTAAGACTACACACATAAGGACATAGTCATAGTCTAACATGATCACCTAATATCAATAGAAGAACACATACATTCACATTACTTACATGTAGATAGATATGATCATACTTCACATAATCAACTACACAAATCATCATAATACTTCAAGTAGTGCGACAAGGTCATGATCTTCATAATACAGAAAGTAACGCTGACAAGGCCACATCATTCACATAGCACCGCCACCATAAGTGGACCATACCAATCACAATATAATTCAAGAGCTACATTACATAAATAAATAGAATTAGGCTAGCGTACCACTAATCCATTCTCTCCACTTCAATCCTTAGCTAAATCATCCCATTCAATACCAATAGGCACTTATCCATGACCATGATCATCAATTCAATACAAAAACCATAATACTCAATGAATCTAGGTCAATTCAATATAAATTGATTAATCTAAGACAACCTATCATCAATTGAATACAATTATTACATCATTCAATAGCCCATAAAAAACTACACAAGAATTCATAAGTATTAAGACAATATAAAGTCAACCACAAAGTAGTAAAAATTTAGGGTTCAAGAATTACATGGGTTCATAGGTTAATTATGTTAAAATAATTTAATTAACATCAATATAATCAATATATAATGATTCAAAACCTTTAATGCAAGAACCATGGATAGATCATAAAATTGGACAAGTTCATCTTTTGAAAACTTTAGAAATCTCTTTGAATTTTGGGCTCCTTGATGAATAGAGTTTTAAGGATCAAAACCCATACCTCAATGATGTTAATCCACGAAATTGATGAAGAATAACCACTAAGATCTTCAATCCAAGATCTTCCTTGTGTTTTGACTTTAATGGAGTTCTAGAGAATTTCTTAGAGAATTTAGGTTTTGATTTTGAAGAATTCATCTAGGTATTTAGGACTTATATATCCACTTAAAATACCTAAAATACTCCTAAGTAACTGATAGAACTCATATTTGGACGTTGGCTGAATTTACCAATTCACCCTTGCAACTTACAGTGAAGCAGCGTAGTTGCAGACCTTACCAACGACTGGCCATCGATGAACCGTTTGTGCACAAATGGACCGTCCTGTCTGGCCGTCATTTGGTTTAGAAGCTGGTCATTGCGATCTTGAGCTACCTAGTATAAGTCTTGACCAACGGCAACCAATGACGGGGCGTCGACCAGCATACTGGACGTCGATTTCCCCAGTCGATTGGGCTGGCCTAGACAGCCTTTGGCTCTTTGGAGGGTCCTTCCTCAAGGACCCTTGGTTGGTCCTTGGGGACTTTTTCCCGGATGTTTCCAAGCCGAATATGATCGTATGCAAGTTGAGGACCTCCCATATCAATTTCATCCAAAACAAACACATATAATTTGACGAAACATGCTAAGACACACAAGGTCGTTTCAAGGCAAACCTTTCGAACGTCATGGACGTTCTTGGACGTTTGACCTCCAAACTTCATGAAACTTGACAAACTGCCTATATACACTATTATAACTCAAATAAGGACCTCATAAGCTCATAAAACACACATATAGGTACATAACCACACATGTGGCACATAGGTGACTAGTCGTCGAACGTCTTAGTTATCCCTTGACGTTTGACTTCCAATGCATGTAATACATTAGACACTGCATCAATACCACATTATAGAAATTTTAGGACCTTATACCTTCATGACAATCATATTAGGATCTAGATTCACCTAATTCATTTTCGAGGTATTACAACACGAACAACTTTTACACCTGTAAACCATTTAACAACTAGACGAGTTTGCATATCCTTCAGAGGACCACGTCCCTGCACTTGTGAGGAGATCATCAAAGCATCTAGGAGAATAAACACTTATCAATTTCCCCCTTTTTGATGATGACAAACAACCTGCATAAATCCTCACACGAGTGAACACTCTTTCATTCAAAACAATATGAGAGATGAGAGAACTGATAGTTACAAAATACAATGCACTCCTAAAATCAGTTCCCCCTACAACTATTCCCCCTGAATCAAATCCCACCTTTTTATTTATTTTAGCTCTTTTAGGTAATGCACCACAAATACAAGTTCCCGCTTAATCCCTTAGCCAATACAACACAAACTTACCTCTTTTGACATCATCGACAAGGCGAAGCAGTAAGCATATCCAACTTAAAATCGCAAGGCATTTTAAGAATTTAGGGCCACGGGCCATACAAAAAATGTGTAGGAAAGCGGGAAGAAATTATAAAAATGCACATCAACATGGCATAAAATTGAAAGAGAAGCATATCACAAATATTGACCACTGTCACTTGGCCAAACTTAACGCCACTGAAATTAGGAGTACAGGAGTAAAAGAAATAAGAGAAATATGGAAAATTGAGACACATTTAGGACGGATGGGGAGAAGGATAGAAGGTGAACATAAACCGGATCATGCACTCATCAGCATCTTCATCAGCCTTGATGACTTGACTATTGAGGGACTTGACTTCCTCACTAAGTGAGGCATTTGTAATGAGCAGTGAAGCATTCTCAGCCCTCGGCGTTTGCAGCGCTTCCCCATAGACATAAAAGGTACCCGATCCTCCTAAGATTGCCTTCTGAAGTTAAGACTTGAGTTTAGCAATTTCAACCTCTTTCTCATTTAGAAGACTAGTAAGATTATCCATTTACTGTTTAAGGGTAGCTTGTTCCTCCAAAACTGCTGCTACATGAGACCTACACTTAGTTGGTGTCACAACCTAAAACCATACCCTAGAAGATAGGGTGCAATCTCGGATTGCGACCGGCGTCGTCGAACTCTGAGAGTTGTAAGACAAGCCTCATTCATATCATTCATTGCATATACATAGTGAAAAGTAGTGCGGAATTAAAACTTTTCACAAAACATAATATAGTCTTTAAAAACGTCATTCATATAAAAGTAATAGAAATGCTAAGTCTCAATCTCATCATCTTAAGACACAAGAGTACTTTGGGACAGGACCCATACTTCAATACGAAAATAGAAAGACATAGTCTATTACAATACTTCAAAGAAAACAATAAAAGACATATGCCCTCGAGTCAATTGAGTACATACTTCAACTTCTTGTTGAACGATCTTCTAAGTCCAAGTCTTCACTTCACAAGCTCTTCACCTACCAAGAACAATAGATAGAAAATAAAGCATGGAATTAGTACAATCACATGTACTAAGTATGGCTATATGCATAAAATCATGAAAACGGACTTTATTGGAAATATGCGTCTTTTCATTTAAAAATCATAGTATAAAGATAAGAACATCATTTAGGAATTAAGAAACACATAAGATAACAATTAACCAAAGATAACATTTTAAAGGCTCACTTTACAGTGAGTTCACTTCACTGTACAGTGAAGTCCCTTCACTGTTACAGTGAAGTCCAAGCCTTCCTTTTAACATCTCCTAGCATGTAATTCCCTCACTTAAAGTCATCATAAGATTCACTTAAGTCACACAAAGAGAGACCTCCCATACACCCTCTCTAGATGTGCCTAAACGACCCTTAAGATTACCTACGATGAGTCACATACATACTTAGAAAACAATCATAAACATCTATGTCAGATTCATCTACCAAAGGTCAATTCCAAGGTTCACTTAAGTGAGTGTAGAGCGACCGCCCATACAATCTCTATCACACACACACAAGAGATCCTATAGACTACCTCAAATAGAATCATTCTCACTAAACACACCAACACTTAAAATTAGAAGACATTCTCTTTCCAAAGCCTATCAAAAGACCTACTTAAGTAAATCAAGAAGATATGTCCATAGTGCAATGACCTCTCCAAGATTACCTAAATAGTAATTAAGACTTCCTAAGGTTTAGATCATGTCAACAAGATTAACCAACTTCCCTAACTAGATTCATTCTCAAGACTTTCAAAGATAAGACATGAAGATACCATCCTTTCATGTCCTCCTCGCACTTTAGCTAAGGAATTCTTAAGTCACTTTAGTTTAGGTACTCAACAATTTACATAGTTACTACAAAGGACATTAGTTCATTAAGACTCATACACCACATAAGACACTCACATAAAGCATCACATAAGACACACACATAATGGTCTTGGACAAGACCTAGGAACTCCACATAACACCTTCAAAGTCTATTGTGCAATGTCTAGATAGCGTCCCATACCACCACCTAAACCTCATAAACTTATCTAATGCTAATAGGTATTCCACATGATGAGAATAGGCAATAACCGACATAGACCATGGTAGCAAGACATGGAATCCGAAGTTCTATCCTACTTCAATGAGGTTGTTCTACTTGCCAATGGTAGAACTTGGACACATCCCATGTAGGCACATGGTTAAGGAATATGAAGGGCGGATGAATTCAATCTCTTCTTTAATTGAATCCACTTCCCCCTTACTCATACTCACTCGGTGCTAACCTTAGTTCTCATAGATTAATTCATATTAAGATTCATATAAATAGGTCCCATATCTAGTTCATGACCCCCTTTACATTTACCCCACCAAAGCAAGGTCCACTAGGGCATAACTCACTTTGGCGACAAGAAGCTCATAGCGATTTCCCTAAGGTATGATATGATGCCATTCCAGCCAATCAACCTTAAGTCCATCACTCCTCACATGAAGGATACCATTACGGCTAACTACTTCACAATTCATAACCTCGCCACTAAGTTCAAGGTTCCACATAAATTGACCTTCTTATCATTAAGGCCTCACTTATATTTATTTATTCAAGACTAAGAGTTATGACACCCTATATCAAGACATCACATATCCATAATCATATATACATCAAGCAAGTGATACAAGTCAACTAAGACAAGACATCACATACTTCACTTTTAACCAATAATACAAGCTATTCTAGAAACACTTCTAAAACAACCTAACATCTTCAAGTCATCCTATATATCATCATAACACCATTAATATACTCCACATAGACTCACAAAGTCAAGTAGGAATAACCAAGACTTAACCTAACACTACATTCATAATATCAAGTCAAAGTCTAACATGATCACTTAAGGCAACATAACTAGAAGAATACATACATGACTATATAACTTCACATGTAGATAAGAAATGCCATACTTCACATCATCAACTACACAACTAGCCACATAACTTCAAGTAGTTGCCAATAAGGCCATGCTCATAATATTGAATAAAGTAACGCCGACAAGGCCACATCAATTGCAAGTAAAACACATAACACCGCCACCATAAGTGGACCATACCAATCACAATAGAATCAAAGTATAATTAATATCAAATTAAGGAAAATGGGGCAGCATACCTTCATCCCCATATCCACATCTCAATTCAATGCCAAATCAACCAATTCAACATCACAAGGCCCTTACCCATGGCCATGAATCAATAATTCAAAGCAAAAACCATAAAACTCAATGAATCTATATCAATTAAATCTAGGTTTAACAATCTAAGATCAATTATATATCAATTGAACACAATTCTTATATCATTAGAAAGCCCATAAGAAACTACACAACAATTCATTAACATTAGCTTAATATCAAGTAACCCAAAAAGTAGTCAAAACTAGGATTCATCAATTCACATGTGTTCATAGGTAATTTATGTTGAAATTATCAATACAATATAAATTAGATCATAATTCAATGTTTACAAATCATTTATGCAAGAACCCATGGTAGAATCCCGAAATTGGACAATTCACTTTAGAAAACTTTGTAAAACACTTTGAGGATTGGGCTCCTTGATGAAATAAGTTTCAAGGATCAAAAGCCATACCTCAAGGATGATAATTCTTCACTTTGATGAAGAATTTCCACTCAAGAACCCCTCACCAAGCTGCCTCTTCAATGGAGTCTTCAATGGAGGTTTTGGGAATTATTCTAAGAGTTTTGGGTTTTCAATTTGGAAGCATGAAGTTTCTAGGGTGTTAACCACTTAAATAGTTAATTAAAATACCCATAAGACCCTAAACAAACTGCCTAAACTCTTATTTAGATGTGAGGTGAATTTACAAGTTCACCCCTGACTTGGCAGAAAAATCTGCGCACAGGGACTAGGCTTGCGACGACCTGCTTGTGACGGGGCGTCAACGGGTGCAACGGCCCGTCATGGCCATCCGTTGCAAGCTCCAGTGGCTTGACAAGGGTCCCCTATACACCCTTGGACAAGTACCCCACGACGGAACCTTGTGACGGGGCGTCACAGCCACTACTGGCCGTTGACAGCTCCGTCGCCTAGGCTGCCTGGGACAGCCTGCTCACCAGGTTTTGGGTCCTTCCTCAAGGACCCTTTGATGGTCCTTGGGGATAATTTCCCATACGTTTCCAACTCAAATATGACCATATATGAGTTTAACACGTCTCACATAAATTCCATCCAAAACGAACACGTAAAACTCGACGAAACGCGCCTAGACGTACAAGGTCGACTCAAGGCATATCTTTCGAATGCCTTGGACGTTCTTGGTCGTTTGACCTCCAAACTTCACGAAACTTTAACCACTGCCTATACATGCTATATTAACTCTATTAAGAACTTTAAAACACCATGAAACACACATAAACACATAGAACCACATAAGAGACAATTAGGTGACTTAGTCGTCAAACGTCTTAGTCGTCCCTTGACGTTTTGACTTCCAACACCTCTAATATTTTAGCTACTCCCTCTATACCACATATTAAACATAATTAGGACCTTAGAACACTAATACCAACATATTAGGCTCTAGTTAACCTATGTCATTTTCGAGGTCTTATAATCTCTCCCACTTGGACACATTCGTCCTCAAATGACACTTGCCACTCTCCGAACACTTCCAAGATTAGAGATTCAACTAGCAGCATATAACCAAACCATACAACACATTATCAAGAAGAAATCATCAATTTCACATAATCAAAAGATTCACAACACAACAAGAAACTCGCAAGAAAATTTTATAACTCATTATGCAACAAAACTCACATGCTTCAATCCAAATAGCAAAAACTCATTTTACATTCAACATCATGCTCATATACATCAGTTCTAACCACATAACAAGAATTTTAGATCAAAGGATCAAATAGCCATTTTTACAAAAACTTTACAGTGAACAGTATATCAAGCAACAGTGATTTCAGCATTTTTTTTCAAAAATGCAAAAAAAAAAATAAAATTTGGCAATTCTTTATATAGACATGCTAATATACAAGATAACATCATGTAAACACATTACACAACATGCTCAAAGCTTCATAAAACACACAATGCAAGAAGTAAATGAAATTCAATTTCAACCAAACTGCTAAACATCATGCACATGCAACAATTTCTAAGACTTCCATCACATCTACTAACCATGCTCCCCCACTTAGAAGGAACTCATACTATAAAAAAAGAAACAAGAACTTACCAACATCATCATCACCATCACCCGACTTCTCAATTCTAGTACGGAGTGCATAGAAACGCCTCTTAGTTGGAGCATCTTCCTTTGGAACACTAGGCTCAACCTTCTTGCCCTCCTTTCTAGAAGCAATCATAGGACAATCTCTAGCCTTATGTCCTTCCTTACGACAACCAAAGCAACTACCGGTACCTAATAAGCACTCACCATAGTGACTTTTGCCACAATTTGCACAAGTCGGCTTGCCATCCTTAGAACCACCTCCTTTCTCAAACTTCTTCTTAGGAACACTAGGTCCATCTTGAGATTGAACTCTTTTCTTTAACCTAGGTTGCTCTTGATCACTAGCAATACCCCTTTTTAAACTTCTAGCCATCCTTTTAAGTTTAGACTCCTCAATAGATTGTGCATACACCATGAGTCTAGATAGGGTCATATTATCATGAAGCATAACGGTACAACATTCTTCCTTCACCAAATCGGCTACTCTGGTACAAAAGCGACTCATTTCATCTCTTGGATTGGACAGAAGAGAAGGAGTATACCTAGACAATGTTGAGAATTTCAAAGAGTACTCCTCAACACTTATATTGCCTTGCTTGAGATTAATAAACTCCTCCACTTTGACTTCTCTTCTCTCTCGGGGAAATTACTTGCCAAGAAAAGCTCCCTTAAACTCTTCCCACTCAATAGGACCCGAATCTTCCGGCCTATTGTCCTTCCATTGAGTGTACCAAATTTGAGAAACATCTCTCAATTGGTAAGAAGCCAACTCCGCCTTCTCCCTAGATGTAACCCCCGTAGCACTCAAAACTTTGTACACACCATCAAGAAATTCTTGGGGATTCTCATTCACCTTAGAGCCAAGAAAGATAGGAGGATTCATCCTCACAAAGTCTCTCAACCTAGAAGTCATAGTGCTCTCCATAACCCTAGTCACCATACTCAAATTGATTTTAGTAGTTACGGCTTGAGCTAAAGCCCTCAAAGCCTCTCCAATCACCCTATTAGACAACTCTGGTACCTCATCATCTCCTCCTACATTAGGAGCATGATCACCTTGAGGAGGCACTTGATCATCTTGATCACCTTGAACACCTTGCTCACCTTGAGCACCTTGAGGAACTTGCTCAACTTGGGGAAGAACTTCCTCATTACCCCTTCCCTCTTCCAACCTTTTAGCGGCCATCCTTCTAGTATTTATCTCCTAGCAAACACAAGGAAACTCATAAGGAGGATAATCATAAGCTTTACTCTAGCGCACGATATAGGAGTATAAAGGAAGGGAAACTTTATCGTCCTATAGACTCTTGCCCATAGATGTGTGGCGATACACACCGATGGTCAAGACTCTACTAGACGTGACTTGATGAGATTCTTTAATTCCTAAGACAACTTTCACCAACCTATGCTCTGATAAAAACTTTGTCACAACCCGAAACCATACCCTAGAATATAGGGTGAAATCTCGGATTGCGACCAGCGTCGTCGAACTCTCAGAGTTCTAAGACAAGCCTCATTCATATCATTCATTGCATATACATAGTGAAAAGTAGTGCGGAATTAAAACTTTTCACAAAACATAATATAGTCTTTAAAAACCTCTTTCATATAAAAGTAATAGAAATGCTAAGTATCAATTCATCATCTTGAGACACAAGAGTACTTTGGGACACGGCCCATACTTCAATACGAAAATAGAAAGACATAGTCTATTACAATACTTCAAAGAAACCAATAAAAGACATATGCCATCGAGTCAATTGAGGACATACTTCAACTTCTTCTTGAACAATCTTCTAAGTCCAAGTCTTCACTTCACAAGCTCTTCACCTACCAAGAACTATAGATAGAAAATAAAGCATGGAATTAGTACAACCATATGTACTAAGTATGGCTATATGCATAAAATCATGAAAACGGACTTTATTGGAAATATGCATCTTTTCATTTAGAAATCATAGTACAAACATAAGAACATCATTTAGGAATTAAGAAACACATAAGATAACAATTAACCAAAGATAACATTTTAAAGGCTCACTTTACAGTGAGTTCACTACACTGTACAGTGAAGTCCCTTCACTGTTACAGTGAAGTCCAAACCTTCCTTTTAACATCTCCTAGCATGTAATTCCCTTAGTTAAAGTCATCCTAAGATGCACTTAAGTCACACAAAGAGAGACCTCCCATACACCCTCTCTAGATGTGCCTAAACGACCCTTAAGATTACCTACGATGAGTCACATACATACTTAGAAAACAATCATAAACATCTATGTAAGATTCATCTACCAAAGGTCAATTCCAAGGTTCACTTGAGTGAGTGTGGAGCGACCGCCCATACAATCTCTATCACACACACACAAGAGATCCTATAGACTACCTCAAATAGAATCATCCCACTAAACACACAACACTTAAAATTTGAAGACATTCTCTTTCCAAAGCCTATCAAAAGACCTACTTAAGTAAATCAAGAAGATATGTCCATTGTGCAATGACCTCTCCAAGATTACCTAAATAGTCCTTAGGACTTCCTAAGGTTTAGATCATGTCAACAAGATTAACCAACTTCCCTAACTAGAGTCATTCTCAAGACTTCCAAAGATAAGACATGAAGAGACCATCCTTTCATGTCCTCCTCACACTTTAGCTAAGGAATGCTTAAGTCACTTTAGATTAGGTACTCAACCATTTACATAGTTACTACAAACGACATTAGTTCATTAAGACTCATACATCACATAAGACACTCACATAAAGCATCACATAAGACACACACATAATGGTCTTGGACAAGACCTAGGAACTCCACATAACACCTTCAAAGTCTATTGTGCAATGTCTAGATAGCGTCCCATACCACCACCTAAACCTCATAAACTTATCTAATGCTAATAGGTATTCCACATGATGAGAATAGGCAATAACCGACATAGACCATGGTAGAAAGATATGGAATCCGAAGTTCTATCCTACTTCGATGAGGTTGTTCTACTTGCCAATGGTAGAACTTGGACACATCCCATGTAGGCACATGGTTAAGGAATATGAAGGGCGTACGAAACATTCAATCTCTTCTTTAACTGAATCCACTTCCCCCTTACTCATACTCACTCGGTGCTAGCCTTAGTTCTCATAGATTAATTCACATTAAGGTTCATATAAATAGGTCCCATATCTAGTTCATGACCCCCTTTACATTTACCCTACCAAAGCAAGGTCCACTAGGGCATAACTCACTTTGGCGACAAGAAGCTCATAGCGATTTCCCTAAGGTATGATATGATGCCGTTCCAGCCAATCAACCTTAAGTCCATCAATCCTCACATGAAGGATACCATTACGGCTAACTACTTCACAATTCATAACCTCGCCACTAAGTTCAAGGTTCCACATAAATTGACCTTCTTATCATTAAGGCCTCACTTATATTTATTTATTCAAGACTAAGAGTTATGACACCCTATATCAAGACATCACATATCCATAATCATATATACATCAAGCAAGAGATACAAGTCAACTAAGACAAGACATCACATACTTCACTTTTAACTAATAATACAAGCTATTCTAAAAACACTTCTAAAACAACCTAACATCTTCAAGTCATCCTATATATCATCATAACATCATTAATATACTCCACATAGACTCACAAAGTCAAGTAGGAATAACCAAGACTTAACCTAACACTATTTTCATAATATCAAGTCAAAGTCTAACATGATCACTTAAGGCAACATAACTAGAAGAATACATACATGACTATATAACTTCACATGTAGATAAGAAATGTCATACTTCACATCATCAACTACACAACTAGCCACATAACTTCAAGTAGTTGCCAATAAGGCCATGCTCATAATATTGCATAAAGTAACGCCAACAAGGCCACATCAATTGCAGGTAAAACACATAACACCGCCACCATAAGTGGACCATACCAATCACAATAGAATCAAAGTATAATTAATATCAAATTAAGGAAAACAGGGAAGCATACCTTCATCCCCATATCCACATCTCAATTCAATGCCAAATCAACCAATTCAACATCACAAGGCCCTTACCCATGGCCATAAATCAATAATTCAAAGCAATAACCATAAAACTCATTAAATCTACATCAATTAAATCTAGGTTTAACAATCTAAGATCAATTATATATCAATTGAACACAATTCTTATATCATTAGAAAGCCCATAAGAAACTACACAACAATTCATCAACATTAGCTTAATATCAAGTAACCCAAAAAGTAGTCAAAACTAGGGTTCATCAATTCACATGGGCTCATAGGTAATTTATGTTGAAATCATCAATACAATATCAATTAGATCATAATTAAATGTTTACAAATCATTTATGTAAGAACCCATGGTAGAATCCCGAAATTGGACAATTCACTTTAGAAAACTTTGTAAAACATTTTGAGGATTGGGATCCTAGATGAAATAAGTTTCAAGGATCAAAAGCCATACCTCAAGATGATAAATATTCACTTTGTTGAAGAATGTCCAATCAAGAACCCCTCACCAAACTGCCTCTTCAATGGAGTCTTCAATGGAGGTTTTGAGAATTATTCTAAGAGTTTTGGGTTTTCAATTTGGAAGCATGAAGTCTCTAGGGTGTTAACCACTTAAATAGTTAATTAAAATACCCATAAGACCCTAAACAAACCGTCTAAACTCTTATTTAGACGTGGGGTGAATTTTCAAGTTCACGCCTGACTTGGCAGAAAAATCTGCGCACAGGGACTAGGCTTGCGACGACCTACTTGTGACGGGGCGTCACGGGTGCAACGGCCCATCATGGCCATCCGTTGCAAGCTCCAGTGGCTTGCCAAGGGTCCCCTCTACACCCTTATACAAGTCCCCCATGACGGAAACTTGTGACGGTGCGTCACAGCCACTACTGGCTGTTGACAGCTCCGTCGCCAAGGCTGCCTGGGACAGCCTGCTCACCAGGTTTTGGGTCCTTCCTCAAGGACCCTTTGATGGTCCTTGGGGATAATTTCCCGGACGTTTACAACTCAAATATGACCATCTATGAGTTTAACACCTCTCACACGAATTTCATCCAAAACAAACACATAAAACTCGACGAAACTCGCCTAGACGTACAAGGTCGACTCAAGGCATATCTTTCGAATGCCTTGGACGTTCTTGGTCATTTGACCTCCAAACTTCACGAAACATTACCACTGCCTATAGATGCTATATTAACTCTATTAAGAAGTTTAAAATACCATTAAACACACATAAACACATAGAACCACATAAGAGACAATTAGGTGACTTAGTCGTCAAACGTCTTAGTCGTCCCTTGACGTTTTGACTTCCAACACCTCTAATATTTTAGCTACTGCCTCTATACCACATGTTAAACATAATTAGGACCTTAGAATACTAAGACCAACATATTAGGCTCTAGTTAACCTATGTCATTTTCGAGGTCTTACAGTTGGTCCCTCCATACACTCACATTCAAGAATATTGGTTTTAGCAAACATCTGCTTAGTGGTACCTGGTACCCCTCTTCCCTGTGGGACTTCAAAGTGTTTAAACATAAAGTTCAGCAGATACCCACATGTAATGTCATACTTGGAATATTTCCATGTCATAAATCGGTGCATATGCTCCAACATGATAGTAGGAAGATGGATTGATTCCAGTTGAATCATCTTGTCCATGTGAAATAGGTCAGCAACAAATGGAACTGTGCATTTTTCTGATCGAGGTACCAGCACCTTGTTAATGAACTCGAACACCAATTGATATTCCCCTTTAAAAATCTTCTTAGGAGACCTTGTAAGTTTAACTTTGCCTCATTTAGTAGCCAACTTTGTGAATTCCCCAGAGGGTTTACATCCTTCAATGGTTATGATTCCTGTTATGGGTACTCCCAAAATGATCCCAAAGATTTCTTTATGCATGTCTATTTGTATTTCTTTAACAACTGTTGTGATTACCCCATTTTTAAATAATTCTTTCTTGTAGAAAAATTTACAAACATCAGGTTCATGTAGATTTAGAGCAGGAGGTTCGCACAAATGGCCCCATTCATCAATTGTGACATCATCTAACAAAGCCACCATACCAAAGTTAATGGTGATGTAACTGTCAAAGACCCTGTCATTCATCACCTTTTGTTTTTCCATTGTGTCGATCCTTTCTTCTCTTGTCAACTCTTTCTCTTCCCTTTGATTTGTAACCCTGGGACCATGTCCCTATATGGTTTGTTCATCCTCAGTCTGTATCTCACTTTCCCTTCTTTCAGATGTCTTGCCATTGAGCAATACCAATTTCTTGTCACACCTAAAATCCCATTAAGACGGACAGGCACCCGATGCCATAAAGTCCCGAGAGAACCACCATGTAACCTTTTCTTACTATAAATATAACTACAACAATCGTATGACAGGTTCACAGAGGATGAAGCGATACAAATCAACATAAGTAGACATAAAAGTTATATACAAGACTTGGTCGTTGAGGCCACAACTCCTTAAGACACAATTGAACCATATACATACGTCTATAAAACCTCTAAAACATAGAAAACCTTAGAGTAGATCAGGACAGACCCCGCCTTAATCTTAAGTATGATACAATACCAAAATAAATTTATCAAGAACTCAGTAAAGCTCTGAATCAACCTGGAGCTCACCAAAAGTAGCTGAGTGTCGTGTACTCCTACTGAGGAGGTCTACTAGGTGGAGTACTTGTGCCTACAACATGAAATACAGCATCCCCTGCGAGGGACATCAGTACAAAAAAATATACTTAATATGTAAGGAAAAAGAATATGTAATACAAGGGCTCAAATGAAACCAAGTATCAAAATATGAGTGCATAGATCAGGAGAAAAGACCACATTTGCTTACTCTAGTGAGATCATGTATTTTTCTTTACTTTTCTGTAAGTTATAATTTTTGTAGGGCATGTGATACAAGTGACTAGTTGATCAGTGGTAGAAGAGGATGACCAATGTTAGGCATTTTAACCCCTGGGATGCGGTTCTCATAATTACACAATTTGGGATCGGCCCATGATAGGCTTTCGCCCCTGAGCTGCCACCCTTATGTACTAGTTGGGATCGACCCATGCTACGAATTTTCCCCTGAGCTGCCACCCGTAATTATACAGATTGCTTCACTTAGATTCTTTCATATTTGATATTGTTGTTTATCACTTCATAACTCCTTTGGGATTGTTCTTTGGATGATCCTAACTGTTTTGAGATGTTTTTTTGGTGGTCATAATCATTTTGGAGATATTAAACTAGAGACCAGTAGTAGAAGACATGAAAATAATACTCCAATACAGTAAAAATGACATAAGGAGCTATGTGTAACATCAACACATTACTTTCAGAGCTTAATTACACAAATGACTTCAAATAACAAATAGGAGGATTCACTAGACTTGTTTCATTTCTATACCCGCACATGGGGGTGGGAGGTGGGAGAGAGAGATAATTACACAAGTATAGAATAGTGAACATATAATGAAATAGTTCTATGCACCAAGGAGTGGAGGAAATATTGTTAACTATTTGGAGATAGTATGTTGCCACTATATTTCCTTTACTAGGAATATAACTTAGGAGATTCACTTCATTGGTATTAATTGCATGTATCATATTTCATGCCAGGGAATATGAAATCGAATAGCCTTACTTACCTTATTCTTTGAGTGATATAACTATCATGATTCAGCCTCCCCTTTTCGGTTCTAAATCTACAATTTAAGTCATGGTAAACTAAAATTAGCAGCTATCACATTCTGATCAGAGAACAGTAGCTAACTTTGACGGATAACGAGATCATACAACCCTCAAAATAATGATATCACCACACCCTCATTCTCTAATCCAACACAAACATTATATATCCTTTCCCAAGATTAAACAAGCCGCACAAACAATAATACACATAGAACAACCCCAAATATTCTTTATTGTGCAACAAACTATTTAACTAACCACCCCTTGAGTTCTTCATGACAACACACCCCTAATCCCTCACTCAAACTCAGACATGAGGAAGACAAAAATGGAGCAGTCACCTTATGTAATGTGCCTAAAATAAACTAGGTGAAACTAGAGCCAAGCATTTGTGTGATGAGGTTTAAAGGTCCTTAAATGGTTATTTATGTTGTTAGTAGGAACGCTGTAAAGTTTGGTTGAGTTTTGAGGTCAAATGTCAAGGGACGTCCAAGACGTTCGACGACTAGACGTCTATGTTGTAACATTCTGAAAGTCTAAGACGTGTTCTAGAGCCTAACATGAGTGTATAAGGTTTATGTGTCACTGTTTTAAGGTCGATTTTAATGTATATGAGTCATTTAGGAAGTGTTAGAATCGAAACATGAAAGAACATCCATGACGTCTGGAAACTAGTTCAATGAGGTGCTAGTGTGCCTTAGACTATTTGACTAAGTTTTAAAAGTCAGAAAATGATGAAATTTGGTGGAAAGGTGTTTTACACGTATTAGAGTTAGTTTATAGTCGAACTTACATGAATGAATCCACAATAACCAACCAAGGTCCCTTGAGGAGGACCCTTACAATTTGGCAAAAAGCTGCCAAAAGGCAGTGTCCATCAACGAGTACAAACAACGGTTCGTGGGCCAATCGACGGGGCGTCAATAGCCACCATCGATGGTAAGTTAGAAAAATCCATGGGAGGCCTGTTTTGACAAGTCTCTTACCAAAATGACGTACCAACAAGACAGTTGGTCCCTTGGCCGTCGTTTGACAAACGGGGCATCGATCATGGTCTCGTCTACAAGTCCACTGTTTTGCTGCACAGTTTCAAGTTGGTTAAATTAATTAGTTAGGTGGTTAGTTAATTATTTAGGGGTTAAGGGAGGTCTAATTAAGTTAATTAACAACCTATATAAAGACCCTAACCTCATTAAAGTAAACTAAGCCCTCATAATTCCCAAAACAAAATTACTCATCCTTCTCTCTTCTTTCTCTCTCCTAAGAAGAACACCATTGAAGACTAAGAAAAAGGTAAGTTATAGGGATTCTAAAGGTAAAGTTTCTCCATCAAACTTCATCTATCAACAAGGTATGGGATTCCTTTCCCCTTTGGGATCTCTTTCCCCAAAGGGTTCCTTCAAATTGATTTCAAAAATATGAAATTCAAGTGGGTCTTCTTCCAATACAAAATTTATCTTGTGAATGACTTTGTTTACGATATATTTTGGACATTGTGAGTAGATTAACATGTATTATAACTCAATCATGTTACTTCTTGATGTATTGGTCTAGATTGTAGAAGATGACATATTCCTCTTAACCCTAGGTTGTGATCTTGAATGGAATTGAGTAGTATTGGTACAATTGACTTGGTTAATGTGTGAATTACTGTACTATGTTGTTATTATATCAATTCATGAGTATATTGAGAAGAATTGTAATCCTATTATTCTAGTTCTTCAGTATTTGCCCTACGTTGTAAAGTAGATCATGAAGTTGACATAAGTCTCTTATCTTAATCTATGAACTAGTGATGGATTGTGATGTAGTGATATAATTGACTTCATTATCATATTGCTTACTATTATGTGATGGTATTATACCCATTGTTGGGTTGAATTGAGGATGGTTGATGTTAAGACCTTGATGATGGTTTTTGTGAAGAAGATTGGAGTAACTCTTATGATCTCAACTCTTTACTTCAATAATGGTTACTTGTGATTAAGTGATGATGTTGTATTGAAGTACACCTTCTATTAAGATTGATAGGGTTTGCAAGAAGTTGAATTGAAATATCTTGACTATGGTTTGTGAGATGTTGGCTAAGATGTAAATGTTATAAGGATGGATATAACTTACCAATGTGCCTTATCATGAATGATTATGTAAATGTGCTAACCTCACATGTACGAATTGTAATGAATGAAAAATACACATTCAATTCTTATTGAGCTATGATGTTGATGATTATATAAGGATAGACCCTATGACCTAAACTAAGTTTTGATAATAGCGGATGACTTATACACATTTCAAAAGGGATGTTAGCTTAGCACCGAGAGAACTTGACAATGGGAGGTGTTGACTTCCCGTAGAGGAAGCTTCACCTTATAGTTCCACATGAGGTGTTGAATCCCCTATGAGGGATACTCACCCTATGTATGCTCATGAGATGAGGATCTAATTGCCAAATGGCATGTAGAGGGTTCATACATATCTCCTAGTTCCTTAACTATGTTGCCCACACAGGAAGACTAGCTAGTGGATCCACCTAGAAAGCTATGTTTATGTTTGGTTCTACTATGGCAGGTAGACCACCTTCCAATCAGTGTAAGGTTTTACAACACCGGATTCCAAACTTAGTTCTTGTGGTCTATGTCGGTTAAGGCAAGTTTTCCCTAAAATAAAATGAAGTAATGAAGTACAAACCAACTAGGGTTACTTAAGAGGTTTGACTTAGCTTAGGTACCGTTATGAGACTCTACCTATGCGTTGCACTAGTTTGCCTTGATGGAAGCCTTAGGAGGTTGTTCTTATGTATGTATTTGTTTATAAATGTACATGATATGTATATGATGATCTTAAATGTTGATTGTACCTTATGATGTTTAGTTCACTTATGAATATATGCTTGGTCTATAAAGCTAAAGTATGATGTTATGTACTCCTAATGATATGATATGTGAAGATGGAGATTGGTAATTGTTCTTATTAGGTTTACTTGATTGGGCAAGGTTATGGAACTTTGCTTAGTCATTGCACTAGTGGACTTAATGAGGGTTCATGAGTTATAACGACCCGAAAGTACCCCCTAGAAGTTAGGGAGAACCCATGGGTTGGAACAATTGCGTACTTGACCTTTCGGAGGTCTTGTACAAGCCTTAGCTATCATTCATTACATAAGACATGAAAAGTAGTGCGGAATTAAAAATTCACGAATAAATTAATAAATAGAACATCTTTCATAAAAGCTAAGGATTTGATCTCGTCTACACAAGCCAACTTAAAGACAAAACATAAATATCTTAGGGACATGTCCCTTTACATTAAATGAAAATACATAATAAGTCATAATGCTAGAATCTAAGAAATAGAACTATGCCCTCTAATAGACGAGGACACACTTAGTCTTGAGAGAGTCTTTCCCAAGATTTTCTTCTATTCTTCAACTTTTCTCCAACCTATACTTATTAAGTATAGAAAAGTATGGGGTTAGTACAAAATAATGTAATTAGTATGGCATATGCAAAAACATGTAAAAAGGGACATTTTAGTAAAATAAGATTTCATGCCAAATAAGTAAAACCTTCATAAATTTAAAGTTTAAATAGTATAAGAATCATCATTTAGCACGTAATTGTCACGACCCAAAATCACAAGTCGTGATGGCACCTATGTTCCCAACCGATAGGTAAGCCAACTCAATACTTTTATCGATTCAATTCAATATTTTAAGTAGAAAAATAAGCGAAAACATAATATCCAATTACTAAGTCATTTACAAGTATGAAATGCGAAAATCTAAATTTACTATCCCAAGATTTAGTGTCATAAGTACAAGAGCCTCTAAACTACGATAAAAGTCTGAAACTAAATAACCAACCTAAACGCAAGGAATACCCTAAATACTAAAATAAATGAAAACTAGAGACATAGAAGGAGGTGCGGGCCACATAATAGCCAAGTATCTCACCACAAAACTCAGCTACGAAAGCTCCACGAAAAGCACATGAAGTTGAATCCAATCTGCACCACAAAAGAGTGCAGCAAGTGTAGTATGAGTACGAAACCACGTGTACCCAGTATATCTCATTGACCGACAACGAAGAAGTAGTGACGGGAGTTTATATAAGAAAAATCAATTCTTTAGTTATACAAGTCTATATTACACTTACCAGTCAAATTTCATCAAATAGAGGTAAGCAAACATCAAGTAACTTACAACCACCAAATAATTCACATAATCACCAAGAATGAGGGATGTCATGAGATGCAATGCAATATGACACCATGAAATGATATGTCTCAGAATACCCAGTACTCTCTTAACCGTATATACATGATACTCCTCGGAAATACATCGAGCGTTCATGACCCATGGGGGACTCGCGAGGTCCATATACCGACACGGACGATCTCCACGTGTCTGTGCGGACGATCTCAACGCACTATCATATAATCAAATAATCCCCAGCACGGACGATCTCCACGTGCCCAACTTATAATCATAACCAATTACTCGCACGGACGATCTCCACGTGCCCAAATCATAATCATAACTCGATCTCAACAAGGACGATCTCCACGTGTTAGACCTTTACTCATACTAAATCTCATGTCAATGCATGTGCACAATATGATATCAATTAAAGGGGATGATACAACATCTCAATAAATCAAATGTCTCTATGACATATAATTACCTCAATTATCACAATTATACGGGTTCAATAAAGAAATCCAGCCACACACAAGAAATTCAAGTCAATAATACATCAGCTAATGCCCATATGCTTTGGCATTCTCAAACTATAATCCACATTCTATATTAGTAACTTTCCCTTTTATAACACCGGTACTCGTACCAATGCCCGTCACACCATTGATACGAGACCCCCATCTTTCGCCCTTACCCCTTATCTATTTCTTTTTTTTTTAATCTTTAATTAGGAAAACGTCCTTCAACAAGTCTAAAAAGTCTTAACATACCTCGAATGTTGAACACATATCACGAATCCTCAAGATCTTGCATTTTCCTTCCACAAATCTTCGAGTTTTTTTCCAATCTATCAAATATGCACTATTTGTAAGTAAGCAAATTTGTTGACATCCATAGAGCTATACCTCTATTCCGAACCCCAAAACTCATTCAACCTAATGATACCAAAACTAACATCCATGATAAATAATTAAATTCATAAATTTTAGTGTCCTCTAGTATGCCAAGTCTCATATTCCTATTTTTAAGCTTAGAATTGAATCTTAATTCCACTAAATATCATACCCCAATAGTGTTCATATAAATTAGACTTACTAATTAATAGTGAGTGACAAGAATTTCAACAAAAACTAAACGAAAATTAACAAAACTCTAAACTTCCACAATTTCTATACTTTAGTTCCTTAAATTTTATTTATATTCTTTATTTTTTTTTTCCAGCCAGACTCTTACCAAAATAAATTTATAATCTAACATTATCACATAAACATAATAAGTCAACAATATTGTCTCCTATCCCAGGAGAAAACTTACCAGTGCAACAACAAGAGAAAATCCCAAAACATTGATATCCTTTCTATTTTTTCCCTTTTTTTTTTGAAAACCTTTAAGTCACAATCTAATTATCCTTGGCCAACAACACCAACACCCTACTGCCCCAATGTACATCCATCATCCACTCTAATTAAATATTACTCTCATAATGAAATATTCCACTACGTTTTGTCCCAACATAATTAAAATAATGCTTGCCTCAACATCATATATAGTCCATACATATTAATTAAATGATATCCGCTATTACACAAGTATAAATTGGGCATACGAACTGTACCTTCTTATTTCTTTAATGTGGTGGTGCCGCACTACTGCCTTCGTTCTTTCTTTTCCAAACAAATAAAATAATTTTGATCTCAAATGAGTAATCCCACTATTCTGTTTTCCCTTCTTCTCTAAACTAACTCCACTAACCTATTTTAATTACATGGGCTAAATGTAAAATGATATTAAATAAATTATAGATTTGACCCACTAACTATTTATAATATTAAATATTTCAATAAAAAAATTTATCAGCTATACTTGTAGTTACCGAATATTTCAAAGTTTCTATTTAAATTTTACGGTAAGAGTCAAAATAGTCCTAGTTCTCAAAATGACCTAGCGGATCGTTACATTATCTACCACTAAAAAAAAACGTTCGTCCTCGAACGGTAAAAGAATATAAAATTTATGAACACTCAAAAAGTTGCAAAGATTTGATCCACATGTTTTACCCATCTCTCAATCACACAATTGTTCCATTGGACTTTTACCAAAGCAATTTCCTTCGACCTCAATTTCCATATTTATCTATCTAACATTGTTGTTGGTCCATCCTTAAAAGTCAAATTCCTATCAAGTAACACCTAATCTCATTGAATCATATGAGCACCAACCTGATGATACTTTTTCAACATCAAAATATTAAACACAAGACGAACATTTTATAAGACAAGTGGCAAATCCAATTCATAAGTCACCTCACCTATACACTTAACAATATCGAGGGAGTGAATGTACCTCATAACTAACATCATATAGACCAAACCAACCAATTGGAAATCGAATCACCTACTATACAAAGCCTCAAATGATATCATCTCAATGCTCAAATAATAACAATCGTGGTATGTAAACTCCACTAGATCAAAACTTATTTCAATGACTATCAAAATTAGCACACATGTCATAAGAGACCTCGATAGTCAATTCAATACACCATCAATCTAACGGTGGAAAGTTGTACTAAGATCCACTTGAGTACCCAAATTCTTCTGCATAGACCTCCAAACATGAGATGTCAATTATGTACCTCAAAGAAATAATAATAATAATAAAAAATGAGCATCTCATACAAGTGAACTATCTCCCGAATGTAGATCTAAACTAACTTATTCAAACTAAAAGTAATTTAAATTGATATAAAATATGCACACTTGGTCAATCGATCCATTATAACCCATAGAACATCAAACTTGCACAAGATACGTGGCAATCTTACCACAAAATTCATAGCAATATGTTTCCACTCCAACTCTTGTATAAGCATCATTTAATTCATACTTTCATGTTTTTGGTGCTCATAATTTACTTTATAACAATTCAAACACGAGATACAAATCCAATCCCTTCATACGATACGATCGATTATATTGCTACAAGTTAAAATATACCCCAATTGCCTCGCCTCTGGATGAATAAAAATCTAAACTGTCGACCTATTTCATGATTAATCTAGTCAGCTAACATATTGGAAGAACATAAATAAATTCCTTATCCTTAAAACTCACTCACCACCAATAATTTCTTTCTTGAATTCTCTTTGTAACACCTTATCGTAAGTCGTACATAAATTTCCATCACCATACAATCGAATCTTCTCTAATAAGCACTATCTCACCTCCATGTAACAAAGGTAGACTATCCATACTCACTGTATTTTACCCTATGTTTTCTACTATCACATTCGCTTTGTCCAAACCATTAAAACAGTAATCATTCCATCATCCTTGAGAAACTTCCATATCCATTGTATTAAATTTATATTTCTCTTATTAGATTTTATACTAAAATCCTCGCAATACACACTATAAATATAATGCCTCTACAATTTTAATGCAAGCACCATTTAAACACAGCTGATGTTCGGGATCTAAAACAGTATCTTTCTGAACTCAAAATCTGATCTCCACCGTTCCAATCAACCATCAAGACGTCAGGAACATCCAGTCCAAATTTCAGCTCAATCCAATGGTTAGTTAATTGGGAAATACGATCTGAAGGTTGCTGGTCGGAGAAAAAGACTGCATAAAACAAACCTTTTTCTTTTTTTTTCTTTTCTATCCTGTTAAAAGTTCTCTCGAAAACCTCGCTTATATCCTAATGTACTTCAAAGGAAATACTAATGAGTTATTGAATTATTCTCTCAAAACCTTACTCTAATTATAGAGTTGTGTTTTCCCTTACAAATCAAAACCAACTAAAAATAGGATTACAATTTCAAATCCTTTTCCAAGTTAGATTAGTCCATGAGCCCTTTGGCTGGAGCATGAAAAATAGCCCAATATTGAACTTTAGAAAGCTCACCTCACACACATCAAACCATTCAAAAAAAACCACTTACTTCTAGGTTAATCTATTCAATGCAGGTGTACTGAACTAGAGAACCATCGATACTAACCAACTAGGCCTAAGAACTCTAAATATCCCAACTAAAATACGTCAGGTTCAATCTCAAACTGCCTCAATTCTTTTGGGATCCCTCATAATACATTTCTTGATCACTATACATTTCAACCATGCCACAAACAAATCGAAACCCACACTTAAAAAAAAAATCATGAATAGAGCTTTATTTATTTTTATTTTTTTTCCCCAGAATTTTAAAAACCATCCTCAAATAATGATCGTGATCCTTCCTATTATGGGAGTATACCAATATATCCTCGATGAAAATAATAACAAAGGAATCTCAATATGATAGAAACACCCAATGAAAGTATACTTAATCCAACAAAATTTCTTACTCAACAATTCTTGTTACCGTTCTTTCAAATTCACTGGAATATTCCAATAAAAATAATAGAAATAGGCCAAGTGTTTAACTATAAGTCAATACTAATATTTATATCAAACTCACATGGAATACCCCCCCAAAAAAAAAACTTTTGCACCATTGAAATGGGCTCTAAAGGAGACATATCATCATAGTATCACAAACATAAGACGGATAGGTGAAGCAACCCTTATTCTTTTTGAATGGGTACTGAGATTATCCTGCCACTTAAATTTTGAAATATCAACATATTTGAAGTTAGTATGAAACTATATGATGTAGAGAAATTTACTCTATTTTTTATATGCTATTGAAGTCTAATACCTAGTTAAGTATGTCCGCGTGTCATGTACTACCAAGTAATCAATATAAGATCGATGTAATCGATCTACCACTAAGAATCGTCTACCGGTTAAGAATATGTGCAAACATAGAAGAAGAGCTTCAAAACATATTCAAAACAAAATAAGGTATGTACTAACAAAGTAGATCTATATTCAAATGAAACTATAGTCAACTAAGAGCATATCGAATGATACTTTGAACCACCTTGATTATCTCAATATAATTAGTTATTTATGAAGGTAATATTTTCAGTCATTACTATATTGGTCTATGACCTATTTAGCACCGCATAAATACTATGCATACATCTATATAGGTGTCCTCATGCAGTTTCATACAATTATTCATTCCAAAATTCCTTAACAAAAAAATCTTTTGATGTATTGGACTTAACCGATCAATCATAAATGACTCGCGACAACTATCGAGAGGGTAAAAACTATAATTTTATCGAAGCTTTAAAAAAAATGACATTGCGGGTCATTACAGTAATAATAGAGTTCCATAATTTTAGCACAAAAAGTCACTTTACAGTGAACTCCAAAAATCATTACAGTGAAACAGTGGCATGTTACAGTGAATAATTAATACCAAGCAATGTGAACCCTTTTCCTTTTAGGTTTCGCTAACCATGTTATCCTATGACTCCCTAAGGTAAGACAAGAAGGGACCGCCCATACACCCCCTTCAAGGCACACCAAAGAGATCCTTATGACTACAAACCATAGGCTTACCTCGTATGGAAATTAAGTCCACACTCTTGGCTAGACATGTGAAAAACATTCATTCATAAGGACTTCATGTAAGTACCTTTATCCAATAGGACTTATAAGTCACACTAAGTGCAATGTGAGAGTAGCATCCCATACTACTACTCCCACTTAGTGCTCCTTAAGGATTCCCTTGGATTAAGCACTCTACAATAGTCATTCATAACTTCATTACGTAACACTTAACTTTAACTTGCTCCTTTAACATTAGAACTTAAGTCATCTAACTTCATTAAGACACATGATAACTCATTCATTTACTTCGTATAGAACACACCAAGACTCCCCTTTCGGAAGATCTACTTAGTGAAATGGATAGATAGCGTCTCATACCACCACCTACCCTAGGTAGTATGTTATTTTAGGAGACTTAGATCATACACTTCATAGAAAACACACCAAGACTCCCCTTTCGGAAGGTCTACTTAGTGCAATGGATAGATAGTGTGCCATACCACCACCTACCCTAAATAGTACGTTCTTTTAGGAGACTCGGTTCTTACATTCTTTGGTGGGGGAATATCTTTAACCGACATAGACCATGAGAGCTAGACATGAAATCCCGAGACAACCCTTATCGGATGAGGGTTCCCCACTTGCCTAGGGTGGGGTCTTTCTCTTAGTTTTTACATGGCTTTGTCCAATAGCTGCACCTATGCGGGCGCGTAGTTAAGGGATAAGGAGATTGCTACTAAGTAACTCACTCTCTTCTAATAAGGAGTACTCATCTCAAGAGGTACATTGGCTACAACATCTCTACTCACAATGTGCACCCACCCCTTCTTCAAATCCTCTCGGTGCTAAGCATAACTCCCCCCCTGGAGTCTTAAACATTCATTACTAAAGGTCAAGGATAACTTTTGGACATCCCATCTCAACTCACAATGGGTATGCATCCTCCAACCTACATTAGAAAGATCTTGGGAGTAGTGAGGTTGCTACTAAAAACTTCATCCTAACTCACAATGAGTGCTCACCCCAAAACTCACCTTTTCGTTCACATTCTTTAACTTCATTCATTCATTCATTCAAAGTGTGAGTGTGTGTACATCTGAGCACACCTTGCACATAAGCATCATTTACACTTCATTCTATGCATGTTTAGAAATTCTTTAATCACATCACACACTTTAACATACTTCATATTATCATATAAGTCATTTAGACATAATTATTAGCATACTTTTTATAACAAGCTTCATAAAACAGATCAACAAGAATAACTTCATTTCCATATTTCTTCACATAATATGCCTTCATTGCCTCATTCACAATACACAAGTAACTATTCATTCATAAAATTAAAGTAAACACCGCCACCAAGAAGGTGGACCATACCACTCAAGAGCATTTGATAATTAAAGCTAAACAACATAACAAACTTACCCTTTAATCCAAGATTTCATCACCTACAACATTTTACTCAACAATTCATCATAAATTTTCCCTTAGGTCAGTAGCTAAACATCAATAACAACACAAGTAAAACAAAGCTCAAAGACAACAAAACCAAGCTCACTTAACCCATTTCTTAAGCCAAAATTTGATAAAAAGCTTTAACATGATTTTATTGAAGTTTTAGCAATAAAATCACCAACTAACATTAGAAAAATCATATTTGAATCATTAGAAAAGTTTTCATGCAAGACCCATACTTAGAGTCAAAGATAGAAGAAGTTAGGGTATGAAAACCTCTTTTGAAATTCCTTAGAAGTGGCTCCTTGAATGGGAGAGAGTTCAAGGATGACTACCATACCTAACATAGAAGAAACCCCAAAGATTTTTGATGAATAAACGTCTACCAACATTCCTCCTAGTTCCTTCTTGACTCTTAGCTTCAATGATGACTTGGAGAGAGTTCTAAGAGAGTGGGGTTTTTGGGTTTTAGGAAATGGAGTCTAAAATTAGGTCTTAAGGTTTGAAACACATTAATATACCTAATATACCCTAAAATAAACGTCCATGGTTCATATAAGACTTGGGGTGAATTTACCAAACAGCCCAAGCCTTGGCAGAAAAAGTGTAGCTTTCACAGGCACCATCAACGAATCCTAACAGACGGACCGTTTCCCAATCGACGCCTCATTTGTGGGGGTCCATCAATTGAGAATTAACTTATTTATTGAGCAAACTTTCAAACCATGCATGGACAATCTACGCAAAAGTCGATGGGCCATCGTTTGACCAACGGTCTATCTGTAACAACCCTAAAAATGAATAGGATCAAGACTTAGGTGTTTCAAGAATGCTTGCGATTAGACCAAGGTCCACACGTATTGATACGCATAGAACCAGACCTCACAACCCTTACTACTACCAAGCCAACTAACTTGGGGAGTTAATTGAGCTTGGAAAGGTTGGAACCAACCATGTGAGACTCACGAAAACGAAGATTTAATCGAAAGAGTTTTTACCGGACTTAAAAGAAGAAATTTTAAGGTTTGAGGGTCCAAGGGTAAAATGGTCTTTTCCAGGCCAAGGGTAATATTGTAATTACCCTGAGTAATTAATTATTTAATTAATTAAGTTAAAAAAATAAAGAAATTCGGGTGGGGCAACCCGAAGTGACCCATTTTCACAAAATGGGTCACCCGGGTTCGAACCCCACTAGAAGCAAGATTAAACTTGCTTTTATTTTAATGTGTTAACTTAGTTTTTAATAAATATTTAATATTAGCTGATTTAGGAAAAAGAATCAGATTTTTATTAATTTTTATTAATTATTGAGTTGACTAATTCAAACCCACAAAGTCCTACTTCTACTAGACTTCTATATCCCTTTTCCCCCACTCTCTTTGCACGATTTCTCTCTCTCTTTCACTCTCTTTTCTTGGCTGAAAACGTGAGGAATCAATCAGCAAGAGAAAAATAAAGTAAAGGCAAAAGTTCATCAAGAACTTTAAAGATAGAAACACAAAAGAGAAAGCAATCCGTAACGTTAAGCAAAACGTACTACGCTAGTCGGGTGAAGTGTGACTTTGGGTGTGTGGACTGATTTGTGGAGGAGTTCTTGGGCAGCATTTTGAACATTTAACAAGAAAACAAAGGTATGGGTTTTCTTACTCTTGGTCCCTTTCCCAAGAGACCCCTAGGACTCAGTATATTTGGCTCAAAAACTAAGGTTGATTCCCCTGTTGCATGTCCCTGTCATTAGCTCCCAACGAATGTAGGTTGGTATGAATGCTGGTAGACTTAGGATTATGTGATTATTGTGCTGAATGTTAATGTATTGGATGTATGTTAAGTCATGAAAAGACAACCATGTGTGTGTTCGAATTAAGAAAAATAAAACAAAATGTGTATGGCATGTTGAGTCTCGGCCTTGAGGCTTAAAATTGCTAATGTTGTGTTTGTTAATTTACGTACCCAAACTCATGAAGATTGTGATGTTCATAATTAAGAAATGTGGTTGACTTGAATAAGGATTTGATAGCCAATAAATTCTCTAAAGGATGCACTTAAAAATACGTTGAAGTGGAATTATGAAAGAATGTATGAACTAAGTAAAACATTGATGTTATGAGTTAAAAGTAACTAAAAATTTCCAGCATTGTACAAGTTAATATAGACTAAATAAAAATGCATATGAATCTGGAAAATTTATTAAAGACATAAAAGAATGAGGACACTAGGAATTGAACCCGTGACCTCATCCTTGGGCGAAACAGACACGGCAAAAGGGTTAGGGCTGGGGGGTTCGATCCTGGGTATGAGCAAGGGCTAGAATAAGAGAAACATTAATGAGGGGAGTGGGATTCGAACCCACCACCCCTCGGTCAGAATTCATGAAGAGTAGAAGGAAAAATAAAATAAGAAAAAGATGTTGGGGCTAAGGGGATTCGAACCCCTTAGCTACTGCCCGCGGAATTAAATGTTAAAACAAGTGAGGTCGTGGGGGTTCGATCCCACGACCTCACTGTCCATGTTCTTAACTTAGGGAAAATATTGAAAATATAATTATGGGGCTGTGGGGGTTCGAACCCACCACCTTACAGCCCTTAAGCGAAAAATTTATTAAAAAGAAGGAGGCTGTGGGGGTTCGAACCCACAACCTCCTTACTTGAGCGAAATTAAGAGAAAAATAAAAGAGGTTGTGGGGGTTTGATCCCACAACCTCTTGGTTTAAGAAAGAATAGGAGAATATTATGTTAAATAAAAAAAAATAAAAGGTGGGTTTGTGGGGACTCGAACCCACAACCCATCGGCCAATGTGAGAGAGACTTTAAGTAGAAAAGTAAACCTTCAATGTAAACATTGTGATTTGACTTAGAGTTAAAATGTTATGACTATTAGAATAAAATCAATTAATAATGTAAATGACATTCAATTGATTCAAGACTTGGGATTCCTTGCCCAAACTTCCGTTTGATACATAAGTCATACGTGAACAAATCATCCAAGAATAATGCCACCTACTTAGATCAAATTCAAGATCTTGGCATAACTACAAGATACATAAGTCTTGTACTACATAATCTTAGGAATGTAAGAATTACTTAATGAACTACGAATGAAGCCTCATGGCTTGTGTGTATAGACTCATAAGTCTAACATACGTTCAAAAGTAAGTGATCCTAAGATGTATGAAATGAAATGATGAACCCTAGAAGGGTTAAGTATGAGTGTAAATACACTAAATGGCCAAGTGCATTGGCATATGATGAGATGAACAATGAAATGATGAAATGAACATTCACATAATAAGAGGGGAGTAACTATGAAAAGAAAAGGTGTTAATGACAATGAATGTGGTGACAACATGATATGAGGCTAATGAAAATGATGAGAGTAATCTCAAATGAGCCTAAGTAAATGTTACCAACACGTACTCACCTATGAAAGTGTAAGATAATGAAGAGACAAATCTGTATGAACACTCTAATGAGAGTATTGAGCTTAACACACTCAATACAAATGATGAGATGAGAAATCATCTAATGAGCTATGATGTCCTCATACTAGAAGCTAGCTTCCATGACGTATGAGATGAATGACAAGGAACTTTATACTGAGCACCGATAGACTAGCTATGAGCGGTGATGCCTTCTTTCGGTAAGGGCGGAGGTTCACGTAACTCTCATGAGATGAGACTGTCCGGCTTGCCGGGTATAGGTCTCCTTATATCTCCTAGTCTTTGAACCTATACTGTCAATATAGGGATCTGGCGGGGTTAAATTCCCATGTACGCTAGCATGTTATTGGATCACTTTGGCCGGTGATTCCACCTCTTTTCGGTATGGGGGAGACACTGGATTTCATGATGCTCACATGATCTATGTCGGTTAAAGTTAAAGTTCCCAATGAATGAATGAGGCCATCCTCAAATGATGCATATAATGAAATGAATGAATACCAAAGGTGTTAGGATAGGATAATCAAAAGGTGAGTTATATTCAAGTAATGACATTAGGTCATTCTTAGTCATTGCACAACGAACCTAATGAAAGTCTTAAACTACATCCTAGGTATAACCGGTGGTTACACTGGACTATGAACGAAATGAAATGAAGTACGTATGAATGAATAAAGCAGACTCTGTGTTTGCTAATAAAGACTCCCTAGTTGAGGTCCCATATGTTGAGCCCTCATTTCTGGGATGTCTTAATGTCAAGTCCATGATTCCAAGGTCTCATGGCATATGAATAAATGATATGAAAGCAGTTATGTGCTACATGTAAAATGTACTGTATGCTATATGATATGTGCTATGTGTATATGTTATGTGCTGTGTGCAAATGCGAAAAGTATGATGATGTATGTTATTCTCATGGTATCACTTTCCTAATCCATATTTGGAAAGCTCACTTACTTTCCTAATCCAAATTTGGAAACTTTCCTAATCTCAATTTGGCAAGACCACTGACTTGACTTCCAAAAATCATGTTGTTAGGAAAGAGCTATTCTTTCTCATGCATGTCCTTGGTGTGTTCTTGCATATACCCATACTTAGTACAAGTGTGTACTAACCCCATACAAACTCTACTATTTTAGGTGCAGGCACAGGTGGACGGTAGAGCTACAGGATCATCGCTGCAGTTATCCGGACGTCCAGCATTCATCCGGTTTTTAGTAGGTCCTCATGTTTTCGAGGATGCTACTGTTTATGTTCCAGCTTAGTTTAGGAGTTGAGCTAGTGGAGCATGTTCCACTAGTGTTTCTTTCTTATTTTATTCAGACTATGTATGGGTGCCATTTTGGCAATTATACGATTATGTCATTGAACTATTTCTTTCATTTGATTATCTCTTAATGTTTAGATGGTTGATGTTGAACGAATTACAAATGTATTAGAAATATTTAGTAAGTAATGTTTAGAAACAAAAAGTTTCAATTTTTCCGCTAAAATTAACCTATGTAAAGTAAGAATGACGTAAGTAGGCTTGTCTGCGACCTCTGAGAGGTCAACGACGCCAGTCTCGTCTAGGGTCTAGATTCCAGTCTTGACAAAGTTAAATTACGAAAATAATAAGTTCACATCAACCACATTGAGTAGTTTCTAAGTCATGGTAGTGAAGTGCACCACTATCCTGGATTAGAGACTGCATGATGCGTAGGAATGTTTCCCTTCTTCTGATCTTATCGTGCTTTTCTAAATGTCTGAATTCTTGGTGTTATGAGCGTGTCTAACAGCAATCCTTTTTGTTTTTCCAGAGAATGAACACTAGGAGAGGATTTGGTCAGAGGAGAGGAGGAGCAGCTGCTGGGAGTAATCAGGATCTACCCCAGGCTCCAGCTGAAGGAGTGGCCATGCCAGTTAACCCAGCTGGGTTGACTGATGCTGAGGTGCGGGCATCTTTAGCCCAAATGGCACAGGCCATTACCATGCAGGCCCAGGCTATGACTGCCCAGGTCAACAGACAGGATGTTCAGAGGGAGAACCCATCGGTCCGTAGCATGGCTGACAGACTGAGGGATTTCACGAGGATGAATCCTCCCATTTTCACAGTGGTTAAGACATCGAAGGATCCTCAAGAGTTTGTAGATGAGGTGCATAAGATCCTGGTGGCTATGGGGGCCACTGACATTGAGAAGGCTGAGCTGGCTTCATATCAGCTCAAGGATGTAGCATAGACTTGGTGCAAGATGTGGCAAGATAGCCGTGTCTTAGGTGGAGTACCAGTCACATGGGAGCTGTTCAAGACAACATTTCTGGAGAAATTCTTTCCCAGGGAGATGATGGAGGCCAAGGTTGAGGAATTCATCAACCTCAAACAAGGCTCCATGACAGTCAGGGAGTATTCCGTGAAGTTTGTTAAGCTGTCAAGGTATGTTGTTTTTCCCTAAGTATTTAATAGCAAGAATAAGAATAATACTGAACCTTGTTTAAATCTCCCAGGTATGCTACTTCCCTGGTTTCTAACAGCAGGGATGAGATGAGCAGGTTCCTCACAGGAATCAATGGAGACCTGGAGGAGGATTGTCGATCTGCTATGCTCCATGACAATATGGATCTTTCCAGGTTGATGGTGCATGTCCAGCAGGTAGAGGACAGCCGCAGAAAATGAGGTGTTCGTGATGTTAGGAGGCCCAGGCCTCAAGACCAGGCAGGACCTAGTCATGGAGGCCACAGGAATAACTTTGGCGTTCGTGAGCAACCAAGGTTCAAAAAGGGGAAACAGAGTTCTGGGAATTCTAATCCTCAGAGGAGTGCTACACCTAAAGGAGGCAGACCTGAGCCCAAGAAGGGAAATGGAGGTGAGATGCAGCGTACTAAGAAGAATTGTGCTACGTGTGGACGAGCTCACAGTGGAGAGTGCAGACAGGGCACTAATGCCTGCTTCGGTTGTGGTAAGAGTGGACACATGGTCAGAGATTGTCCACAGAACATAGGTCAGGCTGGAGGTAATACTCATCCTAGGCCTAATCCACAGTGTGCATCAGCAGCCGAGCCTCCTAAGAGGAACAGTATCTATGCCCTGAAGGGCAGAGAGGAGCAGGAAAAGTCCGCTGATGTGGTCACAGGTATGCTGCAAGTATTCTCAACTTCTGTTTATGCTTTACTTGATCCAGGGTCTACACTTTCCTTTGTAACTCCTCTGCTTGCTCTTACTTTTGAGGTATTGCCTGAAGTTCTACATGATCCTATAGTGGTTAGTACACCTTTAGGAGAGAATGTAAGAACTGATAGAGTATACAAAGATTGCCCAATAGTTGTGAGTGGAAAAATTATGTGTGCAAATCTGGTTCAGTTACTCATGCACGATTTTAATGTTATTCTTGGCATGGATTGGCTTCACAGTTATTATGCTTGCTTGGATTGTCGTAGTAGAGTGGTGAGATTTCACTTTCCTAATGAAGAAGAGTTAGTCTGGGAGGGGTACAATTTGAGTCGTCCTAACCCCTTGATTTCTAACCTTAAGGCCAATAAAATGATGTCCAAGGGGTTATTGTGTCATCTTGTGAGTGTTAATGAGTTCTTAGATGTATTCCCTGGTGATTTACCTGGAGTCCCTCCCCTTCGAGAGATTGACTTTGGTATCGATTTAAAACCCGATACTAAACCAATCTCAATTCCTCCTTACGGAATGGCTCCAGCTGAACTCAAAGAGTTGAAGCTGCAGTTAAAAGATCTCACTGACAAGGGTTTCATTCAACCGAGCATATCCCCTTGGGGCGCTCCAGTGTTGTTTGTAAAGAAGAAGGATGGAACCCTTAGAATGTGTATCGATTATCGGCAGCTCAACAAAATCACTATAGAGAATAAGTATCCACTCCCCAGAATAGATGATCTGTTTGACCAACTCCAAGGGTCTAGTTTCTTCTCTAAGATTGATCTTCGTTCAGGGTATCATCAGCTTAGGGTTAGGGATGGAGATATCCCAAAGACAGCCTTTCGTACCCGCTATGGTCACTATGAGTTTTTAGTCATGTCATTTGGTCTCACGAATGCACCTGCTGCATTTATGGACCTCATGAACAGGGTCTTCCGTGAATACCTTGACTCTTTCGTCATAGTATTCATTGATGACATTCTCATCTACTCTAAGACCAAGGAAGAGCATGAACATCATTTGAGACTAACCTTGCAGGTACTTAGACAGCATCAGTTGTATGCCAAATTCAGCAAATGTGAATTCTGGCTGAGATCAGTGACGTTCCTGGGTCATGTTGTGTCCGATCAGGGCGTGGAGATAAATCCAAGGAAGACTGAGGCTATGAAGAACTGACCAAAACCTCTTACTCCTACTGATATCCGTAGCTTTTTGGGATTGGCTGGTTACTATCGCAGGTTTGTGGAGGGCTTTTCTTCCATTGCTGCCCCATTGACAGCTTTGACTAAGAAGAAAGCCAAGTTCGAATGGACGGAGACTTGTGAGAAGAGTTTCCAGGAGTTCAAGGACAGACTCACTTCAGCCCCGGTTCTTACCTTGCCTAAGTGTGGTGAGAACTACACTGTTTATTGTGATGCATCTAGGGTTGGTTTGGGTTGTGTTCTTATGTAGGTCGGCAAGGTGATAGCCTATGCATCTAGACAACTCAAGGTTCATGAGAAGAATTATCCCACTCATGACCTAGAGTTGGCAGCTGTGGTATTTGCACTGAAGCTGTGGAGGCATTATCTGTATGGAGTGCATGTAGATGTGTTCACAGACCATAAAAGTATCCAGTATGTGTTCACACAGAGGGAGTTGAATCTACGTCATCGTAGATGGTTGGAGATGTTGAAGGATTATGACATGAATGTGCACTATCATCCAGGTAAGGCTAATGTTGTAGCTGATGCTTTGAGCAGGATGAGCATGGGAAGTACAGCTCACGTTGAGGATGAGAAGAAGGAGCTGGTCAAAGATGTACACAGACTGGCCAGACTGGGTGTGCGTTTGGTTGACTCCACTAGTGGGGATGTTTCAGTTCATCCTAGTTCTGAATCATCCTTGGTAGTTGAAGTTAAGCAGGGTCAGCATCTAGATCCCGTGTTGATGGAGCTGAAGGACTCAGTGCTGATGAAGGTGAATGAGTCTTTTGCTTTGGGAGGTGATGGCATACTTAGGTATCAGGACAGGCTGTGTGTGCCAGATGTGGATGATTTGCGGACCAGGATTGTTGCAGAGGCCCATGGTTCCAGATATTCCATACATCCAGGGTCCATCAAGATGTATCATGATCTCAAGCAGAATTATTGGTGAGATGGCATGAAGAAGGACATTGCAGAATATGTGGCCAAGTTTCCTAATTGTCAGCAGGTTAAGGCAGAGCTTCTTAAGCCTGGTGGTCTGACAGAGATTATTGAGGTTCCAACTTGGAAATGGGAGGCCATTAATATGGACTTCGTGGTTGGGCTTCCGAGGACTAGGAGGCAGCATGACTCTATATGGGTTATTGTGGACAGATTGACTAAGTCTGCCCACTTTATCCCTGTGAAGTCTACTTACAGAGCCGAGGATTATGCGAGGCTCTACATTGATGAGATTGTTAGATGGCATGGGATTCCCTTGTCTATTATTTCAGACAAAGGAGCTCAGTTTACTTCTCATTTCTGGAGATCTTTCCAGAAGAGCTTGGGCACGCAGGTGAAGCTTACCACTGCCTTTCACCCTCAGACAGATGGGCAGGAAGAGCGCACCATTCAGACATTGGAGGATATGTTGAGGGCGTGTGTGATTGACTTCAGAGGTAACTGGGATGACCATCTGCCTTTGATAGAGTTCTCATATAATAATAGCTATCACTCCAGCATTGGGATGGCACCGTTTGAGGCATTGTATGGTAGGAGGTGTAGATCTCCAGTTGGGTGGTTCGAGATTGGAGAGTCATCCATTTTGGGGCCGAAGATCATTCATGAGGCCTTAGAGAAGGTCAGAATGATTAGGGACAGGTTGGCTACTGCGTACAGTCGGCAGAAGTCATATGCTGATAACAGAAAGCGACCCTTAGAGTTTGATGTTGGTGACCAGGTTTACTTAAAAATATCACCTATGAAAGGGGTGATGAGATTTGGTAGGAAAGGGAAGCTGAGTCCGAGATATGTTGGGACATATGAGATCCTACAGCGTGTGGGTGAGGTGGCCTATGAGTTGGCATTGCCCGCAGAGTTAGCTTCTGTCCATCCAGTCTTTCATGTATCTATGTTGAAGAAGTGCCTAGGTGATCCAGCATCAATCTTATCTGTTGAAGGTTTGGGGGTTGATGAAGACTTGTCTTATGAGGAGGTACCGGTTGAAATCTTAGACAGACAGGTCAAGCGGCTGAGGAACAAGGAGATTGCCACAGTGAAAGTATTGTGGAGATATCATCTTTGTGAGGGTGCTACGTGGGAAGTTGAGGCCGACATGAGGGCCCGCTACCCTCACCTGTTCAGCTCTTGAGGTTAGACTTTATACTCTTAAACCTATGCTTCCTTACCTCCCCGTACTTTGTTGCTATTGATTGACTGTGTATAGTGCTTTTATTACGACCTGACTGGCATTACAACATGAAGTAGTAGTGTCATTCGGGGACGAATGTTCCTAAGGGGGGGATAATGTAACAACCCTAAAAATGAATAGGATCAAGACTTAGGTGTTTCAAGAATGCTTGCGATTAGACCAAGGTCCACACGTATTGATACGCGTAGAACCAGACCTCAGAACCCTTACTACGACCAAGCCAACTAACTTGGGGAGTTAATTGAGCTTGGAAAGGTTGGAACCAACCATGTGAGGCTCACGAAAACGAAGATTTAATCGAAAGAGTTTTTACCGGACTCAAAAGAAGAAATTTTAAGTTTTGAGGGTCCAAGGGTAAAATGGTCTTTTCCAGGCCAAGGGTAATATTGTAATTACCCTGAGTAATTAATTATTTAATTAATTAAGTTAAAAAAATAAAGAAATTCGGGTGGGGCAACCCGAAGTGACCCATTTTCGCAAAATGGGGTCACCCGGGTTCGAACCCCACTAGAAGCAAGATTAAACTTGCTTTTATTTTAATGTCTTAACTTAGTTTTTAATAAATAATTAATATTAGCTGATTTAGGAAAAAGAAATCAGATTTTTATTAATTTTTATTAATTATTGAGTTGACTAAACTTCTACTAGACTTCTATCTCCCTTTTCCCCCACTCTCTTTGCACGATTTCTCTCTCTCTTTCACTCTCTTTTCTTGGCTGAAAACGTGAGGAATCAATCAGCAAGAGAAAAATAAAGTAAAGGTAAAAGTTCATCAAGAACTTGAAAGATAGAAACACAAAAGAGAAAGCAATCCGTAACGTTAAGCAAAACGTACTACGCTAGTTGGGTGAAGTGTGACTTTGGGTGTGTGGACTGATTTGTGGAGGAGTTCTTGGGCAGCATTTTGAACATTTAACAAGAAAACAAAGGTATGGGTTTTCTTACTCTTGGTCCCTTTCCCAATAGACCCCTAGGACTCAGTATATTCGGCTCAAAAACTAAGGTTGATTCCCCTGTTGCATGTCCCTGTCATTAGCTCCCAACGAATGTAGGTTGGTATGAATGCTGGTAGACTTAGGATTATGTGATGTTTGTGCTGAATGTTAATGTATTGGATGTACGTTAAGTCATGAAAAGACAACCATGTGTGTGTTCGAATTAAGAAAAATAAAACAAAATGTGTATGGCATGTTGAGTCTCGGCCTTGAGGCTTAAAATTGCTAATGTTGTGTTTGTTAATTTACGTACCCAAACTCATGAAGATTGTGATGTTCATAATTAAGAAATGTGGCTGACTTGAATAAGGATTTGATAGAAAATAAATTCTCTTAAGGATGCACTTAAAAATACGTTGAAGTGGAATTATGAAAGAATGTATAAACTAAGTAAAACATTGATGTTATGAGTTAAAAGTAACTAAAAATTTCCAGCATTGTACAAGTTAATATAGACTAAATAAAAATGCATATGAATCTGGAAAATTTATTAAAGAAATAAAAGAATGAGGCCACTAGGAATTGAACCCGTGACCTCATCCTTGGGCGAAACAGACACGGCAAAGGGTGAGGGCTGGGGGGTTCGATCCTGGGTCTGAGCAAGGGCTAGAATAAGAGAAAATTAATGAGGGGAGTGGGATTCGAACCCACCACCCCTCGGTCAGAATTCATGAAGACTAGAAGGAAAAATAAAATAAGAAAAAAATGTTGGGGCTAAGGGGATTGGAACCCCTTAGCTACTGCCCGCGAAATTAAATGTTAAAACAAGTGAGGCCGTAGGGGTTCGATCCCACGACCTCACTGTCCATGTTCTTAACTTAGGGAAAATATGGAAAATATAATTATGGGGTTGTGGGGGTTCGAACCCACCACCTCACAGCCCTTAAGCGAAAAATTTATTAAAAAGAAGGAGGTTGTGGGGGTTCGAACCCACAACCTCCTTACTTGAGCGAAATTAAGAGAAAAATAAAAGAGGTTGTGGGGGTTTGATCACACAACCTCTTGGTTTAAGAAAGAATAGGAGAATATTATGTTAAATAAAAAAAATAAAAGGTGGGTTTGTGGGGACTCAAACCCACAACCCATCGGCCAATGTGAGAGAAACTTTAAGTAGAAAAGTAAACCTTCAATGTAAACATTGTGATTTGACTTAGAGTTAAAATGTTACGACTATTAGAATAAATCAATTAATAATGTAAATGACATTCAATTGATTCAAGACTTGGGATTCCTTGCCCAAACTTCCGTTTGATACATAAGTCATACGTGAACAAATCATCCAAGAATAATGCCACCTACTTAGATCAAATTCAAGATCTTGGCATAACTACAAGATACATAAGTCTTGTACTACATAATCTTAGGAATGTAAGAATTACTTAATGAACTACGAATGAAGCCTCATGGTTTGTGTGTATAGACTCATAAGTCTAACATACGTTCAAAAGTAAGTGATCCTAAGATGTATGAAATGAAATGATGAACCCTAGAAGGGTTAAGTATGAGTGTAAATACACTAAATGGCCAAGTGCATTGGAATATGATGAGATGAACAATGAAATGATGAAATGAACATTCACATAATAAGAGGGGAGTAACTATGAAAAGCAAAGGTGTTAATGACAATGAATGTGGTGACAACATGATATGAGGCTAATGTAAATGATGAGAGTAATCTCAAATGAGCCTAAGTAAATGTTACCAACACGTAGTCACCTATGAGAGTGTAAGATAATGAACAGACAAATCTCTATGAACACTCTAATGAGAGTATTGAGCTTAACACACTCAATACAAATGATGAGATGAGAAATCATCTAATGAGCTATGATGTCCTCATACTAGAAGCTAGCTTCCATGACGTATGAGATGAATGACAAGGAACTTTATACTGAGCACCGATAGACTAGCTATGAGCGGTGATGCCTTCTTTCGGGAAGGGCGGAGGTTCACGTAACTCTCATGAGATGAGACTGTCCAGCTTGCCGAGTATGGGTCTCCTTATATCTCCTAGTCTTTGAACCTATACTGCCAATATAGGGATCTGGCGGGGTTAAATTCCCATGTACGCTAGCATGTTATTGGATCACTTTGGCCGATGATTCCACCTCTTTTTGGTGTGGGGGAGACACTAGATTTCATGATGCTCACATGATCTATGTCGGTTAAAGTTGAAGTTCCCAATGAATGAATGAGGCCAGCCTCAAATGATGCACATAATGAAATGAATGAATACCAAAGGTGTTAGGATAGGATAATCAAAAGGTGAGTTAGATTCAAGTAAGGACATTAGGTCATTCTTGGTCATTGCACAACGAACCTAATGAAAGTCTTAAACTACATCCTAGGTATAACCGGTGGTTACACTGGACTATGAACGAAATAAAATGAAGTACGTATGAATGAATGAAGCAGACTGTGTGTTTGCTAATGAAGACTCCCTAGTTGAGGTCCCATATGTTGAGCCCTCATTTCTGGGATGTCTTAATGTCAAGTCCATGATTCCAAGGTCTCACGGCATATGAATAAATGATATGAAAGAAGTTATGTGCTACATGTAAAATGTACTGTATGCTATATGATATGTGCTATGTGTAAATGTTATGTGCTGTGTGCAAATGTGAAAAGTATGATGATGTATGTTATTCTCATGGTATCACTTTCCTAATCCAAATTTGGAAAGCTCGCTTACTTTCCTAATCCAAATTTGGAAACTTTCCTAATCTCAATTTGGCAAGTCCACTGACTTGACTTCCAAAAATCATGTTGTTAGGAAAGAGCTATTCTTTCTCATGCATGTCCTTGGTGTGTGCTTGCATATACCCATACTTAGTACAAGTGTGTACTAACCCCATACAAACTCTACTATTTTAGGTGCAGGCACATGTGGACGGTAGAGCTACAGGATCATCGTTGCAGTTATCCGGACGTCCAGCATTCATCCGGTTTTTGGTAGGTCCTCATGTTTTCGAGGATGCTACTGTTTATGTTCCAGCTTAGTTTAGGAGTTGAGCTAGTGGAGCATGTTCCACTAGCGTTTCTTTCTTATTTTATTCAGACTATGTATGGGTGCCATTTTGGCAATTATACGATTATGTTATTGAACTATTTCTTTCATTTGATTATCTCTTAATGTTTAGATGGTTGATGTTGAACGAATTACGAATGTATTAGAAATGTTTAGTAAGTAATGTTTAGAAACAAAAAGTTTCAAATTTTCCGCTAAAATTAACCTATGTAAAGTAAGAATGACATAAGTAGGCTTGTCTGTGACCTATGAGAGGTCAACGACGCCGGTCTCGTCTGGGGTCTAGATTCCAGTCGTGACACTATCCCTTGTGTCCGTCATTTGGTCCCTGCTTGGCAGCTTCTTGCCAAGAGATGGGGTCCTCTTCTAGGGCCCCTCATGGGTCCTAGGTGGGTTCATACCCGAATGTTAAACCGCTAAATATAGTCGTCTTGGTCTTAGGTATATCTCACAACAATTTCAAGCAAAACGAACAAGTAAAACTCACTCAAACACATGAGAACACATAAGCACTATCTAAGGCATATCTTTCGAACGTCATAGACGTTCATGGACGTTTGACCTCCAAACTTAACCAATCTTTACACACTTTCTAAGGACACTAATATAACTCATTTTAACTTAATGTTAACTCAAGAAACCATCACGATGCTCTAATTCACCTTAGTTCATTTTAGGGTGTTACATGAGTAATTGTCTTGCTTTGGTTATGTTGTAATGAAGTCTTATTCATGCTTGTTGAGGTTATAACTTGATGATAGAGCTGTATTGATTATATGTTTAAGTATGTTGGTGTGTATCATTTACTTGGATAGACTAGTATGGTTGGTCTTGTGATGAACATGGTCTTGACTTGACGATTATGCCTTAATGACTTGTATTGCTTTGTGAATGTGCATAAGGCTTTCCAAATGTAAAATAGCATGCTTTAATTAACTGTCCCTTTTTAGCATGATTTGATATTCTATGTGGATATGGTCGCATACTCAGTACATGTGATGTGCTAACCCCATTTTCTTCCTTTCCCCAACATCTTAGGTTCCGGTCGTTGAATGACTTTTGAGACAAATTTGAAGGAAGACTTGGAATTATCAGTCATACAAGTTGGGTAGGTCCTCACTTTCCGAGGGCAATGCCACTATCAAGCTATTGATGTTGTTCTAATTGTAAGACTTCTAGTTCTTTCCTTTTCATTTGAGACTAAAGATTGTATAGCCTATATGTGGCTTTATTACATTGATGTATGGGATATGCCCTATTGATATACTCTTGATTATATTGTTATGAGACGAGACACTCTTTTAAGACTATGTTAAGTATCTTATATATCTACGTGCAATAAAAGTAGAGAACTGTGTAATCTTCTTATACAAAGGGTCTATGTATACTCGATATGAATATATATTATGTGTATGCAATAGGTCTATGTAAACCTCAAGATAGATATAGAAAAGTTTTAGATTTTCTGCATTTTTAACCTATGAATGTAATGATTTAAGCTAATAGGATAGTCCTAGTCCTCTCTAAGGACGCCGATGCCGATTACATCTAGGGGGTACTCCTCGAATGTGATAAACTTGGTATCAGAGCATGCGGTTAAATATCTTTGGAATCGGTGTCTCACTTAACCACTTTTATGTAGATTCTTACTCCTAATTGTGAAGCACGCCACACTTATGAAAATGAAACTATGTGATGCTTAGGAAACTTTCACTTTTTTGGAAATCCAATATCATGCCTTTAGAGTCGTAGTTCTATGTGCCTTTAGCATATAATCCTTTTATTATGATTATAGGCAATGAATACTCGAAGGACAGCCTCTCGAAGACTTGATGAAGAGATTGCTACTGCAGGAGTTCCTCCCGATGGCAATCAAGTCCCTCCTCTTTAAGAAGTTACTAATGATGACCAAGCTCCGGTCAATCCTCCACCCATGATGGATGGTGACATAAGGGCAACCTTTATCCAAATGGACCAATCCATTACTATACAAGCACAAGCCATCACTAATCAGGCAAAAGCCACGATGGTACAAGCTAACAGAGAGGTGGTACCCCGAGGAAACCAACATGTTGGAACCATGGCCTCACGTTTGAGGGATTTCACTAGAATGAATCCCTATACTTTCTATGGGTCCAAAGTTGAGGAAGACCCCCAAGAGTTCATTGATGAAGTCTACAAGATTCTCTATGCTATGAGGTTGACTACTAGTGAGAAGGCCGAGTTAGCCACTTACCAACTCAAAGATGTGGCCCAATCTTGGTATGTCCAATAGAGAGACAATATACCTTTAAGGGGTGTACCAGTGACATGGGAGATCTTCGAGAAGGCTTTTCTTGATCGGTTCTTTCCTAGGGAGAATAGGGAAGCCAAAGTGGAAGAATTCATTAACCTTCATCAAGAAGGTATGAGTATACTTGACTACTATTTAAAATTTATAAATTGTCAAAGTATGCTCCTTCTTTTGTATCCAACCCTAGAGATGAAATGAGTCGCTTTGTGATGGGAATGTCGGATGATTTGAAAAAAGAATGTCGTCGACTATGCTACATGATAATTTGAACATTTCTCGTGTCATGGTTCATTCTCAACAAGTGGAGGAGAAGGGTTAAGAGAAAGAATAGGGATGCCCAAAGAGTAAGGTCTTTTGATGGTGGTTCTTCAAGGTAGGATTGACATTCAAGACAAGCCTAAGTTCAAGAAGAGGTTCTCCAACCAAGTTCCTTACAAGTTCCCTAAGGCTCGTGATGATAGGGTGTCTAACATTAAGCCTCAATAGGGAAGGAGTACTAGTTCACCAAACAAGAAGCCTACTTGTTCCAAGTGTGGAAAAAGTCATCTCGGTGAATGCTTAGTTGGAATGGGCAATTGTTTTAGTTGTGGTAAAAGTGGGCACAAAGTTTGAGATTGCCCAAATTTGAAGGTCTAACACAAGGGTAGTGGTCAAGCTCAAGCAAGTCGTTCTAATGATGCTCCGAAGAAGAATCACTTTTATGCTCTCCGCTATAGAGGTGAGCAAGAGACTTCTCCCGATGTAGTGACCGGTATGTTGAAAGTCTTTTCTATTGATGTATATGCTTTACTTGATGCCGATGCTACCTTGTCATTTGTTACTCCTCTCGGAGCTAAAAAGTTTGACATTGTGCCCGATATCTTAAATGAACTTTTTATGGTGTCACAGTGGGTGAATCGGTTGTTTCAAAAGAGTATATAGGAATTCTCTTTTTGTTGCCCAATAGAGTTACTCATGTTGAACTAGTAGATATGTTTGATTTTGATGTCATTTTGGGTTTGGATTGGTTGCATGCTTGCTTTGCCTCCATAGATTGTAGAACAAGGGTGGTGAAGTTTAACTTTCCAAATGAGCCCGCTTTAGAGTAGAAGAGGGGAAATTCAATTCCTAGAGGTCGTATCATTTCTTGTTTCAAAGCTTGTAGGATGATCTCTAAAGGGTGTTTATACCATATAGTAAGAGTCCAAGATTTGGACTCCAAAATTCCTTCCATTGAGTGGGTCCCATTAGTGAGGGAATTTCTGGAGGTCTTTCCTAATGTTCTTCCCGGTATTCCTCCCGAACGGGAAATTGATTTTGGTATCGACTCGCTACCGGCTACAAACCCCATTACAATTCCTCCTATCGGATGGCTCCGGCTGAATTGAAAGAGTTGAAGGCTAAACTCAAAGAGTTACTAGACAAGGGTTTTATTCGACCTAGTATTTCTCCATGGGGTGCTCCGGTATTGTTCGAGAAGAAGAAGGATGGGTCCCTTAGAATGTGTATCGACTACCGTCAATTCAACAAAGTCACAATCAAGAATAAGTATCCTCTCCCTCGGATTGATGATTTATATGATCAACTCCAAGGTCGAGTTACTTTTCCAAGATTGACTTGAGATGGGGACATCACCAACTTAGGGTGAGAGGTGAAGATATTCCCAAGACGGCTCGAACAAGATATGGTAACTATGAGTTCTTAGTAATGTCCTTTGGTCTCAGTAATGATCAGGCGGCATTTTTAGACCTAATAAATAGGGTGTTTTGAAGTTACCTAGATTGATTTGTCATTATCTTCCTTGACGACATCTTGGTATATTCAAAAAATGAGGGTGAACACATAGATCATTTGAGAGTGGTGTTACAAGTTCTTAAGGAACACCAATTGTTTGCCAAGTATAGCAAATCTGAGTTTTGGTTGAGGTCGGTAGCATTTCTTGGTCATATCATCACTAGTGAAGGTGTAGAGGTTAATCCAAGGAAGACCAAAGCGGTGAAAAATAGTCCTAGACCTTTGGCTCCTACAGATATTAGGAGTTTCTTATGCCTAGCCGGTTATTATAGAGGGTTTATCAATAAATATGCGTCTCTTGCTTCTCCCTTGACAACCTTTACCCAAAAGAACGTGAAATTTGAGTGGTCGGAGGTATGTGAAAATAGGTTCCACGTGTTGAATGATAGGGTTACTTCCACTCCAATTGACCCTACCGGAGGGTACTAAGGGTTTTGTGATTTATTGTGTTGCATCCCGAGTCCCGTTGGGGTGTGTTCTTATGCAACATGGCAAAGTTATAGCCTATGCTTCTAGGCAACTCAAAGTTCATGAGAAGAATTATCCAACTCATGACCTTGAGTTGGTGGGCGTGCTATTTGACTTAAAAATATGGAGGCATTATCTTTATGGGGTTCATGTTGATGTATATATGGACCATAAAAGTCTTCAATATGTATTTACTCAAAAGGAGTTGAATATCCGACAATGGAAATGGTTAGAGTTGTTGAAAGACTATGACATGAGTGTTCTCTATCACCCCGACAAGGCTAATATTGTAGAGGATGATCTAAGTCGATTGTCCATGGGAAGTGTGTCCCATGTGGAAGAATCCAAGAGAAACCTAGTGAAAGATGTTCATAGGTTGGCTCGTTTAGGGGTAAAGATTGAAAGTTCTCCAAATGGTGGTATGGTGCTACATCATAACTCCGAGTCGTATTTGGTGGTTGAGGTGAAGTCTAAGCAACACCTTGATCCATTATTGATGGAGTTGAAAGAATCGGTTCTTGGTAAGATGAATGAGTCATTCTCCCGGGGGGATCGTGTTCTTAGGTATCAAGGAAGATTGTGTGTGCCTAATGTGGATGATTTGAGGAGTAGGATCCTTGAGGAAGGTCATAGAGCATGTTACTCTATTCATCCAGTTCTACAAAGATGTACCATGACCTTAGACAAGTGTTTTGGTGGGATGGCCTAAAAATGGATATTGCGGAGTTTGTTGCAAAGTGTCCCAATTTCCAAAAAGTGAAGGCCGACCACCAAAAGCTGAGTCGTCAACTACAGGAAATCCAAATTCCTATTTGGAAGTGGGAAGAGGTTAATATGGATTTCGTATGAGGGTTAACTCGAACTCGAAAGAAATATGACTATATATGGCTGGTAGGGGATAGAATGACCAAATCCGCTCACTTTATTCCCGTTAAGTCTACTTATTCGGCGGAAGATTACACAAGAATCTATATTGACAAGATAGTTAGTCTTCACGGAGTTTCTTTGTCCATCATATCGGATAGAGGTGCTCAATTTACATCTAGATATTGGAGATCATTTCAAAGAGGTTTGGGTACTCAAGTGAAGTTAAGCACTATTTTTTATCCCCAAATGGATGGTCAAGTGGAGCGTACTATTAAAACTCTTGAATATATGCTTAGATCTTGTATCATTGACTTTAAGGAAAATTGGGATGAGCATTTTCCTTTGGTGGAGTTCTCATATGATAATAGTTTTCATCATCCATATCTATAGCTCTTTATGAAACTTTGTATGGTAGGTAGTGTAGATCTACTATTGGGTGGTTTGAAGTTGGTGAGTCTTCACTTCTTGGTCACGATTTGATTTATAAGACTTTGGAGAAATTTCATATCATAAAAAACCGGTTGCAAACAGCCTATAGTCAGCAGTAGTCTTACGCCGATAATAGGAGAAGAGATTTAGAGTTTGAATAAGGTGATAAGGTGTATCTAGAAATTTCACCTATGAAAGAGGTGGTTAGATTTGGCAAGAGAGGGAAGTTGAGTCCTTGTTATGTGGGTCCCTATGAAATCTTGCAAAGATTTGGAAAAGTTGCATACGAATTGGAACTCCCTAGTGAGCTATCTTTGGTTCATCCAGTTTTCCATGTTTCCATACTTAAGAAGTGTATCGTTGATTCCGAGTCTATTCTTCCTATTAAGGGTCTTGGTGTGAAAGAGAACCTCTCTTATGAGGAGTTTCCGGTTGAAATCCTCGGTCGTCAAGTGAAGAGGTTGAGGAACAAAGAGGTGGCCTCCGCAAAAGTGTTATGAAGAAACCATCTATTTGAGGGAGCAACATGGGAGGCTGAGGCCGACATGAATTCCTGTTATCCTCATCTATTTCATAATGAAGGTTAGTTATATTACTAATAATGAAAATAATGACTAAATTTGAAGTTGCTTGGATTTTTGGTGAACTCGCAAAAATGTTCTAGTCACATGAAATTACAGTGAAGTATGCCTATAGACTTGAAAATTTGCAATTTTTCTTCTTTTGAATTATGTTGTACATATTGATATGGTGAGTCTTTATGGAATGATGTTGATCATGTTGATATCTTGAGTTTTTGCATAATTGACTCATATAAAGTATGTTGTGCTCATGTTGTTGTGAGAAGGAAAATCATCATAATATGATTTTGAGCCTTATGTGTGGTAATTGAAGTTCTTGAATTGCAATGTGTAAATGTCATGATTGATGTTATAATTTATGTTGTAATGTATTATTGTTGTTGGTTGGGCTGATAGTATTGAGTCTATTCCTTCCAAAAGATTTTAGTGTCATTCGGGGACAAATATTTCTAAGGGGGGGGGGGGATAATGTAACACTCCGAAAGTCTAAGAGGTGTTCTAGAGCCTATCATTAGTGTCCAAGGGTTTTGTGTCACTATTTTAAGGTCGATTTTAACGTATATGAGTCATTTAGGAAGTTTTAGAATCAAAACTTTAAAGAAAGTCCATGACGTCCGGAAACTAGTTCAATGAGGTGCTAGTGTGCCTTAGCCTATTTGATTAAGTTTTAAGATTTTGAAAATGATGAAATATGGTGGAAAGGTGTTTAACACGTATTAAAGTTAGTTTATAGTTGAAACGTCCAGGTTCGACTCCCTATGGACCAACCAAGGGCCCTTGCAATTTGGCAAAAAGCTGCCAAAAGGCAGTGTCCACAAACGAGTGCAAACGACGGATCGTGGGACAAACGACGGGGTGTCGATGGCCACCTTCAATGGTCACTTAGAAAAATCCATGGGAGGACTTTCTTGACAAGTCTCTGACCAAAATGACGGACCAACAGGACGGTTGGTCCCTTGGCCGTCGTTTGACAAATGGGGCGTCGATCGTGGTCTCGTCTGTGAGTCCACTATTTTGCTGCACATTTTCAAGTTGGTTAAATTAATTAATTAGGTGGTTAGTTAATTATTTAGGGATTAAGGGAGGTCTAATTAAGTTAATTAACAACCTTCATAAAAAACCTAACCTCATTAAGCTAACCTAAGCCCTCATAATTCCCAAAACCAAATTACTCTTCCTTCTCTCTTCTTTCTCTCTCCCAAAGAAGAACACCATTAAAGACTAAGCAAAAGGTGGGTCCTAGTGATTATAATGGTCAAGTTTCTCCATCAAACTTCATCAATAAACAAGGTATGGGATTCCTTTCACCTTTCGATTCTCTTTCCTCAAAGAGTTTGTTCAAATTGATTTCAAAAACCTGAAATTCAAGTGGGTTTTCTTCCAATACGAAATTGATCTTGTGAATGGCTTTGTTTATTTATTTTGGATATTATCAGTAGATTAACATATATTATAACTCAATCATGTAACTTCTTGATATATTGGTCTAGATTGTAGAAGATGACCAATTCCCCTTAACCCTAGGTTGTGATCTTGAATGGAATTGAGTAGTATTGGTACAATTGACTTGGTTATGTGTGAATTACTATCCTATGTTGTTATTATGTCAATTAATGAGTATATTGGGATGAATTGTAATCCTATTATTCTAGTTCTTTAGCATTTGACCTAGGTTGTAAAGTAGATCATGAACTTGACCTAAATCTCTTATCTTAAGCTATGAACTAGTGATGGATTGTGATGTAGTGATTCAATTGACTTCATTATCATGTTGATTACTATTATGTGATGGTATTATACCCATTGTTGGGTTTAATTGACGATGGTTGATGCTAAGACATTGATGATAGTTTTGTGAAGAAGATTGGGGTAAGTCTTATGATCTCAACTCTTTACTTCAATAATGGTTACTTGTGATTAAGTGATGATGTTGTATTGAAGTATACCTTCTATTAAGATTGATAGGGTTGGTATGATGTTGAATTGAAATGTCTTGACTATGTTATGTGAGATGTTGGGTAAGATGTAAATGTTATAAGGATGGTGATAACTTACCAATGTGCCTTATCATGAATGATTATGTAAATGTGCTAAGCTCACATGTATGAATTGTAATGAAAGGAAAATACACATGCAATTCCTATTGACCTATGATTATGATGATTATATAAGGGATATACTCTATGACCTAAACTAGGTTTTGATAATAACGGATGAGTTAAAGATATTTCAAAAGGGACGTTACCTTAGAACCGAGAGAACTTGACAATGGGAGGTGTTGACTTCCCGTAGAGGAAGATTCACTTTATAGTTCCAAATGAGGTGCTGACTCCCTATAAGGGATACTCACCCTATTCATTCTCATTAGATGAGGTTCCAATTGCCAAATGGAAGGTAGAGGGTTCATACCTATCTCCTAGTTTCTTAACTATGTTGTACTCATAGGAAAACTAGCTAGTTGATCCTATTAGAAAGCTATGTTTATGTTTGGTTCTACTATGGCCGCTAGACCACCTTCCATCGGTGTAAGGTTTTACAACACCGGATTCCACACTTAGCTCTTATGGTCTATCTCGGTTAAGGCAAGTGTTCCCTAAACTAAAATGAAGTAATGAAGTACAAACCAACAAAGATGACTTAAGAGGTTTGTCTTAGCTTAGGTAGGGGTATGTGACTCTATCTATGCCTTGCACTAGTTTGCCTTGAGGGAAGCCTTAGAAGGTTGTTCTTATGTATGTATATGTTTATAAATGTGCATGATATGTATATGATGATCTTACATGTTGATGGTACCTTATGATATAGAGTTAACTTATGAATATATGCTTGGTCTATATTGCTAAAGTATGATATTATGTAGTTTATAATTATATGATATGTTAAGTTGGACATTGGTTCTGGTTCTTGTTAGGTTTACTTGATTGGGAAAGGTTAAGGGGCTTTGCTTAGTCATTGCACTAGTGGACTTTATGAGGTTTCGTGAGTAATTGTATTGCTTTGGTTATGTTGTAATGAACTTTTATTCATGCTTGTTGAGGTTATAACTAAATTATAGAGTTGTCTTGATTATATTTGTAAGTATGTTGGTGTGTATGATTTACTTGGATAGAGTAGTATGGTTGGTTTTGTGATGAACATGGTCTTGACTTGATTATTATGCCTTAATGACTTGTATTGGTTCGTGAATGTGCATAAGGCTTTCCAAATGTAAAATAACATGCTTTAATGAAATGTCCCTTTTTAGCATGATTTGATATTGTATGTGCATATGGTCTCATACTTAGTACATGTGATGTGCTAACCCCATTTTCTCACTTTTCCCCAACATTTAAGGTTCCGGTCGTTGAAGGGCTTTTGAGACGACTTTGAAGGAAGACTTGGAATTCTCACTCATCCAAGTTGGGTAGGTCCTCACTTTCCAAGGGCAATGCCACTATCAAGCTATTGATGTTGTTATAGTTATAAGGCTTCTAATTCTTTCATTTTCATTTGAGTACTAAATATTGTATAGCCTATATGTGGCTTTATTACAGTGATGTACGGGATATTCACTATTGATATACTCTTGATAGATGGTTATGAGATGAGACACTCTTTTAAGACTATGTTAAGTATCTTCTATATCTATGTGCAATGAAAGTAGAAGACTATGTAATTTTCTTATACGAAGAGACTATGTATACTCGATATGAATATATATTATTTGTATGCTAGAGGTCTATGTAAAACTAAAGATAGATAAAGTCTTTAACTTCCAAGTAACCCTCTAATAAGACTTGGTGCAATGCATGAATAGTGTCCCATTCCACTACCCATACTCAAGCATCACCTTAAGGTCACCAAGGTGAACATTCAAATAACCTTCATTTACTTAAACATAGGCATTCATAGAAACATAGTATAGCCTAAGACACCTACTTCACATATGAACCAACATATTCCATGAACCACCTATAAGACTCACTTTAATACCTCATGCAAATCAACACTACCAATAACATCATAATAAGCAATAGAAAATAATAACATATTTGGACTTCATTTCATATGGACAATGTAACACCTTACTCATAATCCCAATATAATCCTAGTAGTGCAATGTACATGTGAAGTCCCATAACCTCTCACATACCTAGTAAACTCATAAAGAAACCACAAACATACCATTTACTTTACACATCAACAAGACAAGTATAGACACTTGATACATGCCAAGTAAGACTTCACCATATAGTCAATGAGACCCACACAATGCATATAAGGTAGAACACATCACATAGACTCATTAGAACTCATGCCATGCATTTCATCATCACAAGTAGACAAGACTAGAATGTCATGCATAAGGGCATAAACATAATCATATACATTACAACACCTTCCTTGAACTCCCTTCAAGAGCTACTTGTGCAATGAATTAGTGTAGGCCCATACCCCAACCTACACTAAGCAACTTCCCTTAGGTTATCCTTGTTAGGGTCCTTACTTTACCTCCATTGTCCATTTAACTTTTGGGAAACTATAGCCTTAACCGACACTAAGACCATGGGTGCTATCATGGAATTTGGTGTTGCAGAACCTTACACCAAAGGAAGTTGCTCTACCTTGCCAAAGTAGAACATTAAAATCATGCTAGCATATTAGGATATATCACTTGCTAGATCCTATGGGGAATACATAGTTTAAGAAACTAGGAGGCATATATGGAAACCCTCTTTATGTCAAATGGGGAAGGGCACCCCTCATCTTCAAGTTCTCTCTGTGCTAAGCTAAGTTCTTTATTAAAAAGCCATTATTATTATTAATTTATAAAATATTCTTTAAAAGATTGACTCCCCATATGCTTAGATAATAGGTCATAGATGAGAGATTCCTTCTATAAACCTAATTCATGTGAGGAAACCTTCCACATAGACATAACATACTTCAAGCACTATCTAGTTGAGGGTACCCTTGAGAACACCTTTCAAGAGCCCCTCCATTGACAAGATCATCATACAAGCATCATAGACATACTTTCATGTGTGTGTATGTTCACATATATGTGATAAAACCTTTCACCTAAACACCTTTGACTACACATGTTCATACTTGTACTTCATTCATGCATAAGTGTATAGGTGTAACTATATGAGCAATCTATTCATATAAACACATTTAGACACTATGTGTATTCCTACTTCATCATATCATATAAGACATGTTCATATCTTAATCATGCATTCATATTCATGTACATAGAGTAATCATCCTAGGAGATATTCTATCAAGGTAGACATGTGCATTGTATAGACAAAGACCCATACCCTTGCCTACACTAGTACACCTATCAAGTCATTCTAGTTAAGATACATATCATACTTCATGGACATATACTTTACATGCATAGTAGTAGACATTAGTGCATATGAGAATTATCCTTTCATTAGACACCATAAACCTATACTACTTGTAACCATGAATGAGGTGCGAGTGTGTGTACATTAGTCAACATCATCACATAATGACTATTAACTTCACATTGAGGCAGACACCCTCTTAAGACCACATTATACATTGATGCATGTACCACATATTCACGTAGAGGTTCATACATAGGGGTTATGCTACACAAGAGTAACCAACCATCAATAGACCTCAACAATGTCAAACATATAAACCCCTAACCCTAACATATTCATTCACATATAGAAAACATCATCAATATAACCTATATCATGAAATAGCATTGGAGACTAGGGATAATACTTCACATTGTGTGATCATCATAAACACACATTTATAACACAATTCCCTTCAAGGCCATGATCACATCACATATAGAATGACAATAAGGTAAACACCTCAACTATAAGTGGACCATACCACACAATGCCATACAAGGCCAAGCATTTAGCAATTCTATAGAAAAATAGAGAGAATAGGGTCAACTTACAATTCCTCCAAGCTTTGATCGTCATTGATCAATTCCCATAATTCAACATCAATATATGTACAAAAGAGTAGCTAAATATACCATACATAAACGAAATCATGCTTTAAATATCATGGTTTCAATATCACATTAGGTACACTACTTCATCAAGTCTATAAAAAGTATAGAAATATAGATCAATTTACCCAATCCCTAAACCTTGATCATCATTGATAACTCATCAACAATTAACATTCAATTCACATTATTAACAATAGTAATAGGGAATTCAACATAATTCAAACATAATTGAATCAATATACAATCAAGATCACAAGACCCACATCATAGGTCAATTTGAGAATTTAGGCGAATCATGGGTTCACCATAAAATTGGATTGAAATTCATCTTTAACACAGTAAATAATCATTAATTTATCATTAGCATGCCTCTAAAATCAATTTGAGAAAGAACTCATGTCTAGATTGAAAGATAGCAATTTTGATCATAAATTCTCTTTGAAAACCATTGAAGGAACTCCTTAGATGAATGGATAATTAAGGATGAAGGATCAACATACATTTATACATGACAATCCCACAAGAAATTGTAGAAGAACACATGAAAATCAACTCCTAGCTTGAACTTGAGTTTTCCTTCCAATGGAGGTTTGAGAGAATTTTGGAAGAGAAGGGAGATTTGGGATTTTTGATTTCTTAATGGGTATTGGGGTTTTGTCTTGTGAAAGGGGTTAAATAGGTCCTAAAAACAGTTTATAAACGTCTCCAAAAGTTGCCAAAACACCCCCATTCTTATTGGGACTTTTACCATGTTAAACTTGACTTTAAAATGACGTAACCGAATTTGGGAAGTGGTTGCACATCGCGGAGGCAGCCTATGATTTTGCCCCAAATAATTTTTTGAGGCGGTAAGCCCCAAGTAGGGCGCACTACGCACAGTCACACTTAGTGCCAGGCGCGCGACGCGAGGGAAGCTCCACTTCTTGCTGCTGCACAATGCCTTGGGCAGCCTCCTTGTCCAATGTTTTGGTACTCCTCGGGGCCATTAGGGTGGTCCTCGGGGAGTTGTACCCAAACTTTTTGACCCTTGACATGTCTATTAAGATTCTAGGATCACCTCTAATGTTTTTGGACTTTATAGAACACATAAAAACAATGCAAACATACAAGGACACACTAGCACATCTAAAGACCAACTTTCGAACGTCTTGGATGTTCTTGGACGTTTGACCTCAAAATGACTTCAAATCAAGTATGCATATTATCAAACAATTAACATATTTTAAACCTTTTTAGACACATGTAAGGCTCTAAGAACCTTATTTAATTTTGAGTGTCCTTACAAAAGGCATGAATAGTATGATCACTAAATCTGATGCCCACATAGAGGACTTATAAACCTATGGGGGCACGTAGTTCTTGGACTATGAGGCTACGCTGAGCCCTAATCCAACTGGGTTCTAAGACTACTCCTAATTGGAAATGTGTATCTAACAGAACATAACTGAAATACTGAATAACTCAATATTTTAACATGCAAATATGAGAATGCACATAGAGGTATTGAAAATGTAATATTCGAAAAGTGGAGTATGTTTATCTGTTTAATGGACAAAGCAAGTGTAATTCATGAACTAAAATAATCTACACAATTAGGGTTCTAAATTTCATGCAAAGGACTGAGAAAGGATTCCACGAAAATATGATAATTCAATTAAGAATACTATTACAGCTAAATCACAACAAATATCTAAGGTTTTCAGAGTCCTAGGTCAAAAAAACATATAGCAATTAAGAATCTCACTGAATTCTAGTGACCTAGTTGATGAAAGTGTTGATTCCCTATATACATGCTAGTGTACGTGGTCGCACAAGTAATATAGATTCTTTTAGAAATAAGTCTTTATTCCCAAGGGACTTATGATCAATTTATAATCAAACACTTGATTTTGCAACTAAAAATAGAAGTAACTATATCAAGAGTTGACGATTTATCGTGAACTACGACTAGTTATGCACTAACTGAAAGTAAACAATGGTGAACAACTTTGATATAATGTTTCAATCAAGTATAAAAGTAATTCCAGTGCTACAACATATAATGAATATCACACATCATGATATTGGCTTAGAACTAATTTTAGTTGTCAAATTACTAGTTTATAGGGTTGATAGTATGATCCGGCTTACACACCTCTCGTTGCCTACCCTAGTTAGCTATATAACTACATCGTTGAGCCGGGATAAATAGACTAACTAGCGAGCATTTACATTTCACCCTATTTAGTAACCAAGAAAGGTGTTCGTTTGGGCGTCACTCCTGAACACTAATCACCTCAATTTAGTGGGTGGACCGATCTCTCTATATTCTCTTGTCTATCTAATATATCCTCGGGTCGATTTTAAAATTCGAGACTAGGTTCATTTTATGGTGCGCAAACATAAAATAGTAAAACAAGAATATAAAATTTATTTGAATTGACAACCAAAGATTAATTCATAAAGCCTTACATATTCAACAATCAATTCGTAGCTATAGCCCCAGAACTAAGGCGTTTAGCTACTCATGGTTTTAGAAAACAAGAAAAGATGATCGTTCACGCAAATTATGGAAAATAGAAGAGTTAAAAGGATTACAAACTTGACTCATTTCTGTTTCACACTAAACAAACGTCGAACCCAAAGAATGAAGCCCTAAGGGATTATTTATAATAATTAGGAAAAATAAATTCGAATTCTACTTCAACTAGGTTTTCTTTTAACTTTAATTTTTGTCACAAATACGCACAGGACTGGGGCGTTGTGCCTAAATTGCGCTTGGAATGCTTGCGTGGTGCACCTGTTGTGCGCCTAAAATAGAGCTCAGTCAAAGAGGAGTGGCGCGGAGCATCTACAGTGCGCCCATAACATGCCTCAGTAAAGGAGGCCTGGCGCATCCCACTCTTGTTGCGCCCGCTGCTAACATTGTTAATTTTTAGATCCTTTTCCATCTTTAAATCGATCACTTTCCTTAGGAACCAACAAAATCACTAATCATATATAGTAGTATGCAATCATCGCAATCTTATGCGAAAACATGCTAGTTAGATTAGATAATATCCTAAAACTAACGTAAACTATGGGTAATTTGTAGTAATTGGGCATATAAATATTCCCAAGATCACCACCCCACACTTAAACATTTGTTAGTCCTAGAACAAACTATAACTTGTCAAATGACACTCTTAACCCTTTAGAATTTTAACCTCGCTTTACAATCGACCTAACAAATTTAATCATGAACTTGTGGCATACTTCATGCACTAATTTCAACTCTTCTTTATAGTCTACCAATCAAAAAATTCACAACCTTGATGCATGACTCCTCTCAAATAACCTTGGGTTAATGCAATATCATAGAGACAAACCACAAGATTAAGCCCCAAACATGTTTCGTGACTGCAGTCACCAATATAAGTATAGCCTTTCTTTAAAACCAACAACAATTCATCATAATCTTAAGGCTATTTTTCATAACATGAACTCTCACCCTCACAAATGAAGTTTCACATATCCTAACATGTAATAGGCTTGCCCTTAGTTTATTTTAATTTTCACAAAGTGTTCACCTAGAATAGAGAGGACTTTCATTCGGTTGTAATGTCTGCTTTAGGTAAGGGAGGATACAATTGGGTAAAATTTAGTAACTCATCCTCCCTAATACACATGTTTTGTCTTCCTTGCAAACATTTAGAACTTTTTCTTTCCCTATTACATGCTTTCCAATTGAATTCAATTTCTTGCCTTTACATTCACTTGATCCCCTTCTTTTTGCACAACCCCTTTTTGTATATTTTTATTTTATTTTATTTTATTTCGGATTAGCCACCTTTTCTTAAGATTTTTAGCATTTGTTGAAGTGCACAATGTCCTAAGGGACCAGGGCCAATCACAAATTTTTATGATGTATGGGGTATCATATGTGTACCTCGTCTTTTTCTCTTCTCCACAAAATAAAGCACTACAACCCTATCCATTTCAACCAAACTTATCATCTTTATTAACTCAACATAGTGCATTTAGGACATTTTGGATCAAAACTAATGGTATCAATAAAAGGAATTTGGCTCAAGTAAATGGGTTATAACAAATAAGGCTACAAAGCTCAATGGGGCTAAGCTAGATGTATTGTATTTGGAGGAATACAAGGATCATTCAAACTTAATTATTCAAACAAACGCCTCAATCATATTTCATGATTCATACAAGTTAATCATTAAGCACACTTGGGAAAGTTTTAGATGTTTTTCAGCGCCAAACTAAACAATTATCCTCACACATTGCATCACTTCACACATAAGGACCCAAACTTGTAGCATGCTCACATAAAATGCTTTACGTTGTGTCCACGCAATTAAACACAACTTATTTATTTTCCAATTAGAGACAAAACAAAGAGATTATGATTGTTTTTATAGTTAACACCTTGCTATTGCAAGCAAAGAGTTGCCACCCATGACGCCTATCCAACTGTTCAGACAAGGTTTCAAAGTGCCAATGTGATAGGTTTCAACTTCTACTCCTAATGAATAATTTTCACTTAAGCGGTCTTCATCCATCAATCATCGAGAAACGTCATTCATAGCAACTCTATGACTCAATAAAGCAATAAACTAGACCTAATTGGCTCAAAGGGATTATCCTCGGAAAAAATACTGAAAATAAAATGTGAGGAACCCTCCTAAAAATTAAAAAGACTCAATAAAGCAATAAACTATGTACATTGAAGTTCAAATTCCACCCCACACTTAAATAATACATCGTCCTCAGTGTTCAAAATAAAACAATGTGCAAAGGTATAAGAGAACTACCTTTCGGCCTCTAGGACTCATCCGAAGCATCATCTCCGAGGCTAGTGGCATAGAACTCATCCTCATCCGAGCCATCCTCTTTATCAGCCGTCGCATCATCATCATCAATTTATTCTTGGAACCCAAACCCATTCGATATATGTACATAGCGTTGTCCATTAAAGGGTATCAATTGGCTAGTGTGTCTATCTCCTTCTCAGTCACTGGGTGACCACCAATCCGCAATAGCAATTAAGCCATGCCAAACATGTGCCAATACAATTCTCATCACGAGCTTACCTATCAGTAGCAGTCAAAACTGCCCGTGGGAAGAGTCATGTGCGTGACGTCAACCAAGTGGCACACTTGATGGGGGCACTAGGAGGGCACACATCAGGAACCCCCTCCTCGATCAATAACGGACGTAGGTACCTCGTAATGATGCTCCCATAACAGACACACCATCTCTTGTTTGTCCATACTTAATCATATTCTGCCTCAGAATAGCCCCCATATTTACCGGTAAGCTCTTCATGAAGTGATATACCATCACTACCTTCTCCCTAGTAACATCAGTCGTGTTATTACACGGGAGTAAAGTGTTACACATAATCTTCAGCTAAATTCTAGCTTCCAAGTGTAAGTGCCCATAGTGGAGAGTCAAATGGCGACATGGTCTCTAACCTGATCCCACTTAGCAACAGAATTCACCCCATACAAGGTATGCCTCATATCACGATAAAGGGGTCTTCGACCATATCCATGAACTCAACATGATCACAATTTGGAGAACCCATAAATAACATTTATAGCTTCAACAGAAAATTGCACCCCACTATCTCTAATGAAACCTTTATTAATCTCAACATGATGAGTATTCCAATTTGCATAAAATGCACGAACTAAACTCAATTTGCACTCACTTTGATTCATGAAGACATATTGAAGTCCCAATTAAGTATGTTTGTGTGAATGTAGGGAAAGTAGCGCCGCAATCGCTCCTCATCACCTACGTACTTGGATTCTTGTTGAACGTTATACCAATCTATACCATAGTGCATTACCTCCTGCTAGCCAAATTTTTAGGGTGGAAAGACGGTGAGTTCCTTACAAGAACTTCTTATAGGCACTATCTTCCGACTCCTATTTATAGCCGAACCCCCAGGGACATTCTTGCCCTTAGAATCCATTACAACAACCAAATAGTGAGAGAAACTAAGAAAAAGAAGAAAAGAGAGAGTTCGGGAAAAAAAGGTGGGTGGGTCGGGTGGGCAGTAAGGTGGGTGGGACTTTGGGATTTAGGGAGTTTGGTGGTGTGGAGTTTTTTTTTTGGTGGAAATTTGAGGAAATACATGGGGGGTAGGTTTTGGTAAAGAACAATGGGGGAATTTTAGATTTGTGGAAAAAGAAGAAGAATTGGGGAAGATGTTGAGGAATTTGGAGAGAAAGAATGAGGTAGAGAGAGAGAATTTGGGAAAGTGGGTAAATATGGGTAGGTAAGGGGTTAAAAGGGTGGGATATTTAGTGGGTACCACGAAGTAAAAAAAACTTCAAAAAAATTTTGCTACACAGGTCGGGGGCACCTCACCCAAATTGCTCTTGGCAGCTTGGCGCGATGCACTGCCAGTGCGCCCGAAATGGGTCGAATTCGATGGTCCCCTGGCGGAACGTGCCTGAAGTGTGCCATCCATTATGGCGCGATGCTTCCTTTCTACGACTGCTATCGGCGTTGTGACTTGAGTCACATTTGGGGCGCTGGCATAATAATGGTGGGTTGTCTCCCACCGAACGCCTTAGTTTTGGTCGTGGCACGACTAATCTTTTTGCATTGTTCTTTTGAATTGCTAAAGTCCTATCTAAATAACAAATAAGAAAACTAGAAACTCTACACCTAAAAATTTAAAACTAAGCTAAAATTTCAAAATTAAGCAAACAACTACCTATTACATAGAATTCATGGGTTGCCTCCCGTATAGTGCTTTATTGAACATCGCGGCAAGACACAACTTGGATCATTCATAATTTAGCTCAAGACCCTCCCGGTCGCAATCCTAATCTTCACAGAAATAGTTCTTCACCCTTTTCCCATTGACAATGAACGTAAGTACAGTTTCACCTTAAAATTCAACTACACCATGTTGTGTCATCCTCACCACTTTGGAAGAACCATACCACTTTCACTTGTGTTTTCTGGGAAATAACCTTAGTCTAGAGTTAAATATTAATATCGTATCTCCCGGATTGAAGGTACGAGCCACGATGTGCTTTTCATGCCACCTCTTTGTCTTTTTTTTGTTTAACATATCTTGGCATTCTCATAGGTGTGGAGCCTTATCTCTTCCAGTTCATGCAGATGCTTCACTCTTTTTTTACCGGCTAGCTCGGGGTCCAAGTATAACTTCTTAATTTGCAATAAGCTTGATTCTCCAATTATTCCGAAAAGTGACATATTTTTTCAAATACAATGTGGTAGGGATAAGTCCTTATTGGTGTCTTGTACGCAGTCTTGTACGCCCACAACTCATCATCTAACTTCTCAGACTAATATTTCTTTTGTCCAATCACTGTTTTCTACAAAATCTTCTTAACCTCTCGATTCGACACCTCCACTTGGCCACTCGTTTGAGGATGATAAGTTGTTGAAACCTTATGGTTAATACCATACTTAGCAAGAAGATTCTTAACAAGATAGTTAATTAAATGCTTTCCTCCGTCACTTATGATTGCCCTTGGAGTGCCAAAGTGAGGGAAGATGTGCTTCCTGATGAACTTTATCACCACCCTTGAGTCATTAGAAGGAAGAGCGACCGCCTCGACCCATTTGCTCACATAATCTATCGCCACAAGTATGTATAGGTTTCCATTGGCACCTATCACAACCCTCACAAAAGCAATAGAATCATTAAATAACGAGGGACAAAAGAAACCAGATTGTAGTACCTTATGAGCAGTGTGCTCCCCTCCATGGTGACCTCCATATGGGCTAGCATGACAACTCTCAAGAAATATTTGAACCTCAGCCTCCGGAATGCACCTTCTCACTACCCGGTCGACACCTTGCTTTAACAAGAATGGTTCATCCCAGATGTGCAACTTGGCATCATGATTTATCTTTTTTTTTTGTTGTTGAGTATTTGCACCCGGATGATACTCTCCACTCATTATCAAGTTCACAATCTATGCATAACATGGCTCTTGAGAGATATCTAGCGCCATCAATTGTTCATCAGGAAAATCTTCCCGGATTCGCTCACCCTTATTCACATGTGAGAAGTCCTCCAACCTAGATAAGTGATAAACTATTTGATATTCTGTACCTGTTCTATCTTTGATCTCAAGGTCAAATTCTTGGAGAAGCAATATCCAACGAATCATCCTTGGTTTAGAATCCATCTTATTGAATAGGTACCGAATAGCTGCATAGTCAATGAAAACAATTACTTTAGTGCCTACCAAATACGATCTTAACTTGTCGAAGGCGAACACTAGAGGTAGCATCTCCTTCTTAGTCAAAGTGTAATTAACTTGTGTAGAGTCAAGGGTCTTTCTTGAATCATAAATGGAGTGGAACACTTTATTCTTACTCTGTCCCAACATTGCACCCACTGCTACATCGCTCGAATCACCCTTGAGGATTCTCTTGGACCAAGTACACTACATGCATCCATCTTAGCTTCATTAAATGAAACTTAGATTTAACTTGCTTCTTTAGCATTAGACTTTAAGTCATCTAACCATATTTGCAACACATGATAACTCATTCATAAACTTCCTATAGAACACACCAAGACTCCCCTTTTGGAAGGTCTACTTAGTGTAATGGATAGATTACGTCCCCTACCACCACCTTCCCTAAGTAGTACATTCTTTAGGAGACTTAATTCTTTCATTCTTTTGTAGGGTAATAGCTTTAACTGACATAGACCATGAGAGCTAGACATGGAATCTCTATACTACCCTTATCGGATGAGGGTTCCCCACTTGCCTAGGGTGGAATCTTTCTCTTAGATTTTACATGGTTTTTCGAATAGCTACACCTATGCGGGCACATAGTTAAGGGATAAGGAGATTGTCTACTAAGTAACTCACTCTCTACTCATGACGAGTACTCATTTCAAGAGGTACATTGGGTACAACATCTCTACTCACAATGTGCACCCACCCCTTATTCAAATCCTCTCGGCGCTAAGCATAACTCCCCCACAGAGTCTTCAACATTCATTACTAAAGGTCAAGGAAAACTTTTGGACACATCATCTCAGCTCACACTGGGTATCCATCCTCCAACCTACATTAGCAAGCTCTTGGGAGGTAGTGAGGTTACTACTAAACACTTCATTTCAACTCATAATGAGTGGTCACCCCAAAACTCCCCTTTTCATTCTAATTCTATAACTTCATTTATTCATTCATTCAAAGTGTGAGAGTGTGTGTACATTTGAGCACAAATTGTACATAATCACCATTTTCATTAACATTGGATTCTAGACATGCTTACACCTTCATTCATCATTTCTCACATACTAGCATGCTCAACATATACACATATTTCATTTAGGCATATTCTAACCAAGACATATAATTCAATCTTTATAAATCAAATCAACATAAACCATCATCATTATCACTTCATTTCACACATTTGGCCTTCAAATCCATACTACAACACATACAAATATATCCAAATGCATCAAGTAAACACCGCCACCAAGAAGGTGGACCATACCACTCAATAAAATTTCATAATAAGAGTTATAGAATACAACCAACTCACCATTTTAACCAAGATTTCACCACCGATAACAAATTCTTTAAAATTTCATCATAATATGACCCTTAGGGCAGTAGCAAAACCATAATAACAACATAAGGAAACCAAATCTCAAACACTACACAATCATGTTCATTTAACTCATTTCTTAAGCTAAAAGTTTGAAATATGCATAAACATGAGTTCACTAGTGTTTTGACATTAAAATCATCAATTAATACTACAAGTAACATATTTGAATCGTTAAAACACTTTTACATGAAGACCCATGCTTAGAATCAAAACTAGGAGAAGATAGAGTTTGAAAACCTTTTTGAAATCTTTTAGAATGACTTCTTGAATGGAAGAGGGTTCAAGGATGAATAACATACCTGAATGAGAAGGAAACCCACTGATGTTTGATGAATAACATGACCAACCAGCCCTCTTAGATCTTCTTTGAGTCTTAGCTCCAATTGTGACTTGAGAGAGTTTGTCTTTACAGAGAGAGAGAGTTTGAATATTTTTGAATGAGGGGTATTGTCTAGTCATAGGAATTAATACTAATCTAATATAACATAAAAAACCCTAAAAATATCATCCTAGGGTCATAAAAGACTTGGGAAGAATTTGCAAAACACCCCAAGCCAAGGCAGCCGCGTCTAGCAACTTTTGCAGGACCACCATCACGCCCATCAACGACGGACCGTCGATGCATCGACGTCCCGTTGAAGAGGGATCGTGGTTTGGTACTACAGCTCCCAAAATATGTAGTCTGCAAGTTCTATCGACGGACCAAGTTGACAAGCCGTTGATTGGTCGACCGGCCATCGACTGGTTCGTTGGTTGACATTGTTTTGGCAGTGTTGGGTCGAAGTCTTGGGTCCTTCTCTAGGGCCCCTCGTGGTTCCTAGGTAGACTCGTACCCAAATGTTAAACCCCTATACATAGTCGTATAGGTCTTAGTAACATCACACATCAATTTCAATTAAAATCAACACATAGAACTCACTAAAACACATAAAGACACACATGTACTTTCAAAGACACACCATCCGAACGTCATGGACGTTTGACCTCCAAACATCACCAAAATTCATAAACTGCCTAAGAACATCATTGTAACTCATTTCAACAAAATATTAACTCATGAAACATTCACGAAGTTCTAGTTCACCTTAGTTCGTTTTAGGGTGTTACATTCGCCCCAACTTGGAACAACATTCGTCCTCGAATGACACTAAACTCTTTTAAGAACATTAAGGACTTACTAGCAGCACATAGCACATCCAATCAAGGATCAAACATTCATCATCAATTCATCAAACTTACAAGGAACACCAACTACACATTTCATAACCATTTTGGTAGGCACACATGCAACTTTTAAGAGAAAACTTCCGAATTCAAGCACACACTTAATTCTTCATTTTATGGAGGAACTACCTTATTAACATTGGACATGCTCATAAATATCATTTTTACACACATTGGAACCATTATTCATGAAAAAGAATTTTTTCCTCAAACTTCAAAGTCTTACAATGAGTATCAATTCTCACACAGTGAAATATGCATGATTTTCAACAATTTCTCCTTTAAGCAATTTATCAAGAAAGCATGAACATAAGAAAGGTAAAACCATATAGAATCACTTTATCACATAAACACAACCACCATGAAGGGTTATGTCTTACCGTGACTATCAAATCCGGATTAGTTCTCCCTCCTAGCCCCCATCCCATATGGAGGGTTCTTCTTTGGAGCATTAGGATCTAGAGGAGCTTGATTGACCCCTTTTTCTTTTGAATTGATGTTGGGGGAGTCCCTAATCTTGTGAATCTTGCTACCACATGCAAATAAACCATCCGTTCCAGCAAGACACTTACGCAAGTGTTGCTTCCCACAAGTAGCACACTTAGGCCTCTCGAATGTATGGCCACCACCTTGGGAATTTTGGTTGGAAACTCTATCCTTGTTCCCCATGGAATACTCTTGGTGATAGAACCTCTTCTTAGGTTTTGGTTGACTAGACTCATCAAACCTCGGCCTATTTTCCTCTTGCCTTATCTCCCTAATTTTGGACTCCTCGATTTTTTGTGCATACACCATGAGTCTAGAGATATCCATGTCATTAAGGAGCATTGTCATACGACACTCCTTTTCCACCAAGCTAGACACTCCCATCACAAATATGTTAATCCAAGCCCAAAGGTTTGCTACCATGGTAGGGGCATACTTACAGAGTTGGGTGAATTTGAGAGAGTACTCTTTCACACTCATTACCCCTTGACGAAGATTCATGAATTCAACCATCTTCTTCTCCCTCAACTCTAAAGGAAAGAACCTATCTATAAAAGCCTCTTTGAACACTTCCCAATCTACCGGACCATCCCTTAAAGGTCTCTCATTCCTCTATTTATCAAACCACACTTGATCCACATCTTTGAGTTGGTAAGCGTCTAACTCCGCTCTCTTCCTAGGGGTCACACCCATAGCATCTACCACCTTGAATATCTCATATATGAAGCTTTTTGGATCTTCATCCACCTTAGTTCCATTTAAATTAGGAGGGTTCATTCTCATGAAATCCCTAATTCTAGAAGTGTGTAACGACCCAAGAGTACCCCCTAGAAGTTAGGGCTTTCTCAAATCGGAACACGGCATACTTGACCTCTCGGAGGTCTTGTACAAGCCCTATGACATCGTTCATTGCATACATGTATGAAAAGTAGTGAGGAATTAATACTTTTCACATGAAATAATAATACTTCAAAATATCTCTTTTATCCAAAAAAAAACATAATGAAAGGCTAAGAATCAAAGTCGCCATCTTAGACATACGAATATATTAGGACATGTCCCATACTTCATCATATAGAAAATATCTAAGTCTATTACAATACTTTCAATAAGGAAATCTAAACATCAAGATGTTCTCGAATCTAATGAGGATATACCAACTATTTTCTTGAACAAACACTAATCCAAGATTCCACTTCGAGATTCCTGCAAAATGCCACCTACACCTTTAGAGATAGACAAAATGTATGGAATTAGTACAAACACTTGTACTAAGTATGGCATAATGCAAAAAATCATGATAAACAGAATTTTGTATGAAACATGCTCTTTATTAGAAGACCTTTTAAGACAAGTATAATAGTCACTTACAAGTCAACATACATGTACATAAGTCACATTCCACAATATACCATGAACCACACTTCAACCCATGTAAACGTATACACCTCCCACCAAAGGTTATCCTAAGACTTACTTAAGTAAGACAAGAAAAGACCGCTCATACACCCTCTTCAATCCTACCTAAACAATCCTTTAGACTACCTAAGATAAGATTGTTCCCTTTTCCTTTCATTTACTCCCCACCTAAGTTTACTCCAAGATTCACCTAAGTAGGACAAGAAGAGACCGCCCATACACCGTCTTCAAGCTTACCTAAGCAACCCACAAAGCTACCCTAGATAGAGCATATTTTAGTCAACATACATTAGCTAAAGTCATAATAATTCATTTAGTCAATTAGAAGACATTTCATTCATTAAGGACTTCACATGATGGTCTTGGAAAGACCTAGGGAACCTACACTCTAGATCCATCAAAGCCTACTCGTTCCATGTCTAGATATCATCCCATTCCACTACCTAAACGTTGTAGAACCTATCGAATACTAGAATGTATCCCACATGTTGACAATAGGCAATAACCGACATAGACCATACTAGCTAGGAATGAAATCCAAAGTCTACCCTACTCCGATGGAGGGTGTTCTACTTGCCAAGGGTAGAAGTAGGACACATCCCATGTAGTCACATGGTTAAGAAATATCAAGGTATTTTATGCACTCTAGTCTCCTTCTTATGTAGAGATACATTCACTCTAATCTCCTTCTCAAGTAAAGCTACAACCCATAACATATTCACTCGGTGCTAGACTTTGTTCTCATAGAGTAAGTTCAATAACAAGGGGCATATTAAAAGGTACCATTTGTTAGTCATTACCTAGTCATAATGCACCTACCAAAGATGGGTCCACTAGGGCTGACCCTCGATGGTCTTTAAGGATAGCTCATTCTTAACCTTCTTTCTATATAGAAGGTTCCACGTATTAGTCATGCTTAGAAGGGTACCTTCTTAGGTCTACCGATCTTAGACTTTCATTCTACATTCATCAATACACATACAAGACAAAGATGACTAAGCCTAGTAGGTCAAGATGTTCATATTCATAATTATATGAATCAAATAAGGGACACAAGTCTACCAAGACCAAGACACACACATATTCACATATAGCATATCATTCTATAAGCACATAGGCATAACAAACATCATTTATAGGTCACGCTACTCGCTACTATAATGTCATCAATATAACCATCATAAGACTCACATAATAAAGTAGGAAGAATCATGCATCAACTCTAAGACTACACACCTAAGGACATAGTCATAGTCTAACATGATCGAGTAACAACATCAATAGAAGAACACATACATTCACCTTAATCACAAGTAGATGGATATGATCATACTTAATATAAATCAACTGCACAAACCATCATAATATATATCAAGTAGTACCGACAAGGCTATGATCATTACAATACATAAAGTAACACCGATGAGGCCACATAATTCACAAGTAAAGAACATAGCACCGCCAGCATAAGTGGACCATACCAATCACAACTTAATTCAAGACCTACATTACATAAAATAAAGAGAATTAGGGCAACGTACCACCAATCCATTCTCACCACTTCAATCCATAGGTAAATCATCCAAAACAATACCAATAGGCCCTTACCCGTGGCCATAATCATCAATTCAATACATAAATCACAATAATCAATGAATCTAAGTCAATACAATATATATTTGTCAATCTAAGACAGCCTAACATTAATTTAATACAATTCTTACATCATTCAATAGCCCATAGAAAACTACACTCAGATTCATAAGCATGGAGACATGATCACTTAACTCATAAAATAGTCAAAACTAGGATTGCATGGTTATCATGGGTTCATAGAGGTTTTATGTTAAAATCATCAAATTAACATCAATTCAATCATAATACAATGATTCAAAATGTTTTATGCAAGAACCCATGGCTAGATTACAAAATTGGAGAATTCATGTTTGATCATCTTTGAAAAATCATTGGAATTGACTCCTTGAAGAGAGAGATTTGAAGAATTAAAAAACCATACTTTAATTGTGATAAAAATCCCACAAGATTGATGGATAAAAACTTGAGAAATCTATCTTCTTCCTTGGAACTTCAAACCTTCAACCATGGAGTTTTGGGGAGAAGAATGGAGAGGTTTTGTTTTGAGTTGGGGGTTTAGCATTGATTGGTGAGTTTAGGGGTTAAAAAGGTCTAATAACAATCAATAAGTCACCCATAAATTACCCAAAAGACACCTGAACTTATTGGACAATTTAACCAACTCAAATTTGACTTAAAAATGATGCAACGAAATCCGGACGTTTAATGCGCGTCGAGGACGCATTTTCAAATCTTGTTTTTGGAAAATTTCGAGAAAGAATGGTTCGTTACAGTACCGCGTCTCAGGGCAAGAAATTTTCCCTCGAAGTGTCAGTTGCGCGACGCGTAGCCACTACCAAAATCTGGCTGATGCGGCAGCTAGACAGTCCCATGTTTGGGTCCTCTTTGGGGACCCTTTGGTTTGTCCCCGGGGCGTCATTCTTGGACGTTCAACCCTTTATATATCAGGCTACGCATAGGAACCCTCGGTACTAAATTTTACCTTCAAATAATCCCCCAAAACATAACTACAAAACACTATGACACACTAGTTCAACTTTGACTAGTTTCCGAACGTCTTGGATGTTCTTGGTCGTTATTGGACATTTGACTTCCAAAGACTTCCAAAGACTTCCAAAATTTATGTACTGCCTAAGAACACATTTATTGACAATTTTATGACTTTAAAACATCATGACACAAGTGTTAGGCTCTAGTTCAACCTAGATCATTTTGAGGGATGTTACAAAGCGGGAGTACTCACATTAGGTTGGGGTCTACCTCCTTGGTTTACTTGGGAAACCAAATGATTAGTGACGACTTGAGCTTGAGACAACATGAGTTGGGTCAAATTCATTAGGGTAACCCTCAACTCCGCATTAGTCATATCCCCTTCAACAAAAGAAGCTTGAGGCATAGGGTGCATTTGAGGTCCTTGGGGTCCTTGAAGTTCTGCACGACATTAGAATAATGAAGAAAGTGAAACTTCTATCATCTTATAGCCTCTTGCCCATGGATGTGTCGTGACTCACACCACTGAACAAGACTCTACTAGACGTGGCTTGTGAGACTTTAGACCCTAAACTATTTCCCATAATCTTATGCTCTAATACCAAGTTTATAACGACCCAAAAGTACCTCATTCGAGAAGGGAGCACCCTTAGGTCGAAACAATTGCGTATTTGACCTTTCGGAGGTCTTGTACAAGCCTTAACTATCATTCATTACATAAGACATGAAAAGTAGTGCGAAATTAAAACTTTTCACGAATAATATAATAAAAGAAACATATTTCATAAAAGCTAAGGAGAAGTCTTATCGTCACAAGCCATCTTAAAGACACGACATAATATCTTAGGGACACGGCCCTTCACATTGAATAAATATACATAGTAAGTCTTTATACTAGAAACCAACAAATAGAACCATGCCCTCGAATAGATGAGGACATACATAATCTTGAGAGAGTCTTTCCCAATCTTGCCTTCTAGTCTTCAACTTGCCTCCAACCTATAATTATTAAGTATAGATAAGTAAGGGGTTAGTACAAAATAATGTACTAAGTATGGCATATGCAAAAACATGTAAAAGGGACATTTTAGTAATAAATAAGTGTTCATGACAAATAAGTAAAACCTTCATGATTATAGAGTAGAAATAGTATTAGAATCATCATTTATCACATAAAATAGAACTCTCACAATTATAGAACTAAAAAATACTTTACAGTAATATCAAGCAACATTACAGTGATACAGTGAAACCTTTAGAGTGAACATTTCTTTCAAAGCATAGTGAACTCATTCCCTTTGAGGTTTCCCTAACCAAGTTATCCTAGGACTCACTAAGGTAAGAGATTAAGGAAACGCCCATACACCCCCTTCTATACACACTAAGGTGATCCTTAATACTACCAACCAAAGGCTTACCTCGCAAGGGAAACAAGTCCACACTCTTGGCTAGACAATAGAAGAACATTCATACTTTACGGACTCCACATAGTTCCCCACTCAAAAGAGACTTTGTAAGTTACACCAAGTGCAATGTGAGAGTAGCATCCCATACTACCACTCCCACTAAGTGACCCTTGAGGATTCTCTTGGACCAAGTACACTACATGCATCCCTCTTAGCTTCATTAAATGAAACTTAGCTTTAACTTGCTTCCTTAACATTAGACTTTAAGTCATCTAACTTCATTTGCACTACATGATAATTCATTCATACACTTCATATAGAACACACCAAGACTCCCCTTTCGGAAGGTCAACTTAGTGGAATGGATTGATGAAGTCCCATACCACCACCTACCCTAAGTAGTACATTCTTTTAGGAGACTTAGTTCTTTCAATTTTTTGTTAGGGAATAGCTTTAACCAACATAGACCATGAGAGCTACACATGGAATCCCGATACTACCCTTATGGGATAAGGGTTCCCCACTTGCCTAGGGTGGGGTCATTCTCTTAGCTTTTACATGGATTTGCCAATAGCTACACCTATGCGGGAGCATAGTTAAGGGATAAGAAGATTGCTACTAAGTAACTCACCCCCTACTAATGAGGAGTACTCATATCAGGAGGTACATTGGGTACAACATCTCTACTCTCAATGTACACCCACCCCTTCTTCAAATCCTCTCGGTGCTAAGCATAACTCCCCCACGTAGTCTTTAACATTCATTACTAAAGGTCAAGGATAACTTTTGGACAAACCATCTCAACTCACAATGGGTATCCATCCTCCAACCTACATTAGAAATCTCTTGGGAGGTAGTGAGGTTGCAAGGTTGCAACTAAACACTTCATCTCAACTCTCAATGAGTGTTCACCCAAACACTCTCATTTTCATCCTCATTCTTTAACTTTATTCATTCATTCATTCATTCGAAGTGTGAGAGTGTGTGTACATGTGAGCACAGCTTGCACATAATCACAATTTTCATTAACATTGGATTCTTGACATGCTTACACCTTCATTCATCATTTCTCACATACTAGTATGCTCAACATATACACATACTTCATTTAGGCATAATCTAAGAAAGACATACAATTCAATCTTCATAAAGCATATCAACGTAAACCATCATCATTATCACTTAATTTGACACACTAGACCTTCAAATCCATACTCACAACACATACAAATATATCCAAATACATCAAGTAAACACTTCCACCAAGAAGGTGGACCATACCACTCAATAACATTTCATAATAAGAGTTATACAATAAAACCAACTCACCATTTAACCAAGCTTTCACCACCGATAAAAAATTCTTCAATATTTCATCATAATATGGCCCTTCGGGTAGTAGCTAAACCATAATAATAAGATAAGGAAACCAAATCTCAAACACTACACAATCATGTTCACTTAACCCATTTCTTAAGCTAAAAGTTCGAAATATGCATAAAAATGAGTTCATAAGGGGTTTGACATTAAAATCGTCAATTAATACTAGAAGCAACATATTTGAATCATTAAAACACTTTTACATGAAGACCCATTCTTAGAATAAAAACTAGGAGAAGATAGAGTTTGAAAACTCTTTTTGAAATATTTTAGAATGACTCCTTGAATAGAAGAGGGTTCAAGCATGACTACCATACCTCAATGATAAGGAACCCTACTGATTTTTGATGAAGAACACGACCAACCAGCCCTCCTATCTCTTCCTTGAGTCTAAGCTCCACTGACTTGAGAGAGTTTGTCTTTAGAGAGAGAGTTTGAATATTTTTGAATGAGAGGTCTTGTATAGGTCTATGACTTAAAACTAATCTAATATAACTTAAAACCCCTAAAAATCTCATCCTAGGGTCATAAAATACTTGGGGTGAATTTACAAAACACCCTAAGACAAGGCAGTCGCGTTCATCAGCTTTTGCAGGACCACCATCAACGACGAACCATCGATGCATCGACGTACCGTTGATGAGGGCTAATGGTTTGGTACTGCAGATCCCAAAATGTGCAGGCTGCAGATCTAATCGGCGGACCAAGTCAACGAGTCATCGATTGGTCGACTGGCCGTCGACTGGTTCGTTGGTTGACACTGTTTTGGAAGTTTTGGGTCCAAGTCTTGAGTCCTTCTCTAGGGCCCCTCGTGGGTCCTAGGTGGAATTGTGCCCTGACATTAAACCCTTATACATAGTCTTCTTGGTCTTAGGAACATACCACATCAATTTTGAGCAAAACGAACACGTAAAACTCACTAAAACACATCAAGACACAATAGTACTTTCTAAGACAAACCTTTCGAATGTCATGGATGTTCTAGGACATTTGACCTCCAAACGTCACCAAACTTCACACAATGCCTAAGAACATCATTGTAACTCATTTTAGCACTAACTCATGAAAAATTCACGAAGTTCTAGTTCACCTTAGTTCATTTTAGGGTAATACAGTTGGGCTTAGTATCACCGTGCTGCCCACCTCGGGGATGCAAGTTCAAAGAGTTACCCACTTGCGCATCTTGCTTCTCTAAGCTCATTTGGGACATTTGGATGTTTCTGATGCTCTCATCCTACTTATCTATTCTAGAATTTAACTTGGTCCCCATTTCAGTCATGACCTTTTGGAAAAGCTCTTCACTGGTAATCCCCACTTTTTGTACACTAGGATTTACACTTTGATTGGGATTTTGGTATTATTCCCAGCCCCTTGGGTACGGTGTTGTTTTGCCTGTTGTGCGTGATTTTTGTTTTGGTTCCCACTCTATGAGAAGTTAGGATGGTTCTTTCAACTACCATTGTAACTATTACCATAAATTTGTTCGCCTTGTCCCCTTTGGACATTGCACACATAATTAATAGAATCTAAGTTTTACTCACATGGCTCGGTGTCATAAGTTCTACTACCACATACCCCACACCAATTTGCTACCTGTTGTACCACATTTACCCGTGCCTGACTTAGAGCTAACTGCTTAAAATGTAAGGCCATTCTATGTTGCAGTACATCTTCTTTGGTATATATGGCAGTAGTTTGGTCAATATCTAAGATCCCTGTAGCCTTTTGGGTTGTGGTTCTAGACATTTCCCCTTCATACCCTTGGTTCCATTCAGAAATTTTATCAAGTAAAACAAAAAATGCTTCACTTGTTATGGATACGGGCCTATCCACCTGCTGCACTATTAAGAAGAGCACCATTATTATATTCTAAGAAAGTGTGAGCTAGTACCTCATTAGCTTGCATGTGGTGTAGACAAGAATTCAACATTTGAATGATGCGCTCCCATGCTTGGTACATGTCTTGCCCATGCTTTTGAGCAAAGTTTATTATCTCACCCCTCATCTTGGTGGTTTTCTTGTATGGGAAGAATCGACTCAAGAACTTCTTTGTTAGACAATCCCAAGTAGTGATTGAGTTTAGTGGTTCAGATTCTTACCATCGTTTTGCGGATCCTAGAAATGAGTATCGGAACAATGTTAGTCTCACATAGTCCAGTGAGACTCCAATTCGGATATATGTATTAGTGATATTTATGAAGGACCTAATATGGATTTGAGGATCTTCATCGGGGCAGACCAATAAATTTCCCATTAGAATGGAGGATTTGTATAATATTCAGCTTTAGTTCGAATCCATCCGCCGGTGGAGGTTTCCTAATGCTAGATGCCAAATTGGCGTAGATTGGGACTGCCACGTCTTTCACTTGTCTCGTTGGGATGATAGGAACTTGAGGGAGTACTCCTTGATTATTGAAGTTCTCTCAGTTATTTGGGTTCCTTAGGTTATTCCAATTTTATGAGTTTTCTGGGTTGTCCGGATTATCATCATGACGGTTTCCGAGAGTACGTTACAGTAAATCTCTATGTCTCCCTTGATTCAGTTTTGTCCGCTAACATAAAACTCTTTCAGGTTCGTTGTAAGGTTCGACTAAATCTCCTTTCTGAGTAAGACCTTAAAATCAAATGCCTGCAAAAAACAAGCTAAGATCAAGTGATTAATACCCGAATATTGTAGTAGTAGACTTAAGAAGATTTAATATAAATCAATTTCTAAGTGACCGACAGCGGCGCAAAAAACTTGTTGCTTCCTAATATACATGCAAGTGTACGTGGTCGCGCAATTAATTTATACTCTTTTAGAGACAATTTATTGTTCCTAAGGGACTTACGATCAACTTATATTCAACACTAAATTCTGCAACTACAAACAGAAGTAATTATTTCAGGAGTTGATGGTTTATTGTGAACTATGACTAATTATGCACTAAATAACAGTAAACAATGGTGAACGACTTTGATATAATGTTTCAGGCAAGATTAAAAGCAATTCCTGGGATGCAACATATAATGAATATCACGTATCATATTATTGGCTTAGAACTAACTTCAGTTGTCCAATAACTGGTTTATAGGTTTGATAGTATGATCTGGGTTACACACACTTCTCGTCGCCTACCCCACTTATCTATCTAACTACATCGTTGAGCGGGGACAAATAGACGAACTTGCTAGCAATTATATTTCATCTTATTTCAATACCAACGAAGGTGTTCGTTTGGGCGTCACTCCTGAACGCTAATCACCTCAATTTAATGGGTGGACCGAGCTCTCTATATTTTCTAGCCTATTTAGTCTCTCCCCGGGTCAATTTTAAGATTAGGCACAAGGTTTATTAAAACAGTAAAAAAAAAGGATATAAAATTAATTTAAATTGACAACCAAAAATAAATTCATAAAGACTCACATATTCAACAATCAATTCGTACCTACAGCCCCAGACTTAAGGCGTTTAACTACTCGTGATTTTAGAAATCAATAAAAGATAATCGTTCATCCAAAATCCGGAAAATAGAAGAGTTAAAAGGCTTAGAAACATGACTCCTTGGTCTTTCACACTAAACAAATGTCGAACCCCAACAATAAGGCCCTAACGGTTCAACTTTCGTCACAACTCCGCACAGGACTGGAGTGTTGCGCCCAAATTGCGCTTGCAGTGCTCCATAAACAGACCTCAGTCAAAGAGGCTTGGCGCTCCGCGCCTGCAATTCACCCATAAAAGGCCTCATTAAATGAGGCCTCACATGTCATGCCCCCGCTGCGCCCGCTGCTGGCGTTCTTCATATTTAGTTTCTTTTCCATCTTTAAATCAATCTCTTTCTTTAGTAACCTGCAAAATCACTAATAATTTATATTAGTATGCAATTATCGCAATATTAAGCCAAAACATGGTAGTTAGATTAGATAATGTCCAAAAACTAACGTTAAAGATGGGTAATTAAAGTAATTGGGCATAGAAATATGCCCAAGATCAGAAAGGAGTCCACTTGTGAAATCCCACATACTTGGTGACAAAATCAACAAAGAAACTTTTATTTAAAAGGTGGAACTATAGAAATCCTCTTGCTTATTCTTGAGGGGTCCATCGACTCTTTCTCCTCTTTTTGCTCAATGTTTTGGTGAATTTTTGTGAATGAATCAGTTAGGGTAAATCTGACTAGAATATCTGGATAAACTTAACAAAATGACGTAGTTTGGGGACGATAAAATAAGGACAGACCCAAATATCTCTAAAATAAAAGTCAATCACGACCTACAGACCTTGAACAATAGATGGTGGTCTGATCGAGGGTTCATCCTAGAAATCCATCATCTAGCTTCTGAGGCTGGATTAGGGGTGACGATCCACAGACCTTGAACCATGGACGTGGTCCCACCTACAGTCCTTAGGTCCTACCATGGGTCTTGATTTCTTGGGGATTCTTGGTGTCTCGAACAACGAACCCTAAACCACGGACTTTAGTCTGACCCACAATCTAAAGGTCAGGTCAAGGTTCTGAACTTTGGGGAAAATCTTGGGAAAAGGCTGAGGTGATCAACCACGGACCACACCTACGATACGTGCTTCAACCTACAGTACGTTGGTGGCCTACGTCGGTGGCACCTGCAACTTCTTAAAATCAGAAATTTTTCATTTCTCGATGTTTAGGTGTTACAATCAATATATATGCTCCAGCTTGAAGGAAGAGTGTGACAGAATATTGTAAATATTATATTACCTTCTATATTAGGCTGAATTTCAGAATATTGTAAGAATCATATGAGAGATCTATCATATATTTTCTTACCTTTGGTAAAGCTATTTTATAATTATTCCCATCAAAAGACACATTTTTAGTAGGAGGAGCTATTTTCTATTTTCTAATTTTTTCCATCTATCAGGAGGAACATCAAAAGACACATTTTTAGTTACTACTCAATATTATCAGGAATTTCACTATGATGTTCTGATCTTTGTCAGTGGTCATAAAGATGATCCATTCCCATTCATGTTTCGGAGTGAGAGAAGTATCAAGAGAGGGAAAAATGATATGTTTTCATCCAACAACACATCTATCCATACCATATATATGTTAAGAGTTGGAGAGTAGCATTGATAGCTGTTATATCAGCAAGAATATCCCAAAAAACACACTTCAAGGCCTTTGGATCTAGTTCAATAACATGTGATCGCAAATCAATAAGATTACAAGTAATCCCAAAAACCCTTGGTTCTAATGAAAATAATGGCTTATTAGGAAAGAGAACACCATAGGGAATATCACCATCAAGCACGGTAGATGAAATTTGATTAACTAAAAAGTTAGTTGTCGGAACCGCATACGCCCAAAATTTCTTAGGTACCTTCATTTAAAATAACAAAGCATGAGTAATCTAAAGAAAATATTTATTTTTTCTCTCTGCCACTCCATTTTGAGAGGGTGTATACACACACGACGATTGATGGAGAGTACCATATTGATTCATGTAGTTCTGAAATGATGTTGACATGAATTCTTTAGCATTGTCACTCCTTAATATATGTCAAAAGCATCAAAAACAAAAATTAGAGAATACTTCCGAAAGTTAAATATATAGCAAGTCCATGTCATTGGAGAAAAAACACCCACAATAGTAAAATAAAAATATCAAAACCCAACTTTAGACACAAAAGGACATGTCCTCCTCATATATGAATGAACTAATTAAAAAAAAACATCTCACTTATTATTTCTAGGACTTATTGAGCTTCTATGGTTTTTTGCAAAATTACATGACTCAAAATCTATTCAAGGTACATATGAAACTGAGGACATAATTTCTTCAAAATTGGAAGAGAATGATTCCCCAATCGACAATATGTTTTAAATGAAGAGACAATACTGGAGCAAGAAACTAATGGGGCCCCCATTCATCAAGAATGTAGAGACTGTTTGAAACATGTCTTTAACCAATAATCTGCTTTGTCATAAGATCTTGAAAAAGACAATAATCGAGAAATAAGGAGAAAAAACATTGTAGTTATTAGGTAAGCTTACTCAAAGAAATTAGATTAAAGTCAAGGCTAGGTAAGCCTAGCACACAGAACAAAGTAATAGATAAAGTGGGGTTAACGGTCCCAAATACCTCAATGGTATAACTAGATTTGTTAGCTATGGTAACAGAGGATGGTGCTTAATGTGATCGGAATTAAGAAGAAAAAATTGGGATTATATATCATGTGAACGAATTACTGATCCAGTTTCTTGAGAAGGAAATGATAGATTTAATACCTAACTCAGTAAGGGTAGGGGCTGGAGTGATTTCATTCATTAATTCCTCATACTATGTAAGTTTACCATACTCATTGGAAGTGATTGTAGCCGTCGAGGGTGATTTAGAAGTGGCAGAATTAGTAGCAGTCCAAATCTGTTGGGTGAGAATCTATAATTTTTTACAATTTCACTTCATGTGCCCAATTTCCTTAAATTAGCGACAAATATTATCATTGTTGCATCTCCCCACATATATCTTTGACTTCTCAATTGTTATTGTTCCATCTCCCGGCATTATTGTTGTTGTTCCACCTTCCTACATCATTATTATGATTCCGTTTCCTTGAATAATTGTGTTTATTCGATCTCGCTACATTATTTATTTCTCCTCTTTTTCCTCATTCTACTTTTGCAACAAGCATATTTGTCTACTGATTAGATAAAGTATTCCATGTGCACAACACCCTACTGAAAACATCTTTGAGAGAAGTGATCTCAATACTGAACAAAATATGTGATTTAGTAGTCTCAAACTCGGAGAAGAGTCAAGGTAAAAACTCATTATCACCATTTGTTCCCTCTAATCTTGATGCACCTTGATATCACTAATGAATGATAGAAGCATATTTAGTTCTTCATAGGTTTTCTTGAACTCCACGACGTGATGTATTGAGTGACTTAACATCCTTCTCAGAATAAAAGAATGCCTTACAAATATCATAAATATAAGATGAATTACCTTTGCCAGAATATAAATACTCAAAATAATCCATTAATTCTTTCATAAACTCGCTGTGATTAACAAAACCAACTACTTCACTATCAACAGAGTTAATGATTTGCAAGATAGTCAAGCATCATCTATAAGCCTTTTGGCATCATCTGTTGGAGGATCCTTGAAAAGATGGACATCTTTATCGACATTGCGCAAGTAGACCTTGATTTTTTCTACTCCACTCAAAATAATTAGACTCATTCATTTTAGAATCTATAACTTTGTATAATGCTAGAACAATTCCTGCCATGATAGATTTTTCCTTGGACATTATAACTAATGTTAAGATAGGAAATTCATTACAAAGAGAAAAGGATCAATAAATTGTCCAAACTGTTAATAAGAGCAATTAATCGACACAGAACTTAACCAAGTTGTCAGACAAGAAAAGGCAAAATCAAAGTTGGATAGATTTAACACAAGAAAACAATTTAGAATATGTTGGAACTGATGAAACAATGCTAGGAAAACAAGCATAGATATGCTGTACCAAACCCAAGAAGCCGAAGCCTTTTGCCAAGATTCTGGGAAAAGTTTCAAATTTTTTGAACCAAATCCTTGAGCATATATATATATTAGTGTCACGACACATGTTTATAATATCATATAGTATACGATGTTGTAAAATAGAGTTAATATGTCTAAAGTCAAATTAAAGTTTGTATGAATAATTATAACTGAAAGAATATTGGTCATGTACTTCTAAATTATAAATATATATTTTCATAGAGTTAATTGTTTTTTGAGACAAAAATGACCAGATATCATTGGAACATTTTAAAACTTTTTCAAAAAATGTAAATATGCTTAAGTAGTATTGTTCTTTATTTTACTCAATTTGGTAAACAAACTTAACCAACAAAACAAAGTTATAATATATAGATAAAAAAAATGGTCAACAAGGTTTTTCCTGTTGAGGTTATCATTGTAAATGATGTACACCATTTAAGTGCAATTATTCTATTAGATAATAATACTTGAGATTTAATATGTGCCTGACACTAAGACCGATTGCCATAAATATTTAATATTTTATCTTTAAACGTGATATAACTTTTACGAAATATTATTATTCAATTAATTATATTTGAGTAAGGCTATGATATAGATGTAATTTTACAAAAATAAAATGTCTACTTATATAATGAATGTAGATACTTTTATAAGTCGTGTGTTATAAAGAAGAAAATTATCACATAGATGTTCTGTTATGAGAGTATATAGTATCTTATAGATGTTCTATCGTGATATAAAGCATTAAACTTTTTCAATTAAAAAATTAAAAGATAAATAAAATCTAAAGTATTATTTAGAGAATCTTGAATTTGATTTAAGATCATTTTGTGATTAATGACTATTTTCTTCTCATTTTTATATAGCTAGCAAAGAGTGTATCTTGTGACATAACATTTTCTTAAATCAAAATGATCACAAAATAAAAGGCAATTCATACATAAAAGAATCAGACTGAACATAAATATAAAAAAACAAAAATATGTGGATTAATTCATATCTAATGAAGAAGGAATGCTAAAATATATGTTCATGATATATTCACGCTAGTGTTTTATTTGATTTAAATCTCATGCCAGCAACACTTTACTTTCTCCGTTCATTTTTACTTACATATCTTTTTAAAAATAATTATTTTCATGGTTATATAATCATATTATAAGTAAAAGTGAAAATCTATTTTCGAAAATAATTATTATCATTGTTATATTATCAACACTACTGATTCTATGGACTACGATGATGCCCGATGTTTTAGCATAATTGGGAGAAACTCCTTCATTTGATGTTTAAAGAATAAGAAATTGAAATACAAAGAAGAAATATCTTACCCCAATCATGTTATTATTTGTGTTTGTTTATTATTAATGTCTCCACCACATCTGTATACATTTATTTTATTCGAAAAAAGAATCAACAATGTGTGTATTGAATTCTCTCTCCAATGAAAACACAAGAAATTGTTCAAGAATAAAAATAAGAAAAATATATGAAAATTCTGGTGCACTATATATAGAAGATTTCAGTGTGAAGCTAAGTTCATATATAATTGCATTTTTCTTTGTACTTTTCATTTCTTCTTTAATAGAAAGTAAAAACCTAAATGTCAATGCTAAGAACTTCGGAAAAACATATCAATAAATTGGGGATGAATCATTTATGAAATATTTTGTCCTCGAGAAGAGATCCCCAAGAATTTATATGGAGTGAATGGTTGTGATTTATGACCGAAGAAATATGAAGGTAGAAATTGTTATAGCTATTCGTAGGAAATATTTCTTTTTTAACGAATAAAATATAGTGGTTAACTAAACAATATTAATGTTCAAAATGATATAAATAATATTGATGTATGCATGTGATGAAATCGTCAGAGGAAAATATGTGTGTATTGATGAATGATTTGCGATAATTTGTTCACCAACTCTTTCTTATAAGGTACCTCAATTTTTGTCGGGTTTCGATCTTAATCAACTATTGCAAAGGACAGTTGAGATATTTTTAGAAGAAGAAGAGTATATAACTCAAAAAAAATGTATTTTAAAAGTGAGAGGAAACCCCTCTATTTATAGCTAACAAATAGTAGTATGAATATATTATGATTCTGCCTTATTCGATATGTCATAACCCTTCAAACAAATCCATGCTAATCGGAAAAGATATAAACCATTGAAAAAGTCACAACTCATCGAATAAGGCACAATGTACCAAAACTCTACGAATGAAAAATCTAAGAACAAGGAGTACAACCCCGTGACTAACAACAACTTAACCAATAGTCAGATCCAAAAAGAGTGGACTTAAACAAATAGAACTTAAGGCAACTCGGAAGAACTAGCTCACCCTTCAATTCGAAACTCACTGATCTGCTAAACGAGGTCTGTCAATAGCTGCCGGAAGATATCCTGTACTTAACAAAAATAAGAGCAAGTGTAGAATCAGTACACAACCACGTTGTACTCATAGGATCACGCGGCTATCCCAATAAGTGAAACACATGTATGTAACAAGGACATTATAAAATAGACATATACCAAACATAAACAATATCATCATCATTCACAACAACTAATAGTTTCATATTCCTCAACAATATATAATTAAATAATTTTAGAGCAACAAATAGTGTTTCAATATCAATCCTCATTAGATATGAACATAATCATCACAAGTAGATACACAAAACAATTCAATGGTCCTCTCATGGAATAAACACCCAAACAATTAGCTTACCGTAACTTGACAATCCACTCCCATTTTATGCTGGAACATGGCAATCGATCCCATAGTTGTGCTGAAACGTGGCAACCCGATCTAATATTTATGATTGTACGTGATAGTCTAATATAAGTTATCTTGCCGGAACGTTGAAATCTGATCCCCATTCACACACAACAATCACAATAATAAGTACATCATCAAGATCATACAACAAGAGGTGATTCATGGCATACAATTATTCAATTACCATCATTTACGATTAGGGTGATCAATAATGCAACATTCACATATATATATGCATTATAATGAAGCAATTACAAACATATATTACATAAAAATGAAATCACAATCATTTCCTACCTCGAATAAAATCTTGAATCCCCTAAGGCACTTGAATCTTCCCTTTCCAGATTATTTCCGCTTCTTCTAGGTCTATAACTATTAATACACGCAAGGATCAACAATTAAAGGTCTAATAATTCAGATTATAACAAACCCAATAACCCTAGACCAACATAAGATCCTAATACACAAAGTAGGTCTTTTTCCACCATAATTATTAGATCAAAACCCTTCCCTATCGATAATAACCCAAGAAAATAGGTTCTACGGATCGAATAACAAATTCGGGGTGCTAAAACCTTAACTTTAGCATCAAGAATGATAAAAATTGTCAAGAACTCGTCTAGTGTCGCCTCCTTAGCCCTAAAAGTCTAAAAATACCAAGTATGATCGTTTAGGGGTTTATTAGATACTTTAAATCGCATCTGGACCGCTACAGGGGACCCATCCTGCTACTCCGGCGCCGCTCCAGCGGCCATAATCCCGCTCCAATGCCCTTGACGGAGATAAAATGTAGCCATTCACGAAAAGATCATTTCCAGGAGTTCTACTTGGCCGAATTAGATTCCGCAAAGTGGTACGGGTTCCTTATCGTATTACCTATCCACTCAACTAATAAAATTACCAATTACATATCTCATGCATTATTATATTTCCCTAAACCTTAATGCATTCGATTTTAGCCAAATTTGGACTAGGTTGGAAAATTTCAAGTTACTACCAAAACGTTTTCTGGCCCTAATTTTTTCTTCATTTACTTTTCCATAACAAAGTAATCACGTCATTACAATAGACACCAATTTACCCATCACTCATCTCGGAGTTATTAACTAGGAAAAACTTGGGTAAATTAAAGGCAGAGTAGTATCTGAAACGTCGAATCACTAAAGATACTTGTCTCACATGCCATTCTTACTGAATCTCATTACCCTATAAGGGTTTAACATCAAGAACCTCAAACCAACCAATAAAATACCTACATGTACTCCCTTATAATTGCCTCAATGAACTGATCTCAACACTCAAGTGATAAATATTGTTGTATATAAACTTAACTAATCAACAAATCGAATCCCAATAACCACTAAAGTTGATCTTACACATGTCTGCAACATGTTATCTAGGACTTTGACACAAACATCAAGACGAATCCTTTTTTCACATAGTCATGATAAAATCCTCATCAAAACTTTCCACAATTAGAGGTGAACCTTAACCAACCACCGCACGCTCATGATACTCAAACAATCATAGTTCTTTACAACATCAGTATCCCAAAACATAAATTTCCATAAGCTTAAGTTATAAATATTTCAATCATATACTCCTTGGGAGATATGTCCAAACATATAATTGAACCAACAAACCATCTCACAACACTATCGAAATGCTAGATTTTGTAATTATAGATTATCGCTTAAGAAAAAGTTGAATTGGATTCCATGATCCCCATATTCAACCACACATAATCAATACTTGAAATTGACGAACAGATAAAAATCAAGATCGTCGGACAACCATCAATACACAAGGTAGCTCTTCTATAATTTCTCATAAGCAAGGTGGTACAAGTAGAACAATTAAAATACTTTAACAACTCCAAGACCATACCACATAAGTCATCTGAATTAACCAGGTCTTTCAAAATATTCCCACTCAGCCAACAGAGCATCGCATGATCATTACAACTGATCCACCACTAGGGACCATCCGTAAAATGGAAAACACATGTGAGCCTAGCTAGTTCATCATACTCACAACCATGTACAAAACAAAATACATGGTCACAAAGAATTTATCGAATAACACAAAAAGTTTTCCTATGAAGAGTCGATACCAGTCATTTCCATTCACTTGGCACCACATACTCTTCACATCTTTCCATTGAAGCTCACACTCTCAATACTATTCACCCTCACAGACACTCCAATCATTTACCTTACTCTAAGCAAACACTTTTAAAATTAAAACCTTTCTCAGATACTGTAGAGATCAAAAGTAATAAACTTTACAACTCAAACCAAATGTAAGTCTTTATAAATGCTCAATACATGATACAAGTTACCATTCCACACCTTTGAAAATTCATACCTTAATGAATATATCACCACAAATATAGATTTATAATGAAAACTCAAAATTGTAAATTCAACTGTATAACACAATCCCTTTATCTATCAACATTAGTTTATACCTCGAAGATTTTTATGAATTCATGGATCTTTGATTATCATTGATCGTATCCATATCGATCTTACAATATCCTATGCTAAGATTCAATTGTACTCATTAGTAAACTCAAAACAAAAACAAAGAACATATCCTCACACTCGAGCTAATGTTTGTACACTTCTTTCTCAAGTCTTCTTTCAATAGTTTTTAACCAATATGATAGACTTATGACTCTATTACCATAGCCACATCATCATGAAATAAAACATGTGTCTTTGAACTTAATTATTTATGCCATATATCTCTTTAGCCTTTGAAATCGACACGATATCCTTGATCTCGCCCCTCTCTAAAGGATGCACTCATCTCACTACTTTTCTTCATTTTGAATCTAAATCTTTTAAATTATATTCGAATGGTGTCCCGCCATCTCTTAAAACATTCCATATGACCACGTTATTCACCAAATATTGGAAAACTACAACCATATATACTCGTAAGTCATAATTTACTACACCAAGTTTGCTTAGCCAAATTCTTATTATATAGTTGCATCTCGTCACCATCTACTACGAACTCTTATTACCATTAGGTTCATTCATCCCTTAATATCACTACAATTCACAATTATCATAGACATAACCCTCAAACTCCGGTATACTCATCAAATTCAAATGACTAACATAGTATTTGTATGCACTTTCTACAAAATTTCATTGCCTTCACCCAAGTATACTCAATGAGACTTTCTTTATCCATAAGCTTATTATTTTTGTATCAATCCACTCCCTTATGGCTTAAGATAAAATTATGAGTCCTTATACCACCCTATTTCTTCTTAACAACAAGACAAGAGCACCCCACGGGAAAAACTAGGGTAGATGAAACCTTTATCAAGAAGCCCTTGGACTTGAGGTTTGAAGCCCTCTAAATTCAAACACCATAGGAATAGACTCAACAGATGGGTATTTGACCTCAACATCCCGAATATAAGCTAATTACGCCAAACAATACTTCCCTACCGTTTCCTAGTCCGAATAAAGGATATGATCTTAGCTACCTTAGGCTTGTACACAACTTAAAACTCTAATCTTTCCCTACCGGGGATATCTAGAGTTACCATCTTGGCATCACAATTAATCCTAGTATAATATGGGAACAACTAAGTCATGCCTAAGATTATATTGAGTCTGTCATATCGAACATGACCAAATTAACCAAAACCTGAGAATCGACCACACTATAGGACAACACCATACACATGGGTGACTATGATTGACTCCTCAACTAAGGTAGAAACATGAATTAGGGGATCAAGTTTATCACAAACCACATCAAAAACCCAAGGCAATTGAACTGACACATATGAATTAGTATAATCCGGATCAACAACACATTAGTCATCCGGTCACAACAATTTTAGCACCTGTGATCACTACATCTGACCCTTATATTCCCAGGTTTTCCACAATTTTAACAGACCTTATAACTTATATTCAGGTGTTGAACACGGAGGTACAAGTCGGGGTCCATAATTATGAATACGAATGTAGGGAAAATATGGAGGGGTTCTCATTCTTTCGTCCAGCTTTAGCGGAATAAATTTTCGTTGTAGCGGCTCTGTCGGGACCAGAACCCAGGCCGAAAAATTTCTTGGGGTTTTTCTAGCTTATCTAATTTCACCAAGTACCCAACTTTAATTATCACCTTTAGAATATTCCCTATGGCTAGGACAATAATTAGTTACCCGAGTCAATCTTAACGAAACACGTTCCACAATTTCCTTTACGTTGCATTCAACACAACAACTGACTCGTTCCAAGGATACACCAAAACATTCACACAATTATCAGTTGGTCGCAACACACATCAAAATTTCTCTTTTACAAAATACATCATAATTTATCTAGCCCCTTGCGCCTAATCTCATGACAATATTCCTTCAACAAGTCCCATGACACTCAAGCGGTTACAATTGGCACACTTCAAAAATTTAGAACAACACATTGCACATATCACATTGAGTCAAGTAATATTGGGTATCTAATCATATCAAACCATTCAAGTAATTCACCATTTACAATCATAGTTAATTTCAGACAACTAGAAGCACATATTAACCGTTCCAAGTTACAATTCACAGATAAGTTAAAAATTTAATTAATTTAGTTCGTTCCATAAATGACCATCTATCATACCTTATACGATCCCTAAGGCTAGATACCAAAGGGAAATCTCTTAGTTTCAATTAACTTGCTTTTGTTCCATCTAGTTCACTTTGTTGAGATATCAATTGAAATCAGGAGATACTGATTGGATTGATCTCATATAAAAAGTGATAATAATAGCTAGCGGCCCCACAAAACTTCTATTTTTAATCATAGAACTTGGTCGAACGCAATTATTAATCACCTCAATTTTTATCTTATGGTAAATATACCTTATATCATTCTTAGAGAAAACCGATGCACCTTGCAATTGGTCAAAAATGTCATATATCTGAGGCAATGGCTACTTATTTCGAATGGTAACCCTATTCGACTGTGGGTAGTCTATACACATCCTCTTTTGCTAGTTATGGTGATACCACTATTATTGCTCTAGTTCGAACCATAGAGTGAAGAAGAAAAATGTACCAATTTGTAGCACCCAGATACCAATTGGATTCAAGTCATAGCACGAAGGAGTAGAAAAAAGTGATTTTTTCCTAAAGTCCTATAGCCTCTCGAATAAAAGTACAGATGTCATTTTGTAGTTCCGCAAGACTCTACTAGACTTGTTTTGATACAATGAGATAAATGAACCTAGGCTGTGATAAAAACTTTCACAACCCAAACTGTCGTAATTGACACCTATACTAACCATCTGGTGGAAGAACCACTAGTACAACCCAAACGAAGCAACTAAACCAAAACTAAGACAATTAAGTTACAAAAACAAATTTAATTACCTCTACAAATGTGGAATGAAATACCTAGAATCATAAAGTCAATGTACCAAAACTCTACGAAAGACAAATCTATGAACAAGGGTTACAATCTCAAAACTAACAACAACTTAACCAATAGTGTGAGTACAAAAATAGTTGACTTAAACAAAGAGAACACAAGGCAGACCAGAAGAAATAACTCTCCCTTGAATTTGAAATGTTCATTGATCTTCTAAACGAAATCCTTCAATACCCACCGGAAGATGTTTGTACTCGACAAAAATAATAGCAAGTGCAGAATCAATACACAACCATGTTATATTTGTGAGATCACGTGGCTATCCCAATAAATGAGACACATGTAAGTAACCACAACATTATAAAACAAGCATATACCAAACATAAAGAAAATCATCATCATTCACATTAACGAACAATATCACAATCCTCAACAATATACAATGAAATCATTTTAGAGCAACGAAAAGTCTTTCAATGCCAATCATCATAAGATATGAACGTAATCATCACAAGTAGATAAAAAACACAATTCAGTGGTTCTTTCACAGAACCCAATTCAATAGTCCTCTCATAGAACCCACACCCTAACTGTTAGCTTGCCAGAATGTGTCAATCCGATCCAATTTCTTTGCCAAAATGTGTAAATCGATCCCATACTTGTGCCAGAAAATGGCAACCTAATCCAATACTTATGTTGAAATTTGGCAATCCGATCCAAGTTAGCTTTCCAGAACGTGCAAATCTAATTCCTATGCACACACCACAATCACAATCACAAATACAACATAAGGATCATAGAACAAGAGGTGATTCATGACCTACAATAATTCAATTATGCTCATTTACAATTAGGGTGATCAATAATTCTATATTCACATATATACATGCATTATAACGAAGAAATTACAAACATATATCACACCAACATGAAATCACAACCATCACATACCCCGAATTCAAGCTTGAATCTCCTAAGGCACTTGAATCTTCCCTTTCTAGATTATTTCCCCTTGTTCTAGCACTACAACAATTAATATATGCAAGGATCAATAATTAAAGGTCTAATTATTTGGATTATATCAAACCCAATATCCCTAGACCAACACAAGATCCTAATACCCATAATTAGGGATTTTTCTACCATAATTATTAGATCAAAACCCTTGTACATCGATAATAACCTAAGAAAATATGCTCTACGGATCGAAAAATGGATTCGGGGTGTTAAAAGCTTACCTATAACCTCATGAATGGTGAAGAACTACCAAGAACTCGTCTGGGGTTGCTTCCTTAGTCCTAAAAGTGAAAAAATACCAATTATTGTCGTTCATGGTTTATTAGCGACTTTAAGTAGCGTCTTGAGCGCTACAATGGACCCATCCCGCTCCAACGACACCACTCCAGCGGGCTAGAATCCCGCTCCAGCGGCCTCGATGGAGACAAAATGTAACCATTCACGAAATAACATTTTCGAAAATTCTACACGCCCGAATTCGATTCTATATAGTGGGACAAGTTCCTTATCGTCTTAGATATCCACTCATGTAATTAAATTCCCAATTACATTTTACATTTATTACTATACTTCCCTATACCTTAAAGGCTCTTATTCATCCAAATTTGGACTAGGTTGGAAAATTCCAAGTTACTAGGAAAAAGTTTTCTAGCCTCACTTCTTTCTTCATTGACTTTTCCATAACGACAGAATCATGTCGTTACACCTTCACCAACAAGATCAAACAAAAGTTCAAGTAATCAACCAACTGAACTATTACAATTTATTCTAATCCATACTAAGTTAATAGTCAGATGTTTTTTTGTAGTTCAAAAAAGTGAATTTTTCAAGGTTCCAGGTAATTCTTAGTAGGATTTTTTGTTTCCTTATTTATCCTTTCTTTTAATGATGTTATTAATTACTTTACATTTGTTTAGAGAATAGTTTAGGAATAATAATTAAAAATAGTCTTTAATATTTGCCCTTAAATATTTTTGTTTAAGAAGAGAGTTATATCCTAGCAATTCACTTAATATATAGGCTAGAGGAAGTACCATTTATTTCCCCAATATATTTGTCAAAATATTCAATTAATTATATTCAAAGAATGATTGTAGCTTTTAATTATTGCTCTTTAAGGAATGGGAGAGGTGTGTACCAACTCACACATGAAGCGAGTATAAAAGTTTTTGAATACCAAAAAAACCCTTATTACACCTTTTGCATTACACAAGGTTTTAGGGTTTTGATTTTTCCTTTTCCTTGTTTTTGAATTTTGAATTTTTCATGTTCTACTAGGATTAGAAGGACAACGACTTAAGTCATGTCTTTAATCTCTTAAGTATGTTCTCAAATTCAGCCAGAGCTTTCTGCTACTTCATATACTGATCATGAAACTTCTTTGAAAACTTTGATATTAACTCTCCAAGTGAAAGGTTACTTGGAGATGAAGGATTACCATACCTTTGTCTAGTTGAAACCTCTAAAAATTGATGAATCATCCATGGAATTCCAAGTCCCAAGCTGTTCTTGAGCTTCACCAAAAATGGGGGTTTGTAGGGAAAATTGGTTTTGGAGGGAAAGTTTTTTTTTTGTGAGCATAGGATTGGGAAATGAGTTGGTCACGTTTTAAATCAGTTATATACACCCAAAAATAGGTAAATAAATCAATTCGGATCAGGTTAGTACGTGGGGTGAATTTCCCGTTCACCTCTTAATAAAATAGTGCGCAAGGCAGCAGTTGCAGGCCACCATCGACGGCCACCATCGACGGCGAGTAGGTCCATCGATGGGCCATCTATCGATTCAGTAGATTGGACATTGTCCTGTTCTTTGGTTGAGCCTTGCCCAGTCTAAGTGTCCATCAACAACACCTCACCAATGGGCCGTTCGTCAACCAATTAGGCATTGTTTGGTTCAGTCGATTGACACTGCCAAGGCAGTGTCTCTATAGCCCTTGGGTCCTTCTTGTGGGCCCTTGAGAAGTCGTACCTGGGCGTTTCCAACATAAATACAAACCTTAACAAGTTGTATACCTTCCACATCAGTTTCACCCAAAACAATTACACGTAACACGTCCAAACATGCTAGGCCCCATCGAGACACATATGTGTATGTCTCAAGGCTATCTTTCGAACGTCTTCAACGTTCTTGGACGTTTGACGTTCAAACTTCACGAAATTTCATATACTGATTATAAACATCACTATAACTCATTTTAAGACTTCATAAGCTCATGGCATGCAAATATAAGCACGTATAGACACATGAGGCACATAGGTGACTAGTCATCGAATGACTTGGTCGTCCATTAACGTTTGACTTCCAAATCACTTCAAACTATACACACTGCCTCAATACCATAATATAAGCGATTTTAGGACCTTAGGCCCTAATGACTAACATGTTAGGCTCTAGAAACCCTAACTAATTTTGAGGGTCTTACAATATCCCTCACTTGGGAACATTCGTCCTCGAATGACACTTAGAACACTTTAATCACAACAAGGACTTCAATGCATCATAGAGAAGTTCATCACATTCATAACATAATCACATAGAAGTCAATGCACCAAACTTACAAGGAACACAACTTGAAATCATTTTAGCACTCAATGCACACAAGCGAGCAAAACTTTTATTCACTCACTCTTTAATGCATCAAACAGAAAGGCTCTTATCAAGTTCATAGGAGGAACATCCTTCTTGTAATCATAAAATGGTCATTACATTTCAATTTATTAAGATCTCATATTGCAACCATCTCTAAGTTACACTTTGGGCAGATTCCAACAACACTCAAGAAATAATTAGGCCCTCATACTTCAATGCACATAGACTTGAGTTAATTGAATCAACAAAGATCTTTATTAGTTAGACCTAGTGCATGAAGGTCATACTCAACCATACCATGCTTATTCATGCTTAAGGAGGAATGTCCTTCTCCTCAACGCACTTACATGTATCATGAGCTCACACCCCAGCAAATGCACAAAGGTCATCTTTACTGTAACATGGGAATTTCTCAACTTTTTAAACCAAGATATGCTCATGTTTTCTTCCTAGTGAAGTCTAAATGGTAGGTCACACCAAGTACATCACAACAATTAGGAAACCATTTTACAAAATGTCAATTTCTAACATACTACTCGCCTTCACATTAAACATGATTTGGAAAAAATAACACAAATCACAGGCACACACATGAACACTTAGCTACACATGCTCTCACTTTTCAAGAGTGAGCCTACAAACATGTTTTCCAAGTCATAAAAGCCACATAGTCTTAAAGAGAGTCCACACTTTTCATTATGAGGCTAAACATTACACCTCACAAGTGACTACAACCAGGTTTCTTACCTTACCTCATGAAGTCAAATTTACAATTAGCATGTTAAGATGCACAATACACATGAGAAAACATGGATTTTATTCAAATTCCCATTTATGCACTTTGGAATCTTCCCAATATCTTTAAGGTAATGTCAATCAATACAGAAAAAACATATAAAGTTCACGCAATTCATACTTTATGCAAAACTCTATTCATGAACAAGCTAACTAAGAATTCATTAGTTTCAAGTTCAAGAAAAAATAGAAGTACAAGGTAGATAGTATCTACAACCTTACTACTCCATCACCATCTCCCACTTAGGGTAAACCAATTAAGAGAAAATTAACCCAATTTTCAAGAGGATCTTAGCTTGACAACCATCGTTTTCATCAATTAAGAGTGATTACCACTTTAGAAGGAATTACAGTAAGTCAACCAAGGCATTCTAAACTTTATCACCTAGGCAAATTTTATCCCCAATCATCAAGTTAAGTCATACTACTCAACCACATAAGGTTTTCATACAATACAATAGACACCAAGTTCATACAACATTATGGGAAAACAATAAGGAGACTTAGCCATAAAATTTCTTCTTTTTATTTGGACATTACAGTAAGGTGACTTCTAGGTCACTAAAACCCAGATCATCACCCTACCAAGACAAGCATAATACCTTCACACTTAGGATCAAGTCTATACAAAAGACTCCAATCCATACTAAGTAACTTATGAAGGACCACATATATACAAGGGAAATATTGAACACTTTTAGGCACATATTCTTAGGATAGCATGCTTTCATAGGTAGTCACTAAGCATTTCAAGCTCAAATCATAATATTAGGCTACCATCATGTATAACCATATAGTACCACATCATTCCAAAAGAAACTCATTTTAACCAAAATAATATATGCTTTAACTATATCACTATATTCATTTTTCAACATAACATGCTATTTCCCAATAAGTCTCATACATAGCCACAAATGACATCTCATCATTAAAACAAGCCAACATTCATCTTCACACATACTCATCAAACCATAAACCAAGTTAAGCATTAACTCACCTTTTCTCCCTCAAGCATATAAGATACCATCTCATCCAAGCAATCACATCTAAAAGACCATCGGACAAGAAAACATAAGAGAGAGATCTTATAGAGTTATATTCTATGGAAAGATATCAGAATAATGAAGAAGGGAAACTCTATCGTCCTATAGCCTCCCGTACCATTGGATGTGTCGCGACTCAGCACCGATGATACGAGACTCTACTAGACCTTGCAATATGAGACTTCTTGGACCCTAAACCACTTTAAAAACCTCATGCAATGATACCATGTTTGTCACATCCGGGGAGCACCCCATAGAAGTAACATGGCATATTGAACTCTCGGAGGTCTTATTCAAGCCCATAGTTATCATTTATCGCATTATCGTAGTAAATTTAGCTGAAAATTTATAACTTTTCATAGCACATCATATGCTAGAAACATCACTTCATATATATAAAATATCATATTAAATACTTAGACCTTAATTCTCTTTGCCTACTTAGACTCAACAAAATTAGAGTACATTAGGGACACGGCCTGTAAATCATAAGATATAAGTACTAAAATATATACTTTACAGTAAACCATAATTTATGAGATCCTTTGAACTTAAAGACTCCTTTCCTTGAGCCTGGAAATCACATATCAAGCTCCTCAATCATATAGACATCATTTAAGCATCCATTACCAACACTTTGTGTAAATAGTAGAAAAGAATGGGATTAGTACAAGAATGCACTAAGTATGGCAACCATGCAAAAACATGCATTTAAAAAGGGACATTTTCTTGAAATCATACTTCATGCCTTTTTGAGTAAATCTTCATAAAACCTTGATACAATAGCATTCATATCATTTACATACTTCATATAGATATATTCAAAGGCCATACATTATATAAAATCACATATAGAATTTAAGCCATATTTGAGGACACTTTACAATGAGCTCTTTTCACATTACAGTGAATCCTTTTCTTTTAACACATCAACTTCCTAAGTAACCTTTTAGTGATACTTTGTGCAATGCATCACCTTAATGTCACAAATAAAGCATACATATAACCTACATAAGCCAACACATATCACCATGAAAGCATAATACAGCATAGACACATTTAAGTCAAGACATATTGGCTTTAGACTAAGCTACATCAATTTACACATATATTTACCTCTTTTCATACTCATCATTATAAGACCTTGTTAATGACCCAAATCTTAGTCTACTAGTGCAATGTACATGTCAAGCCCCATAACATCACACATACTTAGTAAACTCATCATGAGACCACAAACCTTAAAATTCAATTCATACATCAACATATTAGGTGAAGACAATTTCATTCATGTCCACAACCTTCATCATATAGTCATTAAGACCAACATTAACCATGTACATCATGACCACTTCATATAGGCTCATACCATGCATTTCATCACAACAAGTAGAGAATTACTACAATGTCATTCATAAAGACATAATCATAATCATACACATTAGGTCACCTACCTAGGACTTCCTAAGTAGATACTTGTGTGATGTCTAGATGGGTTCATTACTTCCACATATCCTAAGTAACCTCCCTTAAGTACTCCTAGTTAGGGTCCTAGCTAGTTATTTACTTCCATTGTCCATTTTACTTTAGGGAAACTATAGCCTTAACCCACACTAAGATCAGGTGCTAAACATGGAATTTGGTGTCATCCCCTCACACAAAAAGAGGGCATCTTACTTCCCAAGGTAAGACATTAGTATCATGCTAGCATTTTAGGTGATATCACTTGCTAGATCCTATGTGGCAACATAGTTTATGGAACTTGGGGGCCATCATGGAAACTTCTCTCTACACCCTTTTTGGGTTATGAGGCTATCCACCCGATGAGGACCGTTAGTTGACCCTTTAGCCTTCCCTCTTTAGGAAGGTGCCACCCCCTCATCTACAAGTTCACTCGGTGCTAAGCTAAGTTCCCTTTATTGAAAAGTCTTTATTATTATCTATTTATAAAACATAGGCTTAGGATAGTCATCCCCTCATATGCTTAGCTCATAGGTCATAGATGAGAGTTAATCAACCTAAATCATCTGAGAAATCCTTTCACATGGACATAGCATATGTATTAGCACTATCTAGTTAAGGATATACTTGAGCACACCTTTCAAGGCTCCTCTATTGACTAGATCATCATTCATGTGTGTGTGTGTATACATATATGTGAGCAAACCTTTCACATAAAACATTAAAACCACACATGTTCATATATCAAATGAATGAGTCTATAGGTATAACTATATGAGCAATCCTTTCATATAACCCATTAAGACACTATGCACATTCATACTTCTATCATATCATATAAATCATACTCATAATATGACGATACATTAATTTTCATGTACATAGAAACCAAACCTAGGATCTATCCTATCAATGTACACATGTGCAATGCATAGGCAAGGTCCCATACCCTTGCCCATACTAGTACACCTATCAAGTCATCCTAGTTGAGGAAACACATATCGTACTTTCATACACATAAACTTAACATGCATAGTAGTAGACACTAGTGAATATGAGAACTACCTTTCATTTAGACACCATGACCAATACTACTTGTAAACATGCATGTTAATTGAGGGTGTGTGTGAGTTGGTCAACATGATCACATAATGGCTATCAACAACACATTGAGGCAGCCACCACCTTGAGACCATATTACACTTTCAAGTATAGACCACACAACACAATTTAGTATAGGAGATATGACAATCTTCACATTACATTCAAGAGTCCTAACCTTATCTATTCACACCTTCACATAGGGGTACATAGGTAGGGGATTACCAACCATTAACACTTCATAAATGGCAGCACCTACACATGATATTACATAACCATTTACATGCTCATAACAATAGTAACATAACCTAGGTTCACAACTAAAGTAGAAGACTAGGCACAAGTTACACATAAAGTGATCATCATAACCACTCATTCACCTCCTAAACAATGGGAATTAGCATAGCAGGATCCTCCTAAACAATGTGAATTAGCGTAGCAGGACCTTCCTAAACAATGGAAATTAGCGTAGCAGAACCCTCATAAACAAGAGGAAGTAGATTAGCAGGACCCTCCTACACAATGAGAATTAGAGTAGCAGGACCCTCCTAAACAACATAAACTAGATTAGCAGGACCCTCCTAAACAATGGGAATTTGCGTAGCAGGACCCTCTTAAGCAATGGGAATTAGCGTAGCAGGACCCTCCTATACAATGGGAATAAGCATAGCAGGACTCTCCTATACAATGGGAACTAGAATAGAAGGATCCTCCTAAACAATGGGAATAAAAGTAACAGGACCCTCCTAAACAATGAGAATTATCATAGCTTGACCTTCCTTAACATGGAAATTAGCATAGTAGGACCCTCTTAAACAATGGGAAGTAGATTAGCAAGAACCTCCTAAACAATGGGAAGTAGATTAGCAGAATTCTCCTAAGCAATGGGAATTATATTAGCAACATCCTGCCAAACAATAGGAACTAGAATAGCAGAACCCTCCTAAACAATGAGAATTAGAGTAGAAAGATCCTTCTAAACAATGGGAATTAGCGTAGCATGACCCTCCTAAACAATGAGAATTATCGTAGCAGGACCCTCCTAAACAATGCGAATTATCGTAGCTGGACACTCCTAAACAATGGGAAGTAGATTAGCAGGACCCTTCTAGAACAATGGGAAGTAGGTTAGCAGGACCCTCCTAAACAATGAGAATTAGAGTAGCAACAACCTCCGAAACAATGAGAATTAGCTTAGCAGGACCCTTTTAAACAATAGGAATTAGAGTAGCAGGACCCTCCTAAACAATGAGAATTAGCGTAGCAGGACCCTCCTAAACAATGAGAATTGGCGTAGCAGGACCCGCCTGAATAATGAGAAGTAGTATTAACAGGACCCTCCTGGAAAATGGGAATAGCAGGACCCTCTTATATAGTGGAATTCGATCACTTCCTCCTAGGATAAACACTTCCTAGTCTGAGACATTATTTTTTTTCTCCTAGAATAAACACTTCCTAGTCTGAGACGTTATTTTTATTTTATCCTAGGAAAAACACTTTATAGTCCGAGTTAATATTTTTATTTGCTAATAACTCACAAATTATTTCCAGTGAAAAGTGGGGCAAAAACTTTGTTTATTTTTTTTCGTTTGTGATGGTTTTCAGGTTTTTTAAGTGAACCATGGATATGAAATTCAAGAACACAGTTTCAACTTTTCTTAAAATATTCAATCCCATGATAGCCCGAATGAGTTTATTTTTATGCATGTAGCAGCTTGACTTCCTCAGATTTGTTTCTATTCAGCTTATGATCAAGATAACATGCAACCATTCAAGGATATATTCAAATTGTCATTTCAAAGAGTTTCAAAAACGCAATCTAAGTGACAAGTTAAGCATAGGATCCATTAAAGATCAAGATACTCACCAATATTAAGGTGATATCTCAAAGTCAAGACTTAAGTGAAGACTCAAGAGAAGCTACATAAATAAGAGCTTGTACTTTTATTTTCTTTTTGACTATTAGCTTTTATTTTTTTATGTAAGGATAAGAGCCGCGACTTGAAGCCTCGATAGAACCTTACTTAACTTCCAACTCATCACATCATCTCCTTGAACTACACGTGACCTGATTCCCTTATAAATCGGAATATGTAGGCCCTAATTCTTCAATTCATGTACATATCAAGATTGTTTTTGAACGGTTTGAATCTTCTCTAAGGATATCATTATCATGTACTCATGAGAATCCCAACTTTATGATCCCTGAAGAGATAAGGACATATCCTTTAGTAATGTTGATAACCATAACATCTTTAAAAAATTAATACAAGGTAGTGCGCTATACGACACAATATGACTGTTAACGAAGAAAATTTTCTCAAGATTTTTTGTATCCAAGATTTACGTACACGCTGCTCTTACATATTATCATTCCTTTATATATACCTAATAAATATAAAAAATGACCCCACTTTCATTATAGAGTTACATAGCTTAACTCATATTCTATTGTGATCTCATTTTTCATATTAGATGTTGGTACATCATTTGATGTTGTATTCCAGTATTCCATCAACCTCATATAATATTTCCCACCAATAACAATTGAATCTTCTACATAAGATAATTTAGGAAGAGCACTTCCAAGAATTTGATTGAGATGAGTAAACCTCAAATAATTGAATTGGCTGATCCAGAGGAGGGACTGAAGTGACAATGTGATAATACAATTAAATATTATCTTGAGGATCGAATGCAAAAGCAATAACTTCAACAAACCCACGATAATATTGATGAAGAGGAATAAGTTTCCAATCTTCAATTACATTATAACAATCAGAATAATACTCACACCCTTGACAAAAGAATAACCCATCGATAGAACTTAGAACTTTGACATTTTTGGAGAATGATATAAAGAAAATAACATGAGACTCTATTCACGTAACTATAAAAAAATAAAAGAAAATAGGATTACATTGAAATCCTCATTCGATATTTATTAAAAGTAGAGCGAAAATATATTACAAGTTGTTCTTTGCTTGTATGATAATAATGAACTAATATCTAATGATTCCCTTCTTTGAGCATTCCCCTGAATATCACTGATTTAGCGGGAAGGAAAGAAACTATATTTTTTGTGACACATATTTGATTTCATGTCCTTTCTTTAAATGTAGTATGAGGGTAATTTAGATTCTTCTTGCCATTCCTGTTGATAAGCAACAATCTTCAACTCATTCTCTGAAAACATGTAATTCCAATATCCTTTTTGGGAACCTGCATATTTTCATTCATAACTAAAATTGTATCTTTACAAATAGTGTGGTTATCCAATTCCTTAGAGCTATTAGTCATGTCGTACTTTTAAAATTTCATTTATTTTTTATAATTCGCAAGAAATTGAGTTGCTAAAAGTATGAAGAAAGGGGCAATTGATTGCAAAATCATAATGACAAAGAGAAAATTGTGCATGTTGGAAGCCACTGTAATACTACATTCCTTATAAACTATTTACCGTACAAAATAGACTTTTCAACCAATATTCAATAGTTCTAATGAACACGGTGGGGAAAATAGTCGCACTTTATTGTGCATATATAGATTTGTGGTCTATATATTAAGTAATGAAATACCTCTGAGCATGAGTTTTAAAAATGTTAAGAGTTCCCATTTTCCTTCTTTGACTACATTGACGCTATCAGCGAATTGATACACTTTTACCAGTGTTTGAATGTTGAATTTAGTGTCAACATTTGATCTTCATTGCAAAATCTTAGCAACAAATAAGCTAAGTTTTAGTTCATCAGTAATCAAACACATTAAAGCTAAGTATCATTTTTGATATAAACTGTAGTAGTTATTTATAAAACAGAATGACATTTAAAATTCAATTATTTTTGTGCTTTTGGAGAAAAGTTTGAAATCCTAAAAAGGGTCTAAATCTATTTCCACTATAAATAAAAAGGCTCTCTTCATTGTAAATTAACCATTCAATAGAAATAAAATGACGTTTTTCTTCTCTTTCTACTTTATTCTTCTTCGGTGTTTTTCATCATGTTGAAGTAATTTTCTTTGGTGGTTTATTTCTCTTTGGTAAGACTTAAAATTACAATATATATTTTCGTCAATTTCTATTGTGAAAATGTAAAATCTCGAAAACAAGACATAGAAAAGAATTGAAGAAAACTTACCTGAAGCAGTGAACCACACCAGGGTTCACGGACCTTTATAGTGTCTACGATCCGTTGACCTCTCAGTGGTATAAAGTTCAACTCTACTAGGACCACACCTCAGATCATCGGACCCTTCACGGGCCATGAGCTAAACAATGGACCGTAGTAATGTTCATGAGGACATAGTCAATATCCCCCACAACATGTTCTGTAGAACTTCACCCCTAAGTGAGGACCATGAGGACCTTTACAGTCCGTGGTCATTCAAACTGATCCTAGGGTGGGCCATGGATGCTTAACCAGTATAACCCAAGACCTGAGCCTCCAAACGTCAGAACAAGTGAGGACCACGGGGACCTTCACATTCCATGGTCTTCCACATGGTTCGTGGTAGGGGCTCGTGGACAAGACCCTAGAACCCTCAGACCTTCAAACCAAGAGAGGACCACACGACTCTAAACATATCGAAAATAGACAACCACATTCCATTTCATTTTACATATATCGAAAATAGACTACCATTGTCTCACACGACCATCTAAACATAATAGTACAAGATTTGGGATGTAGCCCTTACATCATCAATGGTGAGGTATCATTCTTTCAAGACTAGTGACATGTTTATCTTACAAATTTTCTTCTTTTGTTTCAGTTTGGTTAATCTAGTTGGGTCATGTCTCAATATTTCAAGTTAACTTTAGAGGCTTATTTCAGACATAGTTAGATTTAGCTTAGTATTTGAGTTTTATATTTCTCTTGTATTAAACATTTACATTTGATATATTTACATATACTATATGCGTATTACCCATCATTTCAGATTTATTTATGATTAGCTTCTGCATCATTTATTATTAGTCTTTGTATGCTCCTGTCATGCTAGTCGGGTTAGCTTGGGGTCACTTGTGATCCAAACTCCCGTGTCCGTGTCTCGGGGGCAGTTCGGGTCGTGATAAAAAAGATCGGTCCTTTCACGAAGAATTGCAACTAGGCTTTTACTGACCGAAATAATTTCTGACCATGATTTCTTGTAGTAAATGCATGATATATTTGATTTGAAGAATATATTGTAATCCCACTATCTAAGAAACGTATTATCTTGTCCATTAATATAGAAAAATCACCTCTCTTCCTACTTTTTGAATGAATGTTACTAGGGCTTGAATTATTTCTTGCATATAAGGAATTCAAACTCTTTACTTTTTGATGTAGTGTGGGTGGATTGAATAAATAAAATGCTATTGGTATGCCTGATATTTGATGTGTTGACATTCCATTCTCTAGCAGTGCGAGCATATAAGTCACTATAGGTTCTATGCAATGTTGTGTTGTTCATTATATATTCCTAAGATACTTAGAAAATAAACATTGGAGAACTTGGTAAGAAAAAACCAAGTTTAATGATTATTTTCAAAATTAGAAAATGGAAATCGGTAGAAAATATATAATCAGAAAAATAAAAATATATTATTTTGCAACCGAACATGCATCCTAGGCATGATTTTATCCTTTGGTTAGCATCTTGGAGCAGGCTAGCTACAGCAGAATGATTAAAGAAGTTTGGTATACAAGTCCGCCAGGAATGTAGCAACTGTGCAGTTGCTGCTGCAGCTTTTGTTCACCTTTTTTTTTAGTATCCTGAAACTAAAGCATTGATTCAAATGGTTGGGAATTAATTGGCAAAGAGGAAGCTGTCAGGTTGAGCTAGAATGGGCTAATAAGTGGGCAAGAAAGAGTAATGGGACTGGTGCAAATGGTTGTCTGTTTGCAATTATGGGGTATATTATATGGAAAGAAAGGAATACTATTAGGTTCCAGGCATTTTCATACCAATGTTATAGAGTTTGCAAGGAAATTGTCTTATACATTCATGTTTGAGGAAGAGATCTAATGAAGTGCAAGGGCGTTGAAGAAGATTGATCAAGTACCATGATGTCTGCATCTTTTCTTTTAAGGGACCTAACTTAGCTATGTTTTTTTACTTGTTTCAATGTTCTGTATGGTTATTAATTTGATGTAGATTGATATGGTAGGAATATGAGAAGTAGGTGGTCAGCACATACTTGGTTTTATAATTGCACACTTTTTTGGTATTAATAAATATTTTGTTTCACCAAAAAAAAAGATTATGTTTTCCACATAAACAAGCACGTAAATGGTAAAGGCAGAATTGTGGAAAATAAATAAAGAGGAATCTGATTGAGACTTCGCAAAGCCAATAATTACAAAATAAATCTTGATCTCAGTGTACCATGTACGTGGTGCTTATTTCAATCCATAAATGGCTTTGTTGAGCTTTCAGACATGCGAGGAGTAATGTGGATCCTCAAAACCATTTGGTTATCGCATATAAAACTCCTCTTCTAGGCGACCTTGAAAAGATGCATTGTTCACATCTAGTTGATGCATGGGCCTGTTGCGTTTGGTAGCAATAGAAAGAACTAAACAGAGAGTAGTTGGCTTGACCACCGAGCTGAACGTCGAATGATAGTCTAGTCCAACGCATTGTGTAAATCCTCTGGCAACCAGACAATCCTTAAACATGTCAATCAAATCATCAGGACAATTCTCTATACAAAATATCAACTTACAATCAACCACATTCATTGAAGGACTGAATGGAACCAATTCCCATATCCGGTTCCTTATAACTTCAGCATCAATTTTTGATTTCATAATTGTTCTCCAATGATGATGAGGGGGGTCTTGTCTATATGTTCAGTGAAGTTTTTTTTTTAAGACTATTGGTCTTAGAACGTGTGATCATGGGATGAGGATTTGATGGGGTGGCCACTGGAACTTGCGGGGCAGATTTGTTGGAAATAACTGTGGGCTTTAAATTAAGGGGATGGGGTGGTAAAGTCTGTGTGGAAGATTGTAAGTGAGGGATTTGTCAATGGTAAGTGTGTAAGGGGCGGTTTGAGGAAGGTTCAGAGTCTAATGGGATAGGTGTTTTGGGTTCAGGGGATGAATGAGACTAGTAGAGTATGGAAATCAGAGGCATTGATGGATGAATTTAAATAGGCAAATAAGATTGAGAATTACCTGAGTTGATGGAGGCGCCATGGGTTTTAGAGGAGGGCGAGTGTGCAGGCGTGGGAAAGGACACAATTGGATCCGGAAGCTGTTGAAAAACATGTGAATCCAAATATTTATCCTTTAAAGGTTGTTCCACAAAACAATTTTCCCAAGAAAAATCTATTGTGTTTTTATTTTTAATGTTCGAGAGGAAAATTTTCTTCTAAAAATAGAACATCTATGGACAATTAAACTTTGGACCTCACTGGATCAAAACATCGGTGGCAATAATATTTATTTGAAAATCCTAAATAAACACATGGAGTTGAACGAGGCTGTAATTTAATCTTATCATAAGATGTAAGCCACTGATAACATAGACAACTGAAAACCTTAATAGAATCATATTTGGGGGCATGTTGAAAAAAAAATCATATCGACACTTATCTTTTAAAGTTGGAGTGGTCAGTCTATTTATAAGATAGACTGCTTAATGACAAGAAAACTCAAAAAGGATGATGGTAACTAAGCTTGATGTAATAAAGTTTTTGTAGTCTCAATAACATGTCTATGTCGGATTAAATTCACCATCACCATCAATGTACAAGGAATTTTTTTTTGTTTGAAATCACTTTTCAAGCTATGGATACAAACTGTGGAAAATGATCAGAACTTATTTTTTTTTTATTTCAGTGTACAACCACATGTATTCAGAGCACTGATCAACGAATAAAACATAATATATCTTTTTATCAATTATAACAAGTGAAGGACCCCATAACTCACTATAAAAGAATCTGTAACGGCCTTTAAAATTGCAAAGAATTTTCAGAAAATTGCTACCTATTCATTTTATTTGAATAAAATGAATTACAACTTGAAATTGTTCTAGAATGACAAACAAAAATGGAAAACTTATGCAGAAGTTTATTCAAAACATGTTGATAAGGATGTCTTTTGTATCGATGCCATAGGTTGAGAGGAACAACTATATTACACTAAGGAGAATTTTGTGTGCTGCCTGGTGGCCACTCATACAGCCCATATTTGTTCACACAGCGTAGAAGAGCAACCACCGTATTCAAATCCTTTACAAAATAATGAAAAGGAAAATATTCAATGGACGTCAGATTATCTTGACAAAATTTGGAAACAGAAATAAGGTTTCTTTTTATGGTAGTAGAACACAAAGTGTTGAGTCATTTAAAATCATAGGTCGATACACTTATGTTAGCGTTACCGGTGTGAGTAATTTGAATGGTGTTACCATTTCCCATTGTTATCTCTTAAGTGTTGGGTTTTAGCAAAGTGTGAATGGGAAATGAGAAGAGAAAATGAAAAAGTGGAGGAACCAATTTTGGAGGAAAAATGAAAAGTCATTGCAAAGTACAAATGAAAAGTCATTTTTCTCATATTTGTAGAAGAAAGGAAATTGTATTGTTCCTGGTAAAGAGCTTTATTCAAACTTGTTAAGTCACTTTATGGACAAAAACATGAACCGAAACAATGACATGCAAAGTTTGACCAAACCATGTTGTCAAATTGATTTAAGATCAATGAATGTGATAATTTTGTTTAGATTAAATATACTCCGAATCAGGAAGTCATTGTATGCCTATATGAGGATGACATGTTGATAATGAGCAAAGAAAGTTTGCTCGCTAGTAAGTTTGATAAGAAAGATCTAGGAGTTGTTGATTTGATATTGGGAATTAAGATTCTCAAAACACCTAACGGTTTGGCATTGTCTCAATCTCATAATATCCAAAAGGTACATAAAAAGTTCAAGTACTTGAATTTCAAAAGGGCAATGACCCCAATGGATGTGAACTTTCATCTTGCTAAGAATAAATGGGAAAGTCAGTCTCAATTGGATTATGCTAGAGTATTGAGAAGTTTGATGCATGTCATGAATTGTACAAGACCATACATAGCATGAGCTATAAGTAAACTGAGTCGATACACAATTAATCTAAATTATTGGTTGGCAATGAAGAGAGTTTTGGGGTACTTAGATGACACTCAAAACTATGCCTTGCATTATAACTGATATCCAACAATTCTTTATGGATATAATGATGCAAATTGGATTAGTGGGTCTAGTGAAATGAAATCCACGAGTTGATACATTTTCAGTGTTGATGGAGGAGCAATATCTTGGAAATCTTCCAAACAAACATGTATAGCTCGCTCTACAATGGAGTCTAAATTCATCGCCTTAGACAAGGTAGGTGAAGAAGTTGAATGGATCTGGAATTTCTCAGAATATATTCCATTTTGGCCCAACCAATGGTCTCTATATGCATACACTGTGATAGTCAAGCTGCAATAAGAGGGGCTGGAAGTACTATGTATAACGAGAAGTCTTGTCACATAAGACGAAAACATAACTCTGCTAGACAACTAATCTCTAGTAGAGTTATCACAATTGACTATTTAAAGTCAAAGGATAATGTGTCGGATCCACTTAAAAAAGGCATAACTAGAGGGGGAGTTCAGAGATCATCGACGGGAAATTTTAAAGGACAGCCTACTTATCCAGATGTGATTAACCCTTATTTACAAGACACACAAGTTTTTCATGCATGTGTTTTGATAATACTCATTCCCCATGCATGTGGGGGATTGTTGGGTTTTAGAGAAGTATGAATGGAAAATGAGAAGAAAAAGTGAAAAGTGAGGAAACCAATTTTGGAGGGAAAATTAAAAGTCATTGCAAAGTGCAAATGAAAAGTAATTTCTTCTATATAGGTAGAAGAAAGGAAATTGTTGCCATTATATTAGAAAAAACATCCTTTATTTCTTACAAGGTTTAGAAGAAGATACCAACTCGCGCCGTCGTCGCCGCTCTCTCGGACTCGGACTCAACTTCAATTTTGGCTTCAGATTTTTATTTGTCAAATGATGTTATTGATTGCTAATATTTTTTAAACAAAATTTATTTTATCAATTTAATCTATCTTGTTAATTCATTTCTTGATTTCACATGTTATTTAAATAACATAATTAGTTTGGAGAAAAAGAATTTATTTGAAATGTGCGTGTAACGGTAATAATGGTCTGAACGGACCTGTTACTTCCGAAAAGTCGTTACTCTTCCCAAAAGACACAACGATCTAGAAAAAAATGGGTTTGAACAGATTTACTTGAACATGCGCGTTCTTTGCTGAAAATGACAATAAATAAGATGTTTTTTTCCTTTTTTTAAACACCGAATTCTTTTTCCTCTCTGCATACATTTTTATCTTAAAACAAAATTGTCGATCGACTGAGTGTGTGTGTTCTCTTGTTACAGTTCTTGCGTTCACTGAAGTTATTGAAATTTGAGGTACCACTACTTCTGTAATAGGTTAATCCCTTTTATCTTGAGAGAAATTAATCAGCAACCTCGGGTATAGTGATGGGGATTAAATTTGATAAGCAAACACAGTGATTTCTATGGACTCAGATTACATTATGTCTATTTCATCTTTTTTTTTGTTTCTGTATTTTATTGACCAACCTAAATACATTAAATGACATTCAGTACCATGGTAATCATGCATAGTAGCTAAACTCTGATAATCAGAAGCAATGTGGTCAGTTGTCCCACTATCAACTATCCAAGGGGCTTCCTGTTGGTTAAAGCGAGCAGCAAAGTTGGTTCGGGCTTACAAATGGTAGTGCAAACAAGGACGACAAACTTTAGCTGATTGTCCTAGACGATCACAAAGTTGGAAACAAAGGTTTCTATCATGTTGTTATTTATTTTTGCGTAAAACGCCATGGTTGATTATTGGTAGCATTATTGCCATGATGCCCATTGTTGTTATTGGCGTTGTTCCGGGAGGAGTTGTAGATGCTTGTTGTGCTATGGCAACGATGATTGTAGGTGGCTGTGGTTTCCTACTCTCTTCATGCTAGAGTAAAAGCTCATGGTCGAGCAACTTTTCATATGATTGTTTTGTATGAGATTGTGGAACCACTTGCACGAATAGCGGCAGAAAGTTCATGAAATTCAGATCCAACTCCACTAAGAATTTGAACACTCAGTTCTGGATTAGATACAAGTGCCCTAGTAGTTGCAAGTTCATCACAACGTGATCTAACTTTATGGAGATAATCAGAATTTGTACGGGTATATTTGGTTACACGGGCAAACTAAAGATTCTTGTTTGGGACTTCTGTGCATAAGGACTGTGCACAACGTCCCAAGCAGCTTTGGCGGAGTCAACATCGCCCACAGTGGATGTGACCGTTGGTTCAACAGAGGCCAAGATAACAATTTGGATCAATTGATCTAGACGAAACCAAACAAGATATACAAGATTTCTGATATCTTGATAGTTTTTAGAGTGTGTGAGGGGGAGTAGGAATGGATCTATCGAGATATCCAAAGATAATGGCCACGCATAAGCATCGATGCTTGAGCTTTCCGCAAAGAGAAATTGTGGCAAAAAGCTAATTTGATTGGCAATTGCGTGACATATTTGAACTGGACAATCGCGACATTGTTGTTAGCATCAGATTTGAGTACAGAAATATTAGGGGCCAGTGCAATTGATTGGAGCATGAAGAATAGAGAAGGTACTCATGAGATTGAATAATAGCAAAAGTACTCTTGTGAGTTATGGATGTTCATACACTATAAAGAGTTAGACGATATTAGAAAATGAATCAATTTTATTATTGATTTATGTTATGTGGTATATAAAGGTCTATTCCGTGCTGATACAAAGTACTAATATATTCAAAGTCGGTGTATGATAACAATAAGAGATAATGTAGGTTAACTGAAGTGATAGAGATGGTCTCTAATTCTAAAAATTGGTAAAACAACTAAGACAAGAATATGTTAAAACGTTGATAGAATATTTAGTCGTTATTACAATATTCTCTGGTCTGGAAAGCCTCTCCTATCTACATTAAAAGGATAGGCACTATATTTATGTCTAGATAGTCAGTCAAGCAATACTAAAACAAGACTATTAAGGTAACTTAAAGATAACAAAGAATTAATTCAAAAACCTTTAATATTCAACAATCTATTCAAAGCTACAGCCCCAAAACAAGGGTGTTGAGCCACTAATTTCTAAAAGAAGAAAGAAGATGATGAAAATAACCCTAAAAAGTATTGACACATTTATACTTGGTGCCCTATTATTTATCCCTGAAATAATTATTTATATGGACTATTTATAGATATAGAAAACCCTAAATAAAACAATTAAGTCCAACTTAAACTAGGAAACCAAAACAAAGTGGAATTTGACTTCCGTGTGAACAGTGGTCGTCCCAGTGGTAAATTCTCTTTGCCGCATTCAGAATCAGCCTCATGGCAATTATGCCACATAAACTTTATAAGTTTTTGATCTTTGTACGTTTGAATGAATTTATTTTTATATTAAATTTATTTCATTAAGATATCTACTTGATTTCCTTCTTAAACATTCTCTCTTTAGTTCGTTTTAACTCCAAAGTTCTATAATTTTACACCAATTTACTCCTACAAATAAAATACACTATTAAACACAATTCGTAAAATCCATGCTGAAAAAGGACAAGTATAAATAATAAATGTGAGGCAAATAATGATTACAAATATTTTTTATTGGCCTCACATCAATGTATCCATATCAACGACCTGCCTATCTTGTCCACAATGTCAAAGCCCTCAATCAACAACATATTAGCAAAAAAATTATTAAATGTTGTGAAGAATTCAGTCGAAGTTTATGCTCTTTTAGCTGAAATAATAGACAAACTATATGAAAGGCTTAAAGTGGCTTGATGTGTGAATCCTTTGCCAGACAAGAATCTAGACACTCAATCCAAATGGTATAACCCCAACAAAATTTGTGACAACCATTCCGGGAGGAAGGGACATACGACAAAATTTCATGATCTCAACTATTATATTGTGCCAGAAAATTGTATGAACCTGAGAATTGCATTATGTCTGAGATTTCATTTTGCCCGAGGATTGCATGCGCTTGAGATTGCATTGTTCCATAGAATTGCGTTGTGTGTGAGAATTGAATGGTGCCCGATAATTTCATATGCCCGAGAATTGTGTTGTGCCTTAGAATTGCATGTGCCTATGATTTTATTGTTCCCAAGAATATCTTTTGCCTGACATTGATTTGTTCACGAGAATAGTATCTGCCCAATATTGCATTGGGACCAAGGATTATACTGAGCCCAAAATTAAATTAAGCTTGTGTATTATTGTAGCCACTTTTGACTCATGTTCTGGGAATCACATGGTGCTCAAAGAAATACATCCTTACGAAGTTCCTTTCAAATAAAAGACATCATATATATATTTCGGTGTTTATCTGATATATATTTGCTCTAATCACATTGCTTAGTAATATTAAAAGCTACAGATTTGCAGAGAATGATATTGCAGGCTAAATCAATCTAACTCTCAGCTACAATTATCAGGCTTACATATTTATTGTAATAAAGACCCTCTTAATTCTTTTTTAATCGTTTACCATTTTTCATCTGATCCTTTATTTAATCTTGAAGTCTCTCTGTCATGCTCTCTCGCTGCTCTAATCTTATCTGTTCAAGCATTATCAATCCAATTCAAATATTATAGCATGATTTCTATGTACAAATTATAATTGTTCTTTCTCGATCTGCTTGTGATTTCTATGTACAAATTCTTATGCATGTTTACTTTATATGAAAAATTACTAGGTGCTATGAAGTTATTAGCATGAACAATATGAGTTATTTTTATGATCTTAAGCATGCTTTCTTTGTGATTTTCAGATTTCTTGAAATTGATCAAGAATGTAAAGATATCTCTACGTTATCGTCTGTTACCATATCTTTGATTTTAGCATTGTTAGATTTTCTAATTCTTGGTTTTGCTATGTTAATTGATATTTGACAAATTTTCCCAATTCTTTTGCTAATTATTTAGTTTGAGTAGTATTCCCTCAATTGATTCTTCTTACTGTGCAAATTTCATTGCCTTGGTATGCTTCTTGATCTATATGGTAATAGAATAGAGGTCAGAATCTTACTACAAATCGAGCTATGAATATATTTTGTGGTTCTTGTTAAAGGTAAACATTACTGAATTATTTTGCTTTTTCTTGTTAATTGATAGCAGTTACCTTATTTAAAGATGAGTTGATTCTTACATAGTATTTATGTAAAGGTTGTATTCGATTAAGGTAAAATGAAGAATTTTGCTGATTTTATGCTCTTTTGTTTAAGAGGGGAAAATATCCAATTCCTTTCCTTTTCGTGCTATATGTGGAATCTTTTATATCTTTCTCCCTATTTAGTCACTTTGTTTTCTAAGAATTAGTCGTAAAATTGTATGTATTGACCCTTACTTGGTCGGTAATTATTTTATCGCTTAAATAATCTTATGTTATCTTTGCTACCATTAATTATTACATCCTTTCCTAAAGTAATTGAATACAAATTCTTGCTTACATGAATTTTATACAATATTGATACTAAATGGTTCTCTCTTGCCTTGTATACATTTAAAGACTCTTAAATGTTGTAAACTTGGTAAATTTCTCCTAAATAAAGAAGCGTCGACATATTTGGTTTCCTTCTTAATAAGGAAAAAAGTGTAATGGGATTAATGCATTCTTTTTCCTTGTGGTTGTGCCTCTATTTATTATAAAATAAATCCTTTATTCTCATTATTTCCACGACTCCAACACGCACACATTCTAGCAATTAGCAAAAACACTCTCTAGTATCTAAATGAAATATTTCGGGGATAATCTAAGGGGACGGAATATACATGCTAATTGTTTTGTTTTATGATATTTTTTACATTTGATTGTTAAAAAAATCTGTTTGTATCACTTAGCAATAAAATCAGGTAAATGTGTTATAATAACAGACCTAAATTCAAGCCTTCATTCGTCTGTAATTTCATTCTACTTTTACTCTAAAATAAATCAGCATGTAATAAATTAAATTTTGCGCCCCATGCTAAAATTTGAAAAAATGCTTATGTGATATTATTCATGCTTTCTTATGCATATATATTTGTCTAAAACCGGTTAATTTTGTCAGCGTGTAAGATTGAGTAATTGTTCGCCTAATGATTCTTATATATGTAACAAGGCTAGATACAATGCCTAGAAGATTTTATTTTTCCGAACTTTATTAAGTGCTCAATAATCCGTTTCATGAGTTCAAAACCATTCCTATAGGATCAATTATTTTCATATGTTATTTGGCATAAAACCATGCATATACATTAAATTATTTTTATCTTATTCTTCTCCTAGAAAATCATGTCCGTAGAATTTAATGAATATGTTTCAACATGTTGATCAATCAAGTCTAATTAATCGTAGCATGTGAATAACCAGTGTTAGTAATGATAAACTTAGGAATCATGCCTATAGGATTTTCATTAATAAGATTGATAATAGAATTGTAGTATGTCAATCAATCAAGTCTTGAATATTGGTTGAATAATTGTTTTCTTGTTATTCACCTAGAAAATTGTCTATGTACGTTGAATAATATTTATCTTATTATTTGCCTAGAAAACTATGTATGTAGGATTTAAAGAATAAGATTGAACATGTTGATCAATCAAGTCTTGAGTTAATTGTAGCATGTTAATAACCAGTCTTAATAATGACATATTTTCACTTAGAATTTATGCATATAGGAGTTTCATTCATAAGATCGATAATAAAATGTACATGTTAATCAATTGGTGGTCTTAATATTTTTAAATGTTAATCTATTTTAAAATTGATTTGCCCAGTAAATATTCTCTTTGATTTATTTCTGCATTTTTGGTACTAATTTTCAACTTAATGCAATTAATTATTGAATGATAATCAGAACTTTTTTTGAAATTAAGTTTTGTTGTCCGAATTAAATCCTGCCTGAAATATTTTAGTTTTTCATTATAAATAACTAGAAGGGATTCTGGCTTGTCGTAGTACACCGTCTTGGGCATTTGTTGATCATACCATCTTTTCGTAGTATACCGTCTTGGGCATTTGTTGATTAATTTTATCCAACTTGAATTAATATGTTTGTGAAGTAAACGTTAAGTTTTCCCAATTGATTGATCTCAGAAACATATAGAAATTAAAGTTATTAAAATGTTCTTTACTATATATAGCTACAAGCTTGAAAGTGAGCAAGTAAACAAAAGTAAATGTGTGTCATAAATTTATTCTCTTTGTAGTCCATGTGATCAAGAACATTGGAAGATGAAATAAGTTAATTCAACTGGGTTGGATAGTTTCCTAGGTAATATAGGGTCCCTGAGAGATATGTAACCCCTTATGTATAGAAATGTATCAACAAAATTAAAAAGTGATCTTTATAGAGCCGTGGTTAAAATGTCTTTGTTGTATGTGGGGGAGTGTTATCCAGTCAAGAACTCCATGTTAAGAAGTTGCATGTTGTAATAATGAGCTAGGATGTTGTAGTAGTGAGATGTTGAGATGGATATGTGGGTATACAAAGAGTGATAAAATTATCAATGAGGATATTTAGGATAAGGAAAGAGTGACCTCCATGGTGGACAAGATGAGGGAAATAAGGTTGAGATAATTTGTACATGTGAAAAGAAGATGCACAAATGCCCTAGTGAGATGATGCACAAATGTCCAAGTTAGGGGATTTTAATGGTTGACTATATTATATATTAGGAGAGGTAAAGGTAGATTGAAAAATTATATGGGCGAGGTATTACTAGTCCGGGAATTATTCATTACATGGAAAGATTTCTATTTTGTATGAAGAGCATATAGTATTTAAAGAGATTATGGAAATCAAAGAACCAATACAAAAGATTATGATGTTTTAGTTACTCAATATAGGAAAAGATGTTGTTATGTGTTAGGATTTTTAAATCGTAGTACGAATGTATGATGTCCATGTTATTAAGGGTATTTATGTATTTTCTTAATTTAGTCAACCCTAGTAGTATATAATAGGATTAGTACTATTGTGGTAGATAATATTTTTCGGTGACTACTCTAGTAGGTGGGTTTTATGCATTGTATCTTTTTCTCTCTATTGTATATTTCTTAAATATAATTTTGGTAACTTTATATATGTGCGAGTCGAATTTAATGATGTAATAACTTTTTCAAATTAGGAAGTTTCTCTTTAATTACTTCGAAAAAGGAATTATTTTCTTTCTTCTTTATCTTTGATAGGCATTTTCATTCTTCTTTTTAATTAATTAGAAATACCTAGAATGTCTGAATGATTTCAAATCTGAAATTTTGGTTCATTTGGTATAGCTTTGAACTAGTTTTGAGTAAACATATTTAGATCTGATTCGAGAAAGAACATGATGATTTTAGAAATAGCCAGATTCGTGAAAATTATGAAGTGGATGTATTAAATTCCTCTTCTTATCGTTGAAATTTTGAGGATATTTTGTGTATTTATAGGGGACTTCCAACTAGATTTTGCCAAATAAATTGAGAAAAAAAATGTGAGAATCTTGAAGAACAATGCTTAAATTCCAGAAATTTCAGAAATAACCAAATATGTGTTGTGACTACTTTGTTGTCTAGGTTTAACACTGAGTCTTCTAGTTCATGTTAAATTGTGTTATATCAAATTCGTGGATGTATCTTTGGTTCAGTTATTGGAGATACTTTGTAATATAAAATTGAGAACACGGTAAAACAGAAGAGTCCCAAATAGAGAAAGAAGGAGAAAATCATACATTTTGGGAGGACAAATTAGGGTGGGTAGAAGGTCATAATCAATCCAAAAACTGAATTCCTACTAATGTGCACTATATATGTGAATCTGGTGGTCTGTCTTGAACTCATACGATTTTCAACTTTGATACATTTGAGAGTCAACCCTACTCTCTTCTTCAATTTTTTAGAAAAGCTTTCCGAGTATCAATGAAGGCTTCTCCAACACTTTGAAGCATATAGAAGGGTTGTCTCCGAAATGTAACCAAATTGAAAACCCTACGAGTGCAAGAAAAACCACAAGATTCACATATATAGTTAACATTTATAGGAATTTGGGTTTCAGATTGGTTGGGAACATCGACCCACTGAAATTTATCCTCGGGATATTTATGATATCTGCCTTCTTGAGGTATATGGGACTCTTCTGTTTTACGGTGATCTCATTTTGGTAAAAGTTAATACAACAATTTCGGTAGATTCTTTGAAAATTTAGTGATGTCAATGAGTCAAATGGTATCCTCAGAGCCTTTCACTCCAATGAAATGAATAAGAGAGAACATAATGAAATAAGGTAGCGAATATTGAAAACTAAAGACATTAAAAAGAAGATGACATTTTAAAAGAAGTTAGGGAGTGTCTACAAGAAACAATAAAAGATAGTTAAAAAATAAAAATGATTTTTCACAATAAAGAATGAAAACAACGAAGGCAAATAAGAGGAAACAAGATGATATAAGAGTATAGCTACATAGTATGACTAAGAAGTTTTCTTATTCAAAGACTTAACCTTTTAAATGATTGTTTTTCACAAGAGCAACCCGCTGCCAAAAGGGTAACCCGCTTCTTTAACTGAGAACTTTAATCCTTTCAGGGAATAAACCAAGGGAAGGAAGGGGGAATCCATTCACACAATGGTCCAGAGATAAGAATTTAGGATCTTATTGGAAATCCACATGCACAATTTTATAAAAGTAGCCTGAATGTTTCTGCAATGAAATAGTTTGTTGGTATGCTACTAAGGGACTAACTATCCAATGATTCCATTCATTGGACACTGCCTGAAACTTAATCAATCATTTACCAGGAAGGAAAGTCAATACATGTTTCATTGCCACATCTTTGAACGCAATGTCTTCTCTCCTAGTGTAGTCTGCAGGTAATTTAGATTCCTCATTGCATTCCTGCTTATAAGCAACTGCATTAATGTAATCCTATGGAACCTCCAATCAAAGTCAAAAGAGGTATTGTAACCATATGAAAGATATATATACCTATCAATTAGAAAATTACAAGTCAAACTCATACTAGTTGGTATCACTCGCATTAAACATTTATTTCTACTCCTCTCTATTTAGGTTAGGCACTTTCAACATGTTCATTTACAAAGGCTCATTTAAATAGTGTTTTCCTTTTTTTTTTTTTGCTAGATGTTGATGAATACACTATTTAAATGAGCCTTTGTAAGTGAACATGTTTAAAGTGCCCGCCCTAAATAGAGAGGAGTAGAAATATATGTTTCATGGGAATGACACCAACTAGTATGAGTTTGAGTTGTAATTATCTACTTGATATATATATATATATATATATATATATATATATATATATATATCTTTCATCTGATTACAACACCTCTTTTGTGTTGGATTGCAGGTTCCAAAGGACGACTTTCAGGTTGTTGCTTATAAGCGTGAATGGAATGAGGAATCTAAATTACGTACAGACTAAATTAGGAGAGAAGAAATGAAGATCAAAGATGTGGTTATGAAACATGTATTACCTTTCTTTCCTGGTAAATCATCGATGAAATTTCTAGCAGTGTCCAATTAATGGAATCATTGGATAGTTAGTCCATTAGTAGCATACCAACAAAGTATACCAACAAAGTCTTCTCTCTGGACCATTCAGCGAATGCAATCCCCCATGCTTCCCTTGGTTTCTTGCCTGAAAGGAGTAAGAGAAAACCATGATTATTTGTTTTGTACATATTCTTAAAAAGAAGAGGATCATAAAAAGGACAAGTTAGAAATGAAGAAATTCATGAATCAACGAATCAAATAAGGATGAGACTACTTTTTCATGTGAGAAAGAAATCTTTATTATATAAAATAAAGATAAAGATTGTTCATTATGTACTTATAAAGGTAAAAAAAACTTATCCCAACCATTTAGTTATTTCAAATAACTTGTCAGAGACTTCAGTATGAAATTTAAACAATCTCTAGTGAGGTTGCTTTGTATTAATATGCAAATAGAGTGTGACCATACACTTGTTGCTTATGGTTGTGGAGCTAAAATTGTCATTGATTGTGATCTTAAATTTTTTGAATTAAGTGTTATATGAAGTATGGAGAAAAATATGGTACAAAGTGTTTTCTTATATTCTTGTGATAAAGGTGAATTTATTTCTTCTTTAGCTACTAAGAATACTATGACCATCTCCAACCCACCTCTATTTTACTCTCCAAATAAATGGGCACTCCAACCCACCTCTAAATCACCCTCTTTTATCCATTTATTGAGAGGTGAATAGTAGTTCTCCAATTATTGGAGAACTACTATTCACACTCTCTATTTCACTTTTTCATTATTATATTATTATTTCTATTACTTTTTAATTAACATATTATTTTTTATATAATTTCATTAAATAAATATCTAATATTCATAATTCTTTTTTAAATGTTATATAATATTTTTTAATATATACTACTTTAATTTTAAATTAATAGTATTTTAATTTTTTTTCTAATTTTCATCTGTAATAAAATTTTATTTTATTATTAATTTTCATTTTAAAGAATACAAAAAATTAAAATGGCAAGATGAAAATTTTATTTTAAAAATACAATACATGATATGATAATTTAAATACAAGGCAACAATACAACACATAACATAATAACTTAAATACAAAATAACAATACAATATATTACATAATAATTTAACAAGATAACAATACAATACATTATATAATAATTAATCAATCACAATAATATTTTAGTAATCCGGTAGGTCTTTTCCAGATCTAGCACTATTTGGAATAAAATTAGGATATGATATCGAAAATTGTTGCGATTGTGGTTGTGATTGCGGTTGTGATTGTCGATTTCTTTTTTCAACTATTCGTTGTTGTTCTCATTGCACGTAATCATGAACATTTGGATCACTAATAGTTTGTCAATGCACCAATTCAAGATGTTGTAGAGGCTCCAACTCCAACGATAGAAGTGGTGGTCGATGAAATCTACTTTTTGAACAATTTTTAGATAGATATAAAAAAATTAAGGACAAAAATTCTCATTTTGATCTCCGTAATGCATTAATCGAGCATTTATGAGAGCAACTTAATGATTTTAAAAATTGAGTGTTCATGTAATTGTATGTCACTTTTATTTGAATTTGCCTTCCTAATTTACGTATTAATATTTTCTGTTATGTTATTTAAAATTGATGATAAAATATAATTTCATATCAAATTAAAAATTCTATAAGGTAATTATTTTGGGGAAAACAAATAAAGGATTTATATTATGAAATAAGTTAATAAGAAAAAATAGGAATAATACTATAATATTGAGGAGAGAGAAAAAAATTCCTTTTTAGAGAGTAAAGTAGAGAATTGGGTTGGAGTTGATTGTCTGGAAAAATGAGAACTCTATATTTAGAGAGTAAAATAGAGGATTGGGTTGGAGATCCCCTAAATATGTGATTAGCGATAAATGTCTCTTTCTTAGTGAAATTTATTGTTACAATTCTTTATCATTTAAGGACATGAATGCATTTTGTGACAGTCCTCTTAAAATTGAGCGTAAAATTGTAGTAATATGCTTTTTAGCCTAAAGAATGTCAAAATATAAAAATATTTTTACAATCTTTTATTTTTTTTTAAAAATTTAAGAAGGTTCGAAAAGTGATCTTTTTTGTAGATATGTGATTCTTTTTGTGAGTTGTCCTAATGTTTATAGTGTTATTCTCATAAATCGTAATTTAAAAATTGACTTTAAAGTGTGAACACTTTGATCAGAGTAATTCATTCCCTTTTAATTAGTGTTCACATGATAAAAGTAATCGGAATACATTGCATGCAATTGACGCAATGTCGATCTTTTACACTCTCAAGATGATATTTTAATTGCATTATATTTTAGTTTAAAAACTTCTTTTGAGATGTACTAAAAAAGAATTATAGTGTATATCAGATGTTGAGTCCACTTTATTTAATACTTATGAATACTTACCGTTAGCTCCTTTTATTAATGAGCTTTATTATCAACTATTTAAGATTTGTATAGAATGTTTTCACTATGCATAATAGTTCACACACTTCCATGAGATAATTCCTTCATTTTTTGTTGATAATATGGAAGCTAACAAAAACAATACACAAAACATTTCATGTAAATAATATTCACAAAAAAATGTCATTTCTTTTGTATCATTCTTAAGGATATATTCATTTTTAAATAAAATATAAATATGTTCACATTTTTTAATGAGTTGGAACTTCAAATTACGTCATCCGCTACGATGAAATTGTTTCTTTCTAATATGCTCCAAAGAAATTGTTTGTTTTTTGTTTTCATATTCCTAAGTTCTTGTTTGTTTTTAATTATCTCAATTACACTGCAGGTCAAGATAAGATTATATTCTTATAGGGGTATGCAATATTTGTTATCATTTCATTTTGTTGTGTTAATATTATTTTTTTATGTGTTCTTTAGAATGATTTCCCAATATTTGTGATGTTTCCATTACTTTTGTTTTCTCATTTTAAATTTGTTTTGATGTGCGTTCTTTAGTTGAGAATTTTATTAATTTTTTTTACCTCTACAAAAGATGGATGGAGGATTTCAACTATTGATATTTTTAATGAATATATTATTACTAGTTAAAGGGCACGCGCTTCGCGCGGTTAGAATATCCTTGTTCAAAATTTATTAGAATATAACTTTTCTTGTATTTTGATGTTATAGTATTTTTAGAGGTTATTCAATTCTAGTTTACAAATTTTTATATTAAAAAAATAGGCAAAATTACAAATCATAACATTATTTTCTCCTAGTTTACATAATTGTATAATAATATTATCAATTACTTTTAAAATATTAAATATTATATATATATATATATATATATATATATATATATAATAATGTGTTTATCAAGAGCAAAGGTCCCATAATCAAATGATATACCAATGAGTAATATGTAGTCATTACGCGTTTTGAAATTAACATGCAATCTTCTAAATTCTAAATTTGATATGTAAGATAGTTATGATAGTGTTTTGGGACTGAATTTTTGCACAAACAAAACATTAAGGATCCTTGAAAAGAATGAAACAGAAGTAAAGGGTAATGAGAAAAAAAATTGAAAAAAAGTACTTTGGTGTGAGAGAATAGTCCTCATTTTATATCATATAATTATGATTAATTGCTAGTTTTAATTCCTATCATTTGACTTCTATTTTTTTTACTCATATTAATATTAACATTATTATGACCCCAACAAAAAGTCATATAAATTATTAGGCTTGATCTCTTGGAGAAGAAAAGACTTCTTTGATGAATGTCGTACATTAATGTATTCTATAAGAAGTTATTTGTGAATCTGTTTAGTTAAATTTATATATAGTATGTACTAACAAATACTTATAATAAAAATTTATAGTATCATAAACAAAAAAGTTTAAAATATGTAGCCAAAAACAACAATTCATATCATATCATAAATTAATGACTGTAAAACACATAGCACGATCTGTAACAATAAATTGAAATAAAAAGAATGCGGAGTGTGTCCTTGTCAATGAGCTATTCACCAGGATTAAAGTACATAAATATTTAATTATGCAAAAGAAGAAGAAGAAGAAGAAGAAGAAGAATTTATGAATCAAATATTTAACTGTGCACAAGAAGAAGCAGAGAATTTTTTGTTATTTAAAAAGGAGAGGAAACCCCTCTATTTATAGACAAGAAATGGTAGTGTGAACAAATGCTAATTGTGTCTTACTGCAAAGGTCATAACTCTTTAGAAAAGTCACAACTTTTTGTAAAGGTCAAAAATATTTATAAATGTTACAACCTTTCATAAAAGTCACAACTCTTCATTAAAGTCAGAACTAATCATAAAAGTCATAACTTTTCATAAAAGTCACTACTTTTTCAAAAAAAGTTAATCAATTCTAGTTTACAATTTTCTATATTAAAATAAAAGGCAAAATAATAAATCATAACACTATTTTCTCCAAGTTTTCATAATTTCATTTTACCAAGGTTACATAGTGTCTTTAGTTAGATAGTCAAATAAATATTTTCTCAATTTTCTTCTTTGAAAACTTCGTTAGTATAACACTATCAATTACTTACAATATATATATATATATATATATATATATATATATATATATATATAACTAATGTGTTCATCAAAAGCAAAAGTTCCATAATCATATGATATACCAATAAGTAATACGTAATGATTATGTGTTATAAAATTAAAATGCAATCTTCTAAAATTCAATTTGACATGTAATATAGTTATGATAGTGTTTTGTAATTGAAGTAATTCACAAATAAAACATTACGGGTCCTTGAAAAGGATGAAAGAAAAGTAAGGGATAATGGAAAAAAGTTAAAAAAAAAGTATTTTGGTGTGAGAGAATAGTCATCATTGTGTATCATTTATATAATTATAATTAATTGCTTGTTTTCATTCTATCATTTGACTTCTTCTTTTTTACTCCTATTAATATTAAAATTATTATGACAACAATAATAACACATATAGTTTTATGCTTGATCTCTTGGAGAAGAAAATATTTCTTCGGAGAGTGTTGCAAATAAATGTATTATGTAAAAAGTTATTTCTGAATCCGCATAGATGAATTTACGTATAGTTTGTACTAAAAATAATTATAACAATTACTATATAGAAACATAAACAACAATGTTTAAAACATGTAGTCAAAAAAACATTAATATGATAAGTTGTAAAAAAAAACATACAAGAATCTGAACAATAGAATGAAACAAAAATAAAAATCGAGCCCACGAAATGCAGAGTGTCTCCTTTTCGGTGAGCAATTGTACGGGAGTAAAGTACACAAGTATTTTATTATGTAGATGTAGAAGAAGGTTTTTGAATCAAATATTTAACTGTTTAGATGAAGAAGAAATTCAGAATTTCTGTTATTTTAAAATGAAAGGAAACCCCTCTCACAATACATGCAAATCCCTCGGATATCATTTGTAGACAACAAAGGATAGTTTGAACAAATGTTAATTGTGTCTTACTGTAAATGTCACAACTCTTTGGAATAATCACAACTTTTTGGAAAGGTCACAACCTTTCATAAATGTTAAAACCTTTCATAAAAGTCATAACTCTTCATAAATGTTATAAATTATCAATAAAAGTCATAATTTTTCGTAAAAGTCACAACTTTTCATGAAAGTGAAAGGCTAATTTTGGAAATAAATAAATTAAAAGGGAATGCTTATATATATATATATATATATATATATATATATATATATATATATATATATATATATATATATATATGATATATGATTGTTTGGCCACTTAAAATCAACTAAAATAATAAACGTTGCACTATGTCATAACTTTTTGCGCTTTTATTAATGAATATATTGTTGTGTTGCCTTCTTAACTATTTGTGTGATACACACTTCACATGAGACCTTTAACTATTATTATGTTTGCAAGCATGCTAAATAACCTAATCTAGAGGTCAATAAGACATTTATGTTCTAAGTTCTCATCTAAACTGTTTCACCTGATGTTTAGCGGGCCTAATTAAAAACCTATATTATCTTCTAGTCTAAAACCTCCCTAGTAATAGTCCATTGTCTCTTGAACATTATGCAAAGACGCTACGCACCTTTTAGGATGCTATGGGTGTGAAAGGTAAGGTAGGGTAGTTAGGGCCTTTAACAAAGATGATGAAAGTTGACTCGAGCAAAATAAGATAAAACATTGGTTTTGTCTTTAAAGAATAATAAGTTGTGCGTTGATCCATAGAAGGGTGTTCGTTAAGGTTTTGAAGTCTCCCTTTCCTTTTTCATTAAATTTACTTCTAATTATAATTATTTTGGGTAGTAAATACATTAAAATTGTTTCTTATCTATATATTTCTGTATAACTTTGTCTTCTAGGTTATCTTATTTAATTGTATTATTTTTAATATTTTTTTTTGTTTATTTAGTCATATAGTTCTCATGCTTAACCAAATAGTAAATAAATGAAGTGAAATTAATTGCTACTTGTAACCCTCACAAAAATTGCATCAGGTACAACCGTGGCACAACTGTGGACGTCGAGAAATGCTTAACACCTTTTCCTAGAGGCAGTTTAAACCGTTAATCGATCTCTGGTTCGTAGAACCTTTAGTTAGATTAGTTATGTTTGATAGGTGTTGTAACAAACCATAATTTGTTAGGTGACGACTATTTATTTCAAAAAAGATCCACAAGAGTTGTTAGGTCGTGCACCGAAATTTGTTTTTAGAAGAACGTGGCGCGACAAATGCATAAGCATTCATAATGTTTTAAATTAAAACAATCAACTTAATCATCATAATCCTATTATTGATTCTCCTAACCTCTACCATTGGATTTTGAAGATCTCCATCAATTAAAATACCTTCTTCATTTCTATTTCTTGATACTCATGAGTATCACAACTTAAACCCGTCCTTCCAATGCCTTGGTACCTTCCATCTAGTATCCAGTATATAAGTTGTATTTATCGTACTTTTCTTGATAATCTTTACAAACTCTATGGACTTTCCAGTTAATAGCCGTACTCTTAGCTTAGGTTAACTCTTAACCCATGTACCACCACATCCCATCGCCCCTGACCTCTACTGAAGAAATGACCCTAGTCCACAATAATTATCCAAATCCATTAGAGAGATTTAACTAGAGAAGATGCAAATAAAATAGGAAGCTACTAAAACTATTGAATCAAGCGGAAAGTCTAAAACCAATTAACAAAAATACAAACCAGATAAAGACAAGAAATAATTCAGGGTATACACTAAATTAATTAAATACATACAACAAAATAATCATGAATAAATATTAATACTAAAATGACAAGGAGCAATGAATAGACAAAATTAGTAATCAAAGAGGGTAGACAAATAGTGTCGTTATCCAATTCCTCAGAGCTATAGTCATGTCGTACTTATAAAATTTCATTTATTTTTTATAATTCTCAAGAAATTGAGTTTTTAAAAATATGACAAAAGGGGAAATTGATTGCAAAACCCTAATGACAAAGAGAAAATCGTGCACGTTCGAAGCCACTGTAATACTACTTTCCTTATAAACTATTTACCGTACAAAATAGATTTTCCCCCCAATATACAATACTTCTAATGAACACACTGAGGAAAATAGTCACACTTTATTGTGTATATATAGATTTGTGGTCTATATATTTAGTAATGTAATACCTCTGAGCATGAGTTTTAAAAAAGTTAAGAGTTCCCATTTCTCTTCTTTAACTACATTGATGCTATCAACGAATTAATACACTTTTCCCAGTGTTTGAATATTGAATTTAGTGTCAACATTTGAGCGTCATTGCAAAATCTTAGCGACAAATAAGCTAAGTTTGAGTTCATCAGTAATCAAACACATTAAAGCTAAGTTTCAGTTTTGATATAAACCGTACTAGTTATTTATAAAACTGAATGACATTTAAAATTCAATTATTTTTGTGCTTTTGGAGAAAAGTTTGAAATACTAAAAAGGGTCTAAATCTATTTCACTATAAATGAAGAGGCTCTCTTCATTGTAAATTAACCATTCAAAAGAATTAAAATGACTTGTTTCTTCTCTCTCTACTTTATTCTTCTTCGGTGTATTCCATCATGTCGAAGTAATTTTCTTTGGTTGCTTATTTAATTTAAAATTACATTTTTTGTTTTCATCAATCTTTCATTGTAAAAATGTAACACCTCGGAAACAAGACCTAGAAAAGAATTGAACAAAACTTACCTGAAGCAGTGAACCACAGCAGGGTTCACGAACCGTTATAGGGTCTTCGATCTGTTGACCTCTCAGTTGTCGGGAGTTTAACTCTACTAGGATCGTACCACAGTTCACCAGACCCTTCACGGGCCATGAGGTGAACGATGGATCATGGTAATCTTCATAAGGACATACCAATAGTCCCCATAACATGTCCCGTAGAAGTTCACGCCTAAGTGAGGACGATGAGGACCTTTACAGTCCGTGGTCATTCACACGGATCCTAGGGTGGTCCATTGAGGCTTAACTATACCGCAAGACCTGAGCCTCCAAACCTCAAACCAAGTGAGGACCACGGGGACCTTCCCATTCCATGGTCTTCCACATGGGTCGTTGTAGGGGTTCGTGGACAAGACCCCATAACCCTCAGACCTCCGAACCAAGAGAGGACCACTGGGACATTTTTGGTCTGTGATCCCTCACACAGTCTGTGGTCCATCACACGATCCGTGCATGTTGTCGTGGTCGGAACGTCAGATTTTTTCAGTAGGGTTATTTCAGTCTTTTCCCCTATTTGTTGATCACCTAACCTATGTCGTTTAACCCCTTAAATACGTGTTTTTAGACGGTTTAAGCAAAGAAACATAACTAGATATTATCCTAGTCAAATCATTAAACAAAACTTAAAAAAATAGAAGCGAAAAAGGAGAAAGAGGTGAGCAAACCTAGTTCATCAAAGCAACAAGGTTCCATCAGTTCATGCCACAAAAGCGAAAGATTTCTCTGTGGAATTCATCACCATGTATGTGGGATTTTGCTAGTGGGTTCCTTTCACCCATTAGGTCCCTAGTTATCAGTTAGATTCTTCACTCCCTCAATATCATCTAGACCTAGGGTTTTTTGAATGATAGAATTGTTGGGTTTTTAACTAATAGAATTATTGAAATCAAATTATTATGTTATAACTCAATTTGTTGCATAAGTCTCAGAACCCTAGCTAAGTGTTTCTTTAGTTCATGAATTACCCATGCTAGGCCACATATTTCAGTTATTTCAGATACACATGCCTTAGTTTTAAATGTGTCATTATTTGTTTATTAATGTGCATTATCACTTTGCATGTCATTTTGATCTGTCCAGTATATCATAGAAATTCATTCATACTATGTTAATCACTTAATCTATTGAGAGTAGTATATATCGAGTTGGACTAGGGTCAGCTACTCATATTGTCCCAGAGCTATGAGCCACGTAGGTAGTAAGTCCCCATTGTGGGCATCGTTTTATTGATTGCGCATGTGTGCCTCTATACATTTGGTCGGGTATATTGGGTCATCTTTTTGGGACATATACATTCGAATCCACATTTAGCTAATGTTCTTTTGTTATCGGTTATTAGTAGCTCCCACAGTTCAGTCGGACTTAGTGGATTGAACATTTCAGTTTTGTCAGTATTCAGTCTTAGTTGGTTATGAATTGGTCATTGAATTCAATTCGCTCAGTATTCAGTATCTATATAATGTACACATTATGCTCTTGCTTTATTGCTTGTTCAGTTATATTATATTTCAGGTTTATTTAATCATTCATGCTAAGTACATTTCAAGTACTGACTCATACTCAATGCTACATCTTCTTGTGATGTAGGTTTAGGTCCCCAGAAGTCACAACATGCATATATCGGTTCCCGATCTTAAGTTCAGCAAAATCACTGGTGAATTCTCATTCTTCGAGGACTACTGACATGTCTACCTTACAACTTTGCATCTTTGTTTCAGTTTGCTCGATCTATTTGGGACATATCCATACATTTTAGTCAGATTTATAAGCTAATTTAAGAGATAGTTAGATTCAACTTAGTATTTGAGTTTGATATTTCTCTTGTATTAAACTCTTAGATTTTATATATTTAGTGTTAGTATATGGGAATTCCCCATTGTTTCATATTTAATTATTATTAGATTCCGCATCATTTATTATTATTCTTATTATTATCAGGTCATGCCAGTAGGTTTAGATCGGGGCCACTTGTGATCCTAGGTCTCATATACTCATCTAGGGTGTAGTTTGGGGTGTGACAAACATCATATCAGTGACCCAGGTTTAAGTATGCTAGGGTGTCGTAAAAGACGCAGTAGAGTCCTTTCATGGGTGTGAAGTTCACCACATCTAATGAGAGGGAGGCTACAAAGTGTAGTAGGAAAATTCTTCATCTTTCTTGTTACTCTTATCGTTCCTAAGGTCTGATCAAATTCCATTCTAACTGGAGTTTCTGCTTTTCATATTATGCCTCCTTGTAGAGTTAACACAAGGAATGAAAATGCCATGAACGAAAAAATGCAGCTTCTGAAGTCCCATATTATGAGAGTGAATTTGCCACAGTTCTTAAGATCACAGGTTGATTAGGATCCCAAAAATTTCATTGATAAGGTAAAGAAAATCTTTGAAATGATGCTAGTAACTTGGAATAATTATGTTTAGTTAGCATCGTATCAACTTCAAGATGTAGATCATATCTGGTATACTCAATGGGAGGATATCGGGGGTACACATCCTGCTCCTATTACTTGGGATTGCTCTATTGAGACCTTTGTTGATAGGTTTTCCCAAGATAAGGGTGGAAAAAACTGAGGAATATATGAACTTGAGGCAAGGTATCATGACAGTCCAAGAGTATGGGCTCAAGTTTACCCAACTCTGTAGGTATGCTACTGACATGGTTGATGATTCCAGGGCTCATATGAATAAGTTTCTTTATGGAGTGTCTAACATTGTGAAAACAGAGTGTAGGAATATTATGTTACTGGAAGATATAAACATCTCTAGGCACATGAATACTGCTCAGCAGTTTGAGGGTGATAATCTTAGGGATCGGGCTAAGAATAATAAGAAATCTAGGACAGGCAACTATGACTATTCTCAACAAAAATTGGGTGGTGTCAATCGCTCGCAGTTTCAGAAAAATTCGTCGACTACAACACCTTCATAAGCTAGTGTTCCATCTTCCAAGTTCCGTAATAATAAAAATTTAGGGAATCATTCTCTAAGAGTCAATGTAGTGTTTTAGGCATGGGAACCTACCAAACTTGTCCTAAATATAGTAATAACCATCCAGGCGAGTGTCTCGCATAAAAGGAAGGATGCTTTGGTTGTGGTCAGTCTAGTTGTAGGTTGAAGGATTGTATTTATAGATAGTGTCAATGAGGCAATAATGTTAGAGCTTAGTCCATAACTTCATCAAGCACCACCAGGTCACCCGACTCAGCACGATAACATATCTGGTACATGTGGCAGTTAGTGCAAAAATAGGTTGGATGCTCTCTAGGCTCGCTAGGATTAGGATGATTCTCCTGATGTGGCCATTGGTACGTTATAGACTTGAATTTTGATGTTTATGCATTGTCAGATCTAAGGGTTAATTTTTATTTCGTAACTTCTTATATAGCGGCCAAATTCACTATTTTTCAGGAAACTCTCTCCGAACCTTTCTTAGTCTCTAATCCAGTCCGTGATCTAGACATAACTAGATGGGTATACATCAATCATTTTGTTGTAGAGTCTCTCAAAAAGTCACCTCAGCAAATCTTGTAGAGTTAGAAATGGTAGACTTTGATATAATTCTAAGCATGTTTTTGTTGCATTCCATTTATGCTTCGGTCATTGTAGAACTACGATTTTTTGTTTTCCGTTTCCAGATGCACCAATCTTATAATCGAAGGGTACTAGATTATAACCTATAGTTCAATTCATTTTTTTACCTTAAGGCCAAAAATACGATCTCTAAGGGTTATAGCTATCATCTAGTTTGGGTTAAGGGTTAAAGATCCAAAACCTCAACTCTTGAGTCAGTTCCTGTAGTCAATGAGTTCCCAGAAGTGTTTCCAAAAGATTTTACTGGAGAATCAACTTTGGAATTGATTTCCTTCTGGATACCAAGCCTATCTTAATTCCTCCTTACAGAATGCCTCCAGTAGAGCTTAATAAATTGAAAGAGAAGTTGAAAGACCTTCTAGATAAGGGCTTCATCAGACCTAGTATTTCACCATGGAGTGAACTAGTGTTATTCGTAATGATGAAAGATGGTTCTCTAAGAATGAGAATTGATCGTAGGCAGTTGAACAAGGTCACAATCAAGAATAAGTATCCCGTTCCTAGGATTGATAACTTGTTCGACAATCTTAAGGGTGCTAGTAATTTGTCAAAGTAGACTTCCAATCAGGTTATAATCAACTTAGAGTCATACGTAGTGACATTCTGTATACAACCTTTAGAAGTCGGTATGATCATTAAGAATTCATAGTAAGGTCATCTGGACTAACCAATGCTCCTAGAACTTTCATGGAGTTGATGAACAAATTCTGAAGAAGTATCTGCACTTTTTGGTTAGTCTTTATTGATGATATCCTCATTTACAGTAGGAATGAGGAAAAACATGTGAGTAATTTGTGGGTTGTTCTGCATACTCTCAAGGATTGTCAGTTATTCGCTAAATTTAGCAAATGTGATTTTTGGTTTCTCTCAGTTTCCTTCTTTGGACATATAGTGTCGAGCAATGGGATTCGAGTTAATTCCCAGAAAATAGACGGAGTGAAACAATGTCATAGTCCTACCTTCACTATAGATATCAGAATTATTCTTGGTCTAATGGGTTATTACAGAAGGTTCGTGGAAGTATTTTCATCTATAGACTCTCTGTTGACTAAGATGACTGAGAAAAAGGTCAAGTATCAGTGGTCGGATGATTGTGAGAAAAACTTTGCCGAATTAAAAACTAGTTTGACTAAAGCTCCTATTTTGTGTATGCTTGAAGGGTAAAATGGTTATGTCATATATTTTTCATGCTTCCAAATTCTTCCTAGGTTGTGTGTTGATGCAACTAGGTAAGGTTATAGATTATGCTTCTAGACAACTTAAGGTGCATGAGAAGAACTATCCGACTCATGACCTCGAGTTTGAAGCATTTGTGTTTGCACTTAAGATTTGGAGACATTACTTGTTTGGTGTTCATGTAGATTTGTTGAGAGACCATAAGAGCCTTCTCCGTGTTTTCACGCATAAAGAGTTAAATCTTCGCCAAAGAAGATGTCTAGAGTTCCTCAAAGATTTGATATGAGTGTGCATTGCCATCCAGGTAGGGCCAATGTAGTAGCAGATATTTTAGCATATTATCTATGTGTAGTGTAGCACATGTTTAGGAACAAAGGAAAGACCTAGCAAAGGATGTTCATAGACTTGATTACTTAGGTGTTCGTCTAATGAGCATATCACGTTGTGGTGTAACGGTTCATAATGGGGCAAAATATTCATAGGTGGAGTTTAAGGATAAACAAGACAATGATCCAATATTGATTGAAATAAATGATGCAATCCATCACCAGAGACTATTGTTTTTTTCCCAATGGGGAAATGGTGTACTTCATTATTAGGGTTGATTATGTGTTCCAAAGATGGGTGAGTTGAAACAACAGATTCTTGTAGAAGCCCACACCTCGAGATATTCTATTCATTAAGCGCCACTACGACGTACTGCAATACGCGGGAAGTCTATTGGTGGAATTGTATAAAAAGAGATATAGCGGATGTCTTGGCTAAGTGCCCAAATTGACAGCAAGTCAAGGTAGAACATCAGAAACTAGGAGGTACGACTCAAGAGATTGACATTCCTACATAGAAATGGGAAGTGCGCAACATAGACTTTGTCAAAGGTCAACCTCGTACTCACGAATTTCATGATATCATTTGGGTGATGATTGATAGAGTTGCAAAGTCTTCACGCTTTTGTGCAGTCAAGACAATAGATTAGGCGGAGGAGTACGCCAAGCTTTACATTAATGAGATTGTGAGATTGAATGGGGTTTATTTGTATATCTTCTTAGATAGAGGTCCTCATTTTAAATGTCACTTCTGAAAGTCCTGGTTCTCGGGTTAACCTTAGCGCAATATTTTATCCACAGATAGATGGACAGGTAGAGCATACCATTAAGACCTTAGAGGACATGTTGAGAGCCTTTGTGATCGATTTCAGAGATAGTTGCGACGATAACCTTCCTCTTAAAGAGTTCACCTACAACAATAGTTACCATTCATGCATTTGGATGGCCCTTTGTGGGACCTTTTATGGGCGCAGATGTAGGTCTCCAGTTTATTGGTTTGAAGTAGTTGAACAAGCCTTTATAGGACATGATTTAGTCCATGAAGATATGGAGAAAGTGAAACTCATTAGAGATAGACTTAAGACAACCTTGAGTTTGCTAAATATCCTATGTAGATCAAAGGGGAAGGGAACAAGAGTTAAAAGTTGATTATTAGGTTTTCCTTAAAGTGTTGCCTATGAAAGGGGATATGAGAATTGTAAACAAGGGGAAACTCTATTGTACCTTTAGAAACTGTGGTTGTGAAGGATAGTATCACTTATGAAGAGGTACCAATTGAAATCCTTGATCATTATGTTTGAAATTTGAGAAACAAAGAAGTCCCTTCAGTTAAGGTTTTGTGGAGGAGTCATTCCGTAGAGGGAGCTACTTAGGAGGAAGAAGCAGTCATGAAGGCCAAGTACCCTCACCTCTTTCCTTCATATTCAATTCCAACTTGAGTTTATAGTTCCTCTTATTTTTTTATGTTATTTATGCGTAAATTTATTCTTAGTAACATGTTCCTTCAGTTTAAACTTTTATTTTTAGCGTATCTGCATGTTCTTCGAACTTAGTTCAACCAGAAATAAGCATCCAGTGTTTAGGGGTAGGGGTTGCATCCCTCTCCCTCCATTGAAGTTATTTTAGCCTTCGTTCAAGGATAAATTTCTCAAGGGGGAGATATTGCAACACCTCGTAAATAAGACCTAGAAAAGAATTACAAAAAACATACCCGAAGTAGTGAACCACGGGAGGGTTCATGGACCGTGATAGCGTCTGTGGTCTGTTGACCTCTCTGTGGTATGGATTTTAACTCCCCTAGGACTAGACGTTAGACCATGAAACCATTCACGGGTCATGGTCTGGATGACAGTTCGTGTAGTATTCATAAGGACCTAGAAAAAAATCCCATAGATCCCCACGCCTAAGTGAGGACCACGAGGATTTTCATATCTAGCCAAAGTGAGGACCACGGGGATTTTCATAGTTTGTTATCCTCTACACGGACCATGCTATCAGTTTGTGGACCAAACCCCAGAATCCTCAGACCTCCGGACATAGTGAGGACCACGGAGACCTTCACGGTCTAGGGTCCTTCACACGGAAGTGGAAGTGGTCGGCCTGTCAGATTTTTAAGTAGGGTTATTTTGGTCTTTTCCCCTATTTTTTGGGAACTTAAACTATGCCATTTAATCCTTAAAATATGTGGTTTTGGTCAATTTAATCCTAGAGAAATAACTAGTACATACCATAGTCAAATCATTAATTAAAGCTTAGACAATTAAAAGCGGAAAAGGAGAAAGAGGCGAGACCCCCCTAGTTAAAGAACACATCAAGGTTCCGTAAACTCTAGCCCCAAAATTGAAAGATTTCTCCATGGAATTTGTCACAATGTATGTGATATTTCACTAGTGGGTTCCTTTCACCCACTAGGTACCTAGTTTTCAATCAGATTCTTGACTCTCTCAATATCATATAGACCTAAAGTTTCTTGACTAATATATTTATTGAGGTTTTAGCTACTAGAATGATCTAAATCAAATTATTATGTTATTAATCAATTTCTTGCATGATTTTTAGAACCCCAACTAAGTAATTCTTTAGTTCTTGAATTACGCATGATAGGCCAAATATTTATGTTATTTCAGATATGCATGATTCATTTTGAAATGTCTCACAATTAGTTTATTAATGTGCATTCTAAGTTGGCATGTCATTTTGAGATATTCAGTGTATCGTAGATATTAAGTCATACTATGTTAATAACTTAATATATTGGGAGTAGAATAATACAGAGTTGGAGTAGGTTGAACTACCCATATAGTTCGAGAACTATGAGCCATATAGGTTGTAAGTCTTATCAGTGGGCAACATTTTAGTGATCACGCCAGCATGTCTCGATACCTTTGGCCGGGTATATTTGGTTCTCTCGATGGGTCGTATGCATAAGACTCCACATTTAGCTCATGTGGTTTTATTATTGGTTATTAGTAGCTCCCACAGTTTATTTAAACTCTAGTTCATTGACCATTTCACTTTCGTCAGTGTTCAGTCGTAGTATGTTATGAATTGGTCATTGCATTGAATTCGCTCAGTATTCAGTATCTATATCATGTGGAGATTACACTCTTGCTTTATTTCTTTTTCAGTTATATGTTAATTCACCTTTACTCTATCCTCGAAGCAGAATATCTTTCAAGTACTGACACATACTCTACGCTACTTCTTCTTGTGATGTAGGTTCAGGTCCCACTAGTTAGATCATGCATAGATCGGATCCCGATCTTCGGTTCGATAATATCAATGATAAGGTCTCATTCTTTCAAGACTAGTGACATGTTTATCTTACCACTTTTCTTCTTTATTTTCAGTTTGGTAGATCTAGTTGGGGCATGTCCCAACATTTCTAGTTAACTTTAGAGGCTTATTTCAGACATAGTTAAATTTTGCTTAGTATTTGAGTTTTATATTTCTCTTGTATTACACTTTTAGATTTGATATATTTACATTTACTGTATACGTATTACCCATCATTTCAGATTTCTTTATGATTAGCTTCCGCATAAGTTATTCTTCTTCTTTGTATGCTCCAATCATGCTAGTAGGGTTAGCTTGGGGTCACTTGTGATCCAAGGTCCTGTGTCCGCGTTTCGGGGCAGTTTGGGTTGTGATAAAAAAGATCGATCCTTTCACAAAGAATTTCAACTATGCTTTTACTGACCGAAATAAATTTCTAACGCTGATTTATTGTAGTAAATGCATTATATATTTGATTTGAAGAATGTACTGTAATCCCAAATCTAAGAAACGTATTATCTTGTCCATTAATATAGAAAAATCACCTCTCTTCCTACTTTTTGAATGAGTGTTACGAGGGCATGAATTATTTCTTGCATATAAGGAATTCAAACTCTTTACTTTTTGATGTAGTGTGTGTGGATTGAATAAATAAAATGGTATTGTCATGCCTGATATTTTATGTGCTGACATTCCATTCTCTAGAAGGGTGAGCATATAAGTCACTATAAGTTCTATGCAATGTTGTGTTGTTCAACATGTATTCCTAAGATACTTAAAAAACAAACATTGGAGAACTTAGTAAGAAAAAACAAAGTTTAATGATTATTTTCAAAATTAGAAAATAGAAACCGGTAGAAAATATATAATCAGAAAAATATTAAACAATGAAATATTTTTCTCAGTGAAGAAAATCAAGCCTACTGAATACAAATTGTCCTCTTAATTAAATTATTCCCCGAAAGTGTCCTACATTAATGGAATACATCCCTCTAGAATAGTACGATCTTACTCACCTGTGCAAAGATACCTATATGCATGGTATTAGCGGACCACTCAATGATAGAAAAATACACTTCCAATACTTGATTTGATAGTAGAAGATGGACAAAAAAATTGGTTCTCTTAAAATGAGAGGAAATCCCTCTATTTATAGACAAAAAAGGTTAGTAAGAAAAGATTCGTATTGTTCCTTACCAGAAGTGCCAAAACCTTTTGGGAAAGTCATAATCCTTCGAAAAGGTCACAACCATTCATAAAAGTCACAAATCTTCTTTTTCCATTTACACTTTTTAAAACCCAGCAATCCCTCACATGAATTGGAATGAATCTAAGACAAGAAATGGAAAAAGTGTTATACGTTACAAGCAAGAATTAACTGCATAGGCATATATAATGAGCTTTCCCTTTGAAATTTTCGTTGTGAAAATATGTCAGACATATATACTCGGTCAATTGGTAGGAGTAACATCCTCGAAACGGTATGGCATTGGTGTATACACAGACAACCATATGTCACAAAAATAAACCCTTTACCAATTATGGTTCTTAAAGTTATGTCCGTTTCAGCCAGGAACACTCCTAGTTTCATGAGCGTATAGATAATAGTTTTTTTATAATGATTTTCTTTGAAGAGGTATCGTCTCACACTCATATAGGTGATTTCTAACAAGTGTTATCCCAATAGATACACAATTTGGTCATATCTGCCAAACATAGCAAATCATTAAAAACTTTAGGCTTTATTAACTCATTAACAAGCCTTATTGTTTTATCCTTATTCTTGAAATTTTTGTTCAACATGAGAATGGATGGATTTTGTTGATAATACTAAGCCATCTGTTACAAATTTGTTTTATCGTTGATCTTATCTTTTGGGATTCCCAGTCTGCTAGGTCGAGTTACCACCATAATGACATGTACTAGGCAGTAAACCCATTCCTTTAGATGATCTTTAACTTTCTCTCTAAAAAGGCCTTTTTGTAAGTCTATCTGCCACATTATCCTTTGACTTTATATAGTCAAATGTGATAATTAGACTAGAGAGTAGTTTTCTAAAGGTATAGATATGGATGATGAGTACCTGAACCTACATCATTAAATGATGTAGTGCAAAGTATGCATCATTACATTGAATTCACTAAGAAAGCAGGATATATATATATACTAAGGTGAATAAAGTATGAAGGTTGAACTATACATAACTGAGAAGTATAATCTAACAAGGATATATTGCCTTATGTTATAGAACCTCCTCAAGTCAGTGTTGAAAAAAATATTTAAAATTTCAATTTGGCTATACATGTTGCATAAGATTTAGGTGGTTTTACCCTTTGTTTCAGTCTGCACGATTAGTAGCCACCCTAAAAGCTAAAAGGCCCAACACCCTTTAGACAAATTGCATATTATTTGTCAATATGGTCACGATAATTATATTAAGTTAAATTATGCCAAAATGGGGTTTAGAATTTATTTGTTGTTTATTTGTAGAATCATGATCTTTACATATTCCTTTAACCCTCAAATGGTCGTAGATGTAAGCTACAAAGTAAGAAAGCGGTGGAATGATTTAAAGGAGCACCATGAAAGAGAGATTTTTCATCTGAGGGGTGGTCTTACTTACCTCATTTTGGTCATCCCTGAGTTTCACTTGATTTGGGCCTTGTTGGAATTTTTGGACCCTGTGAGGATGATCTTCAAATTTGTTGATTTCGATTTGGTGAATATGATCGTAAAGTTAAGTGGTTTTATCGAGTTATCATACCACGAGTTTTAAATGATGGTATCCTATAATCCATCATTGCCACATTAATATGTTTAGATCTGGAGTGGATTTCTTTAGAATTTTTGTATTCACATTTTGGCCAAGAAGACAGTTATTACTCTTTTATAGATGAATTTGAGTTCTTCATCGAGGTATGGGAAACCATATCGCTCGAATGTCTTTTCCATCACACTATTAGGTTCCTTTGTTTTTCCTAAAGAGAGGGAAAACATAAAAAAATGTTTAGGTTACGTTGTTCAAAATTTAGCTCAAAGAGAGGTTGAACCTAGGAAAACTATAGTTCATGTGATACAGACACAAATGATGAGATGTTTGTTGGCATGCATAAAGGTGGAAAATACTTTGAACAATGCAACCTCTTGTTTCAATTGTAGATTGGCATGTGTAAAAGGTAAAATATTCTTTGAAGGATGGAACCTCTTGTTTCAATTGTAGGGAGTCGAACACTTCTATAGAAGACCTGACATAATAGATATTCTCGATGGTAAATAAAACAAAATAGATAGTCATGCAAGAAGTATGGTAGGTTTCACCTGCCCTGTGTGTCACGACCGGACAGTTCCCCTAGACGTAATCGGCGTCTTCGTTCTCGAAGAGCCCTTAGACAAGCCCTTAGCATACATCATCGCATCATAGGTAAAATAAAAGCGAATAAACTAAAACTTTTATTTGAAGTTTAACTTCATTTAATATATATCTAAAATAGACTACCATTGTCTCACATGACCATCTAAACATAAGGGTACAAGATTTGGGACGTAGCCCTTACGTCATCAATGGTGAGGTATCATTCTTTCAACACTAGTGACATGTTTATCTTACCACTTTTCTTCTTTAGTTTCAGTCTGGTATATCTAGTTGGGGAATGTCTCAACATATCTAGTTAACTTTAGAGGCTTATTTCAGACATAGTTAGATTTTACTTAGTATTTGAGTTTTATATTTCTCTTGTATTAAACTTTTAGATTTGATATATTTACATTTACTATATGTGTATTACTCATGATTTCAGGTTTATTTATGATTAGCTTCCGCATTAGTTATTATTATTCTTTGTATGCTCTTGGCATGCAAGTAGGGTTAGCTTATGGTCACTTGTGATCCTAGGTCCCGTGTCCGTGTCTCGGGGGAAGTTCGTGTCACATCCGGGGAGCACCCCCTAGAAGTAACATGGAGTACTTGACCTCTTGGATGTCTTAAACAAGCCCATAGTTATCATTCATCGCATTGTCATCATAAATTTAGCGGAAAATTTAAAACTTTTCATAGCACATCATATGGTAGAAACTTCACTTCATATATATAAAATATCATATTACATACTTTGACTCTAAGTCTATTTGCCATCTTAGACTCAACAACATTGGATTACATTAGGGAGACGACCCTTAAAACATAAAACATAAGTACTAATTTATATAGTTTGCAGTAAAGACATGAACTTAGGAACCCTTGGACTTAAGGATTCCTTTCCTTGAGCTTGGGAATCACATATCAAGCCCTTCATCTTAGAGACCTTAGTTAAACATCCATAACCTAAACTTTGTGTAAAAAGTAGATAAGAATGAAGTTAGTACAAGAATGCACTAAGTATGGCAACCAAGCAAAAACATGCATTTAAAAGGGACATTTTACTTGAAATCATACTTCATTCCTTTTTTGTGAAATATTAATAAAACCTTGATACAATAACATTTATATCATTCACATACTTCATGTAGACATATTCAAAGTCCAAACGTCATATAAATCACATATAGAATTTAAGCCACATTTGAGGTCACTTTACAGTGAGCTCCTTTCACTTTACAGTGAACTACTTTCCTTTACAGTGAACTCCTTTTATTCCAACTTCTTCACTTCACCAAGTAATCCTTCTAGTGATACTTGGTGAAATGCATGAGTAATGTCCCATAACACTATCCATGCTCAAGCATCACCTTCAGACCACAAGGAAACCCTACATACAACCTTTTAACTCAACACATACAATGATACGACCACTTCCTAGACAAGGCACAAACTTTACATTAGGACTCCATATCATGCAAATCATTACATCATGTACACACTAACATATTGTATGTAAGAGAATCATAAGCATATGCACATGCATTAGAACACCTTCCTAGGACTTCCTTAGATAGCTACTTGTGCAATGTCTAGGTGGGTTCATTACTTCCACCTATCCTAAGTATTCATTTACTTTAACTCCATTGTCCATGTTACATAAGGAAAGCTGTATCCTTAACCGACACTAAGACCATGGGTGCTAAACATGGAATTTGGTGTTATAGATCCTTACACCAAATGAAGGTGTTCTTACCTAGCCAAGGTAGAACATTAACACATGCTAGCACACTAAGTGAATTCACTTGCTAGATCCTATGTGGCAAGCATAGTTTATGGAACTTGGACGCCAGCCTGGGATCATTACTCTATGCCCTTGGGCTATGAGGCTATCCACCTCATGAGATTTATGGTAGACCTTCCTTCCCACATTGGGAAGGGACACCACTTATATTCAATTTCACTCGGTGCTAAGCTAAGTTCTCTTTATTAAAATCCTTTATTAATATTACTTTATAAAATTAGGATTTAGGAGATTGAATTATATGCTTAGCTCATAAGTCATAAATGAGAGTTCATCAACCTAAATCATGTGACAAACCCTTTCACATGGACATAACATATATCACTAGCACTACCTAGTTTAGGGTACCCTTGGGAACACATTCCAAGTGCCCCTCTATCATAATACATGTGTGTGTATATACATATATGTGAGCAATCCTTTCACATGACACTTTAAAACCAAACATGTTCATACTTCATTTCATTCATGCATAAGTGTAGAAGTGTAACTATATGAACCATGCTTTCATATAAACACAATTAGACACTAGGTATAATCATACTTCATCATACCACATACTTCACCTTATACCATATAAGACATATTCAAAACATACTCATGCATTCATATCCATGTACATAAGAGACCAAACCTAGGCACTATCCTATCAAGGTACACATGTGCAATGCATAGACAAGGTCCCATACCCTTTCCCATACTAGTACACCTATAAAGTCATCCTAGTTAAGGAAACACATATAAACTTTCATAGACATAAGCTTAACATGCATAGTAGTATACACTAGTGAATATGAGAACAACCTTTCATTAGACACTATGATCCTATACCACTTGTAAGCATGCATGTATAGTGAGGGTGTGTGTTCATTGGTCAACATGATCAAATAATGTATATCAACAACACATTGAGGCATCCACCCTCTTAGGACCACAATACACAACCAAGCATAGACCACACAACACATAATATGATAGGAGACAAGCCAACTTCATATTACACTTAAGACTCCTAACTTTTGCTATTCATACATTAACATAGGGATACATAGGTAGGGGTCATCATTTCATAATACTTCATTAATGGAAAAACCTACACATAACCCTAACATAATCATTCACATGCTCATAACAATAGCAACACAACCTAGATTCACAACTAAAGTAGAAGACTAGGCACAAGTTACACATAAGGTGATCATCATAACCACACACTCATATATTCATCAATTTAGCTTCAAGTCTGTAGTCAACACATATATATTGACAATAAAGTAAACACCGCCACCATAAGTGGACTATACCACACAATGCCATACAAGGCTTCATCAACTATCAATACTATATGAAAGTACAAGAGATAAGCATTCTTACCAATTTCTCACCCTTTGATCATCCTTGATCAATACTCCTTTCTCAACAACAATTAATACAAAAAGGAAGTTTCTAAATGTGCATTAATCATAAGAGAATCCATGACTAAGACACTACAATACCAAGCTACAACTAGTACAATACATCACCAATATACTAGAGAGTAGAAGGACATAGGTTTTTAACAAAATTTACTTGCATTGATCATAAATTATATTTCACCAATAGAATCAATCTAGGGCTGTAGATAAAGACATAGTAATCAAGTCTAAATCATGCTTCATCTACCTAGATTTGAGATCACATCATGTACATTACCACATCCCATTTATAGGCTAGAGGAACCTAGAGCAATCCTTACCAAGACTACTTTACTTTGATTCATGAATGATTCATACCTAAAATTAATCAATAACATCAATATAAGGCATTAGTTAAATAAATCATAACCTAAACAAAATCCTACTACAATTTCCATAAACTCGAGATTACAGTGAACATGCTACTTTAGGAATCTATGGAAAATAGAAGGACATAGGCTAATCAAACCTTGATCCACATGGATCACTAATCAAAAATTCATAATTAATATTCACGTGAGGCAGTATCTACGATTATGCTTATACAAACGAGTTCCAAAATTATACATTATAGAGTCAATGTTACAGTGATCACATAGAGGCATAGACAAGTCGTGATCAAATGTTTATACATTGATCCAATTGGATCATTTATAAACAACTCACCATAAATATACATAAATAACATTAGATATGAGCAATTCAACGTAATAGAATCACAATATAACCAATAACAAACCACGATCGCAATGCCCATGCAACGGCTAAATCGAGTTTGGGAAGGGACATGGGTTCACAATGCAATTGGATTAAAATTCACGTTAAAACCAATACATTACAATCAATTCATCATGATTAAGCCATTAAAACGTTTTTAGAAAGAATCCATGGCTAGATTGAAGAAGAAGAGATTTGATCATGAAACTTCTTAGAAAACTTTTAAGAGGACTCTCTACATGAAATATTAGCTAGATATGAAGGATCACCATACCTTTATTGAATGAAGAACCCACTAAAAATTTGTGAAGAACCCATGGGAATCTAATCTACAAGCTGACCTTGAACTTCACCTTCAATGAAGGTTTCTAGAGAGGATATTTTGGGAGAGGGAGGTTTGATTTTTGAATGGAGGATTTGGTATGGGCTATTCACGTTTTATATCATCTATATATACTTTAAAATAGGTAAATAAAACGCCTAGGGTCAGGCAGCGTGCATGGCAGAAACTGAAGGCCTGCATCGACGGACCCAACGACGGGGCGTTGGTCCATCGACGGACCATCCTATGTCTTCTGTCGTTTAGGTCTGAGGATGTCATATGGCTAATACTTCTCCAATTTACCATCGACGCCTCCCCATCGACAGGGCATCAGTCCACTGATGAGGCGTCGTTTGGCTCGTCGATTGACACTGCCATGGCAGTGTCTCGACAGCCTTTGGGTCCTTCTTGAGGGTTTCTTGGGGGGGCCTTTGGAAGTTGTACCCGGAAGTTTCCAGTGTGAATATATACCTTAACATGTTAAATACCTTCCATGAAAGTTTCACTCAAAATGAACACATAAAATACATCAAAACATGCAATGCACACTCAAGACACACATGAACGTCTCAAGGGCTAACTTTCGAACATCTTAGACGTTCTTGGACGTTTGACCTCCAAACTTCATGAAACTCCATATATTTCCTATAAATATCATTATAACTCACTTTAAGACTTCATAATCGCATTAAACATTCAGAAACACATAAAAGCATCTAAGACCCCTTTGGCGACTAGTAGTCGAACGTCTTGGTCGTCCCTTGACGTTTGGCTTCCAAATCACCTCAAACTTTATATACTTCATCAATACCACATTATAAAACATTTTTGGACCTTATACCCTTATGATGAACATGATAGTCTCTAGACACCGTAACTCATTTTGGGAGTCTTACTATATCCCCCACTTGGGAACATTCGTGCTCGAATGACACTTAGAACACTTTAATCACAACCAGGACTTTAATGACTGATAGATCATCTTACCATATTCATAACATCATCACATATAAGTCAATTCACCAACCTTACAAGGAACACACACTTCAAATCACTTAGCACTTAATGCAACACAAGCAAGCCACACTTCACTCACTCATGCTCATCACATCAAACACTTAGGCACTCTTCATGTTTATAGGAGGAACATCCTTATCCTAATCATAGAATGGTCATTACACTTAATTTTATAAATATTTCATCATACATGATCACATCTAGATATATTCAACAATACTCAAAAGCAAATAGGCACTCATACTTCAATGCACATAGACTTGAGTAAGATAGGTTGACAATGAATTCTTATTAGTTAGGCATACTGCGTTGTCACCATACTCAACCATACCATGCTTATTTATGTTTTAGGGAGGAATGTCCTTCTTCTAAACACACTTACATGTATCATGAGTTCACACCCAAGCAAGGCATGAGGTCAATTCCTTTTATAATGAGAAACTCTCAACTTTTAAACCAAGGCATGCTCATGTTTTCTTCCTAGTGAAGTCTAAGTGGTAAGTTACACCAAGCACATCACAACAAATGGAAAGCCATTTCACAAAATGTCAATTTCTAACATAGCAATAGCCTTCACAGTAAGCATCATTTGGGGAAAATATCACAAATCATCGGCACACACTAGATCACTAGCTAATCATGCCTTCACTTTTCAATTGTGAGCCTACAATCATGCTTCCAAAAATCATAAAAGTCACATAGTTTTCAAGATACTCAATAATACTCTCAAATTAGACCTCCCAAATAAGTATAAGCGGTCGTATTAAGTAAAGAACCCAACTAGTAGGTTGGGGTCGATCCATGAGGAAAATAGTTTAGACATACTTTAATGTAAGATTACTTCTATTTAGTCAAGTCCTTTTCGAAAATAGGTAATTAAAAAGTTTTTTTTTTTTGTGAATCAAAAGTATTTGTAATATTTCTAAGTAGAACAAGTAACAGAAGTGAATCTTTGGTGTTTATAAAATTGTGAGAGAAACTAGGGTGTAAGTCTTCCCCATAGGTTCATAACATCATATTCCTAGCTATAACAATTATTCCCTAGTGTTTTGCATGCAAAGTGATAAGTTGGTTATCTCTAAAACCTTGGTCCGACATTTAGATAATTTCACCCCATAACTTGGTCCGGCTACGTTTGTCTAAGTTACTAACCCTTACATTTACATCATATTAAGCATCATATTCGATGTATGATGTAGTTATTACTTCGCACCAATCGAAACTAGCCTATTAGATAGTATCCCACTAAATCTATTTTGATAATTATTTTTCCTATTAACTACCCCCTTGATCCAACAAGTATCAATAAAGCAAGTTCTAACGCGTGCACTTGTTAAAAAGACTTCTAAATGAAAGAATTATCAATGCATGCAATAACCTATTTGGGAATTGTTATTAAGCTAGGTTTACTTTGTTAATCACCCATAGTTCCCACAATCCTAGTTGTGGAATTAGTTACCCATGCATAGAAGAAAACAATTCATAGTTAATAAACAATAGATCATGAACTTACTTTGACAAATTCGAAGAAAATCCAGAAATTCAACTAGAAACCACAAAAATATCTTGAAAACCAAATCCGAAAATTTGAATTAATGCCCAAGTTGCAAAAAAACACTCCAAGAACAAAACTAAGAAAGTAGTATTAGAATCCAACCCCAAAAATGAGGTTTTACACCCTATTTATAAAAAACATTGTACTTAAATAAAAGGAATTCAAATAAGGAAAGTTGTCCGAAAACACGGCTTCAATCGACGACCCCCATAAATGGTCCGTCGATGAAATGATGGACCGTCTACTTCCTCCATAAGTCCAGACTTAGCATATCTTTTTTAGCCTTCAACTAGCATCTTCTCTGATCTAATCGAGGGACCAACAACACGGTCTGTCGATGCTTTTCGTCATTCCATACTTCTCTTTTCTTCAGCATCGGGTACTTGGATATTCTCTGATCAAATCGACGCTTTAACAGGAAGGTCCGTCGATCAATCTACAGACCGACGATCCTTCTATTTCCCTACACTTGGTCAGAATTCCCCGAGTTACTTCCAGATGCCTAAACCTTCAATCGACGGTCACCATCTATGGTCCGTGATTGGACGATGGACCGTCGATGTCCTTCGTGTGTGACCTCTGCACTAGATCTCCATAGCCTTCTACATTTTGGTTTTGGACACCTTTCCTGCAAAACAAAGATAAAAACATATCAAAATTACTACAAAAAGGCTCTAGACAGACACCAATCTTAAGGAAAAAGCATCAAAAGTACCGTGAAACCATGGTACATGAACACCCTCAACTTAAATTCATTGTTTGTCCTCAAGCGACACACTATGACACAACACAATACTTTGTACACAAGTATCCTATTTTAAGCTTTCACAATCACATGATTATCAATCCCAACTATTTTGTTGCTTTAGTGCATGTTTCTACTCTTAGGCTTCATAGGCTTATTCACGTGGATCAGACCAGCACATATACTCACCATGCAACGACTTTTGTCTCTCGACAAGGTACCAACTTTCCGATATTGCAACTAGTGCCCTCACTTGAAAAGATATCCTCCTTTTTCGCACAGAGATTTCAACTTTGAGTATAAGGATCATTATTCAACACTCACGCTCAAAAGAAATTCACACCCAGTTAGTACTTGTCGCCATAGACTTGCCCTTACTTTCACTACTTAAGTTCACCACAATAGACTCTTAGGATCATGATAGGAATTTCATGGCTTGTAACGTAGGCTCAGGTCAGGTATGGTACATATGGGTACATTTTAGTGACTCTTTGCCCTCCTTGATATTACGGCTAAGCGTCCTACCTCTTATGCCCTCCTTTTTTTTTCTTGCCATCTTTGCCTTGCTTTCTCCTTTGTTATTTGTGTAAGTGACTCTTACTTCTTTTTGTTCAACACCATTTTTTTTTCATTCAATTGATCAAATTTTACTAAGTCACTTCTTTTGATCACATTTTTTTCTTTTCTTTTGCACATTACTCTTTTCATACCCACTTTTCGGGTAATCACTCATAATAGCCACCCTCAACTTATGGCTTTCCCATGAGTCGAGGTACACATTACCCACAGTTGGGTCAGGGCCAAGATAAGGTCAGTGTCTGCACTAGCCACCCTCAATTTATGCTTTTGGCTTAAGTTGAGGTGCACATGTCCAAGGAGGGACCAGGTCCAACAAATCATACCCAGGGAAGGTGAGTTGGTGAAGAAAAGAAAGGTCTTTATACGCTCAAAATATTTGGATCAATAAGGGATAACAAGTTCATTTGGTTTACTTTACTTTAGCTAGATGTTTTCTACATTGAACAATATCCTATGATCCTTTCCTAATTTTCTAACACAGATTCCTTTTGCAGGACCAACCGGGAAAGTTCTATCTAGGTACCAACAGTGGAACAATCAAATTTCCTCACACTCTCTTGACACCTCGTTACCCTATCAGATAATCGGTCACCTAGTTTGAGTGTTAGACTGAGGGTCAAGCAGTGGGTGCATCTCTATGTCATGATTAGAGCCAACACGTTCAACATTTATTATACCTATTCATGCAAGCATTTTGTTAGAATGGGATATCATTCATGTTTAGCCATCATGATCCATATTTCAATTTCATACTTTGTACAAGTTACGACACATGTCGGTTCAACAGTAAAGTAATCAGTCTCTTTGGGCAAAAAACACAGGCAAGAAAAACACCAAGAGAGGATAATGATTTGGGCTACTCAGACTTCACCCTAACATTCACTTTCTATTTAACTCACCCCCAACAAAAAACATGCAATTGTCCCCAATGCATAAGAAATATAAAGACAGGGTGGTAGGTGAAGCAAACCTGAGGCGCATAGCTCCGAGGATCAACAAGCAGGCGGGTCCAGTTTTGCGGAACCCGCACCCTCAGTAAGGTCACCCTCAGTGGTGCCCACAGTAGTATCCGCACCCTCAGTGATGCTCCTCTCACTAGCCTCTAATCTAGAAAAAGATTCCCCAGCAGCCAACTCTCGATCCCTCATCTGACAGGTCTCTCATAATTCAAAAACGCTGTCCTCGCAGCCTCAAGATCTGAAGTGGCATGATCATCCCCTTTAGCTAACTCTACCGTATCCGCTAAATTTTCACTCAACGGCTGCAACTCAACTCTAGGCCCTCTACGAGGTGCCACCACATTGGCCTCATCCCTGATGAGACCTATACCCACAGTCCCGGTAGGAGTACGGAGGGAATCACAGTGCCAAATGGGCACTCCAGCATCCTTACATAACTGGAAGATCAAACAGGAGAATGGGTAAGTAATAGAGGCCTTAAAAGACCTCTCATGTATCACTAAAATCAATAACTTCGCGAAGTCGATCTCCAACCCGGCCACCAGTGATACAACCAGTACCGCTCTGAACCATGTGAGAATGTTATCGGCTGCCGTGGTAGATAGGTGGTGGCGGTCTAACATCTAGAAGAACTTGGTTGCGAACGTGAGGTTGGTATTTCTGATAAGGCCTCTGGGGTCCAACACCCAGTATGCTCCCTCACCGTCAATGCACAACTGTTGTGCAATCCACCTCTTGGTGCACTCTCTCTGATCTCTTCTCCTCTAAAACTGGCCACTCTTGACCCAATACCATCTATAATCATACTCCGGAGTAAGGGTCTCCCTCAAAGCACCAGTGGCAACTCCATACAAAAAGTGGCGGATGGTAGTGGGAGAAATGTCCACCCGACAGCCTCTAACTAAAACCTGTGTGAGTGGGTCATGTTTGGCAGGTGTCGCCCGCCTGTCCAAAGAACCTCTGAGAGTCGCCACATATGATGCGTAGAACTCTCTCATAATCTCCTCACTGTATGACCCCACACTGCTTGCCATCCACTCGAGCCTGTGGCGCGTAAACAAGCCATGCACATCAAGGACTGTTTGAAGGATCCATGTAAGAACTCTCCCCTCGACTCTCACCAACTGAGTCATAACCCCCTTATTATTCAGTAGCTTCGCATCCATGTATACCTGATACTAGCCATCTACGCACCACCGGTTTGGCTCATCAGGAACCAGTTCAGGGACATCATCCTGGGGTACCAAAGCAGACTCCGAACTATGGGCCTCATTATATGAGGCATGAAGGGCAGGCACCTCTGGGCGAGCGGCTCCAAGTGATCCAAAACCGGAGGTGATGGCCTCATTCGACCCCGTAGAGTGGGTCGACTCTGAACCTGAAGTCTCTTTGAAGCCAGACTCTCTATTAGAACCCGAGGCAGACCCAGACGGTGTGACAGTTAGTGTGCTCTCCTCATCAGACCGGGAGGTAGTGACTACGCCTGACGCCACCTTCTTGGGGGTGCCCCGAGTGGCTTTAGCAGCTGGTGTAGTGGTCCGGGTGCCTGGGGGCACGTATTCAAGATCCCGCACATCGCCGGACGTGCCAATCATCCACCGAGATGGTGCCACAAACTTTGACCTAACCCTGGAATAGACGATGTCTGGTTTGGGGGCCATATGTACCTGAAAATAATTTGTTAGTCTCATACCAAGCATGATACATAAACAAATCAATCAAAACAGAAACCTGAAACACACAGCACATCCCAGTGCAGAATTGCAGTACTGGTTGACAGGAACAATCGATGGTCCGTCGATAGTTTCCATCGTTGGACACTTAAAAAAATTTTAGTCATCATTCCACAGACCTCTCAGTTGGAAACGACGAACGTGCAGAATGACCCATCGATCAATTGACGAACCATAGACCATTTCCGTTGTTTGACACTTAGAATAATTTTTAATCTCTCACAAATAAGTGTTTTAGTTGGAAACGACGGACGTGCAGAACGTCCCGTCGATCAATCGACGGACCGTATTCTACTTTCGTTGTCTCAAAGTTCAACATTTTTACAGTTGATTGATCGAGGGACCCCATCAATGGTCTGTAGACGAGGTCTCGTGTTATTGGTCAGAGATAGGTTTCAGACCTTATTTTTAAAATCATATTTTGAAAATTTTTAAACCTTCAATAGTTCACCCAACACATAACAACAAGTACAAGACAAATTCATCATCCTTAAGGTTTGGATTGCGCAAATTTCAATCTCAAATTCTACGGTGCTATTAAACCCTAAGTTGGAACGTCAATCATTTTATTTTTACACAGATTACACCTATAACTCATTCACTTTCTATCATTACAAGGGACATAGTACCCATAATTTAACAAGTTAACATGCAATTCTGTGCCTAAGTCAAGACACACATACGAATTTTTTGTTTCCAACTGCAAATGAACGAGAATTCATTAAGCCAAGGGAATTGAAATACCTGAAATCAATAGTGGAGTGAACGAGTGTGTGATCTTCTCAACAACCAACCTACGTGCCTTCCTTCGAACACCGACGGGAGAATACAAGGGAGAAGGAGTAGAATCTATGGAGGGTAGGGTTTTGGGATTGTAGGGGAAGTTGGGACTTTTGGGGATTCTGAAGAAAATAGAAGGGAGAGAGATGGAGAGTTAATAAGAATGGAAGGAAATAAAGGGAGGGAAACGGTTGGGAGAGAATTTTAAAAGATCTTTGGAGGTAAACTGAAGAGTTTTATTTTAATGTAGTCGATCGAGTTGGGTCGGGTCATTGGTTCTTTGAACTGACGATACCCCGTCGACGGTCCGTAAGTCACTCGATGGACCGTCGATTGCACAGAGACTTAGAAAAAATTTCAAGAAATACCTAGGATCTACGCAATTGATGACCCATCGATTAGTCTGTAGATCTGTGCACCAGACCATTTTCTACAGAATTATTGGGTTTGGTCCTTGCACATTAAACACCCATTAAGCTATTTTTTTTGTGTTTTTTTGGACACTTTTAAGACACATCCCCTAAACTACTCTCTAGCCAACATACTAAAAAAATAACGCATAAAGATGAGTAAAACAAAAACGAAACAAGAGAATGCAACTATTTCTAAAAAGAAAAGAAAAACCTATTGTTGGCTAGAGAATACACTTCGCGTTGCCTCCCAAGAAGCGCTTGATTTAACGTCGTAGAACGACATAAGATCCTTCATTACTCAAACTTCATCAAGGCGATATGCTTCAACCACTTCATGGACACTCTCCGCACGCCCTAGATAGATCTTGATTCTTTGCCCATTGACCGTGAACTTTGCACCCTCCTTGTTCTCCAACTCAACCGCTCCATGTGGGAACACTTTAGTGATAAGGAATGGCCCAGTCCACTTGGACTTGAGTTTGGCTGGAATCAAACGTAGCTTAGAGTTGATTAGAAGAACCAAATACCCAACCGCATATTCTCACTTTTCAATATTTTGGTCATTGTACTTCTTCATCTTCTCTTTGTAGATGGCTGAACTTTCATATGCTTTTAGGCGAAATACATCAAGCTCATTCAACCCGTTAAGTCTCTGTTCCACTTCTTCATTCCAATCCATCTTCAGTTTTTTCATCGCCCACATGGCTTTGTGCTCTAACTCAACTAGCAAGTTACAAGCCTTCCCATATAAAAGTTGGTATGGAGACATACCTATGGGGGTCTTGTATGCAGTTTGGTAGGCCCAAAGAGCATCATCAAGCCTCCTTGACCAATCCTTTCTATTAGCATTTACCGTTTTTGACAGGATTTGCTTGATCTCTCGATTGGACACTTCAACTTGCCCACTAGTCTGCGGATGGTACAGAGTGGCCACATTGTGGTGAACCCCATATTTCTCCAACAGCCCTTTGAACAACTTATTGCAAAAGTGAGATCCCCCATCACTAATAATGTCCCTACGCGTGCCAAATATGAAGAAGATGTTCTTTTTCAAGAATACGGTGACACTCTTCCCTTCATTGTTTGAAAGAGCTATGGCTTCCGCCCATTTTGACACGTAGTCCAACGTAACAAGTATATATTTCATCCCATAAGAACTCACAAACGGGCCCATAAAATCAATGCCCCATACATCAAAAAACTCAATCACTAGAATGGGATTTCAAGGGAGCTTCTGCCTCTTCGAAATTCCTCTATCTCTTTGGCACGTATCACATGACTTGGCGAATTCATGAGCATCTTGGTGAATGGTTAGCCAATAGTACCCACACTGTAAAATCTTGTGGGCAGTCTAGATACCACTATGATGCCCATCCACAAGTGAGGAGTAGTATGCCTCCAAAACACTTAGCATCTCCACTTCCAACACGCAACGGTGAATAAGGCCATCAGCACAACTCTGGTATAAGTAAGGCTCATCCCAAAAGAACTTTTTCATGCATGAACTTCTTACTCTGATGAAAAGACAAGTATGATGGGACTATATCACTAGCTAGATAATTTGCAAACTTGGCAAACCATGGAATCAAGTCATGAGAAGCGGTCAATACATGCTCATCAGGGAAGGTATCATCAATTTCAGTCTTTTCACCTAAAACTTGCGATTCATCCTCCAATCTGGGCAAGTAATCAGCAACTTGATTTTAAGTCCCTTTTTTATCATTCAACTCAAAATCAAACTCTTGCAATAGTAGCACCCATTGAATCAACCTTGGTTTCGCATCCTTATTTGCCATCAAATACCTCAAAGCGGAGTGGTCAGTATGCATTATGACTCTCGTGCCAAGCAAATAGGAGCAAATTTTTTTGAAAGCAAATACCACCGTAAGGAGTTCTTGTTTAGTCACACTGTAATTCTTTTGTGCTTCATTTACGGCCTTACTTGCATAATAGATGGGGTGAAAGATTTTATCCCTTCTTTGTCCCAATACCACACAAACAGCAACCCCACTAGCATCATACATCACCTCACATGGCTTGCACCAATTTGGGGAAATAATTATGGTGCAAACACCAACTTCTCCTTCAACTCTCCAAATGCCTTCAGATAGGATTCATCAAAATAGAATTTACATTCCTTCTCGAGTAACTTGCACAGAGGATGTGCAATTTTGAGAAATCCTTAATAAACCTACGGTAGAAGCCCGCATGTCCCAGAAAACTTCTCACACCTTTTATAGAGATGGGTGGAGAAAGTCTCTTTATAACCTCAACTTTTTATCGATCAAACTTTATCCCCTTCTCTGAGATGTGATGGCCCAATACTATACTTTCATTCACCATGAAGTGACATTTTTCCCAGTTTAGCACAAGATTGCAATCTTTATATCTTTTGAGAACCTCGACCAACTAACTCAAACACCGATCAAAGGAGTCGCCAACAACTAAAAAGTCATCCATGAACACCTCAATAGTGTCCTCCACCATATCGAAGAAGATCAACATCATACATCTCTGGAAAGTGGTCGGTGCATTGCACAACCCAAAAGTCATCATCTTGAATGCGAACTTCCCATAAGGTCAAGTAAAGGTGATATTCTCTTGATCCTCCGGTGCAATAGTGATTTGACTGTAACCCAAATAACCATCAAGAAAATAGTACCATCCTTTTCCTGCGAGTCTATCTAACATCTGGTCCATGAAGGGAAAAGGGAAATGGTCCTTCTCCGTCCATGCATTCAATTTTCGATAATCAAATACAAACTCTCCATGCAGTCACCGGCCTCATTGGAACAATCTCGATCCTCTCATTGGGCACTACTGTCATTCCCCCCTTTTTGGGCACACACTGAACAAGGCATACCCAACTACTATCAGCAATATGATATATGACTCAGGCATCCAACCACTTAATAATCTCCTTCTTAACTACCTTTTATATAGGTGAATTTAACCGTCTCTGGTGCTCAATACTTGGTTTGTGATCGGGCATAAGTTAGATTTTATGTGAACAAATACCGGGAGTGATCCCAATAATGTCCGCAATAGTCCAAAAATAGCTTGTTTGAACATCTTTAAGACTTCCACCAAACACTTTACTTGCTGCACATTCAAATACGATTCAATCATTACCGACAAGGTGTCATCTCTTCCCAAGAATACATACCTCAAATGAGGTAGTAGATCCTTAAGCTCTAGCATTGGGGTCTCCTCAGTAGATGGTATCGCGGGTTGAGACTCACGATGCTTCATATCTAACTCCAATTTCCTTTGTTTGAACCGGTATTCGCCCTGTTCAAGTGCCGCAACCAAAGACCCATGCTCTTCAATACCATCACTCTCAAAATTCATGATCACTCCCGCTAGTGTTGCAACACCAAGGCTCTCTTCAATTAGTACCTCATACCTCAGATGTACTCTCAACCCTGTAGAAGATAGCAGATACCGTTTGGATCTCAGCACTCTGCTTAATGGACCTAAACTTCATCTGCCCTTTCTCCATACCAACCAAGGTGCGACCAATAGCAAGGATCGGCCTCCCAAGAATAATGGGGACTTCAAAGTCCACTTCACAATCAAGAATCACAAAATCTGCCAAAAATATAAATGACTCCATCTTTATGAGCACATCATGGAGTATCCCAATGGGCCTCTTCACTCTTCGTTCGGCCATCAGTAGCCGCATTGCAGTGGGCTTTGGATCACCCAAACCCAATTTCTTGTAAATGGAGAGAGACATGAGATTTATGCTTGCACCTAGATCAAATAATGATTTAGATAAAGTGTAATAATCCGATGGTACATGGAATAGTGAAAGCGCCCAGATCTTCTTTCTTTGCACAAGAGACCTTGTAGCAATAGCACTACAATGTTGCATTCGGTCATCATCTTCAAAGATTACCGATCTCTTCTTTGTAACCATATCCTTCATGAACGTGGCATATCCGGGCATTTGTTCCAAAGATTCTATCAAAGGGACATTGATGGAAAGTTGTTTCAACGTAGTGATAAAATACTAGTATTTACCATCCTCATTCTTCTTGACCAATCTCTGAGGGAATGGTGGTGGTGGTTTAGGAATGGGGATCACTTTTTGGGGTACCCGTGCTTCTTTCACCGTTTTTTCCACCAATTCACCACTAGTTTCCACTACCTCTTCATCTTTTCTGATCTCATCTTCTAACGCATACGGCATAGGTGGATCAATGGTTTGCTTACCTCCTCGAGTAGTGACTGCCATGCAATGTCCATCATTGTTAGGATTTTGAATGGTATTGCTAGGAAGAGTGCCCGGTTGTCTTGGGTTCAGTGTAGTAGACAATTGGGCCATATGTAACTCAAGATGCTTAATCGAGACCGCATGTGCATCCACCTTTTGCCCAATATTAGCCAAATTACCCCTCAATTCCTTGGCGTGCTCATCACTAGAATCAAACCTCATAATCATCTTCTGTAACATATCTTCAACTCAGGTCATACTACCTCCACCATCCCTAGGAGCAACTTCCCTATTTTGAGGTGGAACATAGGGACCACTTAGATCATTTTATGTTACCATAGTTACCCCGGTTGAAGTTGTTGTCGCAGTTGTAATTTCCATCTCGAACATATTGGCCCTTTCTGTTATAATTCCCATACTTCGACCTTGATTTCCTTGACCTTGGCGCCAATTCTCCTGATTGGATCCTTGGGCATTTGGTCGGAAACCCCCCGTGTGCTCATTCACTGCATAAGTATCCTCTTCATAATATTAGTCATCCACTGGCGGTGGTGGTTTAGTCAAGTAATTCACCGCATTTACCTTCTCTGCACCTCCAGTGACATGTTTCAACACCTACCCAAGCTCAGTCCTCATTTGAGCCATTTCTTCACGAATCTCATCTATGGCCGCATTGTGTGTAGCTTGCACTGCAAAGGTATTTCTCCCACTGTCCGACTTTCTAGGGCTCCAAGACTTATTGTTGCGAGAGATCTTCTCCAACTTCTTTGCGATCTCTGCATATGTGCACTCACCATAAGAACAACCCGCTATTGTATCAAGCACTGCTTTATTATTATCATCTTGTCCCCGATAGAAGTACTCTTTCAATGACTCATCATCAATGCGGTGGTTTGGGTAGGGGTGTGCAAAAACTTAATCGACCGATTAACCGAATCGAAAAAAATGTTATTGGGTTGTTGTTATTGTGTAATTGGGTTATTGGATTTTTAATGGGTTTATAAAAAAAATTATTGGGTTATTGGTTCGGTATCGGGTTTAACTATTGGGTTATTGGGTAAACCGATAACCCAATAAGATGGTAATAATTTACTATTTTACCCTCCCTAATAATTAAATATTAATAATTTAATATATAACTAGACACTATAACTATATCAAATTATTAGTACTCTATCTACTTTACACTTGGCCGGTTTACTAATTTTTATTGTTTACTAAAAATCTAAAAACTAATGTAAGGGTTCGCAATTGTACCTTTTAATTTTAGTTTTTGTTTTTGTTTTAGTATTGTTCGACTATTTAATTTTAGTTTTAGTTTGTAATTGTAGGTTGTAGCATTTGCAAATTTTTAAAGGTCCGCAATTTGATTAACATAAAAAAATCTCATACTATGATTTGGCGGTTACATGTAATTATAATCTTCGTACTATATTTAGATAAGTAAGAAGTCATATTATATTTTACCGATATTTCTTATTGGGTAAACCGAAAACCGAACTGATAACTATCAAAAATTGAAAAATCGAAATCCGATAAAGAATATCTTATTGGTTTGTTATCGGGTTACCTTATTTAAAAACCAAAAAACGATAAACCGAACGATAATACATAAAACCAAACCGAACCGACCGATGCACACCCCTAGGTTTGGGACACCTCTCACGAACGCAGTAAATCTATCCCACGAGCTACTCACCGACTCCTCAGGTAGTGCCACAAAGTTATTCACTCTAGCTTTGTGGTTGAGCTTTTTTGACACCGGGTAGTACCGTGCTAGGAACACATCCCTCAACTGATCCCAAGTATAGATAGAATTATAGGGCAACTCAGTAAACCATATCGCGGCCTCTCCCGTCAGTGATAGAGGGAACACTCTCAACCCGATGACGTTCATAACCAATTTGGCCTCCCTACAAACTCCCTACAAAACTATTGCACATAGACCTCAGTTTGGCGATGTGAGCACGTGGATCCTCAGATGGTAGCCCTGAAAACAAACCCCTTGCGGTGAGCATCTGCATCAAGCTACTAGTTACCACGAATGTGTGACCCTGCGGTAGAGGATGTAGGACAAAAGGCCTATAAGAATCAGTGATGATAATGTTGCTCCTATAGAACTCTTGAGGGCATGGGATGAGAGGTTGCATCCCCAAAGCATCATCAACTGGGGGTTCCACAACCACTTGGTTGTGAGCATCAACCGGTGGAGGAGGTTGACGATTGATCCCATCGCCTACATTAATTAGCTAGGTTCTGTTTATTATTCATTCTTCGTAGTGTCCAATTAAGATCATGATCGAATGGAAGTGTTCGTTATCCTCGACTCCGTGTACTTGGTATAAACTAGAGCTAGACCTGAGAGAAACAAAAACAAAAGAAAGAAGTAAACTTAGGAAACTGTTGACTACAAATCAGTAATGTTATTAAAATTAATCTAAAAGTCACTTTCCCCGGCAGCGGAGCCAATATTTGATACGCTCAAATTACACCTCCCTAAAGAAGTATAAGTGGTCGCATCAAGTGAAGAACCCAACTAGTAGGTTGAGGTCAATCCCACTAGGAAAATAGCTTAGACTTAACATCAATGTATGATTACTTCTATTTAGTCAAGTCATTTCCGAAAATAGGTAATTAAAAAGGGGTTTTTTTGTGAAACAAAAAGTATTTGTAATATTTCTAAGTAGAACAAGTAACAGAAGTAAATCTTTTGTTTTTATCAAGTTGTGAGAGAAACTAGGGTGCAAGTGTTCCCCATAGGTTCACAACGTCGTATTCCTACCTATAATAATTCTTCCCTAGTGTTTTGAATGCAAAGTGATAAGCTAGGTATCTCTAAATCCTTGGTCTGGCCTTTAGAGAATTTTACCCCGTACCTTGGTCCGGCTACGAGTTTCTAAGTTACAAGCCCTTACCTTTACTTCATATTAAGCATAATATTCGATGTATGACTTAATTATTACTTCGCATCAATCTAAACTAGCCTATTAGATAGTATCCCACTAAATCTATGTTGATAATTCTTTCTCCTATTAACTACCCCCTTGGCCCGGCAAGTAGCAATAAGGCAAGTTCTAACGCGTGCACTCGTTAAAAAGACTTCTAAACGAAAGAATTATCAATGCATGCAATAACATATTTGTGAATTGTTATTAATCTAGGTTTACTTTATTAATTACCCATGGTTCCCACAACCCTAGTTGTGGATTTAGTTACCCATGCATAGAAGAACACAATTCATAGTTAATAAATAATAAATCATGAACTTACTTAGACAAATTAGAAGAAAATCCATAAATTCAACTTGAAACCACAAAAATATCTTGAAAACCAAATCCGGAATTTTGAATTAATACCCAAGTTGCAAAAACAAATCTCCAAGAACAAAACTAAGAAAGTAGTAATAGAATCCAACCCCAAAAACGAGGTTTCACACCCTATTTATAAAAAACATTGTCCTAAAATATAAAGAATTCAAATAAGGAAAGTTGTCAAAAAACGCGGCTTCAATCGACGACCCCCACAGACGGCTCGTTAATGAAACGACGGACCGTCGACTGCCTTCGTAAGTCCAGACTTAGCATCTTTTTTTAGGCTTGAACTAGCATCTTCTCTAATCCAATCGACAGACCAACATCACGGTCCGTTGATGCTTATCGTCGTTCCATACTTAAAGTTTCTTCAACATCGGGTACTGGGACATTCTCTGATCAGATCGACGCTTTAAGAGTACAGTCCGTCGATCCTTCTGTATCCCCACACTTGGTCAGAATTCACCGAGTTGCTTCCAGATTTCTGAACCTTCAATGACGGTCACCATCTACGATCCGTTGATGGGACGATGGACCATCGATGGCCTTCGTGGGTCACCTCTGCACTAAATCTCCACAACCTTCTGTGTATTGGTTTTGGACACCTTTCCTGCAAAACAAAGATTAAACATTTTAAAATTACTACAAAAAGGCTCTAGACACACACCAATCTTAAGGAAAAAGCATTGAAAGTACCATGAAACCACGGTACATCACTTAGCACTTTTCATTTTAAAGAGACTCAAATTTCCCATAATGAGGCTAAACATTGCACGTCAAAAGTGACTAAAACCAATTTTGTTACCTAATCTCATGGAGTCAAATGCACAACTAGCATATTAAGATGCATAACAACATCACAATACATGTATTTAATCAAAATTCTTTTTCAAGTACTTTAACATCTTCAAATATCCTTAAGATAGTGTCAATCAATACATACCAAACATATATAGGTCATGCAATTTATACTTTATGCAAAACTCCATTCATGAACAAGCTTACAAACAATTCATAAGATTCAAGTTCGAGTAATAATAGAAGGATAATGTAGAAATATCTACAATCTTACTACTCACTTTACCATCCCCCACTTAGGGTAAACCCAATTAAGAGAAACTTAACCCAATCTTTAGACGATCTATAGGTTAACAACCTTCATTTTCTTCACTCAAAAGTGATTACCACTTTAGAAGGAATTATAGTAAGTCAACTAAGGCATTCTAAACCTTATCATCTATCCAGATTATCCTAAACTTTTCAAGTTAAGTCATATTATTCAACCACATAAGGTTTTTATACAATACAATAGGCACCAAGGTCATACAACATTAGGGAAAACAATAGAGGAGACTTAGCCATAAAATTTCTTCTTTTTATTTGGACATTATAGTAAGCTGACTTCTAGGTCAATAAAACCCACATCATCACCCTACAAGGACAAGCATACTAACTTAACACCTACGATCAAGTCTATACAAAGGACTCCAATCCATACTAGGCAACTCGAAAGGACAACATATATACCAAGGGAAACATTGGACACACACATATTCTTAGGGTAGCATACTTCCATAGGTAGTCACTAAGCATTTCAAACTCAAATCATATCATAAGGCTACCATCCTGTAAAACAATATCGTAACTCACCATTCCACAAAGAAACTCATTTTAACTATAATAACTTCTAACATTTTTTTACTATATCATGACACACACATTTTTCACCCATAACATGCTATTTAACATAGATTTCATATATAACCATAAAAGTCATCATATCAACCAAACATTCCCAAATTCACCTTCACACATACTCAATGAAACCATCAAACCAAGATAACATCAAAACTCACATTTTCTCCCTCAAGCATAGAGTACAATATCATCCAAGCAATCACATCTAAGAGACCACCAGACAAGAAAACATAAGAGAGAGATCCTATATAGTTAAGTTCTATGGCACGATATGAAAATGATGAAGAAGGGAAACTCTATCGCCCTATAGCCTCCCGTATCATTTGATTTGTTGCGACTCACCACCGATGATACGAGACTCTACTAGACATGGCAATATGAGACTTCGTGGACCCTAAATCACTTTTTAAACCTCATGCTCTGATATCAAGTTTGTCATATCCGGGGAGTACCGCCTGGAAGTAACATGGCGTACTTGACCTCTCGGAGGTCTTATAAAATCCCATATTTATCATTCATCGCATTGTCGTCGTAAATTTAGCAGAAAATTTAAAAATTTTCATAGCATATCATATGCTAGAAACTTCACCTCATATATATAAAATATCATATTACATACTTAGACCCTAAGTATCTTTGTCATCTTAGACTCAACAACATTAGATTACATTAGGGACACGACCCTTAAAACATAAAACATAAGTCCTAATTTATACACTTTACAGTAAAGACATGACTTAGGAATCCTTGGACTTAAGTATTCCTTTCCTTGAGCTTGGGAATCACATATCAAACCCTTCACCTTAGAGACCTTATTTAAGCATCCATAACCTACACTTTCTGTAAAACGTAGAGAAGAATGGAGTTAGTACAAGAATACACTAAGTATGAAAACCATGCATTTAAAAGGGACATTTTACTTGAAATCATACTTCATGCCTTTTTTGTGAAATCTTTATAAAACTTTGATACAATAGCATTTATATCATTCACATACTTCATATAGACATATTCAAATTCCAAACGTCATATAAAATCACATATAGAATTTAAACCACATTTGAGGTCACTTTACAGTGAGCTCCTTTCACTTTACAGTGAACTACTTTCCTTTTACAGTGAACTCCTTTTATTCCAACTTCTTTACTTTCCCAAGTAATCCTTCTAGTGATACTTTGTGCAATGCATGAGTAATGTCCCATAACACTATCCATGCTCAAGTATCACCTTAAGACCCCAAGGAAACCCTACATACAACCTTTTAACACAACACATAAAATCATAGGACCACTTCCTAGACAAGGCACACACTTAACATTAGGACTCAATATCATGCAAATCATTACATCATGTAGACACTAACATATTGTCATGTAAGAGAACCATAAGCATATGCATATGCATTATAACACCTTCCTAGGACTCCCTTATATAGCTACTTGTGCAATGTCTAGGTGGGTTTATTACTTCCACCGATCCTAAGTATCTTCTCTTAGGTTATCCTAATTAGGGTCCTTAGTCATTTACTTTAACTCCATTGTCCATTTTACATTAGGGAAGCTATATCCTTAACCGACACAAATACCATGGGTGCTAAACATGGAATTTGGTGTTGTAGAGCCGTACACCAAAGGAAGGTGTTCTTACCTAGACAAGGTAGAACATTAACACATGCTAGCATACTAAGTGAATTCACTTGGTAGATCCTATGTGGCAACCATAGTGTATGGAACTTGGAGGCCATCATGGAAACATCACTCTATGCCCTTGGCTCTGAGGCTATCCACCTCATGAGATTTATGTTAGACCTTCCTTCCCACATTGGGAAGGGACACCACTCATATTAAAGTTCACTCTGTGCTAAGCTAAGTTCCCTTTATTAAAAGTCTTTATTAATATTACTTTATAAAATTAGGCTTTAGGAGATTGACTACCTATATGGTTAGCTCATAGGTCATAGATGAGAGTTCATCAACCTAAATAAAGTGAGAAACCCTTTCACATGGACATAGCATATATCATTAGCACTACCTAGTTTAGGGTACCCTTGGGAACACATTCCAAGTGCCCCTCTTTTGAGTAGATCATGATAATACATGTGTGTGTATATACATATATGTGAGAAATCCTTTCACATGACACTTTAAAACCACACATGTTCATAATTCATTTCATTCATGCATAGGTGTAGAAGTGTAACTATATGAGCCATGCTTTCATATAAACACAATTAGACACCAGGTATAATCATACTGCATCATACCACATACTTCACATTATACCATATAAGACATGTTCATAACATACTCATGCATTCATATCCATGTACATAAGAGACCAAACCTAGGCACTATCCTATCAAGGTACACATGTACAATGCATAGACAAGGTCCCATACCCATGCCCATACTAGTACACCTATCAAGTCATCCTAGATAAGGAAACACATATCATACTTTCATAGACATAAGCTTAACATGCATCGTAGTAGACACTAGTGAATATGAGAACAACCTTTCATTAGACAATATAATCCTATACTACTTGTAAGCATGCATGTAGAGTGAGGGTGTGTGTGAATTGGTCAACATGATCACATAATGGCTATCAACAACATATTGAGGCATCCACCCTCTTAGGACCACTATACACAACCAAGCATAGACCATACAACACATAATAGCATAGGAGACAAGCCAACTTTATATTACACTTAAGACTCCTAACTTTTGTTATTCATACATTCACATAGGGATACATAGGTAGGGGTCATCATTTCTTAATACTTCATTAATGGCAGTACCTACACATAACCCAAACATAATCATTCACATGCTCATAACAATAGCAACATAACCTAGATTCAAAACTAAAGTAGAAGACTAGGCACAAGTTAAACATAAGCTGATCATCAAAACCACACACTCATATATATTGACAATAAAGTAAACACCGCCACCATAAGTGGACCATACCACACAATGTCATACAAGGCTTCATCAACTATCAATACTATAAGAAAGTAGAAGAGATAAGCATTCTTACCAATTTCTCACCCTTTGATCATCCTTTATCAATAATTCTTTCTCATCAACACTTAATATAAAAAGGCAGTATCTAAATGTGCTTTAATCATAAGAGAAGCCATGCCTAAGACACTACAAGACCAAACTACAACTAGTACAGTATATTATCAATATACTAGAAAGTAGAAGGACATAGGTCTTCAACAAAATTCACTTTCATTGATCATAAATTATATTTCCCTAATAGCATCAATCTAGGGGAGTAGATAAAGACATAGTAATCAAGTCTAAACCATGCTTCATCTACCTAGATTTGAGATCACATCATGTACATTACAACATCCCATCTATAGGCTAGAAGAACCTAGATAAATCCTTATCAAGACTACTTTACTTTGATTCATGAATGATTCATACCCAAAATTCATCAATAACATCAATATAAGGCATTAGTTAAAGAAATCATAACCTAAATAAAATCCTACTACAGTTGTCATAAACTTGAGATTACAATTAACATGCTACTTTAAAAATCTATGGAAAATAGAAGTACATAGGCTAAGCAAGAATTCATAAGCTAATGACACATTCAAAAACACATAAAAACATCTAAGGCCCCTTTGGCGACTAGTCGTTGAATGTCTTGGACGTCCCTTGACGTTTGACTTCCAAATCACCTCAAACTTTATACACTGCCTCAATACAACATTATAAACCATTTCAGGATCTTATACCCTTATGACGAACATGTTAGGCTATAGACACCTTAACTCATTTTGGGGGGTTTACAGTTCGGGTCCTGATAAAAAAGATTGTTTCAAAAAGAATTGCAACTATGCTTTTACTGTAAATACCATGATTTATTGTAGCAAATGCATTATATGTTTGGTTTGAAGAATATATTGTAATCCCACAATGTATGAAACGTATTATCTTGTCCATAATTATTAAAAAATCACATCTTCCTAATATTTGAATGAGTGTTACTAGGGCTTGAATTTTTCTTGCATATAGGGAATTCAAACACTTTACTCTTTGATGTAGTGTCTGTGGATTGAATAAATAAAATATTATTGTCATGCTTGATTTTTTTATGTGCTAACATTCCATTCTCTAGCAGGGTGAGCATATAAGTCACTATAAGTTCTATGCAATGTTGTGTTATTCATCATGTATTCCTAAGATACTTAGAAAAAAAACGTTGGAGAACATGGTAAGAAAAAACCAAGTTTAATGATTATTTTCAAAATTAGAAAATTGAAACCGGTAGAAAATACATAATCAGAAAAAGAAAAATATATTATGTTGCAACCGAACATCCATCCTAGGCATCAATCTATCCATTAGTTAGCAGCTTGGACGAGTCTAGCTACAGCAGATTGATTAAAGAAGTTTGGTATAAAAGTCCCCCACGAATGCTGCTACTGTGCAGTTGCTGCTGCAACTTTTTATCACCTTTTTTTTAGTCTCCTGAAACTAAAGAATTGTGGGACAGATTACTGAAATGGTTGGGAATCAATTGGCAAATAGGAAGCTGGAAGGTTGAGCTAGAATAGACTAATAAGTGGGCAAGAAAGAGTAATGTGACTGGTGCGATAAACGGTTTTCTCGTTGCAATGATGGTGTATATTATATGGAGAGAAAGGAATAATATTAGGTTCCAGCCATTTTCATACCAATGTTATAGAGTTTGCAAGGAAATTGGCTTATACATTCATGTTTGAGGAAGAGATCTAAAGAAGTGCAAGGAGGCGTTGAAGAAGATTGATCAATTACCATGATGTCTGCATCTTTTCCTTTAAGGGACCTAGATTAGCTATTTTTCTTTTACTTGTTTCAATGTTCTGTATGGTTTATTAATTTTAATCTAGATTGATATGATAGGAATCTGAGAAATGGGTGGTCATCACATAATTGGTTTTATAATTGCACACTTTTTTTGTATTAATAAATATGTTGTTTCACCAAAAAAAAAATTATATTGTCCACATAAACAAGGACGTAAATGGTAAAGCCAGAATTGTGGAAAATAAATAAAGAGGAATATGATTGAGACTTTGCAAACCCAATAATTACAAAATAAATCTTGAGCTCAGTGTACTATGTATGTGGTGCTTGTTTCAATCCATTAATAGCAGTGTTGAGACTACACACACGCGAGGAGTGATGTGGATCCTCAAAACCATTGGGTTATCGCATATAAACCTCCTATTCTAGTCGATATTGAAGAAATGCATTGTTCATATCTAGTTGATGCATGGGCCAGTTGCGTTTGGTAGCAATAGAAAGAACTAAACGGAGAGTAGTTGGCTTGACCGCCAGGCTGAACGTTGAATGATAATCTAGTCCAACGCGTTGTGTAAATCCTTTGGCAACAAGACGATCCATAAACAAGTCCATCAAACCATCAGGATGATACTCTATACAAAATATCAACTTACAATTAACCACATTCATTGAAGGACTGGATGGAACAAATTCCCATGTCCGATTCCTTATAACTAGAGCATCAGTCTTTGATTTCATAACTGTTCTCCAATGATGATGAGGGTGTTCTTGTCTATATGTTCTAGCAATGGAAGGACGGAGAGGATTTTACGGTGACGGTGAAGTTTTTTGGTTTAAGACTATTGGTCTTAGAAGGTGTGATCATGGGATGTGGAAGTGATGGGGTGTCCACTGGAATTTGCGGGGCAGAATGGTTAGAAATAACTATGGGTATTAAATTAAGGGGATGGGGCGGTGAAGTCTGTGTAGAAGATTGTAAGTTAGGGATTTGGCGATTGTAAGTGAGTAGGGGGCAGTGTGAGGAAGGTTTAGAGTCTAATGGGATGGGTGTTTTGGGTTCAGGGGAAGAATGAGACTGGTAAGGTGCAGAAACCAGAGGCATTGATGGGTGAATTTGAATAGGCAAAGAAGATAAAGAATTACCTTAGTTGATGGAGGCGACATGGGTTTTAGAGGAGGACGAGTGTGCAGGCGTGTGGATCGACACAATTGGATCTGGAAGCTGTAGACAAACATGTGAATCCAAAGAGTTATCCTTTAAAGGTTGTTCCACAAAACAATTTTCCCAAGATAAATCTACTGTGTTTTTATTTTTAAGGTTCGAAAAGAAATTTGTCTTCTACAAATAGAACATCTCTGGGCAATTAAACTTTGGACCTCACTGGATCAAAACATCAGTGGTAATAATATTTATTTGAAAATCCTAAATAAACACATGGAGTTAACGAGGCTTTAATTTAATCTTAGCCTAAGATGTAAGCCACAAATAACATAGACAACCGAAAACCTTAATAGAATCATATTTGGGGGCATGTTGAAATAGTATCTTATATAGACACTTATCTTTAAAAGTTAGAGTGGTCAGTCTATTTATACGATAGACTGCTTGATTACAAGCAAAACTCCAAAAGGGTGATGGTAACGAAGCTTGATATAATAAAGTTTTAGTAGTCTCAATAACATGTCTCTGTCAGTGATCAACTAGAGCTACTTAGTGTAGTTTATATGGAGGTGAGACTAAGTGTTCAATATTATGTGTTTTTAGATAAGATGACAAACATTGAAATTCACCACCACCATCTGTGTACAAGGATAAATTTTTTGTTTGAAATTACTTTTCAAGCAATGGATACAAAGTGTGGAAAATGACCAGAAATTTGTTTTTTTATTTGAGAGTGAACAACCAAAATTAGAGAACTGATCAACGAATAAAACATAATATCTCTTTTTATCAATTGAAAACTAACGAAGGACCCCATAACTCACTATAAAGAATCTATAACGGCCTTTAACATTGCAAAGAGTTTTCAGAAAATTGCTACCTATGCATTTTATTTGAATAAAATGAATTACAACTTGAAATAGTTCTAGAATGACAAACAAGAATGGAAAACTTATGCAGAATTTTATTCAAAACATTTTGATTAGGATGTCCTATGTATCGATGCCATAGGTTGAGAGGAACAATTACATTACACTTAGGAGACTTTTGTGTGCTGCCTGGCGGCCACTGATTTAGCCCATCTTTGTTCTCCCCGCGTAGAAGAGGCACCCCTGTACTCAAATCCTTCACAAAATAATGAAAAGGAAAATATTCAGTGGATGTAAGATTATCTTGACAAAATTTGGAAACAGAAATAAGGTTGCTTTTTATGGTAGTAGAACACAAAGTGTTGAGTATTTTCAAATCATAGGTCGATGCACTTATGTTAGCGTTACCGGTGTGTGTAATTAGAATGGTGTTACCATGTCTCATTTCTATCTCTTCAGTGTTGGGTTTTAGTAAAGTGTGAATGGGAAATGAGAAAAGAAAATGGAAAAGTGGGGAACCAATTTTGGAGGAAAAATGAAAAGTCATTGCAAAGTGCAAATGAAAATACATTTCTCCCATATTGGTAGAAGAAAGGAAATTGTATTGTTCATGGTAAAGAAAAGAACTGTATGCAAACTTGTTAAGTCACTTCATGGACAAAAACATGCACCGAAAGAATGGAATGCAAAGTTTGACCAAACAATGTTGTCAAATGGATTTAAGATCAATGAATGTGATAAAAAAAATTACATTAAAGATACTCTGAATCAGGAAGTCATTGTATGATGATATGTGCATGACATGCTAATAAGGAGCAAAAAGATTATCAATGTAAAAGCTACTAAGAGTTTGCTCACTAGTAAGTTTTATATGAAAGGTCTAGGAGTTGCCGATTTAATATTGGGAATTAAGATTCTCAAAACTCCTAACGGTTTAGCATTGTCTCAATCTCATAATATCCGAAAGGTACTAAAAAGTTCAAGTACTTGAGTAAACTAAGTCAAAAGTTCAAGACCATATATAGCCTGTGCTATAAGTAAACTGAGTCGATACACAATTAATCCAAATCAAAATCATTGGTTGGCAATGAAGAGAGTTTTGGGGTAGTTAGATGACACTCAAAACTATGCTTTGCATTACAACAGATATCCAACAATTCTTTATGGATATAGTGATGTAAAGTGGATTAGTGGGTCTAGTGAAATGAAATCCACGAGTGGATACATTTTCACTGTTGGTGGAGGAGCAATATGTTGTAAATCATCCAAACAAACATGTATTACTAGCTCTATAATGGAGTCTGAATTCATCCCCTTAGACAAGGTAGGTGAAGAAGCTGAATGACTCTGGAATTTCTTAGAAGATATTCCATTTTGGCCCAAACAAATGGCCTTTATATGCATAGAGTGTGATAGTCAAGCTGCAATAAGATGGGTTGGAAGTACTATGTATAACGGGAAGTCTTGTCACATAAGACGAAGACACAACTCTGTTAGAAAACTACTCTCTAGTAGAATTATCAAAATTGCATATGTAAAGTCAAAGGATAATGTGTCGAATCCACTTACAAAAGGCATAACTAGAGTGGGAGTTGAGAGCTCATCGACGGGAAAGTTTAAAGGGCAACCTACTTATCCTGATGTGGTTAACCCTTATTTACAAGACACACAAGTTTTTCATGCATGAGATTTGATAATACTCATTCCCCATGCATGTGGGGGATTGTTGGTTTTAGCAAAGTATGAATGGAAAATGAAAAGAGAAAATGGAAAAGTGAGGAAACCAATTTGGAGGAAAAATGAAAAGCCATTGCAAAGTGCAAATGAAAAGTAATTTCTTCCATATTTGTAGAAGAAAGGAAATTGTTGTCCTTATATTAGGAAACACATCCTTTACTTTTTACAAGGTTAAGAAGAAAATTCCCTCTCACGTCGTCGTCGCTCGCTCGGCGTCGACCTCAACTTCAGTTTCGACATCAGATTTTTATTTGGAAAATGATGTGATTGATTGATAATATTTTTAAACAAAATTTATTTAATCAATTTAATCAATCTTGTTAATTCATTTCCTTTCTCTTATAAATTGATTTCAAATGTTAGTTAAATAACATAATTAATTTGGCGCAACATAATTTATTTGAAATGTGTGTGTAATGGTAATAACGGTCTGAATAGACCTGTCCCTTCCGAAAAGTCATTAATCTTCCCAAAAGACACAAGGATCAGGAAAAAATGGGTTTGAACAGATTTTCTTGAACAGACGCGTTCTTTGCTGAAAATGGCTATAAATAAAAGGTTTTTTCCGTTTTTTAAACACTGAATTTTTTTCCTCTCTGCATACATTTTTTCTCTCAAGACAAAATTGTCGATCGACTTAGTCTGTGTGTGGTATTCTTATGGTTCTTGCATTCACTGAAGTTATTGAAGTTTGAGGTACCACTACTTCTCTAATAGGTTAATCCCTTTTATCTTGGGAAAATTAATCTGCAACCTCGGGTACAGTGAGGGGATTAAGTTTTATAAGAAAACACAGTGGTTTCTGTGGACCAAGATTACATTCTGTATATTTCATCTTTTTGTTGTTTCTGTATTTTATTGACCAACCTGAATATATGATATAACATTCAGTACCATGGTAATCATGCATAGTAGCTAAACTCTGATGATCAAAAGCAATGTGGTCAGTTGCCCCACTATCAACTATCCAAGGGGCTTCTTGTTGGTTAAAGCGAGCAACAATGTTGGTTCGGGCTTACATATGGTAGTGCAAATGAGAACGACATACTTTGGCTTATTGTCCTAGACAATCACAAAGTTGGAAACAAAGGTTGCTATCATGTTGTTATTTATTTGTAACGACCTGCTTAGTCGTTTTGAGCAGCAGATTTTATTTCTGGAAAAACTGTCTGAGACGACGTATCCCACGACGGACCGTCATGGGTACGACGGACCGACGAGGGTGTCTCGTTCCAAAACACTTGGAATTCTTATATTTGAGTGCTGAAATCGACTCTCTAAAGGTTGTGACGAACCTGCAGGACGGACCATCACAGACACGACGGACCGTTGTGAGGTTCCGTTTCAAAACACTTCAACTCTTGAGAATTGGGTACTGGGAGCAATTCTCTGTCCGTCGTGACGGAAGTGCAGGACGGACCGTCGTAGGCACGATGGACCGTCTCAGACTCATCAAGGAAATTGAGTCTCTGAAGGTTGTGACGAACCTGCAGGACGGACCATCGCAGGCACGACGGGCCATCACAGGTTGCGTAATCCCAGTCTGGGTCAGATTTCTGGGTAAGTTTTAAAGGGGCGTTTTGGACTATTCCTGCTATAATTATGAATTTCGTGGGTTAATATTAATAACTCAAATTCTTGGGGGTGTAAAGGAGATAACCTTGAGTTACTTAGTGGGTTAATTCCTCACCTTTTATACTTAATTATATGCTAATTAGGGAAAAGAAAGAGGGTTTTGAAGAAGAAAAATAGAAAGAACAAGGAGAGAGAGGAACGATCGATAGAGAGAGACAAACGAAGAGGAAACAAAAAGCTTTGAGAGATTGCTTGCTTGATCACGAATCCTCGGTGAAGGTAGGTTATGGTTTTTGATACTATTCGTAGTAAACTCTTAATAGCGAATGATATGTATTGGTAGTATTGTAAACCCTTCTATATGCTTAATTGTATGCTTGCATGAATGTGATTATGTGATTGTGATAAAATAAGCATAATGAAGCTTTTTGAATCCAAAATCTTGAAGAAACCCTAATTCACCTTGTTATTGATGATGCCTTGGTATAAAAGAAGGCTTGATGAATTAAAGTAATGAGATTGATGATGCCTTGGTATAAGAGAACGCTTGATGAATTGATAGAATGATGTTAGTGGATCGGAGTGTCACGTTCCGACACATAGTATTAGGGGATCGGGTGTCACGAACCAACACGTAGAAGTAGGGGATCGGAGTGTCACGTACCGACACATAGTATTAGGGGATCGGGTTTGTCACGAAACCGACCACGTAGAATTAGGGGATCAGAGTGTCACGTTACCGACACATAGTATTAGGGGATCGGTGTTGTCCGAACCACACGTAGAATTAGGGGATCGGAGTGTCACGTACCGACACGTCGAAGTAGGGGGATCGGAGTGTCACGTACCGACACATAGTATTAGGGGGGATCGGGTGTAACGAACTGAACGTAGGAATAGTGGATCGGGAGTGTAGTACCGACACATAGTATAGGGGTCGGGTGTCACGACCGCCACGTAGAATTAGGGATCGGGTGTCACGTACCGACACATAGTATTAGGGATCGGGTGTCACGCAAACCGACACGTAGAATTAGGGGATCGGAGTGTCACGTACCGACACATAGTAGTAGGGGATCGGAGTGTCACGTACCGACACAAGAGGAAGAAAGATAATGAATCTTGAGAGATGTTAATATACTCAATGTAATGAACCTAATTCCCAAATGAGTGTGGTATTGAGGCTTGAGTCCTCATGGATGAACTTGGTAGTACTTATTGATGATTATAGTACTTGTTGCTACATGTTGAGTATTGTAGTTGATTTATGATATGAACTGATATATACTGTTTTCTATTTTGAGTTGGCCGATGATACCTACTCAGTACTTGTGTTTTGTACTGACCCCCTACTTGTTGTTTCTTTCTTTGTTATTTGGGGAATGCAGCAAACGTACCGTCGTCTTCAACTCAACAGCAATTCTAGCCAGTCTTCACTACACCGGATTTCAGGGTGAGCTAATGCTTCTAGCTTGGACTGGATCTTCTCTTCAAGTCTTGATGCCTTGAACTTCCGGCATGGACTAGCCTTTTATTTATTTTAGCTTCTTAGATACTTTTAGATTAGTAACGTGAGGATAGATGTTCTTGTGATGATGACTTCCAGATTTTGGGGATAATGAGTTATAAATTTTAGAAGTTATTTAATTGATTTCGTTACTGAGTTTTAAGTCTTCCGCTTTGTATTTTTGTTCAATATGTTGGGGTTTTAGATTGGTTGGTTCGCTCACATAGTAGGATAAGTGTGGGTGCCACTCGCGGCTCGATTTTGGGTCGTGACATTATTTTTGCATGAATGCCATGGTTGATTACTAGTATCATTATTACCATGATGCCTATTGTTGTTACTGGCGTTGTTCCGGGAGGAGTTGTAGATATTTTGTTGTGCTATGGAAGCGATGATTGTAAGTGGATGTGGTTTCTTAGTCTTTTCATGCTTGAGAAAAAGCTCACGGTCGAGAAACTTTGCATCCAATTTGTTTGTATGAGATTGTGGAATCTCTTGCACGAATAGCGGCAAAAAGTTCACGAAATTCAGATCCCACTCCGCTAAGAATTTTAACAATCAGTTCTTGATTAGATACAAGTTCCCCAGTAGTTGAAAGTTCATCACAAAGTGATCTAACTTTATGGAGATAATTAGAAATTGTACTGGTGTATTTGGTTACACGGGCAAACTAAAGATTCTTGTTTGAGACTTGTTTTCATAAGGACTGTGCACAACGTCCCAAGCAGATTTGGCGGAGTCAACATCGCCTACAGTGGATGTGACAATTGGTTCAACAGAGGCCAAGATAGCATTTTCGATCAATTGATCTAGACAAAACCAAATAAGATATACAGGATTTCTGATATCTTGATTGTTTTTAGAGTGTGTGTGAGAGGGAGTAGAATGGATCTATCGAGATTTCCATATATATTATGGCCACGCATAAGCATAGATGCTTGAGCTTTCCGCAAAGAAAAATTGTGGTTGCAAGCTAATTTGATTGACAATTGTGTGATATAATTGAACTGGACAACCGTGGCATTGTTGTTAGCATCAGATTTGACTACAAGAAACATTAGGGGCTAATGCAATTGATTGGAGGAATAATACAGAAGGTACTCATGATATTGAATAATAGCGAAAGTACTCTTGAGAGTTATCGATGCTCATATACCATAAAGAGTAAGACCATATTAGAGAATGAATCGATTCTATTATTGATTTATGTTATGTGGTATATAAAGGGCTATTCCTTTATAATACAAAACCCTAATATATTCAAAGTCGGTGTATGATAACAATAGGAGATAATGTAGGTTAAATCAAGTGATAGAGATGGACTCTAATTCTAAAAATTGGTAAAACAAATAAGACAAGAATATGCTAAAACGTAGTATGTTTATTTAGTCGTTATTACAATATTCTCTGGTCTGTCAAGACTTTCCTATCTAGATTAAAAGGATAGACAATATATATATATCTAGATAGTCAGTCAAGAAGTACTAAAACAATAATACAAAAGTAACTTAAAGATAACCAAGAATTAATCCAAAAACCTTTAATATTCAACAATCAATTCGTAGCTACAGCCACAAAACAAGGGCGTTGAGCCACTAATTTCTAAAAGAAGAAGAAGAAGATGAAAAGAACCCTAAAAAGTATTGACAAATTTATACTTGGTGCCTTATGATTCATCCCTGAAATAATTATTCATATGGACTATTTACGGATATAGAAACCCCTATGTAAAATAATTGAGTCCAACATAAACTGGGAAACCAAAATAAAGTTGAATTTGACTTCGAGTGAACAGTGGTCCTCCCAGTACTAAATTCGCTTTGCCGCATTCAGAATCAGCCCCGTGGCAATTATGTCAGGTGAACTTTTTTAATTTTCGATCTTTGTACGTTTGAATGAATTATTTTAATATTCAATTTATTTCATTAAGATACCTGCTTGATTTTCTTCTTAAACATTCTCTCTTTAATTCATTTTAAATCAAAGTTCTTTAATTTTACACCAATTTACTCCTATAAATAAAATACATTATTAAACACAATCCGTAAAATCCATGCTGAAATAGGACAAGTATAATTAATAAATGTGAGGTAAAGATTGATAAAAAATATATTTTTTTGTCCTCACATCAATGTCTCCGTATCATCAGCCTACCTATCTTGTCCACAAAGTCAAAGCCCTCAATCAACAGCATATTTGCAAAAAAACTATTAAATGTTGTGAAGAATTCCATCGAAGTTTATGCTCTTTTAGATGAATGAATAGACAAACTATACGAAAGGCTTAAAGTGGCTTGATGTGTGAATCATTTCCCAGCCAAGAATTCAAACATCAATCCAAATGGTATAATCCCAACACAATTTGTGACAATCATTCCGGGAGGAAGGGACATACGACAAAATTTCATGATATCAACTATTATATTGTACCAGAAAATTGTATGAACCTGAAAATTGCATATTGTGTCTGAGATTTCATTTTGCCCGAGGATTGCATACGCCTGAAATTGCATTGTGCCCTAGAATTGCATTGTGCATGATAATTGAATGGTGCTCGATAATTTCATATGCCCGAGAATTGCATTGTGCCTTAGAATGGCATGTGACCAAGATTTTATTGTCCCCGAGAATTGTATGTGCCTGAGATTGCACTATGCCAAGAATTGCATGCGCTTGAGACTAAATTATGCCCAATATTGCATTGGGACTGAGGATTATAGTGAGACCAAAATTAAATTAAGCTTGTGGATTATTGTAGACACTTTTCATTTATGTTCTAGGAATCACATGGTGCTCAAAGAAATACATCCTTAAGAAGTTCCATTCAAATAAAAGACATCATAACCCAAGACACATCTTCATGGACTTAAATCAACTATCATGGTCAATACGATAAGTTGAATCATGCTTATATTTTGGTAGTTATCTGATATATATTTGCTCTAATCACATTATTTAGTAATATTACAAGCTACAGATTTGCAGAGAATGATATTGCAGGCTAAATCAATCTCCCTCTCAGCTACAATTATCAAGCAAGGGGTGGCAGGGGGACCGGGCTGTCCCGCCCCGGCCCACGTCCCGACCCGACCCCTGTCCCGCCCGGCCCGTCCCCCTTCTTTTAGGGGATTTAAGGGGTGGGGGATGAGGGGACCGGTCAGGGGCCGGTTCACCCCTGTGGCCCGGTCGACCCGGCCCGGTTGAACCGGCCGGTTCACGGGATCCCCCAACTTTTTTTTTTTTTTTAATTCAAAAATATGTACTATAGTACTAAACTAACTAACTAACTAAAGTACTAAACTAACTTTAAAATACTTAATTTAAAGTTTACAATTTACATTACTTTAAAATATTTAAATTAAAAATTTAAACTTCTCATATTTGAAATTTAAAACTTTAAAGTTGAAACTTGAAATTTGAAACATCAATCTTGAAATTTGAAAATTGAAACTTTAAATTTGAAAATTTATTTTGATATTTGAAAATCAAAAATTAAATTTAAAATTTATTAGCTAAAGAAGTATAATTTCAATACAAATATATAAGTATTTAAAAATAAAAAAATCTCCCGTCCCGTCCAGTCCCGTCCCGACCCGTCCCGTCCCCCAAAATCCCATCCCATCCCCCATATATAGTGGGATGGGATGGGACCTATTTTTGTCCCCCCAATCCCGGTCCCCCCAATCCCGGTCCCCCTCCAAATCCCCTCTACCCGTCCCTCGTCCCATCCCGTCCCCCTTCGTCCCGTCCCCCAGTCCCCGTCCCCGTCCCCTTGCCAGCCCTATCAAGCATACATATTTATTGTAACAAAGACCCTCTTAATTCTTTTTTATTTGTATTTAACAATTTTCATCTGATCCTTTGCTTTATCTGGAAATCTCTATGTCATGCTCTCTCGCTTCTCTAATCTTATCTATTCAAGCATCATCAATCCAATTCAAATATTCTAGTGTTGTTTAACTTTTATGAGCTTCATTTGTTCCTAAATCTCGAACTTCAAACGACCTAATTCTCGTAATATTAGAGATATGTAGGCAACTTAAAGTTAATGTCTCGGCCGTAACCCTTTCCAACCCTATAACATTTCCATTGATCCCACTGACATCTCTTATAAGTCAGACAAAATCGGCCACTAGGTCAACGTTGGTTGCCCGACAATTTATCCTTCATTCTCAAGATACCAAGGGGCAGCCGTTGACACCAAATTTTGATCGGCCTATAACCCTTTTAGAAGTGTTATTCCATTAAATATGTATTTAACACTTTTTCGAGTTTAAAATTTTAATTGATCCTCTCTAAATATAAATATATATATATATATATATATATATATATATATATATATATATATATATATATATATATATATATATATATATATATATATATATATATATATATATATATATATATATATATATATATATATATAAATATATATATATATATATATATATATATATATATTAGTATTCATCAATTTCTAAAAAGAAAAAATAATAAATAAATAAAATAGTACATTTATTTTTATTAAGTTATCTTATCATTATAATTATCAATATATAATCTCGAAATAATTTCTTAAATGTTTTAAAACATAGATGTGTTTACTTTGTATGAAAATAAATTAATATATGTGTTATTTTATTAATGGAATAGCACTTCCCTATTCTTCTAAGTCTTAGCATATTCAATTCTAATTTATTTAATTCGTAATCAAGCCTATTCATTTTCATTTCAATTGTATCCACCTTTATATTTCAATTCTAGCCAATTTTATTTCAATTTTAGTCATTCCAAAATCCAACCAGTAATCATATAGATTAATCTTGACCGTTCATCACTTGTGGCAATTCTAATATCCTATCCTAGCCATTTATTTTCATAGATCCAATGATCCGGATAACCATTGTTTCTTTTTTTAACCTAAAATACCCATACCCTAATTTATTCTCATTCTTCCTCTGTAGCAAGAGGAGAGACGCAACTCTCTCCTTCCTCTCCTCTTCCCTATTCCGGCAAAGCAAGCTGAGGCAGCAGCTGCGTCCAGCTTTCTATCAACAGCAGCGAGCTCCGGCGGAGTTTTTCAAAGTTTCAAGGTGGTCAAAAGATGTATCTTTAACAGATCTATCTAGGTTTGTCCCTTTTCATTTAATTATTATTCATCTCCAAATATTTTTAATTGTTCGTTCTCGATCTGCTCGTGATTTCTATATAGAAATTTATGCATGTTTAGTTTATATGAAAAATTACTATGTGCTATGAAGTTATTAGCATAAACAATATGGGTTATTTTTATGATCTTAAGCATGCTTTCTTTGTGATTTTCTGATTTCTTGAAATTGATCAAGAATGTAAAGATATCTCTACGTTAACGTCTGTTAGCATATCTTTGATTTTAGCATATCTTTGATTTTAGCATCGTTGGATTATCTAATTCTTGGTTTCGCTAAGTTAATTGATATTTGACAGATTTTCCCAATTATTTTGCTAATTGTTTAGTTTGAGATGTATTCCATGAATTGATTCTTCTTACTGTGCAAATTTCATTGTCTTGGTATGCTTCCTGATCTATATCATAATAGAATATAGGTCAGAATATTGCTACAAATCGAGCTATGAATATATTTTGTGGTTTTTGTTAAAGGTAAACTTTAATGGATTTTTTTCTTTTTCTTGTTAATTGGTAGCAGTTACCTTATTTAAAGATGAGTTGATTATTACATAGTATTTATGTAAAGGTTGTATTCGATTAAGGCAAAAATGAAAATTTTTGCTGATTTTCTGCTCCTTTGTTTAAGAGGGAAAAATATCCAATTCCTTTCCTTTTCGTGCTATATGTGGAATCTTTTATATCTTTCTTCCTATTTAGTCACTTTATTTTCTAAGAATTAGTCGTAAAATTGTATGGATTGACCCAAATATTTTCTGAAATGTTTTAAAACATAGATGTTTTTAATTTGTATGAAAATATATTAATATATGTGGTATTTTATTGATGGAAACACTTCCCTATTCTTCTAAATCTCATCATATTCCAATTCTAATTTATTTAATTTGTAATCAAGCCTATTCATTTTCGTTTCAATTGTAGCCACCTTTACATTTCAATTTTAGCCAATTTTATTTTAATTTTAGTCATTCCAAATTCAACCAGTAATCAAATAGATTAATCTTGACCGTTCATCACTTGTGTCAATTATAATATCCTATCCTAGCCATTTATTTTCATAGATCCAACGATCAGGATAACTATTCTTTCTTATTTTAACCTAAAACACTCATACCCTAATTTATTCTCATTCTTCCTCTATAGCTAGAGGAGAGCCGCAACACTCTCTTTCCTTCTCTTTTCCCCTGACCGGATGTCATAACCCCTAGGCCAGAAGCCGCCAGTCTCCCTCATCGGACTTTCCCTGTCTCTCTCTCTCTCTTCTCCTCTTCCCTTTTCCGGCAAAGCAAGCTGAGGCAGCAGCTGCGTCCAGCTATCTATCAACAGCAGTGAGCTCCGACAGAGTTTTTCAAAGTTTCAAGCTGGTCAAAAGACATATCTTTAACAGATCTATCTAGGTTTGTCCCTTTTCAATTAATTATTATTCATATCCAAATAATCTTAATTGTTCGTTCTCGATCTGCTCGTGATTTATTTGTAGAAATTTAATGCATGTTTAGTTTATATGAAAAATTACTATGTGCTATGAAGTTATTAGCATAAACAATATGGGTTAATTTTATGATCTTAAGCACGCTTTCTTTGTGATTTTCTGATTTCTTGAAATTGATCAAGAATGTATAGATATCTCTACGTCATCTTCTGTTAGCATATCGTTGATTTTAGCATCGCTGGATTTTCTAAATCTTGGTTTCGCTAAGGTGATTGATATTTGACAGATTTTCCCAATTATTCTGCTAATTACTTAGTTTGAGATGTATTCCCTCAATTGATTCTTCTTATTGTGCAAATTTCATTGCCTTGTTATGCTTCCTGATCTATATAGTAATAGAATAGAGGTCAGAATCTTGCTACAAATCGAGCTATTAATATATTTTGTGGTTCTTGTTAAAGGTAAACTTTACTGAATTATTTTGCTTTTTCTTCTTAATTGATAGCAGTTACCTTATTTAAAGATGAGTTGATTATTATATAGTATTAATGTAAAGGTTGTATTCGATTAAGGCAAAATGAATTTTTTTTGCTGATTTTATGCTCCTTTGTTTTAGAGGGAAAAATATCCAATTCCTTTCCTTTTCGTGCTATATGTGGAATCTTTTATATCTTTCTTCCTATTTAGTCACTTTATTTTCTAAGAATTAGCCGTAAAATTGTATGGATTGACCCTTACTTGGTCGTCAATTATTTGATCCCTTAAGTAATCTTATGTTATCTTTGGTACGATTAACTATTACATCCTTGCCTTAAGTAATTGAATACAAATTCTTGCTTACAAGAATTTTCTATAATATTGATACTAAATGGTTCCCTCCTGCCTTACATAAATTTAAAGACTCTTACATGCTCTAAACTTGGTAAATTTCTCCTAATTAAAGAAGCGTCGACATATTTGGCTTCCTTCTTAATAAGGAAAAAAATGTAATGGGATTCATTCTTTCTTTTTTCTTGTTGTTGTGCCCCCTATTTATTATAAAATCACTCCTTTATTCTCATTATTTCCACGACTCAACACTCACACATTCTAGCAATTGTCAAAAACACTCTTTAGTATCTAAATAAAATATTCTGGGGATAGTCAAAGGGGGAAGGGATATAGGTGCTAATTGTTTTATTTTATGTTATTTTTTATATTTGATTGTTATAAAAATATGTCTGTATCACTTAGCTATAAAATCGGGTAAATGTATTATAATAACTGACCTAAATTCAAGCCTTCATTCGTCTGTAATTTCATTCTACTTTTAATCCAAAATAAATCAGCATTTAATAAATTAAATTTTGCGCCCCATGCTAAAATTTGAAAACATGCTTATGTGATATTATTCATGCTTTCTAATGCAGAGATCTTTGTCTAAAATCGGTTAATCTTGTCAGCGTGTAAGATTGAGTAATTGTTCGCCTAATGACTCTTATATATGTAGCAAGGCTAGATACAATGTCTATAAGATTTTATTTTCCCGAACTTTATTAAGTGTTTAATAATTCGTTTCATGAGTTCGAAACTATTCATATAGGAACAATTAATTTCATATGTTATAAGATGTAGAAATCATGCATATAGGTTAAATAATTTTTATCTTATTCTTCTCCTAGAAAATCATGTCTGTAGGATTTCTTGAATAAGAATCAACTTGTTGATCAATCAAGTCTTGAATTAATTGTACCATGTGAATAAGTAGTGTTAGTAATGATATATTTTCACTTAGGAATCATGCCTATAGGATTTTCATTTATAAGATTGATAATAGAATTGTAGTATGTCAACCAATCAAGTCTTGAATATGGTTGAATAATTGTTTTCTTGTTCTTCACCTAGAAAATTGTCTATGTACGTTGAATAATAGTTATCTTATTATTTGCCTAAAAAACCATGTTTGTAGGATTTAAAGGATAAGATTGAACATGTTGATCAATCAAGTCTTGAGTTAATTGTAGCATGTTAATAACAAGTCTTAATAATGACATATTTTCACATAGAAATCATGCATATAGGAGTTGCATTCATAAGATTGAAAATAAAATTGTAGCATGTTAATCAATTGGAGCTCTTAATATTTTTAAATTTTAATTTATTTTAAAATTGATCTGCCCCTAGTAAATATTATCATTGATTTATTTCTATATTTTTCATACTAATTTTCCACTTAATGCAAATAATTATTGAATGACAATCAGAACCTTTTTAAAATTAAGGTTTGTTGTCCTAAATAAATCCTGCCTCAAATATTTTAGTTTTAGCATTATAAATAACTTGAAGGGATTCTGGCTTGTCGTAGTATACTGTCTTGGGCCTTTGTTGATTATATTGTCTTGTCGTAGTCGTCTTGGGCATTTGTTGATTAATTTTATCCAACTTGAATAAATAAGTTTGTGAAGTAAACGTTAAGTTTCCCAATTGATTGATCACAAAAACATATAGAAATTAAAGTTATTAAAAATGTCCTTACTATATATAGTTACAAGCTTGAAAGTGAGCAAGTAAACAAATCTTCTAAGGAAATGTGTGCCTCAATTTTATTTTCTTTGTAGTCCATGTGATCAAGAACTTTGGAAGATGAAATAAGTGAATTCAACAAGTTTGGATAGTTTCCTAGAAAATATAGGGCCCTGCTGACAGATATGTAGCCCCTTGTGTATAGAAATGTATCAACAAAATTAAAAAGTGATCTTTATAGAGTTGTGGTTAAAATGTCTTAGTTGTATGTGGGGGAGTATTATCCAGTCAAGAACTCCAATGTATAGAAATTGTATGTTGTAGTAATGAGATAGGATGTTGTAGTAGTGAGGATGTTGAGATGGATATGTGGGTATACAAAGAGTGATAAAATTATCAATGAGGATATTTAAGATAATTACGATAAGGAAAGAGTGACCTCCATGGTGGAAAAGATAAGGGAAATAAGGTTGAGATAATTTGTACATGTGAAAAGAAGATGCACAAACGCCCTAGTGAGAAGATGCACAAATGTCCAAGTTAGGAGATTTTAATGGTTGACTATATTAGATATTAGGAGAGGTAAAGGTAGATTTAAAAAGTATATGTGAGGTATTACAAGTCCGGGAAGTATTCATTACATGGAAGGATTTCTATTTTGCATGAAGAGCATATAGTTTTTAAAGAGATTATGGAAATAAAAGAACCAATTATGATGTTTTAGTTACACAATATTGGAAGAGATGTCATTATGTTTTAGGATTTTTAAATCATAGTACGAATGTATGATGTCCATGTTATTAAGGGTAGTTATGTATTTTCTTAATTTGGTCAACCCTAGTAGTATATAATAGGATTAGTACTATTCTAGTAGATAATATTTTTCGGTGACTACTCTTGTAGGTGGGTTTTATGCGTTGTATCTGTTTCTCTCTATTGTATATTTCTTGAATATAATTTTGGTAACATTATATATGTATGAGTCGAATTTAATGATGTAATAACTTGTTCAAATTAGGAAGTTGCTCTTTAATTACTTCGAAAAAGGAATTATTTTCTTTCTTCTTTATCTTTGATAGGTATTTTCTTTCTTCTTTTTAATTACTTAAAAATATCTAGAATGTCTAAACAATTTCAAATCTGAAATTTTGGTTCATTTGGTATAACTTTGAACTCGTTTTGAATCAACATATTCAGACCTGATTCGAGGAAGAAGATGATGATTTTAGAAATAGCCAGATTCGTGAAAATTATGAAGTGGATGCACTAAATTCCTGTTCTTATCATTGAAATTTTGAGGATATTTTGTGGATTTATGGGGGACTTCCAACTAGATTTTGTCAAATAAATTGAGAAAACAATGTGAGAATCTTGAAGAACAATGCTTAATTTCCAGAAATTTCAGAAATAACCAAATATGTGTTGTGACTACTTTGCTGTCTAGTATTACCACTTAGTCTTCTAGTTCATGTTTTTCTTATTTTTCTCTTGCGTTTTATAATTAGGTTACAATTAATATTATTTCATGCTAGCGTTATCTAGTTTTTATGTTTATATTTCATTTCATTGCAATTTGTTTTATGCTTTTCTGTTTTAGTTGTGTTATGTGTTTATTTTATTCCAAGTTCGGTACTTTTTTTCCCTTTATTAGTGGCATAAATTTCATTCTGAACCAATACTCGTAAGATTATATCGACCTTATTTGAGATTGTGGAACTATGAAGAGACAAAGGGATACCCTTTAGTGATGAAATCATTTGAGTCTTGGTCTAAAGACTGTGAGTTTGAGTGTGTACTCCAGTGGAAATAAAAATGAGTGCAATAATTTGAGTGATACAGGTGAGAGAGTGACTTATGCGGTTTATTATTTTTACTAACAATTTTTGGTTTTAATTATGTCTTACACTGGTCCACTTCTTATAGAGATTATTGTGTAGAATTCTATAATAATTATAGTAGTGATTTTACAACAAAAAAAAACATGAACCTAATGAAAATTTGACTAAATTTGAAGTTATTGTCGAGGGATAAAAGATTGGCTGCACTTTTTGTTGAACCTTAGGTGTACATAAATTGTGTTATATGAAATTTGTGGATCTATCTTTGGTTAAGTTATTGGAGATACTTTGTAATATAAAATTGAGAACACGGTTAAACAGAAGAGTCCCAAATAGAGAAAGAAGCAGAAAATCATTTATTTCGGGAGGAAAAATTTGGGTAGGTAGAAGGTCATAACCAATCCAAAAACTGAACACCTACTAATGTTCACTATATATGTGAATCTGATGGTCTGTCTTGAACTCAAACGGTTTTCAACTTTGATACATTTAAGAGGCAACCCTACTCTCTTCTTCAAATTTTTGGAGAAGCTTTTCGAGTATCAATGAAGGCTTCTCCAAACACTTTGAAGCATATAGAAGGGTTGTCTCCGAAATGTAACCAAATTTAAAACCCTATGAGTGCACAAAAAACCCACAAGATTCACATATATAGTTAACATTTATAGGAATTTGGGTTTTTGATTGGTTGGGAACATCGATCCACTTAAATTTATCCTCGGGATATTTATGATATCCGCCTTCTTGAGGTATGTGGGACTCTTCTGTTTTACGGTGATCTCATTTTGGTAAAGGTTAATCCGACAACTAGGTAGAGTCTTTGAAACTTTAGTGATGCAAATGAGTCAAATGGTATCCTCGGATCCTTGCATTCCAATGAAATGAATAAGAGAGAACATAATGAAATACGGGAGCGAATAGTGGAAACTCAAGATATTAAAAAGAAGATGATATTTTAAAAGAAGTTAGGGAGTGGCGACAAGAAACAATAAAAGATAGTTCAAAAATAAAAATGATTTTTCACAATAAAAAATGTAGACAACTGAGGCAAATAAGAGGAAACAAGATGATATAAGAATATAGCTACATAGTTTGATTAAGAAGTTTTCTTATTCTAAGACTTAACCTTTTAAATGATTGTTTTTCACAAGAGCAACCCTCTGGCAAAAGAGTAACCCGCTTCTACAACCAAGAACTTTAATCCTTTCAGGCAATAAACCAAGGGAAGGAAGGGGGAATCCATTCACACAATGGTCCAGAGATAATAATTTAGGATCTGATTGGAAATCCACATGAACAATTTTATAAAAGTAGCCTGAATGTTTCTGCAATGAAATACTTTGTTGGTACGCTACTAACGGACTAACTATCCAATGATTCCATTCATTTGACACTGCCCGAAACTTCGTCAATCATTTACCAGGAAGGAAAGGCAACACATGTTTTATTGCCACATCTTTGATCTCCATGTCTTCTATCCTAGTGTAGTATTCAGGTAATTTAGAATCCTCATTGCATTCCTGCTTATAAGCAACAGCGTTAAAGTAATCCTCTGGAACCTCCAATCAAAGTCAAAAGAGGTACTGTAATAAGATGAAGGAGATATATACCTATCAATTAGAAAATTACAAGTCAAACTCATACTAGTTGGTATCAGTCTCATGAAACATTTATTTCTACTCCTCTCTATTTAGGTTGGGCACTTTCAACATGTTCATTTACAAAGGCTCATTTAAATATTGTTTTCGTTATTATTTTTTTGCGAGATGTTGATGAATACTATGTTTAAATGAGCCTTTGTAAGTGAACATGTGAAAATGCCCGCCCTAAATAGAGAGGAGTAGAAATAAAGTATTCATGGGAATGATACCAACTAGTATGAGTTTGAGATGTAATTGTCTACTTGATATATATATATATATATATATATATATATATATATATATATATATATATTTTTCACCTCTTTTGTCTTGGATTGGAGGTTCCAAAGAATGACTTTAAGGTTGTTGCCTATAAGCGGAATGGAATGAGGAATCTAAATTACCTACAGATTAAATTAGGAGAGAAGACATGACGATCAAAGATGTGGTTATGAAACACGTATTACCTTTCTTTCATGGTAAATCATCGATGAAATTTCTGGCAGTGTCCAATGAGTGGAATCATTGGATAGTTAGTCGATTAGTAGCATACGAGCAAAGTATTTCATTCCAGAAATTTTCAGACTAATTTTCTCAACTTGTGGATGTTGATTTCCATTCATATCTTAATTTCTTCTGCGAATGGAATTCCCCATGTTTCCCTTGGTTTCTTGCATGAAAGGAGAAAGACAAAACCATGATTATTTGTTTTGTACATATTCTTTAAGAGAACAGGATCATAAAAAGGACAAGTAAGAAAAGAAGAAATTCATGAATCAACGAAGCAAATAAAGATGAGACCACTTTTTCAAGTGAGAAAGAAACCTGTATTATATAAAATAAAGATAAAAATTGTTCATTATGTACTTATCAAGGTAAAAAAAACTTACCCCAACCATTTAGTTATTTCAAATAACTTGCCAAAGACTTGAGTATGAAATTTAAACAATCTCTAGTGAGGTTGCTTTGTATTAATATGCAAATAGAGTGTGACCATACACTTGTTGCTTATGGTTGTGGAGCTAAAATTGTCATTGATTGTGATCTTAAATTTTTTGAATTAAGTGTTATATGAAGTATGGATAAAAATGTGGTACAAAGTTTTTCCTTATATTCTTGTGATAAAGGTGAATTTATTTCTTCTTTAGCTACTAAGAATACTAAGACCATCTTCAACCCACCTCTATTTACTCACCATTCTCTATATTTAGAGAGTAAAATAGAGAATAGGCACTGCAACCCACCTCTAAATCACCCTCTATTCACACTGCCTATTTCACTTTTTCATTATTATATTATTATTTCTATTGCTTTTTAATTAACATATTATTGTATATATAATTCCATTAATTTAATATCTAATATTCATAATTATTTTTTAAATGTTATATAATATTTTAAAAAACATTTTTTAATATACACTACTTTAATTTCAAATTAATAGTATTTTAAATATTTTTCTAATTTTTATCAATACTAAAATTTTATTTTATTATTAGTTTTCATTTTAAAGAATACAAAAAATTAAAATGGCAAGATGAAAAATTTAATTTAAAAATACAATACATGATATGATAATTAAATACAAGACAACAATACAATACATAACATAATAATTTAAATACAAGATAACAATAGAATTACATAATATTATAATTTAAAGACAAGATCACAATACAATACATAATATAATAATTAATCGATCAGAATAATAATTTAGTAATCCGGTAGGTCGTTTCCAGATCTAGCACTATTCAGAAAAAAATTAGGATATGATTCTGAAAAGTGTTGCCATTGTGGTTATGATTGCCGTTGTGACTGCGGTTGTGATTGTCGATTCCTTTTTTCAAGTATTCGGTTTTACTCTCGTTGCATGTAATCACAAACATTTGGATCACTAATAGTTTTCCAATGCACCAATTCAAGATGTTGTAGAGGCTCCAACTCCAACGATAGAAGTTGGGGTAGATGAACATCTTCTATTTGAACAATTTTTAGCTAGATATAAAAAAAATTAAGGACAAAAATGCTCATTGTGATCTCCGTAATGCATTAATAAAGCATTTATGAGAGCAATGTAATGATTTTTAAAATTGAGTGTTCATGTAATTGTATGTCACTTTTATTTGACTTTTCCTTCCTAATTTATGTATTAATATTTTCTTGCAATTTATGTTATTTAAAATTTTAAGATAAAATATAATTTTATATAACATTAAAAATTATATAAGGTAATTATTTGGGAAAAAGATATAAAAGATTTAGATTATGAAATAAGTTAATAAGAATGAAATAGGAATAATAATATAATATTGAGAAGAGAGAAAAAATTCTTTTTATAGAGTAAAATAGAGAATTGGGTTGGAGTTGATTCTCTGAAAAAATGAGAACTTTATATTTGGAGAGTAAAATAGAGGATTGGGTTGGAGATGCCCTAAAAATGTGATTAGCGATAAATTTCTCTTTCCTAGTGAAATTTATTGTTACAATTCTTTATCTTTTAAGGACATGAATGTATTTTGTGATAGTCCTCTTAAAATTGAGCATAAAATTGTAGTTATATGCTTTTTAGCCTAATGAATGTCAAAATATAAAAATATTTTTACAATCATTTATTTTTAAAAAAAATTCAACAAGGTTCGAAAAGTGATCTTTTTTGTAGATAATGTGATTCTTTCTATGAGTTGTCCTATTGTTTATAAGGTTATTCTCATAGATCGTAATTTAAAAATTGACTTTAAAGATGTGAAAACTTTGATCAAGTCCAGTTGAATAATTCATTCCCTTTTAATTAGAGTTCACTTGAGAAAAGTAATCGGAATACATTGCATGCAATTGACGCGATGGAGATCTTTTACACTCTCAAGATGATATTTTAATTGCATTATATATGTTAGTTTAAAACAGCTTTTGAGATGTACTAAAAAGAATTGTAGTGTATATCAGATGGTGAGTCCATTGTATTTAATACTTATGAATACTTACCGTTAGCTTCTTTTTTTAATGAGCTTTATTATCAACTATTTAAGATTTGTATAGCTTGTTTCCACTATGTATAACAGTTCACACACTTCCATGAGAGAATTCCTTTATTTTTTGTTAATAATATGAAAGCTAACAAAAACAATACACAAAACATTTCACGTAAATCATATTCACCAAAAAATGTCATTTCTTTTGTATCATTCTTAAGGATATATTCATTTTTAAATAAAATATAAGTATGTTCACATTTTTTCATGAGTTGGAACATCAAATTATGTCACTCCGCTACGATGAAATTGTTTCTTTCTAATATGCTTCAAAGAAATTGTTTGTTTTTTTGTTTTCATATTCCTGAGTTGTTGTTTGTTTTTAATTATCTCAACTACACTGCATGTCAAGATAAGATTATATTCTTATGGGGGTTTGCAATGTTTCTTATCATTTCATTTTGTTGTGTTAATATTATTTTTCTACGTATTCATTAGAATGATTTCCCAATATTTGTGATGTTTCCATTATTTTGTTTTCTCATTTTAAATTTGTTTTGATATGCGTTCTTAAGTTGATAATTTTATTAACTTTTTAACCTCTACAAAAGGTGGATGGCGGATTTAAACTACTGATATTTTTAATGAATAATATTATTACTAGTTAATTGCCCCCACTTCGCGCGGTTAGAATATTCTTGTTCAAAATTTATTAGAATAGAACTTTTCTTGTATTTTGATAACATAGTATTTTTAGATAAATCCGTTTCTAAGAGTATAGAGGTTATTGAATTCTAGTTTACAATTTTTTATATTAAAAGAATAGGGAAATTACAAATCATAACAATATTTTCTCCTAGTATACATAATTGTATAATAACATTATCAATTACTTTCAAAATATTAAATATTATATTTATATGATTTATGTGTTTATCAATAGGAAAGGTCCCATAATCAAATGATATACCAATTAGTAATATGTAGTCATTACGTGTTTTGAAATTAACATGCAATCTTCTAAAATCCAAATTTGATATGTAAGATAGTTATGATAGTGTTTTGGGACTGAAGTTTTGCACAACAAAACATTAAGGATCCTTGAAAAGAATAAAACAGAAGTAAAGGATAATGAGAAAAGAATTGAAAAAAAGTACTTTGGTGTGAGAGAATAGTCCTCATTTTCTATCATATAATTATACTTAATTTCTAGTTTTAATTCTTATCATTTGACTTTCTATTGTTTTACTCATATTAATATTAACATTATTATGATGACAACAAAAAATCATATAAATTATTAGGCTTGATCTCTTGGAGAAGAAAAGACTTCTTTGTTGAATGTCATATATTAATGTATTCTGTAAGAAATTATTTGTGAATATGCATAATTAAATTTATATATAGTATGTACTAATAAATACTTATAACAAAAATTTACAGTAACATAAACAACAAAGTTTAAAATATGTAGTCAAAAACAACAATTCATATCATAAACATAAATTAATGACTATAAAAACATAGCACGATATGTAACAATAAACTGAAATAAAAAGGAAAACTCGAGCCCACTGAATGCGGAGTGTCTCCTTGTCAATGAGCTATTCAACAGGAGTAAAGTACAAAAATATTTAATTATGCAAAAGAAGAAGAAGAAGAAGTTCTGAAGCAAATATTTAACTGTGCACAAGAAGAAGTACACAATTTTTCGTTATTTAAAAAGGAGAGGAAACCCCTTTATTTATAGACAAGAAAGAGTAGTGTGAACAAATGCTAATTGTGCCTTACTGCAAAGGTCACAACTCTTTGGATAAGTCACAACTTTTTGTAAAGGTAAAAAACATTCATAAATGTTACAAGCTTTCATAAACGTCACAACTTTTCATAAAGGTTAATCAATTTTAGTTTACAAATTTCTATATTAAAATAAAAGGCAAAATAATAAATCATAACATTATTTTCTCCTAGTTTTCATAATTTCATTTTACCATGGTTACATAGTGTCTTTAGTTCGAGAGTCAAATAAATATTTTCTCAATTTTCTTCTTTGAAAACTTCGTTAGTATAACACTATCAATTGCTTTCAATTATGTGTTATAAAATTAAAATGCAATCTTCTAAAATCCAAATTTGATGTAACATAGTTATGATAGTGTTTTGGAATTGAAATTATGCACAAATAAAACATTACGGGTCCTTGAAAATATGAAAGAAAAGTAAGGGATAATGGAAAAAAAGTTCACAAAAAAGTACTTTGGTGTGAGAAAATAGTCATATAGTTCTGATTCCACATAGATGGATTTACATATAATATGTACTAACAAATAATCATAACAATTACTATATAGATTTTTAAACAACAATGTTTAAAACATGTACTCAAAAAAAATATAAATATGATAAGTTGTAAAATAAACATACTAGAATCTAAACAATAGAATGAAACAAAAATGAAAAATCGAGCCTAAACGGGAGTAAAGTATACAAGTATTTTATTATGTAGATGTAGGAGAAGGTTTTCTGAATCAAATATTTAACTGTTCGGACGAAGAAGAAGAAGTTTAGAATTTCTGTTATTTTAAAATGAGAGGAAACCCCTCTCACAATGCATGCAAATCCGTCTTATATCATTTGTAGATAACAAAGGATAGTTTGAACAAATGTTAATTGTGCCTTACTATAAATGTCACAACTCTTTGGAAATGTCACAACTTTTTGGAAAGGTCACAACCTTTCATAAATGTTAAAACCTTTCATAAAAGTCATAACTCCTCATAAAAGTCATAATTTTCAATAAAAGTCACAATTTTTCGTAAAAGTCGCATCTTTTCATGAAAGGAAAAGGCTAATTTTAGAAATAAATAAATTAAAACGGAATGCTTGTTTGTGGTGGTGCCACGTAGGCAGACCTAGGATTCTCTTTTACGCAGACACAAACATATATATATATATATATATATATATGTATATGTATGTATGTGTGTGTGTGTGATTGTTTGGCCACTTAAAATCATCAAAATATATTGTTGTGATGCCTGCTTAACTGTTTGGATGATACACACTTCGCATGAGACCTTTAACTATTATTGTGTTTGCAACAATGCTAAATAGCCTAATCTAGAGGTCAATAAGAGATTTATGTTCTAAGTTCTCGTCTAAACTTTTTCATCTGATGTTTGTCAGACCTAATTAACAACCTATATTATCTTTTGGTCTAAAACCTTCCTAGTAATAGTCCAGTGTCTCTTGAACAATAAGGAGAGACGTTACGCACCTTCTAAGACGCTGTGGGTGTGGAAGGTAAGATAGGGGTAGTTAGGGACTTTAACAATGATCATGAAAGTTGACTCAAGCAAAAAAAGATCAAACATTGATTTTATCTTTAACGAATAATAAGTTGTGCGTTGATCCATAGAACGACGTTCGTTAAGGTTTTGATGTGTCCAATTCTTTTTTCATTTTTGTTTCTAATTATAATTATTTTGGGTTGTAAATACATTAAAATTGTTTCTTGCCTATATACTTCTGTATAACTTTGTCTTCTCGGTTATCTTCTTTAATTACCCCATTTTTAATATTTGTTTATTGTTTATTTAGTCATATAGTTGGCATGCTTAACCAAATAGTAAATAAATGAAGTGAAATTAATTGCTACTTGTAACCCTCACATAAATTGCATGAGATACAGCCGAGGCACACAACTGTGGACGTCGAGAGATGCTTAACACATATTCCTCGAGGCAGTTTGAAACGTTTATCAATCTTTGGTTCGTTGACCCTTTAGTTAGATTAGTTAGGTTAGATAGGTGTTGAAACAAACCATAATTTGTTAGGTGACGACTATTCATTTCAAACAAAACCCAAAAGAGTTGTTTGGTCGTGCACCTAAATTTGTTTTCAGAACAACGTGACGCGACAAATGCATAAGCATTCATAATGTTTTAAAATAAAACAATAAGACACTAGCTTAATCATCATAATCCTATTATTGATTCTCCTACCTTCTACCATTGGATCTCGAACATCTCCATAGACTAAAATACCTCCAATTCTATTTCTTGATACTCTTGAGTATCACAACATAAACCCGTCCTTTCCATGCCTTGGTACCTTCCCATCTCGTATCCAGTACATAAGTTATATTTATCGTCCTTTTCTTGATAATCTTTACAAACTCTATGGACTTTCCCGTTAATAGCTGTAATCTTAGCTTCGGATAACTCTTAACCCATGTACCACCACATCCCCTCGCCCCAGACCTCTACTAAAGAAATGACCCTAGTCCACAATAATTCCCCAAAGCCATTAGAGATATTTAACCAGACAAGATCAAAATAAAATAGGATGCTACTAAAACTACTGAATCAGGTGGAAAGTCTAAGAACGATTAACAAAACTACAAACCAGATAAAAACAAGAAATAATTCAGGGTATACAATAAATTAATTAAATGCATACAACAAAATAATCTTGAATAAATATTAATACTAAAATGACAAGGAGCAATGTATAGACAAAATTAGTAATCAAAGAGGGTACATTTTTAAAGTTAAATCACAAACAATTGCAGAAATAAACAATAAACCAAGAATATAAACATTGAGAAAATAGTAAATACAAAATAATGTAAGGCGGAGTTTAAGAAAAATATAGAATCACAAGAATTTCAGTAAAGGTAGACTTTCAAAAAGATAAAAAAATGAAAAAAAAACAACTCAATAATGTTATAGAAAGTACAAGGCAAAATAACATACAAAATTTAAACAATGTATTAGAAAATCAAATACACATATTAAATTTTCATAATAGGAAATAAATGCTATAAATTTAACATGGACAACCAAGAAATTACACACAGTCTGAAAAATGCCTGAAAAATATAAAACAAAGAAAAAATTTAGAAGAAATCCAATGTCCGAACAACTACAAAGCTATCCTCACCAGCAACCTCTAGACGATTTGATTCAACAATGAGGTATATTCAAATTATAAATTAGTGAGAATTTTTTTTGAGTCAATAGTAGGTATGTGGTTGTCAAGTACACAAAATAAACTATAATATACTAGGAAACACAAACACCAATAACCACAAAATATTATTAATTCTTCTAAAACATCATTGGCAATGTATGTACAAATAATTTGATCACATATCTAGTAAAATGTAATACAATAGTTGTTGACCATTCAAGACTCCTATAATTAATCATTATAGAATCTCAAAATTAATTTCTTTAGAAGATCTCTCACAGTATATCTAAAAGGGGTCAAGACCTCATTCCATACACCTATACGACAAGAGTTGTGTCCTCAAAGCCCTACCCTTTTCTGTTAATTAGAAAAATATATGGATGAACATTATAGAGATAAAAAATTTCTCTACTAATAAGAAAACATAAAATTATCAAAAAAAGTTCTATTTATTAGAGAATTAAAAAATTTGTTATTTATCCAACGAAAGAAAGAACAACTTTTGTCAATCCAATAACTATTGCGGTGTGTGTGTGTGTGTGTGTGTCTGTGTTTTGTTTGTGTATGTGTGTGTGTGTGTGTGTGTGTGTGTGTTTTGTTTGTGTATGTGTGTGTGTAGAGGCGGATCTAGGATTTGAAGGTAGTGGGTGCGATATTGTTAAGTCTCAACCGTTTGTGATTTTTCATCACATATACGATATTATAATAATGTCTATTAAAGTCAAATGTAGCCCATGGCGTAATGGTATTAACACTATTTTGTCATGTATGGATTACAGGTTCGAGTGCAAGCGCCAACATTTTTATTTTGCAAAAGAAAGGGAAAATGCATTAAAAAAGAGCAATAGGAGAGTCAAACTTGCGACCCGAAATCTAAAAATTAGATCCTTAACCACGAGCATCATTCACCTACTTGTGTCTAGGGGTGACAGATAAGGTTTTCATAAGCTTTTTATGCATATATACGTATATATACACATGTATATATAAAATTTCAACCGAGACCACTTGGTGTCGTGGAACCCCTACATGATACATAGATCCACCCTTGTATATATCACAGGATTTATGGCTTGGTTTGTATTCGAAGAACTAGTCCTATTATAAATGTGATAGTATGGTTTCTTACACTTTCAAGCTATAACATAATGAATTCACTTAATTTTCGCTACATTGTCCAAAAACTCTTTCTTTCAGGTGCAATTTTTTCTGACTAATTTTTTAGTAGGAGAAAAAAGGAAAACTTATAATCAATCAAAAACATCCACATGAAATGGTCACGATATTAAAATAGCTAAAATCATAACATTATTGATGGATTTTTGTTTCAATGTTATATTTATGTGTACAATTTGTTACTTCATTTGTTTATAGGATTGTGCACTCACATCCATAAGAGAAGTATCTAACTATGTTGATGAGTGCATCAATGAAATTAAAGAGGTAGTGTATGTTTTGGGTTTGGGTCGCCCATGTGGATCGACCCGACGCGATTCAACCCAAGAATTGTGTTTTTTGAATAAATGAAAAAGATAAAAATTAATTTTAAAAGGGCTGAGAATAGTTACGTGATAAGTGTTTCAACGTTATTATGTTGTCCTTTTTAAATTAAGTCATTTTTGTTTTTGTTTTTTGGTTTTTACGCTTTAGAAAAGTGAAATAAGAAGAACAACAAAAACTCAAAAAGCCTGAGATTAAAGACAAAACAAAAATCATTTAGTTTGTAAAACATTGTCTTTGTTTCGTAGTGTTTCGAAGAAAGGATTTGGAGTAATACTTCATGTTCGTGATTTAATCCGCTGCAATAAGGTACACATATCTTAAATTGTATCTTTTTTACATAAAAATATTATAGGTAGGAAGGAAAAATACTCTTATCTTATATAAACCTATACTATGAGGCATTTCATAACTTTATAAGATTAAACTGATCTGTTTCATGCTTAATATTTCTCATCACTGCAAGAGATTTGCAACCATTTTTTCCCATTCCCCTTGATTTTTCAGCAATTCAATAACCTACACACTGAAAAATAAATCAAATCATGGAAGGATGATGTGACTTATAGATCTAATGAATCAAATGATGAAATGATTAAAAAAAGGGATTGAGATCGAAATTTTTTCATAAAATGACTCTAAGACTATTGTTTATCACCTTAAATGGAATTATGAATCTAAATTACCTGCAAGCAAACTACATTAGAAGGGAATTTTTGTCTATTTTTATCATACCAGAAAAGTACTTCATCCTTGACACTTTTAGGATAATTTTATTAGACAATAGATATTGAATTTCAATCTAATTCATTTTTTTAATCTTTGGATTTTTCTGTCCTTTCCTTTGTTTCTTTCCAAAAAGGATCAAAGTTCTAAATTTTAGTAGTGAGTTACTCCTTTGTTAGGATGGGAGATTATTGTGTTTATAATCCTACAATCAAAGACCCGAAAGTTATCCATCGCCAATAGTATTATCATGGATTTGTTCTAGTAGACATTCTTGAATTTGATCATCATGGTATTATTGTCTCTACAATACCTTGTTTTGGTCAACAAATTTTCTTATTTGAGATTTACACATCTCAATCCAAATCTTAAGAGGTGTTCTTCTTTAGATTGTTCTGCGTTAAAGATAGAATTTCAATGGTAGAATGTTATATGAATGGAATGTCTGACTAGAATAAAACATCAAATTATGTACTTTCATTAATGTGAAAAATGAGATCACAACAGTTCTCATGTATTTTCAACCCGAATTAATAGTATCTTAAAACAAATAGAAGATGAATTATGCTTTCAAACTACTTATAATGACTCTAGTTATGTTTTTTTAAATTAAATATCTATGGAAGGAATCACATAGATGTGAAGTGTACTGAATGAAAAACTTGCACATAAGAAGTCTTGTCAGGATAGCATTTGAGAAAATTTCATTTATTAACTATGGTATTGTGTCACTAAGCATACCACCTAGTATTAATAATTTTATCGACAATGTGGTGATCTACAGAGCTAAAAGGATATATCCTTATCACTTGAGAGAGAAGAAGGTTGAGACTCTCAAGAGTATAGGACAACTAAATACATAAGGAGGATTCTACCATACATCATTAGTATCATTCTATAACATGAGGTGAAAAATCAGTGCCTTTGATGGTATTTTCCATTGTTGTCATGTAGATAACTTTTTTCGTATTCTATGTTGAAACCTATATTCCATCCTTTTATTAGAACTCCTTATATATTCTGTTTCACCATTGTGTAGAAGTTCTAATGAAAGGAGAAAATATATGCTTTAACAAAGAAAATGGAATAGGTTTTTTATTTGACAACAGTCGAAAATATCATCAAGGTCCCTAATTCTTCAATTCATGTACATATCAAGATTGTTTTTGAAGGTTTGAATCTTCTCTAAGGATATCATTATCATGTACTCATGAGAATCCCAACCTTATGATCCCCGAAGAGATAAGGACATATCCTTTAGTAATGTTGATAACCATAACGTCTTTAAAAAATTAATACAAGGTAGTACGCTATACGACGCAATATGATTGTTAACGAAGAAAAAAATTTCAAGATTTTTTGTATCCAAGATTTACGTACACGTTGCTCTTACATATTCTCATTCCTTTATATATATCTAATAAATATAAAGAATGACCCCACTTTCATTATAAAGAGTTACATAGCTTAACTCATATTCTATTGTTATCTCATTTTTCACATTATATGCTGGTACATAATTTGATGTTGTATTCCAGTATGCTATCAACCTCATATAATATATCCCATCAATAACAATTGAATCTTCTACATAAAACAATTTAGGAAGAGCACTTCCAAGAATGTGATTTAGATGAAGAAACCTCAAATAATCGAATTGGCTGATCCAGAGGAGGAACTGAAGTGACAGTGTGATAATACAATTAAAAACTATCTTGAGGATCGAATGCAAGAGCAATAACTTAACAAATCCACAATAATATTGATGAAGAGGAATAATTTTCCAATATTCGATTACATTATTACAATCAGAATAATTCTCGCACCCTTGACAAAAGAATAGCCCATCTATAGAACTTAGAACTTTGGCATTTTGAAGAATGATATAAAGGAAATAACATGAGAGTCTATTCACGTAACAATAAAGAAATAAAAGAAAATAGGATTCGATTGAAATCCTCATTCGATATTTGTTAAAAGTAGAGTGAAAATTTATTACATGTAATTCTTTGCTAGTATGATAATAATGAACTAATATCAAATGATTCCCTTCTTTGGACATTCCCCTAAATGTCATTACTGATTTAGCGGGAAGGAAAGACACTATATTTTTTTTGCCACATATTTGATTTCATTTCCTTTCTTCAAATGTAGTATGGGGGTAATTTAGATTCTTCATGCCATTCCTGTTGATAAGCAACAATCTTAAACTCATTCTCTGATAACATGTAATTCCAATATCTTTTTTTGTAACCTGCATATTTTCATTCACAACTAAAATTGTATCTTTACAAATAGTGTCGTTATCCAATTCCTAAGAGCTATTAGTCATGTCGTACTTCTAAAATTTAATTTATTTTTTATAATTCGCAGGTAATTGAGTAGCTAAAAATATGAAGAAAGGGGCAATTGATTACAAAACCCTAATGACAAAGAGAAAATCGTGCACGTTCCAAGCCACTGTAATACTACTTTCCTTATAAACTATTTACCGTACAAAATAGATTTTCCCCCCAATATTCAATAGTTCTAATGAACACAGTGGGGAAAATAGTCACACTTATTGTGTATATATAGATTTGTGGTCAATATATTAAGTAATGAAATACCTCTGGGCATGAGTTTTAAAAAAGTTTAGAGTTCCCATTTTCCTTCTTTAACTGCATTGATGCTATCAGCGAATTGATACACTTTTGCCAGTGTTTGAATGTTGAATTTAGTGTCAGCATTTGAGCGTCATTGCAAAATCTTAGCGACAAATAAGCTAAGTTTGAGTTCATCAGTAATCAAACACATTAAAGTTAGTTTGATTTTCGATATACATTGTAGTAGTTATTTATAAAACTGAATGAAAATTAAAATCCAATTATTGTTGTGGTTTTAGAGAAAAGTTTGAAATCCTAAAAAGGGTATAAATCTATTTTCACTATAAATGAAGAGGCCTCTTCATTGTAAATTAACCATTCAACAGAAATAAAATGACTTATTTCTTCTCTCTCTACTTTATTCTTCTTAGGTGTTTTCCATCATGTTGAAGTAATTTTCTTTGGTGTCTTATTTCTCTTTGGTAAGATTTAAAATTACAATATTTATTTTCATCAATTTTTTATTGTGAAAATATAAAGTCTCGAAAACAAGACCTAGAAAAGAATTGAAGAAAACTTACCTGACGCACTAAACCACAGAACCACACCAGGGTTCACGGACTGTTATAGGTTCTATGATTCGTTGACCTTTCAGTGGTCCAGAGTTCAACTCCACTAGGACCACACCTCAGATCACCGGACCCTTCACGGGCCATGAGCTGAACGATGGACCGTGGTAATGTTCATAAGGATATAGTAAATAGCCCCCATAGCATGTCCTGTAGAACTTCACCCCTAAGTGACGATCATGAGGACCTTTACAGTCCGTGGTCATTCACATGGATCCTAGGGTGGTCCATGGGTGTTTAACCAGTATAACCCAAGACCTGAGCCTCCAAACCTCACCAAGTGAGGACCACGGGGACCTTCACATTCCATAGTCTTCCACAAGGGTCGTGGTAGGGGCCGGTGGACAAGACCCCAGAACCCTCAGACCTCCTAACCAAGAAAGGACATTGGGACATTCTTGGTATGTGGTCACTCATACAGTCCGTGGTCCGTCACACGTTCTATGGATGTTGTCGTAGTCGACACGTCAGATTTTTCAGTAGGGTTATTTCAGTCTTTTCCCCTATTTTTTAGTCACCTAAACTATGTCGTTTAACCCCTACTACGTGGTTTTAGTCGGCTTAAGCCAAGAAACATAACTAGAAATTATCCTAGTCAAATCATTAAACAAAACTTAAAAAATAGAAACGAAAGAGAAGAAAGAGGTGACTAATCCTAGTTCCTGAAAGCAACAAAGTTCCATCAGTTCTTGCCCCCAAAGCGAAAGATTTGTCTATGGAATTCATCACCATGTATGTGGGATTTTGCTAGTGGGTTCCTTTAACCCATTAAGTCCCTAGTTTTTAGTTAGATTCTTGACACCCTCAATATCATCTAGACCTAGGGTATCTCGAATGATATAATTGTTGTGTTTTTATCTAATAGAATGATTCAAATCAAATTATTATGTTATTACTCAATTTATTGCATGAGTCTCAGAACCCTAGCTAAGTGTTTCTTTAGTTCTTAAATAACGCATGCTAGGCCACATATTACAGTTATTTCAGTATACATGCCTTGTTTTGAATGTGTCATTATTAGTTTGTTAATGTGCATTATAAGTTTGCATGTCATTTTGATCTATCCAGTATATCATAATAATTCATTCATACTATGTTAATCACATAATCTATTTAGAGTAGTATATACCGAGTTGGACTAGGGTCAGCTACCCATGTAGTCTAGAACTTCGAGCCACATAGGTAGTAAGTCCCGACTGTGGGCATCATTTTATTGATTGCGCATGCGTGCCTCTATACATTTGGTCGGGTATATTAGGTCCTCTATTTGGGGCATATACATTGAATCCACATTTAGCTAATGTAGTTTTATTATTGGTTATTAGTAGCTCCAACAGTTCAGTCGGACTCTAGTTGATTGACCATTTCAGTTTAGTTAGTATTCAGTCTTAGCAGGTTATGAATTGATCAGTGAATTCCGTTCGCTCAGTATTCAGTATTTATATAATGTTGACATTATGCTCTTTCTTTATTGCTTGTTCAGTTATATTCTATTTCAGTCTTACTATATCATTCATGCTAAGTACCTTTCAAGTATTGACACATACTCAGCGCTACATCTTCAAGTGATGTAGGTTTAGGTCCCCAAAAGTCACATCATGCATATATCGGTTCCCGATCTTCAATTCAATAAAATCAGTGGTGAGTTCTCGTTATTCGAGGACTACTGACATGTTTACCTTACAACTTTGCGTCTTTAGTTTCAGGTTGCTCGATTTACTTGGGACATATCCATACATTTCAGTTAGTTTTATAAGCTAATTTAAGCGATAGTTAGATTTAACTTAGTATTTGATTTTGATATTTCTCTTGTATTAAACTCTCAGATTTTATATATTTAGTGCTAGTATAAGTGTATTCCCCATAGTTTCAGATTTAATTATGTTAGATTCTGCATCATTTATTATTATTCTTAGTATGCTCTATCATACCAACAGGGTTAGCTCGGGGCCACTTGTGTTCCTAGGTCTCGTATACGCATCTAGGGGGTAGTTTGGGGCATGACAAAGATGGTACCAGTGCCCCAGGTTTAAGTGTGCTAGGGTGTCTTAAAAGCCGCACTAAGTAGAGTCCTTTCATGGGTGTGAAGTGCACCACATCTAATGAGAGGGCGGCTACAAAGTGTATTAGGAAATATCTTCATTTGTCTATTTACTCTTATCGTACCTAAGGTCTGATCAAATTCCATTCTAACTAGACTTTCTACTTTTCAGATTTTGCCACCTTGTAGAGCTAACACAAGGAATGGAAATTCCATGAACAAAAAAATGAATATCCTGAAGTCCTATATAATGAGAGTGAATTTGCCACAGTTCTTAGGATTACAGGTTGATTAGGATCGCAAAAAATTCATTTATGAGGTCAAGAAAATCTTTGAAGTGATGCTAGTATCTTGAAATGATCATGTTCAGTTAACATCGTATAAACTTCAGGAGCTCATATTTGGTATACTCAAAGAGAGGAGAACGGGGTACATATCCTACTTCTATTACTTGGGATTGCTTTATTGAGACCTTTATGGATAATTTTCCCCCAAGAGATCTAAGGGAGGAAAAAGCTGGAATATATGAACTGGAGGCAAGGTATCATGACAGTCCAATAGTATGGGCTCAATTTTACCCAAATCTCTTGGTATGCTCCTGACATGGTTGATGATTCCAGCGCTCAGATGAATAAGTTTCTTTATGGAGTGTCAGACTTAGTGAAAATAGACTGTAGGAATATTATGTTGCTGGAAGATATGAACATCTCTAGCCACATGAATCATGCACAACAGTTTGAGGGTGATAATCTTAGGGAACAGGCTATATTCCTAAGTTTTTGTTTGTTTTTAATTATCTCAACTACACTGCAGGTCAAGATAAGATTATATTCTGATAGGGGCATGCAATGTTTGTTATCATTTCATTTTGTTGTGTTAATATTATTTTCTTATGTATTCTTTAGAATGATTTTCCCAATATTTGTGATGTTTCCAATACTTTTGTTTTCTCATTTTAAAATTGTTTTTATATGCATTTTTGAGTTAAAAATTTGATTATTATTTTTTACCTTTACAAAAGGTGGATGGAGGATTTCAACTATTAATATTTGTAATGAATATATTATTACTAGTAAATGGGTCCGCGCTTCGCGCTGTTAGAATATTCTTGTTCAAAATTTATTAAAATACTACTTTTCTTGTATTTTGATGTTATAGTATTTTTATATAAATCCATTTTTAAGAGTATAGAGGTTATTCAATTCTAGTTTACAATTTTTTATATTAAAAGAATAGACAAAATTACAAATAATAACATTATTCTCTCCTAGTTTACATAATTGTATAATAACACTATAAATTCATTTCAAAATATAAAATATTTCTAAAAATATCTCTCTCTCTCTCTCTCTCTCTCTCTCTCTCTATATATATATATATATATATATATATATATATATATATATATATATATATATATATATATATATATATATATATATATATATATATATATAACACTAATGTGTTTATCAAAAGCAAAGGTACCATAATCATATGATATACCAATGAGTAATATGTAGTCATTACGTGTTTTAAAATTAACATGCAATCTTTAAAATCCAAATTCGATATATAAGATAGTTATGATAGTGTTTTGGGACTGATGTTTTGCACAAACAAAACATAATGATCCTTGAAAAGAATGAAACAGAAGTAAGAGATAGTGGAAAAAATTTGAAAAAAAGTACTTTGGTGCGAGAGAAAAGTCATCATTTTCTATCATATAAATATATATAATTGCTAGTTTTAATTCTTACCATTTGACTTTCTATTTTTTTTACTCATATTAATATTAACATTATTATGACAACAACAAAAAATCATATAAATTATTAGGCTTGATCTTTTTGAGAAGAAAAGATTTCTTTGAAGAATGTCGTATATTAATGTATTTAGTAAGAAGTTATTTATGAATCTGCATAATTAGATTTATATATAGTATGTACTAACAAGTACTTATAACAATAATTTACGGAAACATAAATAACAAAATTTAAAATATGTAGTAAAAAAAATTAATATCATAAGTATAAATTAATGACTGTAAAAAATATACCACGATCTATAATAATAACTTGAAATAAAAAAGAAAACTCGAGCCCACTGAATGCGGAGTGTCTCCTTGTCAGTAAGCTATTCAATAGGAGCAACGTACACAAATGTTTTATTATATAAAATAAGAAGATGAGGAAGTTCTGAATCAAATATTTAACTGTGCACAAGAAGATGTATATAATTTTTCGTTATTTAAAAAGGAGAGGAAACCCTCTTTTTATAGACAACAAAGGGTAGTGTGAACAAATGTTAATTCTGCCTTACTGCGAAGGACACAACTCTTTGGAAAAGTCACAACTTTTTGTAAAGGTAAAAAAATTCATAAATGTTACAAGCTTTCATAAAAGTCGCAACTCTTCATTAAAGTCAGAACTTATCATAAAAGTTACAACTTTTCAGAAAAGTCACAACTTTTCATAAAAGGTTAATCAATTCTAGTTTACTATTTTTTATATTAAAATAAAAGGCAAAATTATAAATCATAACACTATTTTCTCCTAGTTTTCATAATTTCATTTTACCATGGTTCCATAGTGTCTTTAGTTAGAGAATCAAATAAATATTTTCTCAGTTTTCTTCTTTGAAAACTTCGTTAGTATAACACTATCAATTACTTTCAAAATATTAAATATTTATGTATATATATATATATATATATATATATATATATATATATATATATATATATATGTATGTATATATATATATATATATGTATGTATATATATATATGTATGTATATATATATATATATGTATTATATAAAGCAAAGGTTCCATAATCATGTGATATACCAATAAGTAATACATAGTGATTATGTGTTATACAATTAAAATGCAATCTTCCAACATCCAAATTTGATATGTAATATAGTTATGATAGTGTTTTGAAATTGAAGTTGTGCACAAATAAAACATTAGGGTCCGTTAAATATGCACTGCTGAAATAAACTAAATTAAAATTACTAAATACTCCAAAACTAACAAACATTCATATACTCATAGACAATTCATAATATATAAATAGAAAACTCAAAAACCACATATTTCTGGTTAAAAATATCCACACAAAAAATATATCAAGTACTCTGAAATGAACCTACGTTCATCAAAATCATACTACGTGCAATATGTAGTTTCCAAAAAGTGTTACATTTCAAAAACTGAAGTTGTGGGAGACTAAGGGATACAATGGTCACTTGATTATTTATACATCAAATCTATCATAGATCCAACCACGCTCTAGATTATTCATGTTCCTAATAATGTTTAAATTTACAAAAAAAAAAATAGTAATAAGCACAAACTGTGGACCAGAAGGTACTCTCATTCATATTCATCAAATAAGAACAAAACATGCATTTTGGCAAATCAAGAACAATTTCTAAAGTTCTTCACTAGGCAGACTTAAAAAAACTTATGAACTATTAATGCAATTAATAATTATAATCAACTTACAAAACAATTACTGGAACATTCTAATTTTAGTCAACTCATAGTACTATTAAAGCATTCTGATTCAAATCATCTTACTGAAGCATTTTAGTTACAGTGAACTTATTGAAACTATCTAATTACTATATTAATCCCACAAAATTGATGACAACCAAAAGGTATTGAAGCATTACAGTTAATTTACAGTACAAACAATACTTTCCAGTGTGTGAGAACCTAGAGCAAGAAACCAATACTATATTTCATCAGCAACAAACAGAAGCGCATTACATGAAAAACTTTCTACTGAACAAGCAGTTAGTTAACCTGGTTCCTTTCAGGTGGAATGTTTTTAACTATTTTTTTTGCTCTTTACTTTTTTCTCTTTTTTTTATTTGTACTGATTTTTGTTCATCCTGTCATTTCATTTTCTTCCAACACTGACATGAGATGGTTGAAACAACATTTTTCTTTTCTACTTCAACAGAAAATCTTTTTATGATAGTGGAAAGAAGAAGAAGATGAAGAATGGGAAATATAACATTTACCAGATATCTATGTCTTTATTCGAGCTTCACATACACCGGATGGTTTACCTTTAAAACAAAGGCGAATTAGTGTGAATAGATGAACGAGATAGAAAGCTAAGGCAGAACAAAAATTTAATCGAAACTGCAATTTTAAACCGTAAATCACCTAAAGCAGTATATTCAAAACCAAAATACTCAAACTAAATTAAGTTCTACAAATGAATCACACAACACTAACCATTTCAAGCGTGTCAGGTAAGACAAAAATCCTTCCTAATTTCATTGAATAAAATTATTTCGAGGTGATTTTTAAAGCATAAATGTATTTAAACACACAAATTAAAAAAAACAGTCTCAAAAAATCATGATAACAATTTCAAAATCTAAAAGGAACAACTACTTATCAGAGAAAACATATGAAGAAAAGATAAATTACCACAAAGTAGAGAAGCAAGGTCTGCAGGGTGAAAGACTTGTCCCGTGAGAATTGTACAACAAATTTTGTAGTTGTACTATCAAATGAAAGTAGGCAGAATTTCAGACATCTAAAATGCTTATCTTATGCAACTATGCTAAATTAAAGCTCGCTAAATCATAAGCGAAAATGCTCTTCAAGCTATTTCGCCGAATCTAAAAAGAAGTTACTCTACTTAATAACTTAGTAGCTATTAAGTATAATAAATAAACAAGAGATGAGTTTAAGGAATGAAAGGATAATTAGTAGCTATCAAATAAAATTTTGGCAGATGCAAACATAAATTCATTCGTAGAATGATCACAAAATTGGAAAACAAGCTACGCAACATCAACAAAAAAAGAACACAAACAACCTTCACCTTAGTTTATCAAAAGCAAAGGTTCCATAATAATATGATATACTAATAATTAATACGTACTGATTATGAGTTATAAAATTAAATGCAATCTTCCAAATTTGATATGTAATATAGTTATAATAGTGTTTTGGAATTGAAGTTATGCACAAACAAAACATTACGGGTCTTTGAAAAGGATGAAAGAAAAATAAGGGATAATGGGAAAAAAGTTAAAAATAAGTACTTTGGTGTGAGGGAATAGTCATGATTGTGTATCATATATATAATTATAAATAATTGCTAGTTTTAATTCAATCATTTGGCTTCTTTTTATTTATTTCTATTAATAGTAACATTATTATGACAACAAAAATAACAAATATAGTAGGCTTGATCTCTTGGAGAAGAAAAGATTTCTTCGGAGAATGTTGAAAATAAATGTAGTATGTAAAAGTTATTTGTGAATCCGCATAGATAGATTTACATATAGTCTATACTAACAAATAATTATAACAATTACTACATAGAAACATAAACAAGAATAGTTAAAACATGTAGTCAAAAAAAATTTATATGATAAGTTGTTAAAAAAATCATACCAGAATCTCTAACAATATAATAAAAAAAAATGAAAAATCGAGCCCACGAAATGCAGAGTGTCTTCTTTTTGGTGAGCAACTGAACAGGAGTAAAGTACACAACTATTTTATTATATAGATGTAGAAGAAGGTTTTCTGAATCAAATATTTAACTGTTTAGATGAAGAAGAAGATGTTCAAAACTCCATTATTTTAAAAATGAGAGGAAACCCCTCTCTTTATAGACAACAAAGGATAGTGTGAATAAATGTTAATTGTGCCTTACTGTAAATGTCACAACTCTTTGAAAAAGTCACAACTTTTTTGAAAGTTCAAAACCTTTCATAAATGTTAAAATATTTCATAAAATTCATAAATCTTCATAAAAGTCATAAGTTATAAGTAAAAGTCACAACTTTTCATGAAAGGAAAGACTAATTCTGGAAATAAATAAATTAAAAGGGAATGCTTGCTTGTGGTGGTGCCACGTAGGGGCCTAGGGTTCTCTTTTATAAATATACTAGGTAAATAACCCGTGCTTTGCACGGGATTGAACTATTTTATTAGGATTACATATGATCATTCTGTAATATTTGTTTTTTTGTACATAATTGGCAAAAATATTTTATCTTAAGGCAAAGCGTTTCTCCGAAATCTTAAAGTCCTATATATTTTAAAAAAATTATTTTTGTTACCCAAAAATTATGAGTCATAGATAGATTTTAAGTATAAGAAAGAAGTCTAATAAAATCTCACTGGAAATTGTTGGTAAGATGTAATAAAAAAAATTTCAATTCTAAGAAGTCATAAAGAACAACATTAGAAGTTAAAAAAGAGACCAAAAATGTTGAACAACAACACTCCCAAGTAAAGTGGAACACCACGTCCATACAATATCATAATTAACTAAATTCAAATGGACGATCTTGGATTTCTTTTTTATGAACCTCAATCAATCTCTTTTTTATTATTGTATGTCATATCAAGTATATGCTAAAAATGACCCTTAAATTGTTATTATCATAAATGTTTTTTGTCATTATCTCAAAATAGTCACTACTATTTTTAAGGTTTCATATCACCGGCCCCAGCTTATTTGGATTACAACATAGTTATTGTTATAGTTATAGTACGCAGTTACAAAAAATTAATGCAATTATCAACCAAGAAGTAGGTGACATCTGAATGATCACAATTGGATATACTAAACTAAAATTTTGAGACAAAATATATTAAAATTTCACAACACAATTTTATGAGCACTTGAACACACAAATATCCAAAAATAATAATAAAATGACCTTACTTTAATAACAATCAAGAAGAAAAAGACATGTGCTTAGTATATTTTTCAAAAAGATAGTCTTTCGGGTTTTATCCAAGTTTACTGTTCACAATTTTAATTGAAAGCTTCTTTATCAAAAATTTAAAAAATTATCAAAAAAATGAGTTATCACTACAAAAAAAATGATCTTTAATGATACTTAATATCTTAATTACCGTTAAATAAGTATTTTGAGAGGCAATTGGTACTCTGTATAAATGTCCTAAAGTCTATAACAACATTGAATTCAATGGAAATTATTTAATGTCGGTAAAGGTTGTAGCACTCTTTGTGAATGTTCATATTTATTGCCGATAAAGAATATTTTTGTTATAGTGTATTTTGGACATTTGTTAGTTTCACAAAAAGTTGTTGTCTTTTGATGCTGAAAATAGAAGAGAAGAAGAAGTATGACAAATTAGTTAACTTGCAATAAAAGATCTGAAGTAATTGTCTCTATACAAATATTCTACTAATAGTGCAATGACATACAAAATGTCCGTACATAAGAAAAAATCATCAAAATAACATACTAACTGTGGCAAGCAATAGAGCAATCAGTTTGATTCTTTTAACAAATTTTATCACTGGTTCTGTATTAGTTGTCAACTATTTTTTGTTGTATGCTATCATATATAGCACAACCCACAAGCAATTTTCCCAAAAGTATATGAAGAAACCCAGTAAAACGAGACAAAGAGAAGTTAAATTTTCATTCTTCTTTACTGGAAAGATAATTCAAAAAAAGTCACTAAATAGCAAAAAAGTAGTTGCAATAGATACATGAATCACTATGATTTATAACAAAACAATTAAACATCATGAAATAGGTGGAAGAAAACTTTGAGAAATGAAATACACATTATAAGAAGCATAATTAATGTATTTGAATTTTTTTTTAAAATAAAATAATAATGAAAGAAATATAAGATTTGTTTACTAAAGAACCAAATGTAATAAATTCAACCATCAACCATTCCAGCAACGTTATGACTTGTGCACTAAGAGGTCCAAAATTAGTAATGTCGCATTGCAATTGAAATCAATTTGCTTTGTTCATATGAAGAAGCATGTTGAAAGGGACAAAAGAGAAGGTCAATTTTCAATCATCCTTACTGACACTTTAACAAAGTTAAAAAAGGTCACCAAAATAGGAAAAAAAATTACCATAGTTGGATGAATCACTATGACATATATTATAGATTAAGCTCCATGAAAACTTTCAAGAATGAAACAAATTTATAAAAACTCAATTAATATATTGGACTTGACTACCCTATAGTGGGAAAAAACCTACAAATTATAGTGGCAAAAATTCCTCTATTTATAGACAACATAGGATATTCTGAACAAATATTTATTGTGCCTTATGGCAAAGATCACAACTCTTTGAAAAAGTTACAACCTTTCAGAATGGTCACAACCTTTAAAAAAGCCATAACTTTTCATAAAAGTCGCAACTCTTCATAAAAGTCACAACTTTTCATAGAAGTCACAACTTTTCATGAGAATGGACCATTAAAAAAATTTCTTGCATTTATACATCTCTATAACTTTTTCTTCTCTGTTATATTCTTTAATTGTCTCATTTTTAATATTTGTTTGTTGTTTATTTAGTCAAAAAAAATGAAGTTTAAATTATACATAATTACTTTGTTTTTACGTTACTTGATAAATTATTCCACTGCTTCATCACCAGTATTGAAGAGAACATATCGATGTACTTCACTAGATAACTCTAGATCCATGGTAAAAGTCTTTCCATTTCCAACTGGATGCCCAAGCTTAGGAAACAAAAGGGACAAATCATCTCCCTCTTTTTCAACAACTTCGTCATACTCAGTTCGGTACCTACTAAATGGTGTGTTCACTCCATAATGTAGGTATCTCGAACCAAAGATTAAGAACTCTTCAACATCAAACCCCTCTGCTATACAACCTTCTGGATAACGTCGATTACGAACAAGACCCTTGAACATACACATTTTTCTCTCGCTGGAATACATCCTCCGAAGATGAATTGGACCACCCAATCTAATTTCATCAACCAAATATACAGGCAAATGTTCCATTATATCAAAAAAAGATGGAGGAAAAATCTTTTCAAGCTCACATACAATTTCTTTGATTTCAATCTGCATTGGCTCAAGATCTGCTCGCCTTATAACCTTACTGCATATAGCTTTAAAGAAGTTCCCCAACCTAATCAAGGCTAATGAAACATTCTTCGGCAATCCTTTTCGAACCGCAATTTGGATCAAGTAATGCATTATAAAATGAGCATCATGGCTTTTGTACCCTGATATTTTCATTTCATCCACATTCACACGATCTGATATGTTTGAGGCAAATCCTTTTGGTAATTTTGCATTTTTTAATACAGTGCAAAATAATCGTTTTTTTTCTGGTTTCATGGTAAAACAAGATTTAGCTAAATGAGCTTTTACAGTTGTATTATCTTTCCTTGGATGAAGCTCCTTTCGTATCCCCATTTCATGCAAGTCATAACGAGAATTAATGTGATCTTTTGACTTTCCGGGGATATCTAATAAAGTCCCAAGCAAACTATCACATATATTTTTCTCAATATGCATCACATCAAGATTGTGCATTAACTTATTATGTTTCCAATATGGTAATTCAAAAAAGATGGATCTTTTCTTCCATGGACCCTCATTATTTCGACGTCTTTTCTTGTTGGATTTTCCAAAAGCATTATTAAAATCAGCCAACTCTTCAAACACTTCTATGCCCGACAAGGATGTAGGTGCAGGTCTATGATCCTCCTCTCCATTAAATGATTTTCTGTCTCTTCTAAATGGATGATCAGGAGGCAAAAAAGCCCGATGACCTAAGTAACACATTGACTATGTTTGAGTTATTGAGAGCATGTGTCGTAGTTACATGTGTGGCACGCTAATTTTCCCTTAGTACTCCATCCGGAAAGCATTGATAGCGCTGGAAAATCACTAATTGTACACATTAAAGCTGCACACATTTGAAATGTTTGATTTTATGAGCATCATATGTTCCTATCCCAAATTCCCATAGTTCCTTCAATTCAGCAATTAATGGTTGTAGATACACATCTAATATCTTGTCCAGGAGATGATGGCCCTGGAATGATCATCGACAACATCATATACTCTGGCCTCATGCAAATCCACGGTGATAAATTATAGTTCATCAACATAACAGGCCAGGTACTATGGGAAATGCTTATGGTTCGAAATGGATTGAAACCATCACTTGAAAGCCCCAATCGAACATTACGAGGATCATTTGATAAGTTTGGATGCAAAGAATCAAAATCCTTCCAAGCTTCTCCATCAGCAGGATGCCTTAAATTCCCATCATTAGGTCGTTCGGAATCATGCCATCTCATTTCAACAACTGTTTTCAGGACACATAAACATTCTCTGAAGCCTAGGCTTTAAAGGAAAGTACCTTAAAATCTTTGCTGGTGTTTTAGAGGTTGCATTTGTCGTGTCATCACCCTCATTTGACCATCTAGAAGAGCCACACACAGAGCAATTATCTTTCTCTGCATTTTCATTCCAAAATAACATGCAATCGTTAGGGCATGCATGTATTTTGTCATAGTCGACCCAACTCTTTTATCATTTTTTTAGCTTTTTTGAAAGACTCGGGCAGTTGAGCAAAGGGAAATGCTTCTTTTAACAAGTCTAACAGATTAGTAAAAGCCACATCACTCAACCCATGTAGGGATTTCAGCAAGTATAACTGAATGATGAAACTCAACTTACTGAAGTTCTCACACCCTGGATATAACTCTTTTTTCCCTTCATCCAGTAATTTAAAAAGTCTCTTTGCATCTTCAGATAGCTCTTCTCTCTCTCCTTCACCATGACTTGTTTCACCCTCTATATTTTGAAATGTATCATGAAGTAGTCCATCTATATCATCATGGCTGCGTGAAAGTTGTGTATTTCGTGAGGAAACTCTCTCCCCGTGAAAAATCCATTTGTTGTATCCATCCACAAATCCATTAACAATCAAGTGATCCTCCACCACATTTCTGTAATGCCAATAACGATTAATGCATATTTTGCAAGGGCATAATATTTCATTTCCTTTTGAAGCTCGTTGAAATGCCTTATCAAGAAAATCATTCACTCCACTAATATATTTATCACTGCATCGTCTCATTCTCATCCAACTTCTATCTATATTATCCATTGATATCTAGTGACACAGAAAGATAAAAAGAATCAAATTTATGATATACTATGAAATAAAAAAAACAGTAGTGTATTACACAGGAACAAACATAACTCAAAATGTACATGGAGAATATGTAGTTTAAACATATTGCAATCACAATTCAATTTACAACAAGAATTACATAACTTTTCTTTGAACCCATGAAATAACAAATTCAACATCAATATCAAGAGAAATATGTCTACAGTAATCAATTTCACCATTACTACCAACAAAACTTTAAACCCACAGTAGCTAAAACTTAATGAAAAAGAACCCACAAATGGAGAAATACATCTAATACACTAACTACACCTCAACTATTAAAGGAAAAAGAAGAGATTAAAGAAGAAAACCTCAACATCTCAAACTTGAAGTTTCTTCAGCTATAACCTCAAAGATGTCAGAACAGAACCTTCAGTTGTTGAAGAGAAATATCAAGACTTCTCAGATTTCACAAGCAAACCTTCAGCCCTCCATTTCCTTCGATTTCATAACAATTTCTAGAGAGAAGAATAGTCAAAGTCAGTGTATGTCTCTGTAATTTTCCAATTCTGATAATTAAATCAAATACCCATGAAACAACATATGTAAACAGAGAAAAGAAAGATACACACAAATATGTCATTTTTGAGAACTGTTACCAATATGTCTTGTTAAATCACTGGTTCATTACTCAAATCAGATTAAAACACAACAGAATCAGTAGCCCTGCTCAGAAAATTTTAGCGTAAAATCCGATAAATTAGAGGCCCAAAGTTCAACTTGAAATTACAGACAAGAAGAACTTACTATTATTTTGAATTCCTTTCACATTTCTGTGAAACCAGTAGCACATTTTAGTACCCACCAGTAGAATAACTCATGGGCAACAAATACAACATCAATTTCAAGTTAAATGGGTCTACATCAGCAATCAATTTAACCATAAATACAACAAAACATTAAACCAACAATAGCTAAAACTTAATGAAAAAGAACCCACAAATAGAGAAATAAATCAAATACACTAACCACATCCAAATACTAACTCACAAAAGGGCTTAAGCTGAAGCAGAAGGAAAGACTCCTGAGACAAAGAAACCCATTATTGTGAAGTATGTGCCTAAGCACATCACATATCTTATTGAGCAGAACAAAGCTCAGTTGGTAGTGATTGCTCATGACGTGGACCCAATGGACATGGTTGTCTGGCTTCCTACGCTATGCAAAAAGATGGAAATTCCTTACTGCATTGTGAAGGGCAAAGCTCGTTTAGGATCGATCGTGCATAAGAAAACTGCTCCAACCTTGTGTTTGACAACCGTGAAGAATGAGGACAAAATGGAGTTTAGCAGAATTTTGAAGGCCATTAAGGCTAACTTCCAGAGAACAGGAAGAAGTCGGGTGGTGGTATCATGGTCTCTAAGTCACAGGCCAGAACCAAGGCCGAGGAAAGAATTCTTGTCAAGAAAGCTGCCTAGAGATTGAACTAGGAGCTTGCTATGATACTATACACTGCAATTTGATTAGTGAGATTCTCTGCCATGTTTTGTATTTGGTTCACAATGTTGAAGATGTTAGTTTGACAAGTACCCCTTTATGTTTGCCTTGACAATGCCTTATCAGGCATTTTTGTTAGATATTTAGTTGATTTGATTTTTTATGGCACCGAATTCCGCAGCTATTCAGATTATTACTACACTAAACTAAAAAGAAAATCCAAATACTAAAGACAAAATAAGAGATTCAAGAACAAAACCTCAAAAGTTCAAATGAAGTTTCTTCAACTATAACCTCAAAAATTTCAGAACAGAACCTTCAGTTGTTGAAGAAAAGAACATAAAAATTTCTCATATTTCACAAGCAAACCTTCAGCCCTCTATTTCCTTCAATTTCACAACAATTTCTAGTGAGAATAGTAGCCAAACTCAGTCTGTCTCTAAAATTATACAACTCTGATAATTGAATTAAATACCCAACAAAAACAATAGCACTACCCATACTCAGAAAATTACAACTTGAAATCCAATAAATTAGAGACCCAAAGTTCAACTTGAATAACTCATGGACAAGAAATACAACATCAATTTCAAGTTAAATAGGTCTAGAACAGTGAATTTCACCATAAATCCAACAAAACATTAAACCCACAATAGCTACAACTTAATGGAAAAAAAACCACAAAAAGAGAAATACTTCACATACGCTAACCACACCCAAATATTGAAGATAAAAGAAGAGATTCAAGAAGAAAACCTCAAAAGTTCAAACTTATAGTTTCTTCAGCTGTAACCTCAAAGATTGAAGAAGAGAACCTCCAAGAGTTGAAGAAGAAAACCTCCATTTCCTTAGATTTTACAAGAAAACATACAACCATCCATTTCATTAGATTTCAGAGATGGTTTAAAGAGAGAAACAAGTTCAGATTCGAAGAAAAAATATGGGTTTATGTTTGCCCTAAAATCACCGACATGAAGAACAACTTACCATCTTCCATCGTTCCACTTCTACTAAGCTCCACAACTTCAATCTTCCATCGTCCTTCTTCTGCTAAGCTCATATACGTTTTCTTCTTGTGGTAATTAGGTCAAAGAGAAAGAGAAGAGAGGAAGAGAAACTAGGAAAGGAGCTTGTACGTTCTGCTAGCTTGTGGAAATGTTTGTCTAATTTCTATCGACAAAGATAAATAATTTTACTTAAAATAATTAATTAATAATAAAATAAAATGAAAAGTTTTGGCGGGGTCAGCGAAAATAATAGAGGGAAATTATGGAGGGATGTAATATAGAATTGTTCCAATAGAGTAATATTCACAATAAATGTTGCCATAGATTACTTTATTGTAACGATAACAGTAACTGTTGCAATATAGAGGGTCTATTGCAACGGTTTTCACACAATGGTAACGGATTTATTACTTAGTCGTAGCAACAATATTTAATCCTTTTGGCAACGGCTCAAACTGTTGCAATAGACTATCTATAGTAACGGTGGTTTAAGTGTTGCTAAAAAATCTGCTGCCGTAGGCCTAATTTCTAGTAGTGTTTAAATATCCTTAGGATCAATGTCTCCCTAAACAACATTACCTAGTGTCTTGTTCATGGTTGTGAAGCGTGCCACAATTGTGGACGAGGGGCTATGTGATGATTAGGAAACTTCTCTTTTCTTGATACTCTTATTTCATGCCTTTAGAGTTTTGACACTATATGTCTATTAGCATCTAATCCCTTTCTTGTGTATTTATGCTATGAACACAAGAAGGACAACTGCTAGAAGGGTAGGGGAAGAGATTGCGAATGCGGAAGCTATTCTGCAAGGTAACCGAAATTCTCCTAAAGTGCAAGCTGATGCAAATGATCAAGTTCCACTGAATCATCCAGCTATGACGGATGATGAGGTGAGGCCAGCCCTGCTCCAAATGGCCCAAGCCATCACCTCCCAAGCTCAAGCCATCACGGCTCAAGCTAACAGAGAGGTTGCACCTCGAGAAAACCATCATGCTAGACTATGGCTAGCCGTTTGAGAGACTTTACGAGGATTAATCCTCCCATGTACTTTGGATCAAAAGTTCATGAGGACCCTCATGATTTCCTTGATGAGGTATACAAGATTTTTTTGCTATGGAGGTGAGTACTACTGAGAAGGCTGAACTTGCTACTTATCAACTCAAGGACGTGGTTCAGACATGGTAAAATATGTGGAAGGATAGTAAGGCTTTAGGAGATGATCCTGTGACTTGGGAGATCTTCAACAAGGCCTTTCTTGACAGATTCTTCCAAAGGGAGCAAAAAAAAGCTAAGGTAGAAGAGTTCATCAACCTTCGTCAAGGAGGTATGAGTGTTAAGGAATACTCAGTGAAGTTCATTAAGTTGTCCAAATATGCTTCTTCTTTGGTTTCTAATGCTAGGGATGAAATGAGTCGTTATGTAACGGGCGTATTCGATGCATCATGAAAATATGGATATGTCTAGGTTGATGGTTCATGCTCAACAGGTTGAGGAAAGTTGCCTAAGGAAGAGAAATAGGGAATCTAATAAGGCAAAGTCTTTTGAGAGTGGTTCCCCTAAAAGTAGGCTTGATGTTCAAGACAAGCCTAAATTTAAGAAGAGGTTTTAAAACCAAGTTCCTTAAGATTTATACAAGAATAGCAATGATAGAGGTTGTAATCCTCAACCTCAAGAAGGGAGAAATGTTGATCCACCAAGAGAAAGACCAAATTGTGGTAAGTATTGTAAGAAGCATGTGGGCGAATGTCTTGTTGGAACTAATAGTTGCTATGTTTGTCGCAAGGGTGGAAATATGGTGAAAGATTGTCCTAATGTGAGAAGTCAAGGTAAGGTTAATAGTCAAGCTCAACCAAGCGGTCCTAATTCTGAAGCTCCAAAAAGGAACCGTTTCTATGCACTCAAGGCTAGGGCTGAGAAAGAAATCTCTCCCGACGTTGTGAAGGGTATGTTACAAGTTTTCTTTGTTAATGTTTATTCTTTGCTTGATCTAGGTGCTACTCTTTCTTTTGTTACACCTTTGGTAGCTAGGAAGTTTGATGTACTTCCCGATGTTTTGATTGAGCCCTTTTCCGTTTGTACCCCAATGGGTGACTCTGTAGTTGCAAAAAGAGTCTCTAGGAAATGCCCTGTCATGCTGCCCAATAGAGTTACTCTTGTTGATTTGGTAGAACTTGACATGTTTGATTTTGATATCATCTTGGGTATGGATTGGCTTCATGATTGTTTTGCTTCCGTAGATTGTAGAATAAGGGTAGTGAAGTATCAATTCCCTAATGAACCTATTCTAGAGTGGAAGGGGGGAAATTCTATGCTAAGGGGTCAAATTATTTCGTGTTTAAAGGCTTGCAAGATGATAGCCAAGGGTTGTATATACCATGTGGTGAGGATAAAAGAGGCTTATCAAACATATTTAATTCAAGAAAAATGAAACTAGGGTTGTTCCTAATGAAATTGTCGAATGTTAATCTCCCTAGTTCACCCTATTTCCGATTCTAGTAGTATGTATAATGCTCAATATTTCAGTAACAAAGTAAGAAAGAATGAAATAAAGAAAGGAAGAAGTAGGAAGATGAGGGGAGTACGGATAGGATGACCAAAGGGTGAGGTTAGACTAAGCAATGATGTAAGTCATTCTTAGTCATTGAACAGAAAGATCCCAATGGAAGTCTTCAAAGAATATCCTAAGTATTTCTAGCATGTTCAAAGTGAACGTGAGATCAAAGAAGAAGAAATGTAAGTTCAAAGTGAACTGAGTACGCAAAGCATGAGAATGTCAAATCATCATTGTTTGATAAGAATGATTTTAACAGTTATTGGTTTATGCCAATATTGGAGTATGAATATATGCCCCAAGAACTATATATTATGCAAATAATCAAAGAATGGGCATAGCCAATAAAGATTGGCTTATAAAGACTTCATGCCAAATTTAACAATAATGAAAAAAATTAACTAATTTACTAAATAGGTGCATGTTTTGGTAAAAGATAGTACCAAATAAAGTTTTAAGAAGATGTTTTCATACTCTATTCTCTCACTTATGTGAAACTTGTATGCATATGTTTTCTTGAGATTTTGCTGTTTTGTCATTATCTTGAGAAGATTGATAGCATGGTAACTCTTTGATGCATTTTGAGCTTATGATAAGGTTGAGAAGTAAATTCCTCACTATGTGTTATGAATATGTAGCTCTTATTTGTTTGTGCATCATAAATTGAGTGCTTAGTGTAATGATATGTTATGTGCTGGTTGTGCTGCTAGTATTGAGTCTTTTTCCTACCCTCCAAAAGAATTTAGTGTCATTCGGGGACGAATGTTCCTAAGGGGGGATAATGTAACATTCCAGAAAAATGTACTTGTCTAGTGAAGAGTCTATTAGGTTTTAAGAACATGTATTGGGATACATAGGTTTCCCAATTCCCAATATTGAGTAATATTTGACATGATAAAGAATATTGGCTTAAGGGTGTTAGCAAATTTTTATGTATACACAAGTAACTTATAACTTAAAAATACACTTTGACGTTCGAATGCTCCAATCCAAGCTTGTTTAGGAATTGTACCTGCAATGAAGACCCTAAGCTAAGAATTTTTATTTTCATCGCTTACACACATTAGGTACGAGCCATCCAAGTGTCAAGCGTAGGTACCATAGCACATGATCATTTAAAATGATCATGTAGATTAAGCAGTGCCCAAGGACATAGTGAGGATCCTTGCAAAAGAAGTGAACTTTCCAAGTACAAATACAGAGTGCACTGTTAGTAAAGGGCACGCCAACACATGTGCAAGCACATGTGCTATCGGCCGAGAGACCAAGCCCAACCGATTAGGTTAGGGCGGTTAGGGGGCAGGCACACGTCGGGTCCATCCACGTGGGGCCGAGCTTCCTAACAAATCCTAGGCTCTAACTAAACTTACCTAACTGGCTAACTAACCTAGGCCTAACTAAAATGAACCAACTAGTCTGCCCGAAATCCTAAGACCTAACCGGGTGACACTAGTCGGGTATCTAACTAAAGAAAAATCCTAGTACCTAGCCTAGGATGGTCCAAAGGGGTTGGTTATGGTCCTAAAGACTTAAGGGTACTTTAGTAATTACCCTAGGTCACTTAATTAATTAAATTAGCAACTTAATTTATTAATTTAAATGGTCAAACCCGAGACCCTTAAGCAAATTTTCAGAATTTGGCTATGTCAAATGTTCTCCTATTTTTAGTAAATTTAGGAGGGGCGTTTTGGTAATTTAAGTGGATGGTGTTTTGGGTAATTCATGGAACGACTATATATTGATATTAGATTAGTTTTATACCACTTTTAAGTGTCCCAAATCGGATCAAACGAAATTTCTCCCAATCTTTCAAGAACACTCTCTTTTCAAAACTCCATTGAAGAACAAGAAAAGCTTAAGGAAGAAGACGAAGGTTTCGAAGTTTCCAATTAGATTTTGTGGATTGTTCATCTACAAGGTATGGGTTTTTCACTCTTGGGATTCATTTCCCCAAGAGGTCCTTTAAAGAAAAGTTTTAAAGAACTTCAAATACTAGGGTTTTCAATGAAAATTAAACGTTTTCTATATTTATTTTAACATGAATTGTTGAGTAATTGATTGATAATGTTTGACTGTAGTGTGATACATGATCTTTCTCTAAGTAATGGTTTCGAATGGGTTGTTTCTAGTGTTTGATAATGTATAAACGTTAGGGTTGGAATTTAAGGTTTGAATGAACCCTTTGACGACCCATTTACCTTCTCATACGTTATGTATTAATCTTGTACATGATTTGATGAGTTGTTCTTGATTATTCCATTGAGTATTTCACCATGGATGATTATGAATATTGCATAATGAATAAGATTCTTGGAAGCAAGAGGTAAGTCTTCTAAATGTGATTACTCTTAAATGTTTATGTTAGCCAATAAACTATGATGCTATGTTATTAAATGTATGTATGATGTTGCTATGAGAATATGCTGGGCAATGAACATGTTACTTGTGATATTATGATAAGAATACGAAAATGCAAGTTATGATACTCTCTTGTATGCTTTGCACAAGGTGATTATGTTATGTTAATCTCACATATGAAGGGTTATGACGAAAGGAAATTCTCATCTAATCTAAAATAGCTTATGATCATGTTATACAAGGAGTTAATATCCTATGACCTATGATAAGTTTATGATAAAAGATAATTTAAAGGTTATTCAAGAAAGGGACTTAAGCTAAGCACCGATGAACTAGATTTGAGAAATGTCCCTTCCCTAGTTGGAAGGTAGGTTCACAATGATTCTCTTGAGATTGAGGCTGCCATGTAATGTGGAACTATGGGTCTCTAATACATCTCCTAGTTCTTGAAATATGTTGCCACCATATGATACTAGCTAGTGGATCCACCTAGAAAGCTATGTCATGATAGGTTCTACTTTGGCTAGTAGACCACCTTCTTTCGGTGTGGGGTTTTATGACACCGAATTGCATGTTTAGCTCACATGGTCTATGTCAGTTAATGTGAATATTCCCTCATGTAAAATAAAAGGAAAGTAAATGAACGTTGACTAGGATGACTTCAGGAGTCCACTTAGTATAGGTAAGGGTATGGGACTCTACCTAGACATTGCACAAGTTGACTCTAAGGGAAGTCCTAGGAGATTGTTCTGATGTAATATGATAACATGAAAGGTATGATGCTTATGATATATGATGTTACTCTTACATGAATGTTGGTCACTATGATGAATATGTTATTTGGTTATATTTCTATATGAAGTGATGACTACTTATGTTACAAGTTACATGAAGCAAGGCTTTACTTATGGTCTCCTATCTTATCTACTTGGTTGTGTGGGGTTATGGGGCTTCACAAGACCATTGCACTTGTAGGTTGGGGAAGGGATCACTGGTAATTGTTTTGTATGTTATGTTTATATGATGTATTGAATATGAAATGTTAACATGACTCTATGATAATATGTCTATGATTATGATCATGCTTTAAGTGATAGAATCCTTAACTTGTATATGTTATATGGTATGTGCATTGAAGACTTTCATATGACTTAGCATGTTTTCTAAAGAGATGATAAATGATCCTTTTTCATGCATGTCCCTATCTGTTATGTGCATATACCCATACTTAGTACATGTGGCGTACTAACCCATTACTTTATATTACTACAACTGTAGGTTCCGGCCATTGAAGTTAAGCAGGTTGATTTGAAGAAGCTTGGAACTCTTTCTCTAAGTCTTGGTAGGTCCTCATGTTCGGGACGCTATCATTTATATTCCATCCTATGAAGACTTAGTAGAATTTAAGAATAATTAGATTTCCATTTATTTTCTTTGAATTCTTTTGTATTAAGCCCTATATGGCATATTGACTATTATTGGTTAAGTCCAGATTTGCACTCTTAGATGGTTTATATATATGTGAGACAGTTTTAGAATATCGTATGTCTTTAGGAATCTTAAGTATGAAGTCTAAGTATACTTCATTAGTATTTTAAAACTTTTAATTTTTTCGCAAATTTTATTGATCACATGTTATCACGAATGATAAGGGCTTGTCTGAGTCCTCTGAGAGGACGACGACGCCGGTCTCATCCGGGGTATGCTCTCCGGGTGTGACAATTCCATTAAAGGCCATTATGACATCACATATAGAATGAAAATAAGGTAAAACCACCACCATAAGTGGACCATACCACACAATGCAATACAAGGCAAAGCATCTAGCAATTCTAAAAAAAAAGTAGATAGAATAAGGAAAGCTTACAATTCCTCCAAGCTTTGATCATTATTGATCAATTCCCGTAATTCAACATCAATATATGTACAAAACAGTAGCTAAAGTTACCATTACATAAACGAAATCATACTGTAAACATCATGGTTTCAAGATAACATTAGGTACACTATTTCATCAAGTCTATAGAAAGTAGAGGAATATAGATCAATTTACCCAATCCTTAAACCTTGATCATCATTTAACACTCATCAACAATTCAAATTGAATTCACATGATTAACAATAGTGATAGGCAATTAAACATAATTGAAACATAAATGTCACATCCCAAGACCACACCCTAGAAGTTAAGGCACAATCTCGTATTGCAACCGGCGTACTCGACCTCTCGGGGGTCTTATTCAAACCCTTTCATATCATTCATCGCATATACATAGTGAAAAGTAGTGCAGAATTAAAACTTTTCACAAAATATATCATAGTCTTTAAAAACTCTTTCATATAAAAGTAATAGAAAATACTAAGTCTCAATCTCATCATCTTAAGACGCAAAAGTACTTGCGACACGGCCCATATGAAATAGAAAACATAGTACCATATAGTCTATTATAATACTTCATAAAAGAAACATAAAAGACATATATGCCCTCGAGTCAAATGAGGACATACTTCAACTTCACTTGAACGATCTTCTAATCCAAGTCTTGCTTCCCAAATGCTCCTCACCTACCAACCACTATAGAGATAGATAAAAGCATTTAATTAGTACAACGACATGTACCAAGTATGACATAATGCATAAAAATCATGAACACAGACATTTATTGGAAAATGCATCTTTTCATTTTATATATCGTAATATAATCATAATAACAACATTTATCAACTTAGAAACACATAATATAACATTTAAACAATTTAATGCATTTTTAGAATCACTTAACAGTAACCTATATTTACTGTACAGTGAATTGCTTCACTGTAACAGTGAAGTGCTTGCCTTTCCTTTTTAACACGTTATACCATGTAGTCTTCGCACTAAATCTATCCTAAGGCTCACTTAAGTCACACAAAGAGAGACCTCCCATACACCCTCTCTAGGTGTGCCTAAACGATCCTCAAGACTACTCATAATGAGACACATACACACTTGCAATACACCAAACACACAACATGCATAATATGACTCCTAGAAGAGAACGCCGACACACCCTCCTCAAGGTTACCTAATTAATCCTTAAGACTTCCTAAGCTTAGATCATGTCAACCATAACAACCAACTGCCCTAACTAGAGTCATTCTCAAAACTTCCATTGATAAGACATGAAGAGATCATCCCATATGCCCTCTTCACAGTTTAACTAAGGAATCCTTAAGTCACTTTAGATTAGGTACTCATTCATTTACATACTTACTTTACTTAAGTCATTACATTACTTAGATCATTTAATAGACATGCATCACATAAAGGACATTCAAGTAATGGTCTTGGAAAAGACCTAGGGACTCTCACTAACATCTTTAAATCCTATTGTGCAATGTCTAGATAGCGTACCATACCACCATCTAAACCTCATAGAACTTTTCTAATGATAATGTGTATCCCACATGATTAGAATAGGCAATAACCGACATAGACCATCGTAGCAAAAAATGTATTTCGGAGTTTTATCCTACTCCGATGAGGTTGTTCTACTTGCCAATGGTAGAACTTGGACACATCCCATGTAGGCACATGGTTAAGGAATATGTAGGGCTTACTTTGTATTCTAGCCTCATACTTTAACTAGAACTACTTTCCTTACTATACTCACTCGGTGCTAGACTTCGTTCTCATAGATTAATTCACATTAATGTTCATACTAAGGGGTTCCATATCAAGTTCATAACCCAATTAAATTTACCCTATCAAAGAGGTCCTCTAGGGGCTGCCTAACAATGGTGTCAAGAAGCTCATCTTGACTTTCCTAGGGATTGATATGATGCCGTTCCAGCCAATCAACCTTAAGTCCATCAGTCATTATAGGAAGGATACCATTACAGATTTGGACTTCAAGTTTCATAACCTTACCACTAGGTTCAAGGTTTCACATAAAGGACCCTCTTATCATCATTCAAGGTCTCACCTAACATTAATACATACAAGACTAAGACTCTTTAGCTTCCTAAGTCAAGACTTCACATATTCATGTTGATACATGCATCAAGTAAGGGACACAAGTCTACCTAAACAAGACACAACATTACATCACTTTAGCACATATTACATATCATTTTTTAGACACTTAATAATGAACCTTATCATAATTATGTCAACCTATACATTACTTTAACATCATCAATATAATCATAATAAGAATCCATAACCAATTAGGAAAAATCATGCATCAACTCTAAGACTACACTTAACACATAGTCATAGCATAACATGATCACCTAAATAGCATCAATAGAAGAACACATACTTTCAGATTACTTCACATGTAGATGAATATGATCATACTTCACATAAATCACCACACAAAGCATCACATTACTTCAAGTAGTGCGGACAAAACCATGATAATCAATATACTTAAAATAACGACGACAAGGCCAAATCATTAGCATAACACCGCCAACATAAGTGGTCCATACCAATCACAACGCAATTCAAGAGATATAATACCTTAAATAAAGAGAAATAGGGTAGCGTACCACCATTCCATTCTCTCCACTTTCCATGTCTAAATCATCCAATTCAATACCAATAGGCCCTTACCCATGGCCATGTGCATCAATTTAAAGCATAAATCATAATACTAGATGAAAATAGGTCAATTCAATATATATTTAACAATATAAGACAAATTACATCAATTGATATAATTTTACATCATTAGATAGCCCATAGAAATCTACACTAGAATTGATAAGCATTAGATCAATATCAAGTAACCCATAAAATAGTCAAAACTAGGGTTCATCAATTACATGGGTTCATAGGTTAATTGAGTAAAATCGTATTAATAACAACAATTCAATCACTAAACAATGATTAAAACCCTTTAATGCAAGAATACATGATAGATCATGAAATAGGTCAATTCAACTTTAGAAAACTTTAGAAAACTTCTTTGAATTTGGGATCCTTGATGAATAGAGTTTCAAGGATCAAAAACCATACCTCAATTAAGATAATCCTTCACTTTTATTAAGAATCACCACTAAAATCTCCAATCGAAGCTCTTCCTTGAGTTTTCGCTTCAATGGAGTCTTAGGGAATTTCTAAGGGATTTTGGGATTTTGATTTTGAAGAATGAAATCTTTTAAGTGTTAAAGACTTATAAACACATTTAAAATACCCAAAAGACCTCTTAGGAACCTCCAATACTCTTCTTGGAAGTGGGGTGAATTTACAAGTTCACCCCTCACTTGGCAGTGAACTGCACGCAGGAGACAGTGCCATCGACGGACAGCCACCAACGGACAACCCTGTTTGTCCGTGGTCTGGGACTGAGGATTGTCCTTGGTCCCTCCTTTCCCCAGAATAAGTCCCAAACGAATATACCCAACCAACGGGGCGTCGATTGACCCACTGGGCGTCGACTGCCTCCGTGGTTTGGGCTGTCTTGGGTAGTCGTGGAACTAACTTTGGGTCCTTCCTCAAGGACCCTTGGATGGTTCTTGGGAATACTTTCCCGGATGTTTCCAACCCAAACATGACCTTATATGAGTTTAGTACCTCTCACATGATTTTTACTCAAAACGAACACGTAAAACTCAAGGAAACATGCTTAGACACACAAGGTCATTTCAAGGCACATCTTTCGAACATCGTGGACGTTCGTGGACGTTTGATCTCCAAACTTCTCGAAACATGACACGCTATCTTTATACATAATATTAAATCATTTAAGGACCATAAAACCTCATGAATCACACATAGACACATAGAATCACATATGAGGCACATAGGTGACTTAGTCGTCGAACGTCTTGGTCGTCCCTTGACGTTTGACTTCCAATACACCTAAACTCTTAGCTACTGCCTCAATAACATTTAATAGACATATTTAGGACCTTATACCATCATTACCACAATGTTAGGCTCTAGTTCACCTAAGTCATTTTCGAGACCTTACAATCTCCCCCACTTGGACAACATTCGTCCTCGAAAGACACCTGCCACTCTCCGAACACTTCCAAGAATAGAGGTTCAACTAGCAGCTCAAAACCAAAACATATAACACATATTCAAGGATAAAATATCAATTTCACCAAATCAAGAGATTCACAACACAACAAAAAACTAGAATAAATTCTATAACTCATCATCCTACAAAACTCACATTCTTTATTCCAAATAGAAAAAACTCATTTTATATTCATTAGCATGGTCATATACATCAGTTCTAACCATATTACAACAATTTTAGACCATATAATGAATCAGTCAAATTTTGAAAATTTTACAGTGAACCTGCCAAGCTACAGTGATTTTAGCAATTTTTTTCAAAAATACAATTTTTAGGCAATTCATGATATAGACATGCTAATATGCAAGGTAACATCATATAAATACCTTTTATAACATGATAATAGCTTCATAAAACACACAATGCAAGAAGTTAATGAAATTCAATTTCAAACAAACTATTAAACATCATGTACATGCAACAAACTTCTAAGACTTTCTATCCCATCTACTAACCATACTCCCCAGTTAGAAGGAACTCATCTCACAACAAGATAAATAAGACTTACCAACATCGTCATCACTCTCATCCGGCTTCTCTCCTCTAGTCCGGAGTGCATAGAAACACCTCTTTGTTGGAGCATCATCTTTTGGAACACTAGGAGCAGCCTTCTTACCATCTCTATTAGGACAATATATGACCTTGTGTCCATCTTTTCCACATCCAAAACAACTCCCGGCACCCAATAGCCACTCACCATAATGTTTCTTGCCACAAGTGGCACATGTAGGTTTGCCATTTTGAGAACCACCTCCTTTCTCAAATCTCACCTTAGGAGCACTAGGTCCATCTTGAGTTTGAACCCTCTTTTTGAACCTAGGTTGCACTACATCACTAGCACCACTTCTCTTCAAGTTTCTAGCAATCCTATAAAGTTTGGACTCTTCAATTAATTGTGCATACCCTATGAGTCTAGCTAAGGTCATATCATCATGTAGCATAGTCGTACGACATTCTTTCCTTATTAAGTCGGCGACCCCGATCACAAAAAGACTCATTTCATCCCTTGGGTTAGACACTAGGGATGGTCCATATCTAGAGAATGTTGAGAATTTCAAAGAGTATTCCTCAAAACTCATATTGCCTTTCTTGAGATTGATAAACTCCTCTACTTTAACTTCCCTCCTCTCACGGAGTACTTACCAAGAAAATCTTCCTTAAATTCTTCCCACTCAATAGGATCCGACTCCACCGGCCTTTTATCCTTCTATTAAGTGTACTAAATTTGAGAAACATCCCTCAATTGATACGAAGACAACTCTGCCTTCTCCCTAGATGTAACCCCCATAGCACTAAACACCTTGTACACACCATCAAGGAACTCTTGGGGATCTTCATCTAACTTAGAGACAAGAAATATAGGAGGATTCAACCTCACAAAGTCTCTCAACATAGAGGTCATAGTGTTGTCCACAACATTCACCCTAGGCACCAAACTCAAATTAGATTGAGTAATCACGGCTTGGGCTAAAGCAATCAAAGCCTCTCTAATCTCTCTATTAGTCAATTCTGGATGCTCCACCGGAACCTCATTGCCTTCTTCCACATTAGGAACTTATTCAGCTTGGGGAGGCACTTGAGCAGCTTGAGCACCTTGGACTCCTTGCCCATCTTGAGGAGCATGCTCAACTTGATCAACTTGAGGACGAACTTCCTCATTCACCCTTTCTTCTTCCAACCTTCTAGCGGCCATCCTTCTAGTATTCATCTCCTAGAAACACAAGGAAACAGATTTAGAAGGATACTCATAACATTTACTCTACCGCACGACATAGGAGTAGAAAAGAAGGGAAACTCTATCGTCCTATAGACTCTCGCCCATAGATGTGTTGCGACTCACACCGATGGTCAAGACTCTACTAGACGTGATTTGATTAGACTTTTTGATTCCTAAGACTACTTTCACAACCTATGCTCTGATACCAATCTTTTCACATCCAAAGACCACACCCTAGAAGTTTGGGCACAAACTCGGATTGCAATAGGCGTACTCGACCTCTCGGAGGTCTTATACAAACCCTTTCATATCATTCATCGCATATACATAGTGAAAAGTAGTGCGGGAATAAAACTTTTCACAAAACATATCATAGTCTTTAAAAACTATTTCATATGAAAGTAATAGGAAATACTAAGTATCAATCTCATCATCTTAAGACACAAGAGTACTTGGGACACGACCCATACAAAATAGAAAACATAGTACCATATGATCTATTACAATTGTAACATTCCGGAAAATGTACTGTCTAGTGAAGAGCCTATTAGGTTTTAAGAAAATGAATTGAGGTACATAGGCATCCCAATGCCCAATATTGAGTAATATTGGGCATATTAGAGAATATTGGTTTAAGGGTGTTAGCCAATTTTTGTATGTATTCACAAGTAACTTATAACTTAAAAATACCCTTTGATGTTCAAATGCTCGAATCCAAGATTGTTTAGAATTGTACCTACAATGAAGACCCTAAGCTAAAATAATCTCTTCAATTCTTAACCTCATCTCTTACTCACAATAGGTACTAGGCATACAAGTGTCAAGCCTAGGTACCATAGCACATATCATTTAAAATGATCTTGTACATTAAGTAGTGCCCAAGGACATAGTGAGGATCCTTGGACAAGAAGTGAACCTTACAAAAGTGCATGGTTAATGAAGTGCACGGCAACACATGTGCTACCAACGGCTGAGAGACAAGCCCAACCAATTCGGTTAGGGTGGTTAGGGGGCAGGCATGTCGGACCAACCCAAGTAGGGTCGAACCTCCTAACCTATCCTAGGTCCTAACTAACGTACCTAACTAACTAAAAAACCTAGGACTAACTAAAATTAACTAACTAGTGTGCCCGAAATCCTAAGACCTAACCGGGTGACACTAACCGAATAACTAACTAAAGAAACATCCTAGTACCTAACCTAGGATGGTCCAAAGGGGTTGGTTATGGTCCTAACAACTTACTTTAGTAATTACCCTAGGTCACTTAATTAATTAAAGTAGCAACTTAGTTAATTAATTTAATTCCTAGTAAAACCCGAGACCCTTAGTCAAATGCTCTCCTAGTTTTAGTCGAGTTAGGAGGGGCGGTTTGATAATTTAAGTGGAGGGTCTTTAGGGTAATTCTTGGGACGTCTATATATTGAGATTAGGTCAGATTTAGACCACTTTTACACGTCCAAAATCAGAACCAAACGAAATTCTCTTAAATCTCTCAAGAACGCTCTCTTTTTTCAAACTCCATTGAAGAACAAGAAAATCTTAAGGAAGAAGACGAAGGTGTTTAAGTTTCCAATCATATTTCGTGGATTCTTCATCTATAAGGTATGTGTTTTCACTCTTACAATTTCTTTCCCCAAGAGGTCCTTTCAAGATAAGTTTTCAAGCACTTCAAATACTACGGTTTTTACTCTACAGAACGAAATTTCTTAATAACCCTAGATTTATGATTTTCATAGAAAAGTAAACGTTTTTCTATATCTAATTTCGTATGAATTGTTGATTAATTGATTGATAATGTTTGAATGTCATATTATACATGATCTTTATCTATGTAATGGTTTCGAAGGGTTATGTGTATTGTTTGATAACGTGAAAACGTTAGGGTTAAAATTGAAGGTTTGAATGAACCCTTTAATGACCCATTTCCCTTCTTCTATGTTATGCATTGATCTTGTACATGTTTTTATGAGTTGTTCTTGATTATGTCATTGATTATTTCACTATGTATGATTATGAATATTGCATGATGAATAAGATTCTTGGAAGCAAGAGATAAGTATTCTAAACGTGATTACTCTTAGATGTTTATGCTAGCCTATAAGTCATGATGCTATGTTATGAAAGTATATATGATGTTGCTATGTGAATATGCTGGACTATGAACATGTAAATTGTGAGATTATGATAAGAATATGAATATGCAAGTTATGATAATTTCTTGTATACTTTACACAAGATGATTAAGCCATGTAAATCTCACGTATGAAGGGTTACGATGAAAGAAAATTTTTTGTATAATCTAAAAGAGCTCATGATCATGTTATACAAGGAGATAATATCCTATGACCTATGATATTTTTTCGATAAAAGACAAATTAAAGGTTATTTCAAGAAAGGGACTTAAGCTAAGCACCGATGAACTAGATATGGGAAGTGTCCCTTCCCCAGCGGGAAGGTAGGTTCAAAAAGATTCTCATGAGATTCAGTCTATCATGTAATGTGGAAGTATGGGTCTCTAATACATCACCTAGTTCTTGAACTATGCTGCCACCATAGGATACTAGCTTGTGGATCCACCTAGAAAGCTACGTCATGATAGGTTCTACTTTGGCCGGTATAATCACCTCTTTTCAGTATGGGGAAGACACCAGATTCCATGTTTAGCTCACATGGTCTATGTCGGTTAATGTGTATGTTCCCTCATGTAAAATGAAAGACAAGTAAACTAACGTTGTCTAGGGTGACTTGAGGAGTTGTCTTAGTATAGGTAGTGGTATGGGACGCTACGTAGACATTGAACAAGTTGACTCTAAGGGAATTCCTAGGAGATTGTTCTTAAGTAATGTGATGATATGAAATATATATGTTTATGATATATGATGTTACTTTTATATGAATGTTGGCTATTATGATGAATACGTTATTCGCTTATATTGTTATATGAAGTGATGACTAACTATGTTACAAGTTATATGAAGCAAAGCTTTACTTATGGTATCCTATCTTATCTACTTGGTTATGTGGGGTTATGGCACTTCTAGGTTGGGGATAAGTTCATTGGTAAACGTTTTATATGTTATGTTTATATGGTTTATTGTATATGAATTGTTAAAGTGACTTTACGAGAATATGCCTTCGATTATGATGATGCTTTAAATGATGGAATGTTTAACTTGTATATGTTATATGGTATGTGCATTGAAGATTTTCATATGACTTAGTTTGTTTTCTAAAGAGATGATAAATGATCCATTTTCATGCATGTCCATATGTGTTATGTGCATATACCATTAGTTAGTACATGTGGAGTACTAACCCCATTACTTTATTTTACTACAAATGTAGGTTCCAGCCATTGAATTTAAGCAGGTCGATTTGATGAAGCTTGGAACTCTTTCTCCAAGTCATGGTAGGTCCTCAAGTTCGGGATGTTACCATTTAAATTTCCAGCCTTATGAATATTTAGTAGTTTTTAGAATACGTTATTCCGTTATGTTCTTTGGATTCTTTTGTATTAAGGCATATATGGCATATTTACTATTATTGGCTAAGTCCGAATTTGCACTATTAGATGATTTTATATATGTGAGATAGGTATTAGAATATCATATGTCTTTATAAATCTTAAGTATGAAGTCTAAGTATCCTTCATTAGTATATTAAAATGTTTTAAATTTTCCGCAAACTTAACTGTATGATTGTGATGAAAGCTAAGAAGAGGCTTGTCTGTGACCTCTTAGAGATTAACGATGCCGGTCTCATCCGGGTATGGAGTCCGGGTTTGACAAACTTGGTTTCAGAGCATAATGTTAAATATTGGAATCTTAAACTTTGTATGAGATCATCAGGTTAAATATGGAATCTTAAACTTAGTATTAGAGCTTGAGTTTAAATATCCTTAGGGTCAAATTTCTCACTAAACCACATTACTTAACGTCTTGTTCATGGTTGTCAAGCGCGCCACAATCGTGGACGAGAGGCTATGTAATGATTAGGAAACTTCACTTTTCTTGATACTATTATCTCGTGCCATTAGAGCTTTGACACTATATGTCTTTTAGCATCTAATTCCATTCTTGATCGGTTCTGCCCAAGATAGCAAAGAGAATCTAAAGTTGAGGAGTTCATCAACCCTCCTCAAGGAGGTATGAGTGTTAAGGAATACTCCTTGAAGTTCATTAAGCTGTCCAAATATGCTTCTTCTTTGGTGTCCAATGCTAGGGATGAAATGAGTCGTTATGTAACGGGTGTGTCCGAAGAGCTTGAACAAGAATGTCGTGCAGCCATGTTTCATGACAATATGAATCTTTCTAGTTTAATGGTTCATGATCAACAGGTTGAGGAAAGTCGCCTAAGGAAAAGGAATAGGGAAGCTAAGAAGGCAAAGTCTTTTGAGAGTGGTTCTCCTAAAAGTATGCTTGATGTTCAAGACAAGCCTAAGTTTAAGAAGAGGTTTTCAAACCAAGTTCCTTTAAATTTCTCCGAGAATCTCAATGATAGAGGTTCTAATCCTAAACCTCAAGAAAGGTGAAACGTTGAACCACCAAGAGAAAGACCAACTTGTGGTAAGTGTGGTAAGAAGCATGGGGGCGAATGTCTTGTTGGAACTAATAGTTGCTATGGTTGTGGAAAAAGTGGCCATTTTTTGAAGGATTTTCCTAATATTAGAAGTCAAGGTAATGGTAATAGTCAAGCTCAACCAAGCGGTCCTAATTCTGAACCTCCAAAATGGAACCGTTTCTATGCACTCAAGGCTAGGGGTGAACAAGAAAGCTCTCCCGACGTTGTGACGGGTATGTTATAAGTTTTCTCTGTTAATGCTTATGCTTTGCTTGACCAAGGATTTTTTATACCATGTGGTGAGGATAAAGGATGTTTTTCAAACGTATTGAATTCAAGAAAACAAAACTAGGGTTGTTCTCAATGAAATTGTCGAATGTTAATATCCCTAGTTCTCCCTATTTCCGATTCTAGTAGTATGTATAATGCTCAAGATTTCAGTAAGAAAGTAAGAAAGAAAGAAGAAGAGAGGTAAGTTCAAAGTGAACTAAATAAACAAAGCATGAGAATGTCAAATAATCAGTGTTGGATAAGAATGAAGTTTTAACAGTTATTGGTTAATGCCAATATTGGAGTATGAATATATGCCCCAAGAACTATATATTATGCAAATAATCAAAGAATGGGTATAGCCAATAAAGATTGGCTTATAAAGACTTTATGCCCAATTTAACAAGTTTTTTTTTTTACTTGTTTACTAAATAGGTGCATGTTTTGGTAAAAGATAGTACCAACTAGAGTTTTAGGAAGATGTTTTCATACTTTATTCTTGCACTTTTGTGAAACTTGTATGCATATGTTTTCTTGAGATTTTGTTGTTTTGTTGTTATCTTGAGAAGATTGATAGCATGGTAACTCTTTGATGCATTTTTTGTTTATGATAAGGTTGAGAAGAAAACTCCTCACTATGTGTTATGAATATGTACCTCTTATATGTTTGTGCATCATAAATTGAGCTATAAGTGTAATGATATGTTATGTGCTGGTTGTGCTACTAGTATTTAGTCTTTTCGTACCCTCCAAAAGATTTTAGTGTCATTCGGGGACGAATGTTCCTAAGAGGGGGATAATGTAACATTCCGGAAAATGTACTTGTCTAGTGAAGAGCATATTAGGTTTTAAGAATATGAATTGAGGTACATAGGAATCCCAATGCCCAATATTGAGTAATATTGGGCATATTAGAGAATATTGTCTTAAGGGTGTTAGCCAATTTTTGTATGTATTCACAAGTAACTTATAACTTAAAAATACCCTTTGATGTTCAAATGCTCCAATCCAAGCTTGTTTAGGAATTGTACCTACAATGAACACCCTAAGCTAAAATAATCTCTTCAATTATTAACCTCATCGCTTACTCACAATAGGTACTAGGCATAAAAGTGTCAAGCCCAAGCCCAGGTACCATAGCACATATCATTTAAAATGATTTTGTATTTTAAGAAATGCCCAAGGACATAGTGAGTATCCATGGACAAGAATTGAACCTTCCATAAGTGCACAGTTAGTGAAGTGCACGGCAACACATGTGCAAGCACATGTGCTACCAACGGCTGAGAGACAAGACCAACCTATTCGGTTAGGGCAGTTAAGGGGTAGGCGTGTTGGACCAAGCCAAGTGGGGCCGAGCCTCCTAACCTATCCTAGGTCCTAACTAACGTCCCTAACTAACTAACAAATCTAGTACTAACTAAAATTAACTAACTAGTATTCCCGAAATCCTAAGACCTATCTGAGTGACACTAACCGAATAACTAACTAAAGAAACATCATATTACCTAACCTAGGATGGTCTAAAGTGGTTAGTTATGGTCCTAACGACTTAGGGGTACTTTAGTAATTACCCTATGTCACTTAATTAATTAAATTATCAACTTAATTAATTAATTTATTTCCTAGGCAAACCCGAAACCCTTAGTCAAATGCTCTCCTAGTTTTAGTCGAGTTAGGAGGGGCGGTTTGGTAATTTAAGTAGAGGCTCTTTAGGGTAATTCTTGGGATGTATATATATTGATATTAGGTCAGTTTTAGACCACTTTTACACATCCCAAATTAGAATCAAACGAAATTCTCTTAAATCTCTCAAGAACGCTCACTTTTTCCAAACTCCATTGAAGAACAAGAAAAGCTTAAGGAAGAAGACGAAGGTCTTGAAGTTTCCAATCAGATTTCGTCGATTCTTCATCTATAAGGTATGGGTTTTCACTCTTGGGATTCCTTTCCCCAAGTGGTCCTTTCAAGATAAGTTTTCAAGAACTTCAAATACTAGGGTTTTTACTCTACAAAACAGGTTTTCTTCATAACCCTAGATTAATGATTTTCAATGAAAAGTAAACGTTTTTCTATACCTAATTTCACATGAATTGTTGAGTAATTGATTAAAAATGTTTGAATGTTGTGTGATACATGATATTTATCTATGTGATGGTTTTGCATGGGTTGTTTGCATTGTTTGATAACGTGAAAACGTTAGGGTTAGAATTGAAGGTTTGAATGAACCCTCTAATGACTTGTTTCCCTTTTTCTATGTTATGCATTGATCTTGTACATGATTTTATGAGTTGTTCTTGATTATGTCATTGAGTATTTCACTATGTATGATTATGAATATCGAATGATGAATAAGATTCTTGGAAGCAAGAGGTAAGTCTTCTAAACGGGATTACTCTTAGATATTTAAGCTAGCCTATAAGTCATGATGCTATGTTATGAAAGTATGTATTATATGTCTATGTGAATATGACGGACTATGAACATGTAAATCGTGAGATTATGATAAGAATATGAATATGCAAGTTATGATACTCTCTTGTATTCTTTACACAAGATAATTATGCCATGTAAATCTCACGTATGAAGAAATTACGATGAAAGGACAATTCTCATCTAATCTAAAAGAGCTCATGATCATGTTATACAAGGAGATAATCTCCTATGATCTATGATATGTTTTTTATAAAGACAAATTAAAGGTTATTTCAAGCAAGGGACTTAACTTAAGCACCGATGAACTAGATATGGGACGTGTCCCTTCCCCAGTGGGAAGGTAGGTTCACAAAAATTCTCATGAGATTGAGTCTTCCATGTAATGTGGAACTATGGGTCTCTAATATATCTCCTAGTTCTTGAACTATGCTGCTACCATAGGATACTAGCTTGTGGATCCACCTAGAAAACTACGTCATGTTAGGTTCTACTTTGGCCGGTAGAACCACCTCTTTTTGGTGTGGGGAAGACACCGGATTCCATGTTTACATCACATGGTCTATGTAGGTTTATGCGTATGTTCCCTCATGTAAACTGAAATACAAGTAACGAACGTTGACTAGGGTGACTTGAGGAGTTGGCATAGTATAGGTAATGGTATGGGACGCAACATAGACATTGCACAAGTTGAATCTAAGGTAAGTCCTAGGAGATTGTTCTGAAGTAATATGATGATATGAAAGATATATGTTTATAATATATAATGTTACTTTTATATGAATGTTGGCTATTATGATGAATACGTTATTTGCTTATATTGTTATATGAAGTGATGACTAACTATGTTACAAGTTATATGAAGAAAAGCTTTACTTATGGTCTCCTATCTTATCTACTTGGTTATGTGGGGTTGTGGGGCTTCACATGACCAATGCACTTGTAGGTTGGGGATGAGGTCATTGGTAACCGTTTTATATGTTATGTTTATATGGTTTATTGGATATGAATTGTTAACGTGACTTTATGACAATATACCTTCGATTATGATGATGCTTTAAGTGATGGAATGTTTAACTTGTATATGTTATATGGTATGTGCATTGAAGATTTTCATATGACTTAGCATGTTTTCTAAGAGATGATAAATGATCCTTTTTCATGCATGTCCCTATGTGTTATGTGCATATACCCATACTTAGTACATGTGGCGTACTAACCCTATTAATTTAATTTAATACAAATGTAGGTTTCGGCCATTGAAGTTAAGCAGGTCGATTTGAAGAAGCTTGGAACTCTTTATCCAAGTCATGGTAGGTCCTCAAGTTCGGGATGTTACCATTTCAATTTCCAGCCTTATGAATATTTAGTAGTTTTTAGAATACGTTATTCCATTATGTTCTTTGGATTCTTTTGTATTAAGGCCTATATGGCATCTTGCCTATTATTGGCTAAGTCCGAATTTGCACTCTTAGATGATTTTATATATGTGAGACAAATATTAGAATATCGTATGTCTTTATAAATTTTAAGTATGAAGTCTAAGTATACTTATTAGTATATTAAAAAGTTTTAAATTTTCCGCAAACTTAACTGTATGATTGTGATGAAATCTAAGAAGAGGCTTGTCTGCGACCTCTGAGAGGTTAACGACGCCGGTCTCATCCGGGTATGGAGTCTGGCTGTGACAACAATACTTTATAAAAGAAACATAAAAGACATATATGCCCTCCTGTCAAATGAGGACATACTTCAACTTAACTAGAATGATCTTCTAATCCATGTCTTTCTTCCCAAATGCACATCACATACCAACCACTATAGAGATAGATAAAAGCATTGAATTAGTACAACCACATGTACTAAGTATGACATAATGCATAAAATCATGAAAATGGACATTTATTGGAAATATGCATATTTTTATTTTAAATATCGTAATATAATCATAACAGCAACATTTATCAACTTAGAAACACATAAGATAACATTTAAACAATTTAATGCATTTTTAGTATCAATTAACAGTAACCTATATTTACTGTACAGTGAATTGCTTCACTGTAACAGTTAAGTTCTTGCCTTTCCTTTTTAACAGTATAGCATGTAGTCTTCTCACTAAAGCTATTCTAAGGCTCACTTAAGTCACACAAAGAGAGACCGCCCATACACCCTCTATAGGTGTGCCTAAACGATCCTCAAGACTACTCATAATGAGTCACATACACACTTACAATACACCAAACACACAACATACATAATATGACATCTTCTTTACCAAGACTATCAAAATACTTACTTAAGTACTCCTAGAAGAGAATGCCCATACACCCTTCAAGGTTACCTAAGTAACCCTTAAGACTTCCTATGCTTAAATCATATCAACCATAACAAACAACTTCCCTAACTAGAGTCATTATCAAGACTTTCATAGATAAGACATGAAGAGATCATCCCATATGCACTCTTCACAGTTTAACTAAGGAATCCTTAAGTTACTTTAGATTAGGTACTCATTCATTTACATACTTACTTTACTTAAGTCATTACATTACTTAGCTCATCCTCATTTAATAAACATGCATCACATAAAGGACATTCAGGTAATGGTCTTGGAGAAGACCTAGGGACTCTCACTAACATCTTCAAATCCTATTGTGCAATGTCTAAATAGCGTCCCATACCACCATCTAAACCTCATAGAACTTCTCTAATGCTTATGGGTATCCTACATGATGATAATATGCAATAACCAACATAGACCATGGTAGCAAACATGGAATCCGGAGTTCTATCCTACTCCGATGAGGTTGTTCTACTTGCCAATGGTAGAACTTGGACACATCCCATGTAGGCACATGGTTTAGGAATATGAAGGGCTTACTTTGTATTCTAGACTCATACTTTAACTAGAACTACTTCCCTTAACATACTCACTCGGTTCTAGCCCTCGTTCTCATAGATTAATTCACATTAAGGTTCATACAAAGGGGTTCCATATCAAGTTCATAACCCAATTACATTTACCCTTCCGAAGAGGTCCTCTAGGGGCTGCCTTACAATGGTGTCAAGAATCTCATCATGACATTCCTAAGGATTGATATGATGCCGTTCCAGCCAATCAACTTTAAGTCCATCATTCATTACATGAAGGATACTATTACTGCTTTGGACTTCAAGTTTCATAACCTTACCACTAGGTTCAAGGTTTCACATAAATGACCCTCTTATCATTATTCAAGGTCTCACCACATTCATACATACAAGACTAAGACGCTTTAGCTTCCTAAGTCAAGACATCACATATTCATGTTGATACATGCATCAAGTAAGGGACACAAGTCTACCTAAACAAGACACAATATTACATCACTTTAGCACATATTACATATCATTCTTTAGACACTTAGAAATGAACTTTATCATCATTATTTAAACCTATAAATTACTTTAACATCATCAATATAGTCATAATAAAACTCCATAAGCAATTAGGAAGAATAATGCATCAACTCTAATCTTACACTTAACACATAGTCATAGTATAACATGATCACCTATGTCGCATCAATATAAGAACACATATTTTCACATTACTTCACATGTAGATGAATATGATCATACTTCACATAAATCACCACACAAAGGATCACATTACTTCAAGTAGTGCCGACAAGGCCATGATTATCAATATACTTAAAATAACGCCGACAAGGCCACATCATTCACATAACACCGCCACTATAAGTGGTCCATACCAATCACAACACAATTCAATAGATATAATACTTTAAATAAAGAGAAATAGGGCAGTGTACCACCATTCCATTCTCTCCACTTCAATCCATGTCTAAATCATACAATTCAATACCAATAGGCCATTACCCATGGACATGAACATCAATTTAAAGCATAAATCATAATACTATATGAAACTAGGTCAATTAAATATATATTTCACAATATAAGACCAATTATACATCAATTGAATATAATTTTACATGATTAGATAGCCCATAGAAATCTACACTAGAATTCATAAGCATTACATCAATATCAAGTAACCCATAAAGTAGTCAAAAACTAGGGTTCATCAATTACATGGTTTCATAGGTTAATTGATTTACAATCATTTTAATAACAAAAATTCAATAACTAAACAATGATTAAAAACCCATTAATGCAAGAACCCATGATTGATCATGAAATAGGTCAATTCAACTTTAGAAAACTTTAGAAAACTTCTTTGAACTTGGGCTCCTTGATGAATATAGTTTCAAGAATAAAAAACCATACCTCAATTAAGCTTATCCTTCAATTTGATTAAGAATCACCACTCAAGTCTCCAATCCAAGTTCTTCCTTGAGTTTTGGCTTCAATGGAGTCTTAGGGAATTTGTAAGGGATTTTGGGGTTTTGATTTTGAAGAATGAAATCTTCTAAGTGTTACAGACTTATAAACACACTTACAATACCAAAAATACCCCTTACGAACATCCAATACTCTTATTTGAAGTGGGGTGAATTTACACGTTCACCCCTCACTTGGCAAAGGTTAAAAGTTGACTTGCTTAACATGATGAGATTACAATAGTATATATATAAAGTTAATTGACTTGGCTAATGATAATCTCATGAAAAATGTTTAGTGAAAGTTTGATTTATGCCAATAAATTGGCTAGCAGGAAACAGTGTCATCGACAGACAACCACTAATGGACCGTCCCTTGACCAACGGACCATCCTGTTTGTCCGTGGTCTGGAACTGAGGATTGTACTTTGTCCCTCCTTTCCCCAGGATTAGTCCCAAATGACGAGACCTAACCAACGGGGCATCGATTGAACCACTGGGCGTCGACTGCCTCCGTGGTTTTGGCTGTCTTGGGCAGCCTTTGTACTAACTTTGGGTCCTTCCTCAAGGACCCTTGGATGGTGCTTGGGAATACTTTTCCTGACGCTTCCAAACCAAAAATGACTGTATATGAGGTTAGGACCTCTCACATGAATTTCACCCAAAACAAACACATAAAACTCAATGAAACATGCTTAGACACACAAGGTCATTTCAAGTCACATCTTTCGAACGTCATGGACGTTCTTGGATGTTGACCTCCAAACTTTTCGAAACTTGACACACTACCTATATACATCATATTAACTCACTTAAGGACCATAAAACCTCATGAATCACATATATAAACATAGAACCACATATGAGACACATAGATGACTTAGTCGTCGAACGTCTTGGTCGTCCCTTGACGTTTGACTTTCAATGCACCTAAAATATTAGCTACTGCCTCAATACCATTTAATATAAATATTTAGGAACTTATACCATCATTACAACAATGTTAGGCTCTAGTTCACCTAAGTCATTTTCGGGACCTTACAATACATCAATGAACAGAGAGTCAAGATCACAAGACCCACATCATAGGCCAATTTGAGAATTTAGTAGGATCATGGGTTCATCATAAAATTGGATTAAAATTCATACTTTAAACAGTATATAATCATTAATTTATCATTAGCATGCATTTGAAATAAGGGCCGTTTTTTGTTATCTGCATATGACTTCTGCCGACTGTAAGCAGTAGCCAACCTGTCCCTAATCACTCTGACCTTCTATAAGGCCTCATGAATGATCTCTGGACCCAAAATAGATGACTCTCCAACCTCGAACCACCCAACTGGAGATCTATACCTCCTACCATATAGTGCCTCAAACGGTGCCATCCCAATGCTGGAGTGATAGCTATTATTATACGAGAACACTATCAAAGGCAGATGGTCATCCCAGCTACCTCTGAAGTCGATCACACACGCTATCAACTTGTCCTCCAATGTCTGAATGGTGCGCTCTGCCTGCCCATTAGTCTGAGGATGAAAGGCAGTACTAAGCTTTACCTGCGTGCCCAAGCTCTTCTGGAAAGATCTCCAGAAATATGGAGTAAACTGAGCTCTTCTATCTAAAATGATAGATAAAGGAATCCCATGCCATCTCACAATCTCATCAATATAGAGTCTCGCATAATGCTCGGCTCTGTAAGTAGACTTCACAGGGATAAAGTGGGCAGACTCAGTCAATCTGTCCACAATAACCCATATGGAGTCATGCTGCCTCCTAGTCCTCGGAAGACCAACCACGAAGTCCATATTAATGGCCTTCTACTTCCAAGTCGGAACCTCAACAATCTGAGTCAGACCGCCAGGCTTATGATGCTATGCCTTAACCTGCTGACAATTAGGACACTTGGCCACACATTCTGCAATGTCCTTCTTCATGCCGTCCCACCAACTTCTTAAGATCATGATACATCTTGGTGGAACCTGGATGTATGGAATATTTGGAACCATGGGCCTCTGCAACAATCGTGGTCCACAAATCATCCACATCTTGTACACACAGCCTGTCTTGATATCTAAGTATGCCATCACCTCCCAAAGCGAAAGACTCATTCATCTTTATCAACACTAAGTCCATCAGCTCCATCAACACAGGATCTAGATGCTGACTCTGCTTGACTTCAACTACCAAGGATGATTCAGAACTAGGATGAACTGAAACATCCCCACTAGTAGAGTCAACCAATCGCACACCCAGTCTGGCCAGTCTGTGTACATCTTTCACCAACTCCTTCTTCTCATCCTCAACGTGGTCTGTACTTCCCATGCTCATCCTGCTCAAAGCATCAGCCACAACATTAGCCTTACCTGGATGGTAGTGAACATTCATGTCATAATCCTTCAACAGCTCCAACCATCTCCGCTGACGTAGATTCAACTCCCTCTGTGTGAACACGTACTGGAGACTCTTGTGGTCTGTGAATACATCCACATGCACTCCATACAAGTAGTGCCTCTACAGCTTCAGTGCAACCACCACAGCTGCCAACTCCAGGTCATGAGTGGGATAATTCTTCTCATAATCCTTGAGCTGTCACAGTAAACCAAACCAACCCTAGATGTATCACAATAAACAGTGTAATTCTCACCACACGTAGGCAAGTTAAGCACCGGGGTTGAAGTGAGTCTGTCCTTGATCTCCTGGAAACTCTTCTCACAAGTCTCCATCCATTCAAACTTGGCTTTCTTCTTAGTCAAAGCTTTCAATGGGGCAGCAATGGAAGAAAATCCCTCCACGAACCTGCGGTAGTAACCAGCCAATACCAAAAAGCTACGTATGTAAGTGGGAGTAAGAGGCTTTGGCCAGTTATTCACAGCCTCAGTCTTCCTGGGATCCACCTCCACGCCCTGATCGGCCACAACATGACCCAAGAAGGTCACTGATCTAAGCCAAAATTCACACTTGCTGAATTTGGCATACAGCTGATGTTGTCTAAGTACCTGCAAAGTTAGTCTCAAATGTTGTTCATGCTCTTCCTTGGTCCTAGAGTAGATGAGAATGTCATCAATGAATACTCTGACGAAAGAGTCAAGGTATTCAGGGAAGACTCAGTTCATCAGGTCCATAAATGCAGCAGGTGCATTCGTAAGACCAAATGACATGACTAAGAACTCATAGTAACCATAACGGGTATGAAAGGTTGTCTTTGGGATATCTCCATCCCTAACCCTAAGCTGATGATACCCTGAACGAAGATCAATCTTAGAGAACAAACTAGACCCTTGGAGCTGATCAAACAAATCATCTATTCTGGGAAGTGGATACTTATTCTTTATAGTGACTTTGTTGAGCTGCCGATAATCTATACACATTCTAAGGGTTCCATATTTCTTTTTCACAAACAACACTGGAGCGCCGCAAGGGGATATGCTCGGCTGAATGAAACCTTTGTCAGTGAGATCTTTTAACTACAGCTTCAACTCTTTGAGTTCAGCTGGAGCCATTCTATAAGGAGGAACTGAAATTGGTTTAGTATCGGGTACTATGTCGATACCAAAATCAATCTCTCGAGGGGGAGGGACTCCAGGCAAATTATCAGGAAATACATGAACTCATTCACTACAGGCACTGAGTCTATGGAAGGAATGTCATGATCTAAATCATTAACTCTCACAAGATGACACAACAACCCCTTGGACACCATTTTATTGGCCTTAAGGTTAGAAATCAAGAGGTTAGGACGACTCGAGTTGTACCCCTCCCAGACTAGCTTCTCTTCATTAGGGAAACAAAATCTCACCACTCTACTACGACACTCAAAACAAGCATAACAACTGTGAAGCCAGTCCATGCCAAGAATAACATCAAAATCATGCATGGGTAACTCAACCAAGTCTGCACACATAGTCTTACCACTTATCACTATTGGACAATCCTAGTAGACTCTATCAGTTCTTACATTTTCTCCTAAAGGTGTACTAACCACTATAGGATCATGCAAAACTTCAAGCAATATCTCAAAAGTGAGAGCAAGCAAAGGAGTTACAAAGGAAAGCTTACACCCTGGATCAAGTAAAGTATAAACAGAAGTTGAGAATACTTGCAGCATACCTGTGACCACATCAGCGGACTTCTACTGCTCCTCCCTGCCCTTCAGGGCATAGAACCTGTTCCTTTTAGGAGGCTCGGCTGCTGCTGCACCCTGTGGATTAGGCCTAGGTTGAGCATTACCTCCAGCCTGACCTCTGTTCTGTGGGCAGTCTCTAACCATGTGCCCACTCTTACCGCAACCGAAGCAGGCATTAGTGCCCTGTCTGCACTCTCCACTGTGAGCACGGCCACACTTAGCACAATTATTTTTAGGACGCTGCATCTCACCTCCATTGCCCTTCTTGGGCTCAGGTCTGCCTCCTCTAGGTGTTGTACTCCTCTGAAAATTAGAGTTTCCAGAACTCTGTTGCCCCTTCTTGAACCTGGGCTGCTCACGGACGCCAAAAATTGTTTCTGTGGCCTCCATGGCTGGGACCTGCCTGATCTTGAGGCTTAGGCCTCCTAGCATCACGAATACCCCTCTTTTTGCGGATGTCCTCTACCTGCTGGACATGCACCACATCTACCTGGAGAGGTCCATATTATCATGGAGCATCGCAGACCGACACTCCTCCTCTAGATCTCCATTGATTCCTGTGAGTCACCTGCTCATCTCATCCCTGCTGTTAAACACAATGGAAGTAGCATACCTGGATAATTTAACAAACTTCAGTACTCACCTTATCCTTGCTGTTAGTTACTAAGGAAAGTAGCATACCTGGATAGCTTAACAAACTTCAGGGAATACTCCCTGACTTTCATAGATCCCTGCTTAAGGTTGATGAACTCCTCAACCTTGGCCTCCCTCATTTCTCTGGGAAAGAATCTGTCCAGAAAGGTTGTCTTAAACAGCTCCCAAGTGACTGGAACTCCGCCCAAAGCTCGGTTATCCTGCCACATCTTGCACCAAGTTTGTGCCACATCCTTGAGCTGATAGGAAGCCAACTCAGCCTTCTCAGTATCTGTGGCCCTCATAGCCACCAAAATCTTATGCATCTCATCCACAAACTCCTGGGGATCCTCTAAAGTCTTGCACCCTGTGAAAATAGGAGGATTAATCCTCGTAAAGTCTCTCAGCCTGTCATCCATGCTACGAACCGGTTGACCTGGGCAGTCATAGCCTGGGCCTGCATAGTAATGGCCTGTGCCATCTGGGCCAGAGATTCCCTCACCTCAGCATCAGTCAACCCAGCTGGGTTAACTGGTCTATCCACTCCTTCGGCTGGAGCCTGGGGTAGAACCTGATTGTTCCCAGCAGCTGCTCCTCCTCTCCTCTGACCAATGGTTCTCCTAGTATTCATTCTCTGAAAAAACAACAAGAATTGATGTTAGACATGCTCATAACACCAAGAAATTAGACATTAGGAAAAGCACGATAAGATCAGAAGAAGGGAGATTTTCCTACGCATCATGCAGTCTCTAATCCAGGATAGTGGTGCACTTCACTACCATGACTTAGAAACTACTCAATGTGGTTGATGTGAACTTATTATTTTCGGAATGTAACCTAGTGCTCTGATACCAACTTTGTCACGACCGAAATCTAGACCCCAGACGAGACCGGCGTCGTTGACCTCTCAGAGGTCGCAGACAAGCCCACATACATCATTCTTACTTCATCTAGGTTAATTTTAGCGGAAAATTTGAAATTTTTTGTTTGTTAACTTACTTATTAAACATTCTCATTAATACATAATTGTTCACCATCAACCATATAATATCAAGATTATCAAATGAAAGAAATAGTCTAACATAGTAATAAAGATGTACTTGCCAAAATGTCACCAATACAATGTCTGAATAAAATAGGAAAGAAACGCTAGTGGAACATGCTCCACTAGCTCAACTCTAAAACTAAGCTAGAATATAAATGGCAGCATCCTCGAAAGCATGAGGGCCTACCAAGTCCGGATGAATGCTCGACGTCCGGATAGCTTCAGTGTCAACCTGTAGCTATAGCATCCACCTGTGCCTGCACCTAAAATTATAGAGTTGTATAGGGTTAGTACACACTTGTACTAAGTATGGGTATATGCAAGCACACACCAAGGACATGCATGAGAAAATATAGCTCTTTCCTACCAATATGATTATGGAAAGTCAAGTCAGTGGACTTGCCTATTTGAGATTAGGAATGTTAGTGAACCTTCCAAATTTTGATTAGGAAAGTCATGCCATGAGAGTAACATGCATCATCATAAATATCATATTGCACACAGCACATAACATCTTACACATAGGACATATCATATTACATATAGCACATAGCTTCTTTCATATCATTCATTTATATGCCATGAGACCTTGCAATCATGGACTTAACATTAAGACTTCCCAGAATGAGGGCTCAACATATGGGACCTCAACTAGGGAGTCTTTATTAGCAAACACAGAGTCTGCTTATTCATTCATACGTACTTCATTTCATTTCATTCATAGGCCAGTGTAAACACCAGCTATACCTAGGGTATAGTTTAAGACTTTCATCTGGTTTGCTGTGCAATGATCAAGAATATCGTAGTGTCATTACCTGAGTCTAGATCACCTCTTGATTGTCCTATCCTAACACCTTTGATATCATTCATTTCATTATGTGCTTCATTTGAGGCTGGCCTCATTCATTCATTGGGAACTTTAACTTTAACCGACATAGATCATGTGAGCATCATGAAATCCAGTGTCTCCCCCACTCCGAAAAGAGGTGGAATCACCGGCGAAGGTGACCCAAAAACATGCTAACGTACATGGGAATTTAACCGCGCCAGATCCATACCTGGCAAGATGGACAGTCTCATCTCATGAGAGTTACGTGAACCTCCGGCCTTCCCGAAAGAAGGCATCACCGCTCATAGCTAGTCTATCGGTGCTTAGTATAAAGTTCCATTACATTCAACTCATACGTCATGGAAGCTGGCTTCTAGTATGAGGACATCATAGCTCAATAGATGATTTCTCATGTCATCATTAGTATTAAGTGTGTTAATCTCAATACTTTCATTAGATTGTTCATAGATACTGGTCTCTTTATTAAATTTACACTCTCATAGGTGAGTACGTTTTTGTAACACTTACTTAGGCTCATTTGAGATTGTTCATCTTTTACATTATCCTCATATCATGTTGTCACCACATTCATTAACATTAGCACATTTACTCTTCATAATTACTCACCCCATTTTACGTGAATGTTCATTTTATCATATGCAATATACTTGGCCATTTGTGTGTTTCATACTCTTACTTAACCCTTCTAGGGTTTCATCATTAAATTACATAATAATCATTTCATCGTATGCCAATGCACTAGGCCATTTAGTGTGTTTTACACTCATACTTAACCATTCTAGGGTTACATCCTTTCATTACATACATCTTAGGTTCACTTCTTTAAAACGTATGCTAGACTTATGAGTCTATACACACAAGCCATGAGGCTTCATTCGTAATTCGTTAAGTGATTCATACATTCCTAAGATTATGTAGTACAAGACTTATGTATCTTGTATATATGCCAAGATCTTGGTTTCGATCTAAGTAGGTGGCATTATTCTTTGATATTTTGTTCACTTATGACTTATGTATCAATACGGAAGTTTGGGCAAGGAAACTCAAGTTCGAATCACTTGGATAACATTTACATTTTTCATTGATTTTATTTTTATTCTCCATGATATTGGGACTCTAAATTGAACCCCAACATTAACATTGTATCTTTAATTTTCTACTTGGTCCTCCTCTTAACTTGGCTGAAGGGGTGTGGGTTCGAACCCCCACAACCCCTTTTTTTATTTTTCATTAACATCTCATTGCCCCTTTTCACCCAAACCAAGAGGTTGTGGGATCAAATCCCCACAGCCTCTTTTATTTTATGCTTATATTCGCTGGGAAATTGGGAGGTTGTGGGTTCGAACCCCCACAGCCTCCTTGTTTTTGCTTTTAATTTCGCTAGAGGTTGTTAGGTGGTGGGATCGAACCCCCAGAACCACCTATTTTATTTTTAATTAAATTCCCCAGGCTAGGCGCTTTGGCAGTGAGGCTGTGGGATCGATTATTTTTCTTAATTATTTCGCCTTCTCCTTTCAGCCTTGAGGTCATGGGTTCGATTCCCATGCCTCACATTTTCTTTTCTTTATTTTCTCTTCTTTCACTCGCTGCCTGGAGGTCGTGGGTTCGATTCCCATGCCTCCCATTTATTTAATGAGTTAATTACTCTCTCCTTTCTCTTCCAGCAGCCCGAGTTCGTTTCCCCCCAGCCCCCTTTTTCTTTTCTTATTTCGCGAACTACACTTGCCACTAGGGGAGGTCACTGGTTCAAATCCTATTGACCTCACCCCTTTATATTTTACTTAAATTTTGAGATTTTGTTCATCAACATTTTACCTAAATTAAACTTACAAGATGATGGAAATTTTAGCCATTTTCAGCTCATATTCATTAATATTTTTTCTTGATTCATAGGGTACATTTACAGACCATTTACACACAATTTTAGGTACATCTTTCATATATTTATTTGGCTAGAAGATTGTTATTCAATCAACTACATTTCATTACAATGAATATCACGTTGTGTACAACTTTTGCACCTAAAATACAAGGATAAAACATGCCATTTCACACCTTCCAACAGTGACTAAGTTCACTGCAAACGTGCACACACACACATCATTTTTTTCTATCACACATTGGTTGTCATTTTCATGATTTCACGTACATAAACATATTCACATTCAACACAAAAACATCACACATACCTAAATCACCAGCAAACTAACCCAACCTACGAATCATTGGGAGCTAGTGACATGGAGATGCAAGGGGGAAGAACCCTAGTTTTCGGAGTGAATATCTTGAATCATAAGGGGTATCTTGGGAAAGGGACCAAGAGAGAAGAAATCCATACGTTAATTGATGTTCAAACGTAGAAGTTGCTGCCCAAAACCCTCTCAAAAAATCAGTGCAACCCTTCTCAAGTTTCACCACCAACTCGACGGAATCTTCTCTTTCCTTAACGTTTTTGGTTTGCTTGCTTTCTTAGATTTTTTGTGAGTTCTTTAAGTGTGAAGACCTTTTGTTATATTCTCTGTTCTTCACGTTAATTTGACAGAGAGAACAAGAGAGTTTTGAACGTGAAAGTATGATAAACGTGAGAGAGTGAATCGTGTGAAGTTGTTTAGGATTAGATGATGACTTAGTCAATTTAGGACTCTCCTTAACAAACAAAAATATGATTTATTTAATTATAAATGAAAGTACCACTTTGCCCCTACGAAAATAAGATTTTAATCAACAATTAAATCATCAATTTGTTGCTTCCAATGGGGCTCGAACTCGGGTGGAGTGACCCTTGCAAAATGGACCATTCCTCAGGATAATTATGATATTACCCTTGGCCTGGAAAAGACCATTTTACCCCTGGACCCTCAAAACATAAAATTTCCTCTTTAAAGTCCGGTAAAGACTCTTTTAATTAAATCTTCGTTTTCGAGAGCCCTACATGGTTGGTTCCAACCTTTCCAAGCTCAACTAACTCCCCAAGTTAGTTGGTTTGGCCGTAGTAAGGGTTCTGAGGTCTGGTTCTACGCGTATCAATCCGTGTGAACCTTAGTCTTAATTGCAAGCATTCTTGAAACCTTAAGCATTTATCTTATTCATTTTTTTAGTGTTGTTACAAAGATCCTGATATTATGTTATAATTATTTAATCTTACTTGTGGGATTAGAGCATGGATTGTTTGAACATATTATCTTCATAAACTATATAACCGCATCAGCCTTGATAGGGTAATAAAGAGTAATTACCGCCCACCATTCCAATGTAAATAAATAATTATGTTTTGTTTTAGATTGAACGAATTTTGAAAATTTTAATCCTCCCATAATGTAATAATTATGTTTTCTTTTGGATTGTGCAATAAATTAAAGTGGTCGGTATATTAAGTAATTAATAATATGTGTGTACTTAGTGCAATATGGCTTGTTAGTCACCAAAGTGGCCAAACTAGAAAATTGATGTTTACACATATAATATTTATGATCACATGGCATATGTGGATTAATATAATTCATTATTGAATGGAATATCAATATTCTAAGAGAGTCTAGGTCTGATTTTTTCAACTTGATGCACGTATTATGTTTCAATAGTTTGTTAGTCACCAAAGTGGCCAAACTAAAATATCTCAAATTATTTACAAGCATAAAAATTTATAATGTTATGTTTACTTTGTATTTATATAGCTTGTTAGTCACCAAAGTGACCAAACTAGAGAAATTAATGTCTACACATATCATGATTATATTCATTTCATGCATGTGTTATGTTTCTATAATTTGTTAGTCACCAAAGTGTCCAAACTAAAATGTTTAAAATTATTCACATGAACAAAATGTTATGATGTTATGTGTGCTTTATATTTCTATAGTTTGTGAGTCACCAAGTGGCGAAACTAGAGAAATTAACGTCTATACATATAATGTTTATTATCACTTGATGCATGTATTATGTTTCTATAGTTTGTTAGTCACCAAAGTGGCCAAACTATAATGCTTAAAATTATTCACATGCACAAAATTTTATGAGATTATGTATGGATTTGTATTTATATATTTGGTTAGTCACCAAAGTGGTCAAACTATTATGATTAAGAAAAACATACACTAATAAATTGTCATTTATCTATGAAGGTTAATTAAATGTCTATATTAAAAAATAAATAGATAAATTGACTTTCACTATTGCTAGAACTTAAAAAATTTACCCAAGGGTGAATCTATCATTCTACGAATAGTGAAAAAGAAAATTATGAGGTAAATTTATATTTTCGATCAAACATATATTGTATATACAAAGATGTCATATATGTTTGGTTAAAATTATTTAATTTCCTATTAAAGATTTCAATAAATGACATTTAAATTATGATAGTGTGTCGTAGTATCTACCCAAAGGAGAATTACGATATACTTTTATCGTTTTACTAAATTCACATTATTTTTTGATATGTGAGCATGTATTTATTTGCAGTAATTCATTTTCATTCGCATGCTTCATCTGTTAGCGTGTTCAATGGATTGAACTTTTCTGAATTACATGAACAATTCTAGTTCCACTTATGTGTGATGGATCTTGACTTGGTTTTGTTCAATGAAAAACTTACTGCCATTACTGATAAGTGCAATGAGGATGAGAAGTCTTTTCATAAATCATGGGAACGCTCTAACAGATTGAGTCTTATGTTCATGCGAATGATTATTTCTAACAACATTAAGAGTACTATTCCACAAATAGAAAGTGTTAGGGAATACCTGAAGTTTGTGGAAGAACATTTTCAATTTGCTGATAAGTCACTCGCTAGTACACTAATGACTGAACTAACGACCATGAAGATGCAAAATCGTATAACTGACATAATTTACATTGGAGTAAGACTTTGGACCTTGGGGATGAAATTGCATGACACGTTCTTGGTTCAGTTTATTCTGAACTCATTGCCTCTTGAGTATGGACAATTTCAAATTAACTATAACACTATTGAGGATAAATGGGATGTTAGTGAATTTTCCTGTTTATGCTTACTCAAGAGGAGTGAAACTTAAGAAACAAGGAAGTCATTCCATTAACCTCATGGGTCAAGGAGCTGGTAAAGGACTTAAAGTGAAAGCCAACAAGTTTAAGGAAAACAATGCACCTGCTAAAGTTTCACAAGATGCTCACAAGGAACTCAAGGCTGATGTGTGTCCTTTATGTAAATGGAAGGACACTATCAGAAAGATTTCCTGAAACGTAAAGTTTGGTTTGAAAAGAAAGGTACATTTAGTGCTTTTGTATGTTTCAAACCAAATTTAGTAGAAGTTCCTAATAATACTTGGTGGCTTGATTCTGGTGCAACTATTCATGTATCCACTATGTTGCAGGAATTCACTACGACCCAAACTACAAATCCAAATAAAAAAATAAAAAATAAAAATTCTTGTTCATGGGAAATCACATTACAACTAAAATTGAAGGTATAGGGACTAATCGTTGAACTTGGATACTGAAAATCACCTTGATCTATTACAGACTCTTTATGTTCCTTCAATTTCTACAAATTTGATTTCTCTTTCAAGACTTGATGTTTCTGTATTTAATTTAAAGTTTGGACATGGTTGTTTTATATAAGAATACTATTTTATGGTTCTGGTGTTTTTATTGACGATTTATATAGATTAAAACTCGATAATAATTAGACGTAGTTCACAAAATAAAAGTTCTGCTTCTTTATGTCATAAAAATTTGGGTCATGTATCCAAAGAACTATTAAAAAGATTAGTAAAGAATGAAGTTCTTGCGAATTTGAATTTTGCTGATCTTGATATATGTTTGGATTGCATTAAAGGAAAGCAAAACGAACATACCAAGAAAGGTGACACAGGAAGCACTCAGCTTCTTGAAATAATACACACTGATATTTGCGAACTCTTTGATGTTTCATATTTTGATGGAGAATTTGTTTATCACCTTTATCGATGATTTTTCACGTTATGGATTTATCTATTTGTTGAAAGAAAAGTCTCAAGTGGCGGACACTCTCAAAGTGTACGTTAAAGAGGTTAAAAGACAATTAGATAGAAAAGTGAAAATCATTAGTTCAGATAGAGGTGGTGAATATTATGGAAATTGCAATTAATCAAAAATTGTCTAGGTCTATTTGCAAAATTAATTGAGAATGGTAAAGTTGGTGGGAGTGTTGAACGACAAAGTGTGGAAATTGATGAGGTAAGGGTAAATATTTCATTGCCCATAAATGTACCGATTTCCACTTATGGTGGCGGTGTTTACTTTATTTTCAATATATATGTGTTGATTATGGCTTTGAAAGAAACTTGATGATATTATGAATGTGTGTTGGTGATGATCACCCAATATGAAGCTCATGCCTAATTTCCTATTCTAGTTATGATCTAGGTTGTATGGCTATTGAGTATGCATGTGTTTAACTATGTTGGGGTTTGATTAGGTGCTGCCTTAGATGAGTCTAAATGGTTAATGCTCCCTCACCTATGTACCCTTATGTGAATGTGCGAATAGCCAAGATTAGGAGTCTTAAGAGTAATGTGAAGTTAGCATGTCTCCTATGCTAAATTGTGTTGTGTGGTCTATGTTTGGTTGTGCATGGTGGTCCTAAGAGGGTGGCTGCCTCAATGTGTTGTTGATATACATTATGTGATAATGTTGACCAATGTATACACACACTCACACATTATGCATGCTTACAATGTAGTAAAGGTTGATGGTGTCTAATGAATTGCTGCTCTGATATTCACTAAATGTGACATTTCAGAAAATGTACTTGTCTAGTGAAGAGTCTATTAGATTTTAAGAATATGTATTGGGGTACATAGGCATTCCAATGCCTAATACTGAGTAATATTGGGCATGTTAGAGAATATTGGCTTAAGGGTGGTATCCAATTTTTATGTATGAACAATAACTTAAACTAAGCTTGTTTAGGAATTGTACCTGCAATGATGACCCTAAGCTAAAAATTTTATTTTCATCGCTTACTCACATTAGGTACGAGGCATCCAAGTGTCAAGTCTAGGTTCCATAGAACATGATCATTTAAAATGATTATGAATATTATACAGTGCCCAAGGACATAGTGAGGATTCTTTGGAAAAGATGTCAACTTTCCAAGTGCAAATACAGAGTGCACGGTATAGAAAGTGCACGTCAACACATGTGCAAGCACATGTTCTACTGGCCAACAGACTAAGCCAAACCAATTCAGTTATGGCGGTTAGGGGGCCGGCACGCGTCGGGTCAAGCCAAGTGGGGCCGAGCTTCCTAACCAGTCCTAGGGTCTAACTAACTTACCTAACAAGCTAACTAACCTAGTACTAACTAAAATGAACCAACTAGTGTGCCCGACATCCTAAGACCTAACCGGGTGACACTAGCCGAGTAGCTAACTAAAGAAACATCCTAGTACCTAACCTAGGATGGTCCAAAGGGGTTGGTTATGGTCCTAGTGACTTAGGGGTACTTTAGTAATTTCCCTAGGTCACTTAATTAATTAAATTAGCAGCTTAATTAATTAATTTAAACTCATGATCAAACTGAGACCCTTAGCAAGTTTACAGATTTTTGCTAAGTCAAATGCTCTCCTATTTTTAGTCAATTTAGGAGGGGCATTTTGGTAATTAGCTAATTGATTTATTTAATTTAGTTAATTAGCCTAAGTTAAATTAGTCAACATTCAGTTCCTAAGACTTAGACTCACGTTTATCCAGTAGTCTTTCACGACTGAAAAGCAGTGAGCAAACGTAAGAAAAACCTTAGGTTATTTCAAGGCAATTCTTTAAGATTTTCGTGCAAAGAATAGGGCGATCTTCATAGTATGTATAATGCAAATCTCGAGCATGTTGTTGGTATGTGGTGCTAACTGATCGTTATGTGTAGGTTTCAGTGATTTATAATGTCGAATGAGACCTATAGGTTAGACCCGTATGATTAGAGTATTGGTTACATGAGATAAGAGATGTTGTAATGCCTAATTGTGTTCGAGAAGATGAAATTGTTATAAGTCATTTATGAAATTCAGTTTGTTGTTGAAAGGAACGAATGTTTCGATTACTGTATGTGTTTACAATAGATATGTTTGTAAGTGTTTGGAATGCAATGTTTCCAAGAAGAAATAAGAATGAGAATCAAAGCTAGTTAATGAATATTCAATGCCAAATCAACCTTATAGCTTGGTCAAACTAAGCACTGAATTATTCTTATAGGCTAATCAAAGGTTAAAAGTTTGGCTTATGCCAATAAATTGGCTAGCAATATTATGTCCAAGATATTAATAGAATTGGCCAATGATCAAGTCATACCAATCTTAACTCAATGAACTCATAACCTAGGGCATGCCAATGACTGGGACAAGTCCCAACATACCCTATCTAAATGAACATTGTGAACATAGTAGCACATTAAATAAGTCCTTATAACTTTCATAAAGAATGGTACAAGACTACCAAATAATATTGAACAAGATAAGGTGAGTAATGAAATAACTAAAAGCTTATGAGTTATGCAATTGACTGATAATGGGGTGTTAAAGGAAGTGAGACAAGTCTCACTTGCACCTAAACAATTATGTCAAAGATACTCACATAAGAGGGTGTTAGAAATCGTGATACAAGTCTCACTCACACCATGATGATAATGTAAAAATTAAGTTTACATTCATAAAGTAAAGAAAGGAATGACCAGTTATCGATTGAGCTAAGCATACCTCATACAAGAAGCAAGCTTCCACAATGTATGAGTCAACTCTAAAAGTTGTAAAGTATAAGAAATCGAGCTAAGCACCGATAGACAAGCAATGAGCTTGTGCAATCTCATGTAAGCCTAATGAGATGAGACTACCACCAAGGTGGATAAGGGTGTCCCAAGTCTCCTAGTCTTTGAACTATGTCGCCACCATAGGTTACTAGCTAGTGGATTCCACGTAAGAAAGCAAAGAAGTATTCGGTTTCACTTTGGCTGGTTAACCACCTCTTTTAGTTGTGGGGAAGACACTGGATTTAATGTTAGCTCACATGATCAATGTCTATTAAATGCTCAAGAAAGTATTCAGTTTCACTTTATCTGGTGAACCACCTCTTTTAGGTGTAGGGAAGACACTGAATTTCATGTTAGCTCACATGATCTATGTCGGTTAAACGCTAAAGATTTCTTTAAGAAAGTAAGAAAGAAAGAAATTAGCATGTCAAAGTGAACAGCAGATCAAAGAAGAAGAAATGTAAGTTCAAAGTGAACTGAGAAAGTAAAACCATAAGAATACCAAATCATTAGTGTTTGATAAGAATGAAGTTTTAATAGTTATTAGGTTATGCCAATAAAGGGAACAAAACTTAATGACTCATCAATTTGAGTAAGAATATATGCCCCAGTATCTATATATTATGCAAATAATCAACGAATGGGCATAGCCAATTAATATTGGCTTATAAAGACTTCATGCCAAATTTAACAAGAATGAAAAGAATAACTTGTGAGTAGGGTAGTCAAATCATTTCCCTAGTCTTTTGGATTACTTACTTGATTCATTGTAGGTATGGGACAACAATGAATCATTGCACTCGTAAGTAAAACATAGGATCAAAGGAGATCATTGAACTACACAACAAAAAGAAGAAAAGACTGAAAAATAAAGTAAGTCTTTGAGAGGGAGCTCTCGGTCTAAAGGGAGCAAAAATATTAATTTTTGTTTGAGTTGTTCTAAAATTATGTTCATGATTCAAAGGTATTATGTTCATATAGAAAATGAGTTATGTGCTTTAAATGCATGAAAATATGTCATATTCATAGCATGATTCATAAATAATGAATTAGGAAAGTAAAGTGACTTCACTTTCGAGAAATGACATGTTGCTATAGGAAGAGCTTTCCTTGATCATGCATAGTCCTTATGTGTTTATGTGAATACACCCATACTTAGTACAAGTGTGTATTAACCCATATACAACTACTATTTTTATAGGTGGAGGTCCTTGAAGAAGATTGAAGATCGTTTGAAGCGGTTAAGACTAGTACCTCCAGACTTTGGTAGGCCCTCTTGAGTTCGAGGATGCCTACATTTTATCTTCTATCCTTAGTAGATTAGACATAGCTAGTGGATGTTGTCCCTAGCGTTTCTTTTCAAACATTTGTTCAATATTTTGTATTAAGGCCGGTTTAGCAACTATTAATGAAATTATGAATTCTTCATTTCAATTGTTTAATTTGTTGGTAGATGGTTGTTTACCTTGAGCCGTTAGTATATCACTCTTATGCAGTTATATGAAGTCTAAGTACACCTAAGTAATTGTAACATTTCGAAATCCCAAAGTCATGTGATAAGACTTAAACAGGCTCCTTAAGGTCTAAACCATTGTTCCTAACCAAATTAGGCGTATATGGAGTCGTTGAAGTGTTTTGTCAACCAAAACGTTTATATCGTCCGGTAAGTTGGTTCACAAGAGGGCTAGAGTGTCCTTTTAGTTTAACCAAGTTAAAGAGTTGGAATTTAGTAAAAGTTTGTAATAATAGGTGTAACACATAGTATGGGATGGTTTCATGTTGTAAAAGATAGGGTTCGACTCCCCGAGGACCTACCAAGGACCCTCGAGGGTGACCCTTGAAACAGTAGGTCATGACGTACCCCATGACGGGGCATCACAAGCGCAACGGGGCGTCGAAGCCACCGTCGTGCCAGCCTCAGTTTCTGGGAAAAATCCTCCGCCTGCAGAGTCTCTGACCAACGTGACGGATGTGCAGGACGGAGGGAAGAGCTGTCCGTCACGCCCACGACGGCCCGACGTCGGGGAGCCGTCGGGGAGGGGTTGTAATATTTATAGAAGCTAGTTTAAGTTTGATTAATTCATTAAAGTGTCTTAGGGGTAATTAGGGGTTTAAGGGGAGACTAATTAAGTGACTTAAGACCCTACTATAAATGTCCCAACCCTCATTAGTCTAATCATTCTCTCAAAACAAAACTCTCTTCCTTCTCTCTACTTTCTCTCTCTATTGGAAGACTCCATTGGAGAACAACTTTGGGAGATCATTGAGGGCTGATTTAGCACAAAATTCACCATCAAAACGTCATCAAACCTTAAGGTATGGGATCTAATTCACCTTTGAGATTCTTTCCTCAAAGGGCTCCTTCAAAGATTTTCCAAAAGTTGAGTTTCTTATGGGTTTCATCCAATTTCGAATTTGATCATATGAATTGAGTTAATTATGTAGTCTTTGGGTTAGAATGAATAGATTATCATGTATTGCAACTTGATTATGATGAATTGAGGTAGTTTGGTTTAGATTGTGGGTGATGATCCCTAACCCTTAACCCTAAGTATGAAATTGATATGGATTAGGTTGGGTTTGATGTAATTGATCTCATTATTAGTTAAATGGTCTTTAATGATTGTTATTTCATTGATTATGAACCTATTGTAATAAATTAAAGTTCTTCATGCCTATGTTCTTGAGTATTGAATCTAGGTTAAGAAGATACACTTGATATCATGTTACTAAGCTTTGATGTAGTATTGCTTCATGGTATAATGCTTCTCCTAAATTAGTTCTTATGATTGATTTTTGAATTACATTGGGGTGATCACCTAAGAATTGGGGTTGATCTATGGTTGATAGTAAGGCCCTTTATTGATGAACTATGGAGGAGTATTGGTAAGTCTTGATTATCCTAATCCTTACTTTGAATACTGATTAATCGTCATCAATTGATAATGTTATGTTGTAGTATACCTTGTTTAAGGTGATAGCTTGATATGATGAATGAATTGAAATGTCTAGGTTGGTTGTGAGGTTTCCTAGGAGTACATGTTATAGGGAAGTTGGTATGTAAAGGTGTGTACTATCGTGATAAGATGTATAAGGCCTAACTTCACCTATTTGAGCTGTAATGAAAGGATTAATTCTCATAGAATCCTTATTGAGCTACGATTAACAAAAAGGTTTAAGGGCTAGGCCCTAAGGTATATATATATATATACTTATACTTATGAGTATGATAAGAGTTAAGGCTTTTTAATAAAGGGACCTAGCTTAGCACCAAGTGAGCTTGTATGTGAGGGGTGACACTTTCTTACATAAGAAAGGTAGGGTTCATTACGGTCCTCACGGGGTGGATAGCCTCATGACCCGAGTAGGGTGTAGAGTTGATATGTCCATGGTTCTTTTCCCCAAGCTCCATTAACTATGTTGCCACCATAGGATACTAGCTAGTGGATCCACCTAGATAGCTACGTTTATGTTAGGTTCTACTTTGGCCGGTAGACCACCTTCCATCGGTGTAAGGTTTCATGACACCGGATTCCACATTAATTCATGTGGTCTATGTCGGTTAAGCCAAGGTTTCCCTAAACTAAAATGAATGAATAAGATATAGACTAATCGAAGTAACTTGAAAGGGCTTGGCTATAGCTTAGGTAGGGGTATGGGACTCTACTTAAGCCTTGCACTAGTTGGACTTGATGGGAGCTTTGAGAGGTCAATATTATGTATGTAAAGTAGTGATGTAATGTAAATGACTATGTACATTTAATAACATGCTTATGAGTATAAGGTTGTAACTTTTGGTTAAAGAAGAATGTTTTCATGAAATGGAAGAGTATGTTAGGTAAGGCTGATTGCTAATTGTAGTCTTGATAGGTTACTTGATTAAGTAAGAGTTATGTGAATTTACTTGATCATTGCACTTGTGACTTTATGAAGGATATATTTAGTATGTTTTGCTTTACTATGTTTCACTCGTATACATATTTTATTATGATGTTCTTAAATGTCCTTTTCTAAGTATATTGGATTGGTAATTGTATATGTGGTTCCATACTTAGTACATGTGGAGTACTAACCCTATTTCTTTCCCTTTTCCCAAACATTTTTGGTTCGGGTCGTTGATCTTGTTTCTAATTGCCATGAAGGAAGACTTGGATATCTTACCATCCAAGTGGTAGGTCCTCACTCTCCCGAGGATGTTGCTGACATATCATTTCTATGTTGTTTAGATATCCTAATTCTGTAATTGACTCTATTATTCGTTTGACACGAGGTAGTGTATAGCCTATATGTGGCTCCTTGTATTGATGTAGGGATATGCCCAAGACTTATTGTATTCGGTAGATGGTTATGAGATGAGACGGCTTTTATGACTCTTATTTTCTGAATATATAAGTGTATGAAATAAAAGTATAAGACTAAGTAATCTTCATATATGAACAATTCTATGTATACTTGATATAAATATGGTTATGTGTATGTAGAGGTCTATGTAAACCTCCGAGTAGTTTTAGATAAAAAGTTTTTAATTCTTACTGATTTTTAGTCGATGAATGCTATGACGAAGCTGAGTGGTTTGTCTTAGTCCTCTGAGAGGACGACGACGCCGGTTACGTCTAGGGGGTAACCCCGGATGTGACAGTAATGTTTTAAATTTTCCGCTAAAGTTAACTGTATGATTGTGATGAAAGCTAAGAAGAGGATTGTATGCGACCTCTGAGAGGTTAACGACGCCGGTCTCACCTAGGGTCTAGGACCCGGGTGTGACAAACTTGGTATCAGTGTATGAGCTTAAATTACCTAGGAACTAAGGCTCAAAACAACCACGTTGCATAGTTTCTAGCTTATGGTTGTGAAGTGCACCACAACCATGACTTAGAGACTTAGTGATGTTAAGAATCTTCCCTTCTTCTACTCTTTATCGTGATGTGTAGACCTTTGACATTTTGTGTCATTCTAGCATCTAATTTCCTTCTTGTGTGTGCGTGTAGAAAAATGAACACAAGAACAAACGCAGGCAGGAGAGTTGGAGAAGCAGCTGCTGGGGGAAACCAAGATCATCCTCAAGCCCCAGCTGCTGGAGTGCAAGTTCCTGTCAAACCAGCTGCTTTGACGGATGGAGAAGTGAGAACAACACTGGTTCAGATGGCCCAAGCCATCATTGCTCAGGCACAGACAATCACTGCCCAGGCCACTAGAGAGGGTGCTCCCAGGGAGAACCCACATGCTAGCACCATGGCTAGCAGACTAAGAGATTTCACTAGGATAAATCCTCCAGTCTACTTCGGGTCCAGAACCAATGAGGATCCCCAAGAGTTTATGGATGAGGTCCACAAGATTCTCTGTGCTATGGGTGTTAATGAAAAGAAGAAGGCTAAGTTGGCTGCATACCAGCTCAAGGATATGTCTCAGGTATGGTACAAGATGTGGGTATGGCCGAGCACCAGGAGAAATTCCCATCACCTGGGACATTCTGAAGACTGCATTCCTGGAGAGTTTATTTCCCATAGAGCAGAGAGAGGCTAAGTTTGAGGAGTTCATCAACCTACGTCAGGGCGGTATGTCAGTCAAGGAATACTACTTGAAGTTTGTTAAACTTTCCAAATATGCTTCTTCCTTTGTGTCCAATAGCAGGGATGAGATGAGCAGGTTTGCGACTGGTGTATCGGAGGATCTGGAGGAGGAATGTCGGGCAGCCAAGTTGTATGATAACATGGACCTTGCTAGTTTAATGGTACATGCACATCAAATGGAGGAGAGTCGTCGGAGGAAGAGAGGCCGAGATGGCGAGAAGCCTAGGCCTTCGGATCAGACTGGTTCTAGCACTGGTAGGAGTTTGTTTGGAGTCCAGGACAGGCCCAAGTTCAAGAAGGGGCACCTGAACTCAGGTAATACTCCTTCCAGGAACACTAATGCCAAAGGGGACAAGTCTGGCCCCAAGAAGGGCAATGATAAAAATGCCCAGCATGATAGAAGGTCGTGTGGTAAGTGTGGCCGTTCGCATGGAGGTGAGTGCATGGTAGGTTCTAATGCCTGTTATGGGTGCGGCAAGAGTGGGAATATGATCAGGGACTGCCCACATGTGAAGAATCATGCCAAGACAGATACTCAGCCTCGGCCTAATCCTACTGTTGTAGTCGAGCCTCCCAAGAGGAATAGGTTCTATGCTTTGAAAGGTAGAGAGGAGCAGGAGAAGTCAGCTGATGTAGTCACTGGTACGTTGCATGTCTTTTCTTTTCCTGTGTATGCATTGTTAGATACAGGATCCACCTCGTCTTTTGTTACTCCTTTAGTAGCTAGTAAATTTGACTTTCTTCGTGAGATCTTGCATGAACCTTTTCTGGTTAGTACTCCCATAGGAGACAACATTAGAGATGAAAGATTATATAGAGATTTCCCAATAACTGTTCTTGATAAAGTTATTTATGCTGACCTAATAGAATTAACCATGCTTGACTTTGATATAATTTTGGGTATGGATTGTCTCCATAAAGGATATGCTACCATAGACTGTCGAAACAGGGTAGTAAGGTTTCAGTTTCCTAATGAGTTAGAGCTGGAATGGGAAGGACGTAGTTCAAATCCAACAGGCTAAATAGTTTCCCACCTTAAAGCCAATAAGACGTTATCTAAGGGGTATTTATACCACTTAGTCAAATTCAATGACTTAGAACATGAAGTTCCTTACATAGACTCTGTGTCCATAGTGAATCAATTTCAAGATGTCATTCCGGAGGATTTACCAGGAATCCCTCCTGAACGCGAAATTGTCTGTGGTGTTGACTTAGATCCCAACACCAAACTAATTTCCATTCCTCCCTATAGAATGGCTCCAGCTGAACTCAATGAGTTGAAGTTGCAGTTAAAAGATCTACTTGATAAAGGATTCATCCAGCCGAGTATATCCCCCTTGGGTGCTCCAGTGTTGTTCTTTAAGAAAAAGGATGGAACCCTTAGAATGTGTATCGATTATCGGCAACTCAACAAAGTCACTATAAAGAACAAATACCATCTTCCCAGAATGATGATCTATTTGATCAAGTCCAAGGTTCAAGTTTGTTTTCTAAAATAGATCTCCAGTCAAGGTATCACCAGCTTAGAGTGAGACAAGAGGATATTCCTAAGACTCTCTTTCGTACTAGGTATGGTCATTACGAGTTTCTTGTCATGTCATTTGGTGTCACTAACGCACCAGCCACGTTTATGGACCTTATGAATAGGGTCTTCCGTGAATACCTTGATTCTTTTGTCATAGTATTCATAGATAAGATCCTCATATACTCTAAGACCAGAGAAGAGAATGAACAACATTTGAGAATGACATTGCAAGTACTCAGGGAACAACAGTTGTATGCAAAATTCAGCAAATGTGAGTTTTGACTGAGATCAGTAACCTTCTTTGGTCATGTTATGTCCGACCAAGGGGTAGAGGTTGATTCGAAAAAGATTGAGTCAATAAAGAACTGGCCAAGACCCCTCACTCCTACAAACATCCAGAGTTTCTTGGGTTTAGCTGGTTACTATCGCAGGTTTGTTGAGGGCTTTTCCACTATTGCTTCTCCATTGACAGTTTTAACAAAGAAGAAGGCGAAGTTTGAGTTGTCTGAAACTTGTGAAAAGAGATTCCAAGAGCTCAAAGACCGACTCACTTTATTCCCAGTTTTCACATTGCCGAAGACTGGTGATTGGTATGTGGTGTACTGTGATGCTTCCCGAGTAGGTTTGGGATGTGTTCTTATGCAGAATGGCAAGGTGATTGCATATGCATCAAGACAATTGAAAATCCACGAGAAGAATAACCCTACCCATGATCTTGAATTAGTTGTTGTGTTATTTGAGTTAAAACTTTAGAGACATTACTTATATGGTGTACATGTTGATGTATTTACTGACCATAAAAGTCTTTGTATGTTTTTACACAGAGAGAATTGAATCTTCGTCAGAGAAGATGGCTAGAGCTGCTCAAGAATTATGACATAAATGTGAACTATCACCCAGTTAAGGCCAATGTAGTGGTCGATGCTTTGAGCCGATTGAGCATGTGCAGTGTGTCTCATATTGATGATGAGAAGAAGGAGCTGGTTAAAAGAGGTACACCAATTGGCTACGTTAGGTGTACGACTGGTAGATACACCAAGTGGGGGTGTTTCAGTTCATTATAGTTCTGAATCCTCATTTATTGTAGATGTTAAACCTAAGAAACATCTCGACCCAGTACTCATGGAGTTGAAAGACTCAGTGTTGAGTAAGCTGAATGAATCATTCTCCCTAGGGGGGGGGTGCTTAGATACCAGGGCAAATTGTGTGTGCCCAATATTGATAATCTGAGACCTAATATTATTGCACAGGCTCATGGCTCCAGGTATTCCATTCATCCAGGTTACACCAAGATGTATCATGATCTCAAGGAGATGTATTGGTGGGAAGGTATGAAGAGAGATCTTTCTAAGTTTGTGGAGGAGTGCCCCAATTGCCAACAGGTTAAGGCCAAACACCTTAAGCCTTGAGGTCTTACCCAGTCGATTGAGATCCCAACATGGAAGTGGGAGGCTATTAATATTGACTTTGTGGTTGGTCTTCCCAGGACTAGGAAACTGCATGATTCCATTTGGGTCATGGTTGATAGGATGACTAAGTCTGCTCACTTCATTCCTGTGAAGTCTACTTACAGGGCTAAAGATAATGCTACATTGTATATTGATGAGATAGTGAGGTGGCATGGGATCCCTTTATATATCATTTCGGATAGGGGATCCCAGTTCACTTCTCACTTTTGGAGATATTTCCAAAAGAGCTTGGGTACACAGGAGAAGCTCAATACTGTTTTTCATTCTCAAACGGATGGACAAACAGAGCATACCATTCAGACCCTTGAAGACATGCTGAGAGCATGTGTTATTGACTTCAAGGGGAGTTGGGATGATCAATTGCCACTGATTGAGTTCTCTTATAATAATAGGTACCATTCCAGTATTGGGATGGCACCTTTTGAAGCACTGTATGGCAGGAAATGTAGGTCCCTGATTGGGTGGCTTGAGGTAGGAGAGTCTTCCATCCTTGGCCCTGAGATCATACATGAGGCTATGGAAAAGGTGAGAATGTTCAGGGATAGATTGGCTACTGCTTACAGTCGTCAAAAATCCTATACTGATAACAGGAAGAGGGCTCTTGAATTCGAGGTAGGTGTTCAAGTCTACCTGAATATATCACCCATGAAAGGGGTGATGAGGTTTGGTAAGAAAGGGAAGTTGTGTCCGAGGTATATAAGTCCTTATGAGGTCTTACAACGAGTAGGGAATGTTGCCTATAAATTGAAGTTACCAAATGATTTGGCTTCTGTTAATCTAGTGTTTCATGCTTCAATGCTTAAAAAGTGTCTAGGTGATCCAGCATCCATCCTGCCTGTTGAGGGGTTAGGAGTCGATGAGAACCTTTCTTATGAAGAGGTTCCAGTTGAAATTTTAGATCGCCAAGTGAAGCAGGTGAGGAACAAGGAGGTTGCCATCGTAAAGGTGTTATGGAGGAACCACCTTGTTGAGGGACAAACATGGGAGGCCGAGGCCGACATGAGATCCCATTAACCTCACTTGTTCAGTTCATGAGGTCAGATATACTCTTCCTAAGTAAGAGTTTGTTTATGAAACTCTAAATTTTAGTGCATTAGTCAGTTTTGGTGTTTTAAGTCCATGACTGTGTGTTTTATACTTGCACTATATGAGTTAATATGAGTTCATGCTTGCTTTCATGTTGTTGTTTTTGTATAGCGTTTACATGATTTTTGTGTCGCATGAGTTGTGATGTGAATTGAGTTAAAGTAAGATTGAGAATGAATTTCCTCAATCTAAGATATGAAGCTTCAGATAAGCGTTGAGTGATGTGCATCATCCAAAGTAAGTTGTGAACTAGATATTCACAAAGAGTAAAGTTTCAAGTATGTTGATGTGTTTTTCAAAAATACCCTCTTTGATTCAAAATGATGTGTAGTGACATTCAGGGATGAAAGTTCCTAAGGGGGGGATAATGTGACATTCCAGAAAATGTACTTGTCTAGTGAAGAGTCTATTAGGTTTTAAGAATATATATTAGGGTACATAGGCATTCCAATGCCAAATATTGAGTAATGTTGGGCATGTCAGAGAATATTAGCTTATGGGTGTTAGCCAATTTCTATGTATTAACAATAACTTAAACCAAGCTTGTTTAGGAATTGTACCTTCAATGAAGACCCTAAGTAAAAATTTTATTTTTATCGCTTACTCACATTAGGTACGAGGCATCCAAATGTAAAGCCTAGGTACCATAGCACATGATCACTTAAGATGATCATGAAGATTAAACAGTGCCCAAGGACATAGTGAGGATTCTTCGGACAAGAAGTGAACTCTCCAAGTGCAACTACCGAGTGCACGGTTAGGAAAGTACACGGCAACACATGTGAAAGCATATGTGCTACCGGCCGAGAGACCAAACGATTCGGTTAGGGCGGTTAGGGGACCGACACGCGTCGGGTCAAGCCACGTGGGGCCGAGCTTCCTAACTAGTTCTAGTCTCTAACTAACTTACCTAACTAGATAACTAACCTAGGACTAACTAAAATGAACTAACTACTGTGCCCGACATCCTAAGACCTAACCGGGTGACACTAGCCGAGTAGCTAACTAAAGAAACATCCTAGTACCTAAGCTAGGATGGTCCAAAGGGGTTGGTTATGGTCCTAATGACTTAGGGGTACTTTAGTAATTTCCCTAGGTCACTTAATTAATTAATTTATATTCATGGTCAAACCGAGACCCTTAGAAAATTTGCAGATTTTGGCTAAGTCAAATGCTCTCCTATTTTTAGTCAATTTAGGAGGGGCATTTTTGTAATTAGCTAATTGATTTATTTAATTAAGTTAATTAGCCTAAGTTGAATTATTGAATATTCAGTTCCTAACACTTAGACTCACGTTTATCCAGTAGTCTTTCACGACTAAAAAATAGTGAGCAAACGTAAGAAAAACCTTAGGCGATTTCAAGGCAATTCTTCAAGATTTTCGTGAAAAGAATAGGGCGATCTTCGTAGATTCAATTCTACCGTAAGGTATGGGTTTTCTCTCTTGGATTCTATTCCCAGGGAGGCTTTTCAAACGTTTTGAATTCAAGAAAATAGAAACTAGTGTTGTTCCCAATGAAATTGTCGAATGTTCATCTACCTAGTTCTCCCTATTTCCGATCCTAGTAATATGTATAATGCAAATCTCGAGCAGGTTGTTGGTATGTTGTGCTAACTGATCGTTATCTGTAGGTTTCTGTGATTTATAATGTCGAATGAGACCTATAGAATAGATCCGTATGATTAGAGAATTGTTTACATGAGATAAGAGATGTTGTAATGCCTAATTGTGTTCGAAATGATGAAATTGTTATAAGTCGTTTATGAAATTCAGTTTGTTGTTGAAAGGAATGAAGGTTTCGATTACTATATGTGTTTACCATAGACATGTTTGTAAGTGTTTGGAATGTAATGTTTCCAAGAAGAAATAAGAATGAGAATCAAAGCTAGTTAATGAATCTTCAATGCCAAATCAACCTTATAGCTTGGTCAAACTAAGCATTGAATTGTTCTTATAGGCTAATTATAGGTTAAAAGTTTGGCTTATGCCAATAAATTTGCTACTAATATTATGTCCCAGATATTAATAGAATTGGCCAATGATTAAGTCTTACCAATCTTAACTCAATGAATTCATAACCTAGGGTATGCCAATGATTTGGAGAAGTCCCAACATACCATATCTAAATGAACATTGTGAACATAGTAGCACATTGAATAAGTTCTTATAAATTTCATAAAGAATGGTACAAGACTACCAAATAACATTGAACAATATAAGGTGAGTAATGAAATAACTAAAAGCTTATGAGTTATGTAATTGACCGAGAATGGGGTCTTAAAGGAAGTGAGACAAGTCTCACTTGCACCTAAACAATTATATCAAAGATACTCACATAAGAGGGCGTTAGAAATCGTGAGACAAGTCTTACTCACACCATGATGATAATTTAAGAATTAAGTTCAAATTCATAAAGTAAAGAAAGGGATGACCATTCATCCATTGAGCTTAGCATACCTCTTACTAGAAGCAAGTTTCCATAATGTATGAGTTAACTCTAAAAGTTGTAAAGTATAAGAAATCAAGCTAAGCACCGATAGACTAGCAATGAGCTTGTTCAAGCACATGTAAGCCTCATGATATGAGACTACCACCAAGGTGGTTAAGAGTCTCCCAAGTCTCTTAGTCTTTGAATTATGTCGCCGGCATAGGTTACTAGCTAGTGGATTCCACCTAAGAAAGCTAGGCAGTATTCGGTTTCACTTTGGCCGGTGAACCACCTCTTTTTGTTGTGGGGAATACACTGGATTTCATGTTAGCTCACATGATCTATGTCGGTTAAATACTCAAGAAAGTATTCGGTTTCACTTAAGCCGGTGAACCACCTCTTTTCGGTGTGGGGAAGTCACTGAATTTCATGTTCACTCACATGATCTATGTCGGTTAAATGCTAAAGATTTCTTTCAGAAAGTAGGAAAGAAAGAAACTAGCATGTTCAAAGTGAACAGTAGATCAAAGAAGAAGAAATGTAAGTTCAAAGTGAACTAAGTAAGCAAAAGCATAAGAATACCAAATCATTAGTGTTTGATATGAATGAAGTTTTAATAGTTATTAGGTTACGCCAATAAAGGGAACAAAACTTAATGACTCATCAATTTGAGTAAGAATATATGCCCCAGTATCTATATATTATGCAAATAATCAAAGAATGGGCATAGCCAATAAAGATTGGCTTATAAAGACTTCATGTCCAATTTAACAAGAATGAAAAGAATAACTTGTGAGTAGGGTAGTCAAATCATTTCCTTAGTCTTTTGGATTACTTACTTGATTCATTGTAGGTATGGGACTACAATGAATGATTGCACTCATAATTAAAACATAGGATCAAAGGAGATCATTGAAGTACACAACAAAAATAAGAAAAGACTGAAAAATAAACTAAGTCTTTGAGAGGGAGCTCTCAGCCTAAGGGGAGCAAAAATATTAATTTTTTGTTTGAGTTGTTCTAAGATTATGTTCATGATTCAAAGGTATTATGTTCATATAGAAAATGAGTTATGTGCTTTCAATTCATGAAAATATGTCATATTCATAGCATGATTCATAAATAACGAATTAGGAAAGTAGAGTGACTTCACTTTTCAGAAATGGCATGTTGCTATAGGAAGAGCTTTCCTTGATAATGCATAGTCCTTATGTGTTTATGTGCATACACCTATACTTAGTACAAGTGTGTATTAACCCATATACAATTACTATTTTTATAGGTGAAGGTTCTTGAAGAAGATTGAAGATCGTTTGAAGCGGTTTGGACTAGTACCTCCAGACTTTGGTAGGCCCTCTTGAGTTCGATGATGCCTATGTTTTATCTTCTAGCCTTAGTAGATTAGACATAGCTAGTGGATGTTGTCACTAGCATTTTTTTCAAACATTGGTTCAAGCTTTTGTATTAATGCCGGTTTGGCAACTATCAATGATATTAAGAATTCTTCATTTCAATTGTTTAATCTGTTAATAGATGGTTGTGTCACGACTGGAGTGTACACCCTAGACTAGACCGGCGTCGTTGACCTCTCAGAGGTCGCAGACAAGCGTACATACATTATTCTTACTTCATCTAGGTTAATTTTAGCGGAAAATTTGTCACTTTTTGTTTCTTATCATGCATAAAGGTCATTCTACTTACATTCATAATGTTCACCATCAACCATCTAACATTAAGATTATCAACTAAAAGAAATAGGTCAATACTGCATCAAATGTATAATTGCCAAAATGACACCAATACAATGTCTGAAATAAAAATGGAAAGAAACACTAGTGGAACATACTCTACTAGCTAAAACCTACATCTAAGATAGACAGTAACAGTAGACATCCTCGAAAGCATGACGGCCTACCAAGTCCAGATGAAAGTTCCACGTTCGGATAGCTTCAACGTCAACCTGTAAGCTCTAGCGTCCACCTGTGCCTGCACCTAAAAATATAGAGTTGCATGGGATTAGACACACTTGTACTAAGTATGGGTATATGCAAGCACACACCAAGGACATGCATGAGTAAGAATAGCTCTTTCCTAACAACATGATTATGGAAAGTCAACTTAGTGGACTTGCCAAATTGGGATTAGGAAAATTAGTGAGCTTTCCAAATTTGTATTACGAAAGTCAGTGAGCTTTCCAAATGTGGATTAGGAAAGTCATGACACCAGAGTAACATGCATCATCATACTTATCATATTGCACACAACACATACATCTTACACATAGCACATATCATATTGCATATAGCACATAACATCTTTCATATCATTCATTCATATGCCATGAGACCTTGGAATCATGGACTTGACATTAATACTTCCCAAAATGAGGGCTCAACATATGGGACCTCAACTAGGGAGCCTTCTTTACCAAACACAGAGTCTGCTTCATTCATTCATACGTACTTCATTTCATTCATTCATAAGCTAGTGTAAACACCAGCTATCTATTGATTTACATCCTCTTAGCATATAGATTTACAATGCTATGTACATGATGTGATCTAAGTTCTATGGTAGGTGAAGCATGATTTAGACTTGGTTATTATGTCTTTAGCTACTGACCTAAAATGGTATTATTGGTATACTATGAATGTTAATCATGATGATCTAAGTAAAGAGTATTAGTAAGTGATGTATGTCTCTCTACTTTCTAGCATATTGGTGATGTATTGTACTAGCTTGTAACATGATCTTGTAGCGACTTGTACATGGTTTCCTATCTGATTAAAGTATATTTATATACTTCCCTATACATGAATTGTTGATGAAAAAGGTATATTGATAAATGATGATCAAAGGTTGATAAATTGGTAAGAATGTCTCTTCCCTTCTACTTTCTTATAGTATTGTTAGTTGATGAAGCCTTGTAAGGCATTGTGTGGTATGGTCCACTTATGGTGGTGGTGTTTACTTTATTTCCAATATATATGTGTTGATTATGGACTTGAAGGAAACTTTATGATATTATGAATGTGTGTTGGTGATGATCACCCAATATGAAGCTCATGCCTAATTTCATATTTAGTTACGATCTAGGTTGTATGGCTATTGAGAATGCATGTGTATAACTATGTTGGGGTTTGATTAGGATCTGCCTTAGATGAGTCTAAATGGTTAATTCTCCCTGACATATGTACCCCTATGTAAATGTGTGAATAGCCAAGATTAGGAGTCTTAAGTGTAATGTGAAGTTAGCTTATTTCCTATGCTAAATTGTGTTGTGTGGTCTATGTTTGGTTGTTTATTATGGTCCTAAGAGGGAGGCTAACTCAATGTGTTGTTGATAGCCATTATGTGATAATGTTGACCAATGTACACACACACACTCACACATTATGCATGCTTACAATGTAGTAAAGGTTCATGGTGTCTAATGAATGGTTGCTCTGATATTCACTAAATGTCTACTAGAATGCATGTAAGGTCTATGTATATGAAGCATGTTATATATTCCATTAACTAGGATGACTTTATAGGTGTACTAGTATGGGCAAGGGTATAAGACCTTGTCTATGCGTTGCACATATGTACCTTGATAGGATAGTTCGCAGGTTGGTCTTCTAGGAACATGGATATGAATGCATGAGTATGTTATGAACATTTCTTATAAGCTATAATGTGAAGTATATGGTATGATGAAGTATGATTATACACTAGTATCTAAATGTTTTTATATGAAAGGATTGTTCATACATCTACACTTGTACACTTATGCATGAATAAAATAAAGTATGAACATGTATGGTCTAAAGGTGTTATGTAAAATGTTTGATTACATTTATATACACACACACACACGAATGATGATCTAGTTAATATAGGGGCATTTGATTGGTGTTCTCATGTGTACCCTAAACTAGATAGTGCTTAACATATGCTATGTCCATGTGAAAGGGTTTCTCACATGATATAGGATTATGAACTCTCATCTATAACCTATGAGCTAAGCATATGAGTAGTCAATCTCCTAAGGCATATGTTTTATAATTTAATTTAATAAAGGCTTTTCAATAAAAGGGAACTTAGCTTAGCACCGAGTGAACTTGAAGATGAGGGGTGTTCCTTTCCATCATAGGAAGGTAGGTCACCATATATCTCACGAGGTGGTTAGCCTCTTAGCCAAATGGCATTGAGTGATATTTCCATGAGTGGATAACTACAATGTATCATTAGAAATAAAGAGGATTTCCACATGTACCTCCAAGTTCCATAAACTATTCTTTCCACATAGGATCTAGCAAGTTAATTCACTTAGTATGATAACATGTGTTAATGTTCCATGAGTGGATAACTACAATGTATTCATTTTCATTCGCATGCTTCATCTATTAGTGTGTTCAATGGATTGAAGTTTTTTGAATGACATAAACAAGTCTAGTTCCACTTAAGTGTGATGGATCTTTACTTGGTTTTGTTGAATGAAAAACTTACTGCCATTACTAATAAGTGCAATGAGTATGAGAAGTCTTTTCATAAATCATGGGAACACTATAACAGATTGAGCCTTATGTTCATGCGAATGATTGTTGCTAACAACATTAAGAGTACTATTCCACAAACAGAAAGTGTCATGGAATACCTGAAGTTTGTGAAAGAACATTTTCAATTTGCTGATAAGTCTCTCGCTGGTACACTAATGACTGAACTGACGACCATGAAGTTTGACGGGTCGTGTAGTATGCAAAAATCATATCATTGACATAACTTACATTGCAGCAAGACTTTGGACCTTGGGGATGAAAGTCGATGACACCTTCTTGGTTCAGTTTATTCTGATATCATTGCCTCTTGAGTATGGACAATTTCATATATATGCTTACTGAAGAGGAGTCAAGACTTAAGAAACAAGGAGGTCATTCCATTAACCTCATGGGTCAAGGAGCTGGTAAAGGACTTAAAGTGAAAGCCAACAAGTTTAAGAAAAATAATGCCCCTGCTAAAGTTTCACAAGATGCTCACAAGGAATAGATTAGTAAAGAATGAAGTTCTTGCGAATTTCAATTTTGCTGATCTTGATATATGTTTGGATTGCATTAAAGGAAAGCAAACCAAAAGTACCAAGAAAGGTTCCACAAGTAACACTCAGCTTCTTTAAATAATAAACACTGATATTTGCGAACTCTTTGATGTTCCATGTTTTGATGGAGAATTTTTTTTATCACCTTTATCAATGATTTTTCACGTTATGGATTTATATATTTGTTGAAAGAAAAGTCTCAAATGGGGGACACTCTCAAAGTGTACGTTATTGAGGTTAACTACAATGATATAGAAAAGTTAAAATTATTAGGTTAGATAAAGGTGGTGAATATTATGGAAATTGCAATTAATCAAAATAATGTCTAGGTCTATTTGCAAAATTCATTCAGAATGGTGAAGTTGGTGGGAGTGTTGAACGACAAAGTGTGGAAATTAATGAGGTAAGGGTAAATATTTCATTTCCCATGAATGTACCTATTTCCACTTATGGTGGCGGTGTTTACTTTATTTCCAACATATATGTGTTGATTATGGCCTTGAGGAAACTTGATGATATTATGAATGTGTGTTGGTGATGATCACCCAATATGAAGCTCATGCCTAATTTCCTATCCAAGTTATGATCTAGGTTGTATGGATATTGAGTATGCATATGTATAACTATGTTGGGGTTTGATTAGGTGATGCCTTAGATGAGTCTAAATGGTTAATGCTCCCTCACCTATGTACCCATATGTAAATATGTGAATAGCCAAGATTAGGATTCTTAAGTGTAATGTGAAGTTAGCCTGTCTCCTATGCTAAATTGTGTTGTGTGGTGTATGTTTGGTTGTGCATTGTGGTCCTAAAAGGGTGGATGCCTCAATGTGTTGTTGATATCCATTATGTGATAATGTGACCAATGTACACACACACACATTATGCATGCTTACACTGTAGTAAAGGTTCATGGTGTCTAATGAATGGTTGCTCTGATATTCACTAAATGTCTACTACAATGCATCTAAAGTCTATGTATGTGAAGCATGTTATGTATTCCATTAACTAGGATGACTTGATAGGTGTAATAGTATGGCCAAGGGTATAGGACCTTGTCTATTCATTGCACATATGTACCTTGATAGGATAGTTCCTAGGTTGGTCGTCTAAGTACATGGATATGAATGCATGAGTATGTTATGAACATGTCTTATAGGCTATAATGTGAAGTATATGGTATGATGAAGTATGATTACACAGTAGTGTCTAAATGTTTTTATATGAAAGGATTGTTCATACAGCTACACTTGTACACTTATGCATAAATGAAATGAAGTATGAACATGTATGGTCTAAAGCTGTTATGTGAAATGTTTGATTACATGTATATATACACACACACATGAATGATGATCTAGTCAATAAAGGGGCATTTGAATGGTGTTCTCATGTGTAACCTAAACTAGATGGTGCTTAACATATGATATGTCCAATTGAAAGGGTTTCTCACATGATATAGGTTCATGAACTCTTATCTATAACCTATGAGCTAAGCATATGTGGAGTCAATCTCCTAAGGCCTATGCCTTATAATTTAATGTAATAAATGCTTTTCAATAAAAGGGAACTTATCTTAGCACCGAGTGAACTTGAAGATGAGGGGTGTTCCTTCCCATTATAGGAAGGTAGGTCACCATAAAACTCACAAGGTGGTTAGCCTCTTAGCCAAGTGGAATTGAATGATATTTCCATGAGTGGATAACTACAATGTCTAATTAGAAACAAATAGGGTTTCCACATGTACCTCCAAGTTCCATAAACTATGCTTTCCACATAGGATCTAGCAAGTCACTGCACTTAGTATGCTAGCATGTGTTAATGTTCTACTTTTTCTAGGTAAGAACACCTTCCTTTGGTGTAATTCCATGATTAGCATCCATGGTCTTAGTGTCGGTTAATCATATAGTTTCCCCAAGTAAAATTGACAATGTAGGTAAATTAATGTAAAGGACCCTAACTAGGATAAGTTAAGGGAAGGTACTTAAGATAGGTGGAAATAATGAACCCACCTAGACATTGCACAAGTAGCTATCTAAGGGAGTCCTAGGAAGGTCGTCTAATGTATGTGCATATATTTATGGTTCTCTTGTAAGAATTATTATTATTTACTATTAATTAATTCTTACTTATGGCCCAAGTTTACTTGTAACCTAAGTAATACCATAAATAGTATTTAATAAGGAATAGATATCGTCCGTACGTTGGTTACTTGATGGACGTACCATATTAAATCATAACCTGTATAAATTGGTCCTCCCTCAACCCATTAGGGTTATCATATATTCTGTACAATAATTCCATCGCTGACGGTTGTGATAACATAAAGTTAGCGCATAGAGGTAGAATCAATTTACAACTAACGCTTCTGTTTTTCTCTGTAATGATGTCTTCCTCATCAGGTATGTACCCCTAACAATTTTATGTAAGATTATCGTGTTTAAGATTGTCATTACTGGAATCTAGACCCCAGACGAGACCGGCGTCGTTGACCTCTTAGAGGTCGCAGACAAGCCTACATACATCATTCTTACTTCATGTAGGTTAATTTTAGTGGAAAATTTGAAACTTTTTGTTTCTTAACTTACTTATTAAACATTCTCATTAATACATAATTGTTCACCATCAACCATCTAATATCAAGATTATCAAATGAAAGAAATAGTCTAACATTGTAATAAAGATGTACTTGACAAAATAGCACCAATACAATGTCTGAATAAAATAGGAAAGAAACGCTAGTGGAACATGCTCCACTAGTTCAACTCTAAAACTAAGCTAGAATATAAATGACAGCATTCTCGAAAGCATGACGGCCTACTAAGTCCGGATGGATGCTCGACGTCCGGATAGCTTCAGCGTCAACCTGTGCCTGCACCTAAAATTGTAGAGTTGTATAGGGTTAGTACACACTTGTACTAAGTATGGGTATATGCAAGCACACACCAAGGACATGCATGACAAAAGATAGCTCTTTCCTAACAATATGATTATGGAAAGTCAAGTCAGTGGACTTGCCAAATTGAGATTAGAAAAGTTAGTGAACCTTCCAAATTTGGATTAGGAAAGTCATGTCATGAGAGTAACATGCATCATCATAAATATCACATTGCACACAGCACATAACATCTTACACATAGCACATATCATATTACATATAGCACATAGCTTCTTTCATATCATTCATTTATATATCATGAGACCTTGGAATCATGGACTTAACATTAAGACTTCCCAGAATGAGGTCTCAACATATGGGACCTCAACTAGGGAGTCTTCATTAGAAAACACAGAGTCTGCTTCATTCATTCATACGTACTTCATTTCATTTCATTCATAGGCCAGTGTAAACACCAGCTATACCTAGGGTGTAGTTTAATACTTTCATCGGGTTTGCTGTACAATAATCAAGAATAACCTAGTGTTATTACCCGAGTCTAGCTCACCTCTTGATTGTTTTATCCTAACACCTTCGGTATCATTCATTTCATTATGTGCTTCATTTGAGGCTGGCCTCATTCATTCATTGAGAACTTTAACTTTAACCGACATAGATCATGTGAGCATCATGAAATCCAGTGTCTCCCCCACACCGAATAGAGGTGGAATCACAGGCCAAGGTGACCCAAAAACATGCTAGCGTACATGGGAATTTAACCCCGCCAGATCCCTATATTGGCAGTATAGGTTCAAAGACCATGAGATATAAGGAGACCCATACCCGGCAAGCCGGACAGTCTCATCTCATGAGAGTTACGTGAACCTCCGCCGTTCCCAAAAGAAGGCATCACCGCTCATAGCTAGTCTATGATGCTCAGTATAAGTTCCATTACATTCAACTCATACGTCATGGAAGCTGGCTTCTAGTATGAGGAAATCATAGCTCAATAGATGATTTCTCATCTCATCATTAGTATTAAGTGTGTTAATCTCAATACTTTCATTAGAGTGTTCATAGAGATTGGTCTCTTCATTAACTTTACACTCTCATAGGTGAGTACGTTTTGGTAACACTTACTTAGGCTCATTTGAGATTGTTCTCATCTTTTACATTAGCCTCATATCATGTTGTCACCACATTCATTAACATTAGCACATTTACTTTTCATAATTACTCACCCCATTTTACGTGAATGTTTATTTCATCACATGCCAATATACTTGGCCATTTGTGTGTTTCATACTCTTACTTAACCCTTCTAGGGTTTCGTCATTTCATTACATAATAATCATTTCATCGTATGCCAATGCACTAGGCCATTTAGTGTGTTTCACACTCATACTTAACCCTTCTAGGGTTACATCCTTCCATTACATACATGTTAGGTTCACTTCTTTATAACGTATGCTAGACTTATGAGTCTATACACACAATCCATGAGGCTTCATTCGTAATTCGTTAAGTGATTCATACATTCCTAAGATTATGTAGTACAAGACTTATGTATCTTGTATATATGCCAAGATCTTGATTTCGATCTAAGTAGGTGGCATTATTTTTGGATATTTTGTTCACGTATGACTTATGTATCAATACGGAAGTTTGGGCAAGGAAACCCAAGTTCGAATCACTTGGATAATATTTACATTTTTCATTGATTTTATTTTTAATCTCCATGATATTGGGACTCTAAATTGAACCCCAACATTAACATTGTATCTTTAGTTTTCTACTTCGTTTTCCTCTTAACTTGGCCGAAGGGGTGTGGGTTTGAACCCCCACAACCCCTTTTTTTTATTTTTCATTAACATCTCATTGCCCCTTTTCGCCCAAACCAAGAGGTTGTGGGATCAAATCCCCACAGCCTCTTTTATTTTATGCTTATATTCGCAGGAAAATTGGGAGGTTGTGGGTTCGAACCCCCACAGCCTCCTTGTTTTTGCTTTTAATTTCGCTAGAGGCTATGAGGTGGTGGGTTCGAACCCCCACAACCTCCTATTTTATTTTTCATTAAAATCCCTAGGCTAGGCGCTTTGGCAGTGACGTTGTGGGATCGAGTCCCCACAGCCTCACTTTATTTTTCTTAATTATTTTGCCTTCTCCTTTCATCCTTGAGGTCATGGGTTCGATTCCCACGCCTCACATTTTCTTTTCTTTATTTTTCCTTCTTTCACTCACTGCCTGGAGGTCGTGGGTTCGATTCCCATGCCTCCCATTTATTTAATTAATTAATTACTCTCTCCTTTCTCTTCCAGCAACCCGAGTTCGATTCCCCCCAGCCCCCTTTTCTTTTCTTATTTCGTGAACTACACTTGCCACTAGGGGAGGTCACTGGTTCGAATCCTACTGACCTCACCCCTTTATCTTTTACTTAAATTTCCAGATTTTGTTCATCAACATTTTACCTAAATTAAACTTACAAGATGCTGGAAATTTTAGCAATTTTTCAACTCATATTCATTAATATTTTTGCATGATTCATAGGTTACGTTTATATACCCTTTAAACACATTTTTAGGTGCATTTTTCATAGATTTATTTGGCTAGAAGATTGTTATTCAATCAACCACATTTCGTTACAATGAACATCACGTTGTGTACAACTTTTGCACCTAAAATACAAGGATAAAACATGCCATTTCACACCTTCCAACAGTGACTAAGTTCACTGCCAACGTGCACACACACATCATTTTTTTGATCACACATTGTTGTCATTTTCGTGATTTCACGTACATAAACATATTCACATTCTACACAAAAACATCACACATACCTAAATCTACCAGCAAACAAACCCAACCTACGAATCATTGGGAGCTAGTGACAGGGACATGCAAAGGGGAACAACCCTAGTTTTTGGAGTGAATATCTTGAATCTTAAGGAGTGTGTTGGAAAAGGGACCAAGAGAAAAGAAACCCATACCTTAATTGATCTTCAAACATAGAAGTTGCTGCCCAAAACCCTCTCCAAAAATCAGTCCAAGCCTCCTCAAGTTTCACCACCAACTCGATGGAATCTTCTCTTTCCTTAACGTTTTGGGTTTGCTTGCTTTCTTAGATTTTTTTTGAGTTCTTCAATTGTGAAGAACTTTTGTTATATTCTCTGTTCTTCACGTTAATTTGGCAGAGAGAACAAGAGAGTTTTGAACGTGAAAGTATGATAAACGTGAGAGAGTGAAACGTGTGAAGTTTTTTAGGATTAGATGATGGCTTAGTCAATTTAGGACTCTCCTTTACAAACAAAAATCTGATTTATTTAATTATACGTGAAAGGAAAACTTTCCCACAACGAAAAATAGATTTTAATCAACAATTAATTCATCAATTTGTTGCTTCCAATGGGGCTCGAACTCGGGTGGAGTAACCCTTGCGAAATTGACCATTTTGGGTCAACCCGTCCCTAATTGGTTCTTTAATTAAATTAATTAATTAATTAATTAATTCCTTAGGGTAATTACGATATTATCCTTGGCTTGGAAAAGACAATATTACCCCTGGACCCTCAATACTTAAAATTTCCTCTTTTAAGTTCGGTAAAGACTCTTTTGATTAAATCTTCATTTTTGAGAGCCCTACATGGTTGGTTCCAACCTTTCCAAGCTCAACTAACTCCCCAAGTTAGTTGGCTTGGCCGTAGTAAGGGTTCTGAGGTCTGGTTCTACGCGTATCAATCCGTGTGAACCTTGGTCTTAATTGCAATCATTCTTGACACCTTAAGCATTTATCTTATTCATTTTTTAGGGTTGTTACATTATCCCCCCCTTAGGAACATTCGTCCCCGAATGATACTACCACTACATATCGTAATGCCAGTCAGATCATAACATAATCACTATGCACAGTTAAGCAATAGCAACAAAATATGGAGAGATAAGGAAACATAGACTTAAGAGTAGGAAGTCTAACCTCATGAACTGAAAATATGACGCTAGCGGGATCTCATGTCGCCCTCAGCCTCCCACGTAGCGCCCTCAACAAGATGATTTCTCCATAATACCTTCACTGTGGCAATCTCTTTGTTTCTCAGCAACTTGACCTGTCTGTCTAAGATATCCACAGGTACCTGCTCATAAGACAAGTCTTCCTCAACGCCCAAACCTTCCACAGGTAGAATCGATGCTGGATCACATAGGCACTTCATCAACATAGAAACATGAAAGACTGGATGAACAGAAGCTAGCTCCGCAGGCAATGCTAACTCATAGGCCACCTCACCCACACGCTGTAGGATCTCATATGGCCCAACATACCTCGGGCTCAGCTTCCGCTTCCTGCCAAATCTCATCACTCCCTTCATAGGAGATATCTTCAGATAGACCTGGTCACCAACATCAAACTCTAAGGGCCGTTTTCTGTTATCTGCATATGACTTCTGCCGACTGTAAGCAGTAGCTAACCTGTCCCTAATCACTCTGACCTTCTCTAAGGCCTCACGAATGATCTTTGGACCCAAAATAGATGACTCTCCAACCTCGAACCACCCAACTGGAGATCTACACCTCCTACCATACAGTGCCTCAAACGGTGCCATCCCAATGCTGGAGTGATAGCTATTATTATACGAGAACTCTATCAAAGGCAGATGGTCATCCTAGCTACCTCTGAAGTCAATCACACACGCTCTCAACATGTCCTCCAATGTATGAATGGTCCGCTCTGCCTGCCCAACAGTCTGAGGATGAAAGGCAGTACTAAGCTTTACATGCGTGCCCAAGCTCTTCTGGAAAGATCTCAAGAAATGTGGAGTAAACTGAGCTCCTCTATCTGAAATGATAGACAAAGGAATCCCATGCCATCTCACAATCTCATCAATATAGAGTCTCGCATAATCCTTGGCTCTGTAAGTAGACTTCACAAGGATAAAGTGGGCAGACTCAGTCAATCTGTCCACAATAACCCATATGGAGTCATGCTGCCTCCTAGTCCTCGGAAGACCAACCACAAAGTCCATATTAATGGCCTCCTACTTCCAAGTTGGAACCTCAACAATCTGAGTCAGACCGCCAGGCTTAAGATACTCTGCCTTAACCTGCTGACAATTAGGACACTTGGCCACATATTCTGCAATGTCCTTCTTTATGCCGTCCCACCAACTGCTTAAGATCATGATACATCTTGGTGGAACCTGGATGTATGGAATATCTGGAACCATGGGCCTCTGCAACAATCCTGGTCCGCAAATCATCCACATCTGGTACACACAGCCTGTCTTGATATCTAAGTATGCCATCACCTCCCAAAACGAAAGACTCATTCATCTTTATCAACACTAAGTCCTTCAGCTCCATCAACACATGATCTAGATGCTGACTCTACTTGACTTCAACTACCAAGGATGATTCAGAACTAGGATGAACTGAAACATCCCCACTAGTAGAGTCAACCAATCGCACACCTAGTCTGGCCAGTCTGTGTACATCTTTCACCAACTCCTTCTTCTCATCCTCAACGTGGTCTGTACTTCCTATGCTCATCCTGCTCAAAGCATCAGCTACAACATTAGCCTTACCTGGATGGTAGTGAACATTCATAATCCTTCAACAGCTCTAACCATCTCCGCTGACATAGATTGAACTCCCTTTGTGTGAACACGTACTGGAGATTCTTATGGTCTGTGAATACATCCACATGCACTCCATACAAGTAGTTCCTCCACAGCTTCAGTGCAAACACCACAGCTGCCAACTCCAGGTCATGAGTGGGATAATTCTTCTCATGAACCTTGAGCTGTCTGGATGCATAGGCTATCACCTTACCAACCTGCATAAGAACACACCCCAAACCAACCCTAGGTGCATCACAGTAAACAGTGTAATTCTCATCACACTTAGGCAAGGTAAGCACCGGGGCTGAAGTGAGTCTGTCCTTGAGCTCCTGGAAACTCTTCTCACAAGTCTCCATCCATTCAAACTTGGCTTTCTTCTTAGTCAAAGCTGTCAATGGGGCAGGAATGGAAGAAAATCCCTCCACGAACCTGCGGTAGTAACCAGCCAATCCCAAAAAGCTACGGATGTCAGTGGGAGTAAGAGGCTTTGGCCAGTTATTCACAGCCTCAGACTTCCTGGGATCCACCTCCACGCCCTGATCGTCCACAATATGACCCAGGAAGGTCACTGATCTAAGCCAAAATTCACACTTGCTGAATTTGGCATACAGCTGATGTTGTCTAAGTACCTGCAAGGTTAGTCTCAAATGTTGTTCATGCTCTTCCTTGGTCCTAGAGTAGATGAGAATTTCATCAATGAATACTATGAAGAAAGAGTGAAGGTATTCAGGGAAGACTCGGTTCATGAGGTCCATAAATGCAGCAGGTGCATTCGTAAGACCAAATGACATGACTAAGAACTCATAGTAACCATAACGGGTACGAAAGACTGTCTTTGGGATATCTCCATCCCTAACCCTAAGCTGTTGATACCCTGAATGAAGATCAATCTTAGAGAAGAAACTAGACCCTTGGAGCTGATCAAACAAATCATCTATTCTATGAAGTGGATACTTATTCTTTATAGTGACTTTGTTGAGCTGCCGATAATCTATACACATTCTAAGGGTTCCATCTTTCTTTTTCACAAACAACACTGGAGCGCCGCAAGGGGATATGCTCGGCTGAATGAAACCCTTGTCAGTGAGATCTTTTAACTGCAGCTTCAACTCTTTGAGTTCAGCTGGAGCCATTCTGTAAGGGGGAACTGAAATTGGTTTAGTATCGGGTTCTAAGTCGATACCAAAATCAATCTCTCGAGGGGGAGAGACTCCAGGCAAATCATTAGGAAATACATCTAGGAACTCATTCACTACAGGCACTGAGTCTATGGATGGAATGTCATGATCTAAATCATTAACACTCACAAGATGACACAACAACCCCTTGGACACCATTTTATTAGCCTTAAGGTTAGAAATCAAGAGGATAGGACGACTCGAGTTGTACCCCTCCCATACTAGCTCCTTTTCATTAGGGACACGAAATCTCACCACTCTACTACGACACTCAAAACAAATAACAACTATGAAGCCAGTCCATGCCAAGAATAACATCAAAATCATGCATGGGTAAATCAACCAAGTCTGCACACATAGTCTTACCACTTATCACTATTGGACAATCCTGGTAGACTCTATCAGTTCTTACATTTTATCCTAAAGGTTTACTAACCACTATAGGATCATGCAGAACTTCAGGCAATATCTCAAAAGTGAGAGCAAGCAAAGGAATTACAAAGGAAAACGTAGACACTGGATCAAGTAAAGCATAAACAAAAGTTGAGAATACTTGCAGCATATGTGTGACTACATCAGCGGACTTCTCCTGCTCCTCCCTGCCCTTCAGGGCATAGAACCTGTTCCTCTTAGGAGGCTCGGTTGCTGCTGCACCCTGTGGATTAGGCCTAGGTTGAGCATTACCTCCAGCCTGACTTCTGTTCTGTGGGCAGTCTCAAACCATGTTCCCACTCTTACCGCAACCGAAGTAGGCATTAATGCCCTGTCTGCACTCTCCACTGTGAGCACGGCCACACTTAGCACAATTATTTTTAGGACGCTGCATCTCACCTCCATTGCCCTTCTTGGGCTCAGGTCTGCCTCCTCTAGGTGCTGTACTCCTCTGAAAATTAGAGTTTCCAGAACTCTTTTGTCCCTTCTTGAACCTGGGCTGCTCACGGACGCTAAAATTATGACCTTCCTGATCCTGAGGCTTGAGGCAATGAATACCCCTCTTTTTGCAGATGTCCTCTACCTGCTTGACATGCACCATCTACCTGGAGAGGTCCATATTATCATGGAGCATCGCAGACCGACACTCCTCCTCCAAATCTCCATTGATTCGTGTGAGTAACCTGCTCATCTCATCCCTGCTGTTAAACACAAGGGAAGTAGCATACCTGGATATTTTAACAAACTTCAGTACTAACCTTATCCTTGCTGTTAGATACGAAGGAAAGTAGCATACCTGGATAGCTTAACAAACTTCAGGGAATACTCCCTGACTGTCATAGATCCCTGCTTAAGTTTGATGAAGTCCTCAACCTTGGCGTCCCTCATTTCTCTGGGAAAGAATCTCTCCAGAAAGGCTGTCTTAAACATCTCCCAAGTGACTGGAACTTCGCCCAAAGCTCGGTTATCATGCCACATCTTGCACCAAGTTTGTGCCACAACCTTGAGCTGATAGGAAGCCAGCTCAGCCTTCTCAGTATCTGTGGCCCTCATAGCCACCAAAATCTTACGTACCTCGTCCACAAACAGTATTTGTGGCCCTCATAGCCACCAAAATCTTATGCACCTCGTCCACAAACTCCTGGGGATCCTCTAAAGTCTTGCACCCTGTGAAAATAGGAGGATTCATCCTCATAAAGTCTCTCAGCCTGTCAGCCATGCTACGAACCAATGGGTTCTCCCTCTGAACATCCTGCCGGTTGACTTGGGCAGTCATATCCTGGGCCTGCATAGTAATGACCTGAGCATGTATTTATTTGCAGTAATTCATTTTCATTAGCATGCTTCATCTGTTAGTGTGTTGAATGGATTGAAGTTTTTTGAATGACATAAACAAGTCTAGTTCCACTTATGTGTGATGGATCTTGACTTGGTTTTGTTGAATGAAAAACTTACTGCCATTACTGATAAGTGCAATGAGGATAAGAAGTCTTTTCATAAATCATGGGAACGCTCTAACAGATTAAGTCTTACGTTCATGCGAATGATTATTTCTAACAACATTAAGAGTACTATTCCACAAATAGAAAGTGTCAGGGAATACCTGAAGTTTGTGGAAGAACATTTTCAATTTACTGATAAGTCTCTCGCCCGTACACTAATGACTGAACTAATGACCATGAAGTTATATGGGTCGTGTAGTATGCAAAATCGTATAATTGACATAATTTATATTGGAGTAAGACTTTGGACCTTGGGGATGAAATTGCATGACACGTTCTTGGTTCAGTTTATTCTGAACTCATTGCCTCTTGAGTATGGACAATTTCAAATTAACTATAACACTATTGAGGATAAATGGGATGTTAGTGAATTTTCCAGTTTATGCTTACTCAAGAGGAGTGAAGACTTAAGAAACAAGGAAGTCATTCCATTAACCTCATCGGTCAAGGAGCTGGTAAAGGACTTAAAGTGAAAGCCAACAAGTTTAAGAAAAATAATGCACCTGCTAAAGTTTCACAAGATGCTCACAAGGAACTCAAGGTTGATGTGTGTCCTTTATGTAAATATAAGGACACTATCAGAAAGATTGCCTGAAACGTAAAGTTTTGTTTGAAAAGCAAGGTACATTTAGTGCTTTTGTATGTTTCAAACCAAATTTAGTAGAAGTTCCTAATAATACTTGGTGGCTTGATTCTAGTGCAACTATTCATATATCCACTATGTTGCAGGAATTCACTACGACCGAAACTACAAATCCAAATAAAAAAATAAAAAATAAAAATTCTTGTTCATGGGAAATCACATTATGACTAAAATTGAAGGTATAGGGACTAATCGTTGATCTTGGATACTGAACATCAACTTGATCTATTACAGACTCTTTATGTTCCTTCAATTTCTACAAATTTGATTTCTCTTTCAAGACTTGATGTTTCTGTATATAATTTAAAGTTTGGACATGGTTGTTTTATATAAGAATACTATCTTATGGTTCTGGTGTTTTTATTGACGATTTATATAGATTAAGACTCGATAATAATTAGACGTAGTTCACAAAATAAAAGTTTTGCTTCTTTATGTCATAAAAATTTGGGTCATGTATCCAAAGAACGATTAAAAAGATTAGTAAAGAATGAAGTTCTTGCGAATTTGAATTTTGCTGATCTTGATATATGTTTGGATTGCATTAAAGGAAAGCAAAACGAACATACCAAGAAAGGTGACACAGGAAGCACTCAACTTCTTGAAATAATACACACTGATATTTGCGAACTCTTTCATGTTTCATGTTTTGATGGAGAGTTTTTTTATCACCTTTATCGATGATTTTTCACGTTATGGATTTATCTATGTATTGAAAGAAAAGTCTCATGGCGGACACTCTCAAAAGTGTACGTTAATGAGGTTAAAAGAAAATTAGATAGAAAAGTGAAAATCATTAGTTCAGATAGACGTGGTGAATAGTATGGAAATTGCAATTAATCAAAAATTGTCTAGGTCTATTTGCAAAATTAATTGAGAATGGTAAAGTTGGTGAGAGTGTTGAACGACAAAGTGTGGAAATTGATGAGGTAAGGGTAAATATTTCATTGCCCATAAATGTACCTATTTCCACTTATGGTGGCGGTGTTTACTTTATTTTCAATATATATGTGTTGATTATGGCTTTGAAGGAAACTTGATGATATTATGAATGTGTGTTGGTGATGATCACCCAATATGAAGCTCATGCCTAATTTCCTATTCTAGTTATGATCTAGGTTGTATGGCTATTGAATTTGCATGTGTTCAACTATGTTGGGGTTTGATTAGGTGCTGCCTTAGATGAGTCTAAATGGTTAATGCTCCCTCGCCTATGTACACCTATGTGAATGTGTGAATAGCCAAGATTAGGAGTCTTAAGAGTAATGTGAAGTTAGCCAGTCTCCTATGCTAAATTGTGTTGTGTGGTCTATGTTTAGATGTGCATTGTGGTCCTAAGAGGGTGGCTGCCTCAATGTGTTGTTGATAGACATTATGTGATAATGTTGACCAATGTACACACACACTCACACATTATGCATGCTTACAATGTAGTAAAGGTTGATATTGTCTAATATATTGCTGCTCTGATATTCACTAAATGTGACATTCCAGAAAATGTACTTGTCCAGTGAAGAGTCTATTAGATTTAAGAATATGTATTGGGGTACATAGGCATTCCAATGCCTAATATTGAGTAATATTGGGCATGTTAGAGAATATTAGCTTAAGGGTGTTATCCAAGTTTTATGTATTAACAATTACTTAAACTAAGCTTGTTTAGGAATTGTACCTGCAATGATGACCCTATGCTAAAAAATTTATTTTCATCGCTTACTCACATTAGGTACGAGGCTTCTGAGTGTCAAGTCTAGGTACCATAGAACATGATCATTTAAAATGATCATGAATATTATACAGTGCCCAAGGACATAGTGAGGATTCTTTGGACAAGAAGTGAACTTTCCAAGTGCAAATACAGAGTGCACGGTATGGAAAGTGCACGTCAACACATGTTCAAGCACATGTTCTACAGGCCGAGATACCAATCCAAACTAATTCGGTTAAGGTGGTTAGGAAGCCGGCACGCGTCGGGTCAAGCCAAGTGGGGCCGAGCTTCCTAACCAGTCATAGGGTCTAACTAACTTATCTAACTAGCTAACTAACCTAGTACTAACTAAAATGAACCAACTAGTGTGCCCGACATCCTAAGACCTAACCGGGTGACACTAGCCGAGTAGCTAACTAAAGAAACATCCTAGTACCTAACCTAGGATGGTCCAAAGGGGTTGGTTATGGTCCTAGTGACTTAGTGGTACTTTAGTAATTTCCCTAGGTCACTTAATTAATTAATTTAAATTCATTGTCAAACCGAGACCCTTAGCAAATTTGCAGATTTTGGTTAAGTCAAATTCTCTCCTAGTTTTAGTCAATTTAGGAGGGGCGTTTTGGTAATTAGCTAATTTATTTATTTAATTAAGTTAATTATCCAAAGTTGAATTATTGAATATTCAGTTCCTAAGACTTAGACTCATGTTTATCCAGTAGTCTTTCACGACTAAAAAACAGTGAGCAAACATATGAAAAACCTTAGGGGATTTCAAGGCAATTCTTCAAGATTTTCGTGAAAAGAATAGGGCGATCTTCGTAGAATCAATTCTACAGTAAGGTATGGGTTTTCTCTCTTGGGTTCCTTTCCCTGGGAGGCTTTTCAAATGTTTTGAATTCAAGAAAATAGAAACTAGTGTTGTTCCCAATGAAATTGTCGAATGTTCATCTACCTAGTTCTCCCTATTTCTGATCCTAGTAATATGTATAATGCAAATATCGAGCATGTTGTTGGTATGTGGTGCTAACTGATCGTTATCTGTAGGTTTCTGTGATTTATAATGTCGAATGAGACCTATAGGTTAGATCCGTATGATTCGAGTATTGTTTACATGAGATAAGAGATGTTGTAATGCCGAATTGTGTTCGAAATGATGAAATTGTTATAAGTCGTTTATGACATTCAGTTTGTTGTTGAAAGGAATGAAGGTTTCGATTACTGTAAGTGTTTACCATAGACATGTTTGTAAGTGTTTGGAATGCAATGTTTCCAAGAAGAAATAAGAATGAGAATCAAAGCTAGTTAATGAATCTTCAATGCCAAATCAACCTTATAACTTGGTCAAACTAAGCATTGAATTGTTCTTATAGGCTAATTATAGGTTAAAAGTTTGGCTTATGCCAATAAATTGGCTACCAATATTATGTCCCAGATATTAATTGAATTGGCCAATGATTAAGTCGTACCAATCTTATCTCAATGAACTCATAACCTAGGGTATGCCAATGATTTGGAGAAGTCCCAACATACCCTATCTAAATGAACATTGTGAACATAGTACCAGATTGAATTAGTCCTTATAAATTTCATAAAGAATGGTACAAGACTACCAAATAACATTGAACAAGATAAGGTGAGTAATGAAATAACTAAAAGCTTATGAGTTATGTAATTGACCGAGAATGGGGTCTTAAAGGCCTAAACAATAATATCAAAGATACTCACATAAGAGGGCGTTAGAAATCGTGAGACAAGTCTCACTCACACCATGATGATAATGTAAGAATTAAGTTCACATTCATAAAGTAAAGAAAGGGATGACCAGTCATCCATTGAGCTATGCATACCTCTTACTAGAAGCAAGTTTCCATAATGTATGAGTCAACTCTAAAAGTTGTAAAGTATAAGAAATCGAGCTAAGCACCGATAGACTAGCAATGAGCTTGTGCAAGCACATGTAAGACTCATGAGACGAGACTACCACCAAGGTTGATAAGAGTCTCCCAAGTCTCCTAGTCTTTGAATTATGTCGCCGGCATAGGTTACTAGCTAGTGGATTCCACCTAAGAAAGCTAGGCAGTATTCGGTTTCACTTTGGCCGGTGAACCACCTCTTTTTGTTGTGGGCAATACATTGGATTTCATGTTAGCTCACATGATCTATGTCAGTTAATTGCTCAAGAAAGTATTCGGTTTCACTTTACCCAGTGAACCACCGCTTTTCGGTGTGGGTAAGTCACTGAATTTCATGTTTGCTCACATGATCTATGTCGGTTAAATGCTAAAGATTTCTTTCAGAAAGTAGGAAAGAAAGAAACTAGCATGTTCAAAGTGAAAAACAGATCAAAGAAGAAGAAATGTAAGTTCAAAATGAACTAAGTAAGCAAAAGCATAAGAATACCAAATCATTAGTGTTTGATAAGAATGAAGTTTTAATGGTTATTAGGTTATGCCAATAAAGGAAACAAAACTTAATGACTCATCAATTTAAGTAAGAATATATGCCCAAGTATCTATATATTATGCAAATAATCAAAGAATAGGCATAGCCAATAAAGATTGGCTTATAAAGACTTCATGCCCAATTTAAAAAGAATGAAAAGAATAACTTGTGAGTAGGGTAGTCAAATCATTTCCTTAGTCTTTTGGATTACTTACTTGACTCATTGTAGGTATGGAACTACAATGAATCAGTGCACTCATAATTAAAACATAGGATCAAAGGAGATCATTGAAGTACACAACAAAAAGAAGAAAAGACTGAAAAATAAACTAAGTCTTTGAGAGGGAGCTCTCAGCCTAAGGGGAGCAAAAATATTAATTTTTTGTTTGAGTTGTTCTAAGATTATGCTCATGATTCAAAGGTATTATGTTCATATAGAAAATGAGTTATGTGCTTTCAATTCATGAAAATATGTCATATTCATAGCATGATTCATAAATAACGAATTAGGAAAGTAGAGTGACTTCACTTTTCAGAAATGGCATGTTGCTATAGGAAGAGCTTTCCTTGATAATGCATAGTGTAACAACCCTAAAAAAATGAATAATCTAAATGTTTAAGGTGTCAAGAATGCTTGCGATTAGACCAAGGTTCACACGGATTGATACACGTAGAACAAGACCTCAGAACCCTTACTACGACCAAGCCAACTAACTTGGGGAGTTAGTTGAGCTTGGAAAGTTTGTAACCAACCAAGTACGGCTCTCTAAAATGAAGATTTAATCGAAGGAGTCTTTAGCGGACTTAAAAAGAAGAAATTTTAAGTTTTGAGGGTCTAAGGGTAAAATGGTCTTTTACCAGGCTAGGGGTAATATGGTAATTACCCTAAATATATAATTAATTAATTATTTAATAAAGTGGAGGGGCAATTTGGGGAGAGAGAGCCGAAATTGGTCTCTTGAAATGAAGTCTTGCTCCACCCGGGTTCGAACCTAGGTGGGAGCAAGGATTTAATATGATTTTTATTATTATTGGTGAATTAATTTAATAAATTTATAATTAATAGCTGATGTAAAAAGGAAAATCAGATCTTATTATTGTTTATTAATTATTTACTTATTAATTAATGTTTTTTTAAAATTGTCCAAGTCTTGCCAACTATCCTAGTTTTAAGAAGCACTATCTCACACTATCTCTCTCCCTCAAGCCTAAATCTCTCTCTCTCTCATCCAAATTATTTTTCTTGGCTGCAAAAACAGAAGATAAAAACGTTAGAAAGCAATCAAAAGTTCTCTAAACTCAAAGAACGTACAAAAAAAAATATACAAGCAAGCAAGCTAACTTAAGAAACTAAAACTTTGCATCATCTTCTCGACGGAATCCATTCTCCAAGATAAATTTCTTTCGACAAAATTCAACGTATGAAACTAGGGATGTCCCCTTTATTGTTGAATTCCTTGTCCCTAGTCTCCTTCCGATTTCAATCTAAATTAGTTTAGAAATCATGTTGTTGGTATGGTTGCTCGTAGCTAAGTGTGAAATATGATGTTCCTTGTGATTTATGTTTGGAAATATCAAGCATGTTCAATGATGTCAACCGAAAATGATATGGTGCAACGTGTAAAATGTTTGTTGTTGTTCTCCGTTTTGAAGTCTTAAAATGGCTTGTTTGATGATTGAAACTATTGTCCATAAGGTGTGTAAATCGTGATGTTAAATGAAGTGTAAGGTGGCTGATCATAAGTGAAAAAAATCTAAGCTAAAACAACAATGAATCTACACCTAAGAATGTGTTAAACGAATCGTCAAAGTACCTCAAAACGAATGAATGAATGTTGTTAAATTAAGGCAAGAAAATTTAATAAAATTTCCAGCACTTGGTGATGGAATTTTCGGCCAGAATACTTAAGGTTGAGAGGTTTAAAAATATATTTAAAATATGTGAGGTTAGTGGGGATTGAACCCAAGACCTCACTACATGAAAGCTGGAAAAAAAAAAGAGGTGTGGGATTCGAACTCACAACCTCTTGGCCAAACAAGAGAGTAAGAGGGGAATTTTAAATTAATAAAAATAATGGGAGGAGTGGGATTCGAACCCACCACCTCTTGGCTGAAGGAGGAGTCAAAGAGAGAAATTAAAAAGAAAATAAAGTGAGGTTCTGGGGGCTCGATCCCACAACCTCACTGCCAACACTTAAGTAGTTAACTTTTAAAAGAAAATGAAAATAAGGAGGGTGTGGGGGTTCGACCCACAACCTCTAAGTCCCAAGCGAAATAAAGAAAAAAATAAATAAAGAGAGGCTGTGGGGGTTTGATCCCACAACCTCCTGGTTAAGCCGGAATGGACAAGGAAAATAAATGGGAAAATAAGAGGGGGCTGTGGGGGTTCGAACCCACAACCCCTCGGCCAAAGGAGAGAAGTTCTAGAGAAAAGGAACTAAAAAGAAATGTTGATGTTGGGGTTAGACCTAGGGTCCCAATATCATGAAGACTAAAAATAAAGTCAAGGAAAAATGTAAGTATTGTCCAAGGGATTCGAACTTGGGTTCCCTTGCTCAAATTTCCGTATTGATACATAAGTCATACGTGAATTAAATGTTCAAGAATAATGCCACCTACTTAGATCGAAATCGAAATCTGGCATATATACAAGATACATAAGTCTTGTACTACATAATCTTAGGAATATATGAGTCACTTAACGAACTATGAATGAAGCCTCATGGCTTGTATGTGTAGACCCATAAGTCTAGCATACGCTTAAAAATAAGTGAATCTAAGATATATGTAAAGAAACGAAGAAACCCTAGAAGGGTTAAGTAAGAGTGTGAAATACGCAAATGGCCAAGTACATGGCATATGATGAAATAAACTTTCACGTAAAATGGGGTGAGTAATTATGAAGAGCAATTGTGCTAATGTTAATGAATGTGGTGACAACCTGATATGAGGCTAATGTACAAGATTAGAACAATCTCAAATGAGCCTAAGTAATTGTTACCAAAACGTACTCACCTATGAGAGTGTAAAGTTAATGAAGAGACCAGTCTCTATGAACACTCTAATGAAAGTATTGAGATTAACACAGTTAATACTAATGATGAGATGAGAAATCATCTATTGAGCTATGATGTCCTCATACTAGAAGCCAGCTTCCATGACGTATGAGTTGAATGTAATGGAACTTTATACTGAGCACCGATAGACTAGCTATGAGCGGTGATGCCTTCTTTCGGGAAGGGCGGAGGTTCACGTAACTCTCATGAGATGAGACTGTCCGGCTTGCCGGGTATGGGTCTCCTTATATCTCCTGGTCTTCGAACCTATACTGCCAATATAGGGATCTGGCGGGGTGCATTTACGCTAGCATGTTTTGGGTCACTTTGGCCGGTGATTCCACCTCTTTTCGGTGTAGGGGAGGCACTGGATTTCATGATGCTCACATGATCTATGTCGGTTAAAGTTAAAGTTCCCAATGGATGAATGAGGCCAGCCTCAAATGAAGCACATAATGAAATGAATGATACCAAAAGTGTTAGAATAGGATAATCAAAAGGTGAGTTAGATTCAAGTAATGACATTAGGTCATTCTTGGTCATTGCACAACGAACCTAATGAAAGTCTTAAACTACATACTAGGTATAGCTGGTGTTTACACTGGCCTATGAACGAAATGAAATGGAGTACGTATGAATGAACGAAGCAGACTTTGTTTTTGCTAATGAAGACTCTCTAGTTGAGGTCCCATCTGTTGAGCCCTCATTTCTGGGATGTCTTAATGTTAAGTCCATGATTCCAAGGTCTCATGGCATATGAAGGAATGATATTAAAGGAGTTATGTGCTACATACAAAGTGTGTTGTAACCTATATGATATGTGCTACGTGTAAATGTTATGTGCTGTTTGCAAATGTGAAAAGTATGATGATGTATGTTATTCTTATGGAATAAGCTTTCTATTCCAAATCTGGAAAGCTCACTGACTTTCCTAATCCAAATTTGAAAAGCTCATTGACTTTCCTAATCCAAATTTGGGAATTTCCTAATCTCAATTTGGCAAGTCCACTGACTTGACTTCCAAAAATCATGTCGTTAGGAAAGAGCTATTCTTTCTCATGCATGTCGTTGGTTGTGCTTGCATGTACCCATACTTAGTACAAGTGTGTACTAACCCTATACATCTATACTATTTTAGGTGCAGGCACTGGTGGACGATAGAGCTACAGGATCATTGTTGCAGCTATCCGGACATCAGCATTCATCCGGAGTTTGGTAGGTCCTCATACTTTCGAGGATGCTACTGTTTTACATTCTAGCTTAGTTTTAGAGTTGAGCTAGTGGAGCATGTTCCACTAGCGTTTCTTTCCTTTTTTATTCGGACCTTGCGTTGGTGCCATTTTGGCAATTACACATTTAATACTTATTGATCTATTCCTTCCAGTTGCTTATCTCTTAATGTTAGATGGTTGATGGTGAACTATTATAAAAATGTTATGAATGTTTAACAAATATGTTAGGAGCAAAAAGTTTCAAATTTTCCCCTAAAATTAACCTAAGTGAAGTATGAATAACGTAAGTAGGCTTGTCTGCGACCTCTGAGAGGTCAACGACGCCGGTCTCGTCTGGGGTCTAGATTCCAGTCGTGCCAAAGTTGGTATCAGAGCACTAGGTTAAATTCCGAGAATAATGATTTCACATCAACCACATTGAGTAGTTTCTCAGTCATGGTAGTGAAGTGCACCACTATCCTGAATTAGAGACTGCATGATGCGTAGGAAAATTTCCCTTGTTCTAATCTTATCGTGCTTTTTCTAATGTCTGAGTTCTTGGTGTTATGAGAGTGTCTAACATCAACCCCTGTTGTTTTTCAGAGAATGAACCCTAGGAGGGCTATTGGTCAGAGGAGGAGGGGGGCAGCTGCTGGGGGCAATCGAGTTCCACCCCAGGCTTCAGCTGAAGGAGTGGCCATGCCGGTTAACCCAGCTGGGTTGACCGATGCTGAGGTGAGGGCATCTTTGGCCCAGATGGCACAGGCCATCACGATGCAGGCTCAGGCTATGACTGCCCAAGTCAACCGGCAGGATGTTCAGAGGGAGAACCCACCGGTTCGCAGCATGGCTGACAAACTGTGAGATTTCACGAGTATGAACCCTCCCATATTCACAGGGGCTAAGACATCGGAGGATCCTCAAGAGTTTGTAGATGAGGTGCATAAGATCCTGGTGGCTATGGGGGCCATTGATATTGAGAAGGCTGAGAAGGCTTCCTATCAGCTCAAGGATGTTGCACAGACTTGGTGCAAGATGTGGCAAGATAGTCGTGTCTTAGGTGGAGTGCCAGTCACTTGGGAGCTGTTCAAGACAGCATTTCTAGAGAGGTTCTTTCCCAGAGAGATGAGGGAATCCAAGGTTCAAGAGTTCATCAACCTTAAACAAGGATCCATAATAGTCAGGGAGTATTCCCTGAAGTTTGTTAAGCTATCCAGGTATATTACTTTCCTTAGTATTTAATAGCAAGATTGAGGAGAGTACTGAGGCTTGTTGAATTATCCAGGTATGCTACTTCCCTGGTTTCAAACAGCAGGGATGAAATGAGTAGGTTCCTCACAGGAATCAATGGAGACTTGGAGGAGGAATGTCGGTCTGCGATGCTCCATGATAATATGGACCTTTCCAGGTTGATGGTGCATGTACAGCAGGTGGAGGAGAGCCGTAGAAAGAGGGGTATTCGTGATGTTAGGAGGCCTAGGCCTCACGATCAGGCAGGTCCCAGCCACGGAGGCCACAGAAACAACTTTGGCGTCCGTGAGAAGCCAAGGTTTACAAAGGGACTATCCCACCAAAGGGAGTCAAGTTCATACAGTGGTCTCTATGATAGGGATTTCGAGTCCAGAGATATGAGAAACAAGGAAGTATATACACCTAAGGAAAGGCAACCTTGCAGGAAGTGTGGCAGACAGCATGGAGGAGAGTGTATGATGGGCTCTAACGCTTGTTACAGCTGTGGAAAACCGGGACACATGGTGAAGGAATGTCGGAATAGAGAAAGTCAAGAACAAGGGAAGGAGAGAGTTCATACTAATGGCCCAAATGAAGAGGCTCCAAGGAGGCAACGATTCTTCGCATTCAAGTCTAGGGGTGCAGGGGAAGGCACTTCTGATGAAGCTTTGGGTGCGTAGCCTTAATTAGCCTTTCATATATTTGACTGTGTATGGTGTTTATGTCCTAGTATGAGGTTAATATGTTTTAAGTCATCATGTTGGTTGCTGATTTATATGACTTTTATGTTGACTTATGTTGTATGCTTTGATGAGACTAGTTTAGGGAAGAATTCCTTAGTCTATTAATGTGAAGCTAATAGTAGGTTTCAAGGATGTGTACCATCATGTTAAGATGTGAATCAGATATTCACCCATGAAGTATTAAAGTACCTACGTATGTGTACGTTCTATAGATGACATATTTATTGTTAGTAAATAGTAGTGTCATTCGGGGACGATTGTTCCTAAGGGCGGGATAATGTAACAACCCTAAAAAAATGAATAAGCTAAATGTTTAAGGTGTCAAGAATGCTTGCGATTAGACCAAGGTTCACACGGATTGATACGCGTAGAACCAGACCTCAGAACCCTTACTACGACCAAGCCAACTAACTTGGGGAGTTAGTTGAGCTTGGAAAGTTTGTAACCAACCAAGTACGGCTCTCTAAAATGAAGATTTAATCGAAGGAGTCTTTAGCGGACTTAAAAAGAAGAAATTTTAAGTTTTGAGGGTCTAAGGGTAAAATGGTCTTTTACCAGGCTAGGGGTAATATGGTAATTACCCTAAATATATAATTAATTAATTATTTAATAAAGTGGAGGGGCAATTTGGGGAGAGAGAGCCGAAATTGGTCTCTTGAAATGAAGTCTTGCTCCACCCGGGTTCGAACCTAGGTGGGAGCAAGGATTTAATATGATTTTTATTATTATTGGTGAATTAATTTAATAAATTTATAATTAATAGCTGATGTAAAAAGGAAAATCAGATCTTATTATTGTTTATTATTTATTTACTTATTAATTAATGTTTTTTTTAAATTGACTAAGTCTTGCCAACTATCCTAGTTTTAAGATGCACTATCTCACACTATCTCTCTCCCTCAAGCCTAAATCTCTCTCTCTCTCATCCAAATTATTTTTCTTGGCTGAAAAAACAGAAGATAATAACGTTAGAAAGCAATCAAAAGTTCTCTAAACTCAAAGAACTTACAAAAAAAAATATACAAGCAAGCAAGCTAACTTAAGAAACGAAAACTTTGCATCATCTTCTCGACGGGTTTGTGTTGAAGGTTTAGGGGAGGAGTTTGGCAGCACTTGGAAGGTGTGGAAAGCTAAAACAAGGTATGGGTTTTCTCTCTTGGAATCCTTTCTCCAAGAGAAATTTCTTTCTACAAAATTCAACGTATGAAACTAGGGATGTCCCCTTTATTATTGAATTCCTTGTCCCTAGTCTCCTTCCGATTTCAATCTAAATTAGTTTAGAAATCATGTTGTTGGTATGGTTGCTGGTAGCTAAGTGTGAAATATGATGTTCCTTGTGATTTTATCTTTGGAAATAGCAAGCATGTTCAATGATGTCAACCGAAAATGATGTGGTGCAACGTGTAAAATGTTTGTTGTTGTTCTCCGTTTTGAAGTCTTAAAATGGCTTGTTTGATGATTGAAATTATTATGCATAAGGTGTGTAAATCGTGATGTTAAATGAAGTGTAAGGTGGATGATCATAAGTGAAAAAAATCTAAGCTAAAACAACAATGAATCTACACCTAAGAATGTGTTAAACGAATCGTGAAAGTACCTCAAAACGAACGTATGAATGTTGTTAAATAAATGCTAGAAAATTTAATAAAATTTCCAGCACTTGGTGATGGAATTTTCGGCTAGAATACTTAAGGTTGAGAGGTTTAAAAATATATTTAAAATATGTGAGGTTAGTGGGGATTGAACCCAAGACCTCACTACATGAAAGCTGGAAAAAAAATGAGAGGTGTGGGATTCGAACTCACAACCTCTTGGCCAAACAAGAGAGTAAGAGGGGAATTTTTAATTAATAAAAATAATGGGAGGAGTGGGATTCGAACTCGAACCCACCACCTCTTGGCTGAAGGAGGACACAAAGAGAGAAATTAAAAAGAAAATAAAGTGAGGATGTGGGGGCTCGATCCCACAACCTCACTGCCAACACTTAAGTAGTTAACTTTTAAATGAAAATGAAAATAAGGAGGGTGTGGGGGTTCGAACCCACAACCTTTAAGTCCCAAGCGAAATAAAGAGAAAAAAAAAATAAAGAGAGGCTGTGGGGGTTTGATCCCACAACCTCCTGGTTAAGCCGGAATGGACAAGGAAAATAAATGGGAAAATAAGAGGGGGCTGTGGGGGTTCGAACCCACAACACCCCGGCCAAAGGAGAGGAGTTCTAGAGCAAAGGAACTAAAAATAAATGTTGATGTTGGGGTTAGACCTAGGGTCCCAATATCATGAAGACTAAAAATAAAGTCAAGGAAAAATGTAAGTATTGTCCAAGGGATTCGAACTTGGGTTCCCTTGCCCAAATTTCCGTATTGATACATAAGTCATACGTGAATTAAATGTTCAAGAATAATGCCACCTACTTAGATCGAAATCGAAATCTGGCATATATACAAGATACATAAGTCTTATACTACATAATCTTAGGAATATATGAGTCACTTAACGAACTATGAATGAAGCCTCATGGCTTGTATGTGTAGACCCATAAGTCTAGCATACGCTTAAAAATAAGTGAATCTATGCTATATGTAAAGAAATGAAGAAACCCTAGAAGGGTTAAGTAAGAGTGTGAAATACGCAAATGGCCAAGTACATGGCATATGATGAAATGAACTTTCACGTAAAATGGGGTGAGTAATTATGAAGAGCAATTGTGCTAATGTTAATGAATGTGGTGACAACCTGATATGAGGCTAATGTAAAAGACTAGAACAATCTCAAATGAGCCTATGTAATTGTTACCAAAACGTACTCACCTATGAGACTGTAAAGTTAATGAAGAGACCAGTCTCTATGAACACTCTAATGAAAGTATTGAGATTAACACACTTAATACTAATGATGAGATGAGAAATCATCTATTGAGCTATGATGTCCTCATACTACAAGCCAGCTTCCATGACGTATGAGTTGAATGTAATGGAACTTTATACTGAGCACCGATACACTAGCTATGAGCGGTGATGCCTTCTTTCGGGAAGGGCGGAGGTTCACGTAACTCTCATGAGATAAGACTGTCCGGCTTGCCGGGTATGGGTCTCCTTATATCTCCTGGTCTTTCAACCTATACTGCCAATATAGGGATCTGGCGGGGTTAAATTCCCATGTACGCTAGCATGTTTTGGGTCACCTTAGCCGGTGATTCCACCTCTTTTCGGTGTGGGAGAGACACTGGATTTCATGATGCTCACATGATCTATGTCGGTTAAAGTTAAAGTTCCCAATGATTGAATGAGGCCAGCTTCAAATGAAGCACATAATGAAATGAATGATACCAAAGGTGTTAGAATAGGATAATCAAAAAGGTGCGTTAGATTCAAGTAATGACATTAGGTCATTCTTGGTCATTGCACAACGAACCTAATGAAAGTCTTAAACTATATGCTAGGTATAGCTAGTGTTTACACTGGCCTATGAACGAAATGAAATGGAGTACGTATGAATGAACGAAGCAGACTCTGTGTTTGCTAATGAAGACTCTCTAGTTAAGGTCCCATCTGTTGAGCCCTCATTTCTGGGATGTCTTAATGTTAAGTCCATGATTCCGAGGTCTCATGGCATATGAATGAATGATATTAAAGGAGTTATGTGCTACATACAAAGTGTGTTGTAAGCTATATGATATGTGCTACGTGTAAATGTTATGTACTATTTGCAAATGTGAAAAGTATGATGATGTATGTTATTCTCATGGCATAAGCTTCCTATTCCAAATCTGGAAAGCTCACTGACTTTCCTAATCCAAATTTGAAAAGCTCATTGACTTTCCTAATCCAAATTTGGGAACCTCCTAATCTCAATTTGGCAAGTCCACTGACTTGACTTCCAAAAATCATGTCGTTAGGAAAGAGCTATTCTTTCTCATGCTTGTCTTTGGTGTGTGCTTGCATATACCCATACTTAGTACAAGTGTGTACTAACCCTATACATCTATACTATTTTAGGTGCAGGCACTGGTGGACGATAGAGCTACAGGATCATTGTTGCAGCTATCCGGACATTAGTATTCATCCGTAGTTTGGTAGGTCCTCATACTTTCGAGGATGCTACTGTTTTACATTCTAGGTTAGTTTTAGAGTTGAGCTAGTGGAGCATGTTCCACTAGCGTTTCTTTCCTGTTTTTATTCGGACCTTGCGTTGGTGCCATTTTGGCAATTATACATTTAATACTTATTGATCTATTCCTTCCAGTTGCTTATCTCTTAATGTTAGATGGTTGATGGTGAACTATTATAAAAATGTTATGAATGTTTAACAAATATGTTAGGAGCAAAAAGTTTCAAATTTTCCCCTAAAATTAACCTAAGTGAAGTATGAATAACGTAAGTAGGCTTGTCTGCGACCTCTGAGAGGTCAACGACGCCGGTCTCATCTGGGGTCTAGATTCCAGTCGTGACACATAGTCCTTATGTGTTTATGTGCATACACACATACTTAGTACAAGTGTGTATTAACCCATATACAATTACTATTTTTATAGGTGCAGGTTCTTGAAGAAGATTGAAGATCGTTTGAAGCGGTTTGGACTAGTACCTCCAGACTTTGGTAGGCCCTCGTGAGTTCGAGGATGCCTATGTTTTATATTCTAGCCTTAGTAGATTAGACATAGCTAGTGGATGTTGTCGCTATCGTTTTTTTTCAAACATTGGTTCAAGCTTTTGTATTAATGGCGGTTTGGCAACTATCAATGATATTAAGAATTCTTCATTTCAATTGTTTAATCTGTTAATAGATGGTTGTGTCACGACCGGAGTGTAGACCCTAGACGAGACCGGCGTCGTTGACCTCTCAGAGGTCGCAGACAAGCCTACTTACGTCATTCTTACTTCATCTAGGTTAATTTTAGCAGAAAATTTGACCCTTTTTTTTTCTTATCATGCATAAAGGTTATTCTACTTACATTCATAATGTTCACCATCAACCATCTAACATTAAGATTATCAACTGAAAGAAATAGTTCAATACTGCATCAAATGTATAATTGCCAAAATGACACCAATACAATGTCTGAAATAAAAATGGAAAGAAACACTAGTGGAACATACTCCACTAGCTAAAACCTACATCTAAGCTAGATAGTAACAGTAGACATCCTCGAAAGCATGAGGGCCTACCAAGTCTGGATGAAAGCTCCACGTCCGGATAGCTTCAACGTCAACCTGTAAGCTCTAGCGTCCACCTGTGCCTGCACCTAAAAACAAGAGTTGCATGGGATTAGTACACACTTGTACTAAGTATGGGTATATGCAAGCACACACCAAGGAAATGCATGAGTAAGAATAGCTCTTTCCTAACAACATGATTATGGAAAGTCAACTCAGTGGACTTGCCAAATTGGGATTAGGAAAATTAGTGAGCTTTCCAAATATGGATTAGAAAAGTCAGTGAGCTTTCCAAATTTGGATTAGGAAAGTCATGCCATCAGAGTAACATGCATCATCATATTTATCATATTGCACACAACACATAACATCTTACACATAGCACATATCATATTGCATATAGCACATAACATCTTTCATATCATTCATTCATATGCCATGAGACCTTGGAATCATGGACTTGACATTAAGACTTCCCAAAATGAGGGCTCAACATATGGGACCTCAACTAGGGAGCCTTCTTTAGCAAACAGAAAGTCTGCTTCATTCATTCATACGTACTTCATTTCATTCATTTATAAGCTAGTGTAATCACCAGCTATACCTAGGATGTAGTTTAAGACTCTCATCGGGTTTGCTGTGCAATGATCAAGAATAACCTAGTGTTATTACTTGAGTCTAGCTCACCTCTTTATTATCCTATCCTAACACCTTTGGTATCGTTCATTTTATTATGTGCATCATTTGAGGCTGGCCTCATTCATTCATTGGGAACTTTAACTTTAACCGACATAGATCATGTGAGCATCATGAAATCTAGTGTCTCCCCCACACCAAAAATAGGTGGAATCATCGGCCAAAGTGTCCCAAAACATTCTAGCGTACATGGGAATTGAATCCCGCCAGATCCCTATATTGGCAGTATAGGTTCGAAGACTAAGAGATATAAGGAGACCCAAACCCGGAATGCCGGAAAGTCTCATCTCATGAGAGTTACGTGAACCTCTGCCCTTCCCGAAAGAAGGCATCACCGCTCATAGTTAGTCTATCGGTGCTCAGTATAATGTTCCATTTCATTCAACTCATACGTCATGGAAGTTGGATTCTCGTATGAGGACATCATAGTTCAATAGATGAATTCTCATCTCATCATTAGTATTAAGTATACATTATTCTCAATACTTTCATTAGAGTTTTCATAAAGACTGGTCTCTTCATTAAATTTACACTCTCATAGGTCAGTACGTTTTGGTAACATTTACTTAGGCTCATTTGAGAATTGTCTCGTCTTGTACATTAGCCTCTTATCATGTTGTCACCACATTCATTAACTTTAACACATTTCTCTTCAAAATTACTCTCCCCTTATTACGTGAATGTTAATTTCATCATATGCCAATGCACTTGGCCATTTAGTGTGTTTCACACTCTTACTTAACCCTTCTAGGGTTTCTTCATTTCATTATATAATATTCAATTCATCGTATACCAATACACTTGGCCATTTAGTGTGTTTTACACTCGTACTTAACCCTTCTAGGTTTACATCATTTCATTACATACATTTAGGTTCACTTATTTTTTAAACGTATGTTAGACTTATGGGTCTATACATAGAAGCCATGAGGCTTCAATCATAGTTCGTTTAAGTGATTCATATCTTCCTAAGATTATGTGGTACAAGACTTATGCATCTTGTATGTATGCGAAGATCTCGATTTCGATCTAAGTAGGCGCCATTATTCTTGAACATTTAATTCACGTATGACTTATGTATCAATATGGAATTTGGGCAAGGGAACCCAATTTTGAATCCCTTGGACAACACTGACATTTTTCATTTATTTTATTTTGGTCCACATGGCTTGGGGACCCAAGATCGAGCCCCAACACCTTTATTTTATTTTTCCCTTAGTTTTTCTCTTCATTTTTCGCTCAATGGGATTGAGAGGATGTGGGATCGAACCCCCACAACCTCATTTTATTTTAATTTCTTTTCTTTTGACTCTCTCTCCCTTGGCCGAGGGGTTGTGGGTTCGAACCCCCATAGCCTCTTTTATTTTTTAATTTATTTTTGCTTGACTATTTCGCATTGACCATGAGGTTGTGGGATCAAACCCCCACATCCTCACTTTATTTTTCTTGTAATTCTCCTCTACTGCCTAGAGGTCGTGAGTTCAATTACCAAGCATCACATTTCTTTTATGTTCATTTTTAATTCTCCTTAAATCTGCCTAAGAGGTCGTGGGTTCGATTCCCCACACCTCACATTTATTTTCTTTTCATTTTTCTTTAAGTTCTGACTGAGAGGTTGTGTGTTCGAATATCACTCCTCTCAATTCTTAATTTCATACATTATTTTCCAGCCAGGAGTACCCAAGTTCGAACCCCCTCAACCCCACTTCTTTATTCACGTATTAGTGCTTTTCACGGGTGAGGTCGCGGGTTCGATTCCTAATGACCTCACCTAATTTATACTCATTTAAAATTCCATATTTGTTCATCTATGTTTAGACGAAACCAAACTTGTAATTTGCTTGAAATTTTGTCACGTTTACAGCTCACTTCCTTCAACATTTACACGTGAATTCATAGGGTAATTCGTAGATCATTTAATACGTTTTTGGGTGCATTTTTCATAGATTCGTTTAGCCAAGAGATTAACACTCAAATCATCACATTTCATTTCATATGAACATCATGATTGACATAAACATGTGTACATGAAATACAAAGAACTAACATGTCATTTCAAGTCATAAACCATGACCAATAGCCACGGCAACACACCTAAACGTACGTAGTCATATTTTCGGAAAAACATCAACGTAAGTCACATAATTCCAAACATACATATAAACACATAATCATCACGAAAACACGTTCATCCCTAGTTTTCTACCAGCAAACATAAACAACATATGATTTAATGGGAGCTAGTGACAGGGACATGCAACGGGGAACAACCCTAGTTTTCAGAATTGATTCGTCTGAACCTTAGGGGTCTCTTGGGAAAGGGACCAAGAGAGAAGAGAACCCATACCTTTTTGATGTTCAAACCTCGACTTGCTGCCCAAAACCTTCTCCAAACAAACGTCCAAGACTCAAAATTCAACACCCCACTCGACAGAAAACTTTCTCTTTGCCTATGTGATTGATTAACGTTTGTTTTTCTTATATTTTCGTGTGAGTTCTTCAAGTGTGAAGAACCTTGGTAAATTTTCTGTTCTTGAATGTTATTTGGCAGAGAGAAACGTAAATGGGAACAGAGAATGATCGTGTGTGGAGAGATAGGCGTGAGAGAGTGATAGTTTTATTAGGCTTAGGAGTCTAGTTAAGGACTTAGTCAAATAAGGTTTTTATTAAATATTAAAAATCTGATTTCCTTTTATTTTAAATCAGCTAATAAATAATAAATATAAATTAATTACATTAATTTACCAACTTAAATTAAAAAAAAAATTATTCATTGCTTCAACCTAGGCGGGTGGAGCAAGACTTCACTTCAAGAGCCAATTTTCGGACCTCTCTCCCCAATTTGCCCCTCCACCTTATTAATTAAATAATTAATTATATATTTAGGATAATTACGATACTACCCTTATCCTGGAAAAAGACCATTTTACCCCTAGACCTTCCAAAACTATGTTTTCCCCTTTTTAAGTCCGGTAAAGACTCATTCGAGTAAATCTTCGTATTCGAGAGCCTTACATTGTTGGAACCAACCTTTCCTAGATCAACTAACTCCCCAAGTTAGTTAGATTGGCTATAGCAAGGGTTCAGAGATCTGGTTCTATGCGCATCACTCCGTGTTAACCCGGTCTAATCGTACGCATTCTAGCCATATAAAGCATTACTTATCATATCCATTTTTAGGGTTGTTATAGGTTGTTTACCTTGAGTCGTTAGTATATCACTCTTATACAGTTATATGAAGTCTAAGTACACTTCAGTAAAGTTTTAAATTTTCCGCTAAATTTAATTGTATGATTGTGATGAAAGCTAAGAAGAGGCTTGTCTGCAACCTCTGAGAGGTTAACGACGCAGGTCTCATCTAGGGTCTAGGACCCGGGTGTGACACTAAATATATTCTACAATGCATGTAAGTTCTATGTATGTGAAGCATGTTATGTATTCCATTAACTAGGATGACTTGATAGGTGTACTAGTATGGGCAAGGGTATAGGACCTTGTGTCACAGACTTAGAGTATTTGCTAAGACTCCGTGCGGCCCTCGACGACTTACTCACTAATCTTTCAAGATCTTGTAAGTTCAAGGAAGCCTTTCAGACTTGGAAAGCTAAGAGAATGCTTTGAAAGACTTAGAAAGAACAAAGAAAAGATTTGAAGAAGGCTTTGTATTAACTTGAAGAATGCTTTACAATTTTTCTTGGTGCCTTTGCAAATGAGGGGCACCTCTATTTATACTACTTCCTAGGGACTAAAGTGCAATTAATATTTACTTTACAAGTCCTTAAAATATTTACACTTTGGTCACCTTTCTAGAGAATTCTACATTACTTTGGGACCTTCTCTAGCCTTCTTGAGAGTTCTAAAAGGTTTTAGAGTTCTCCGCACAACTCTAGAATAATCTACTTCTTTCCGAAGCAGAATCAGGATGGAATTGTGGCGGGACGTCACACACTCCCTCACCTGATGATGCGACGACCGCGGTGTATTGCTGCAAAAACTCCTGGACTTTGTCTTTGAATTGCCACAAATCTTCATATTTCTCCCATGTGGCCTCCTCTGGAGTTTGTCCCTTCCAAAGTACAAGGAACATGGCGCTGGCTTGTTGTCCTCGCTTTCGTTTGGCTTGATAATCTATGATAGCTTCAATCTCCCGGTCGTGCGAGGCGGTGACAGTAATGGGTGCCCGTTGTGATCTATTTCGGCTGGAATCCTCCTTGTCCTCATGGTCCGACTTGAGGACGCTCGCATGAAACACCGGATGGATCTTTAAGTGTGGAGGTAACTCCAACTTGTACGAGATCTTGACTAACTTGGCAACGATATTGAACGAACCCTTATATTTGTGCACTACGTTTTGATGGACGTCCCTTAGTGACTTGAACTGTCTTGGATTGAATTTCACCAAAACCATGTCTCCGTCTTTATAGTCCGTGGGACAACGCTTGTGGTCGGCGAACTTCTTCATCTTCTTGACTGCCTTGTCCAAGTAGTACTTGGCAGTTTCAAGCTGCTCCTCCCATCCCTTGGCAAGATGGTAGTCACCCAAACTCTTTCCTGCAAAAGCAGTCGGCAACGAATGCGGAGTTTGGAGTTGTTGGCCTGTCTCTAACTCAAATGGTGTGCGCCCGGTGGACTCGCTCCTCTGCAAACTATAGGAAAACTGCGCCATATCTAGGATTCTAGCCCAATCCTTCTGATGCGAACTAACATAGTGCCTTAGATAGCACTCTAGTAGGGTGTTGACGCATTCGATCTGTCCGTCGGTCTGTGGGTGGAAACTTGTGGAGAAGTAAAGCTCCATGCCAAGTGTCTCGAACAACTCTTTCTAAAAGTTCCCGGTAAAGCGGGGGTCTCGGTCACTAATAATATGTCTCGGCAGCCCCTGGTATTTCACCACGTTCTTGAAGAACAATCGAGCGTCCTCTTTGGCGGTGCAAACGGTTGTGTCGAGAATGAAGGTAGCATACTTTGAAAACCTATCCACCATGACCATGATAGTACCAAACCCATCGAACTTCGGCAAGGAAATGATGAAGTCCATGGTCACGCTCTCCCATGGGCGTTCTGCTAAGGGAAGTGGCTCTAGTAACCCTCCTGATTGCCTTTGCTCCACCTTGTCTTGTTGGCACACAAGACAAGTCTGCACATAGCACTCGATGTTGCCCCGCATGTGTAGCCATAAGTAAATAGCCTCGATCAGCGCCCTCATACGTTGTTGTCCCGGATGCCCAGCCCATGGTGTGTCGTGGCTTTCCTGTATGATGCGCCGCCTAATAGAACCCAACTTGGGTACATAGACCCTACGACCAGTAGTGATCAAGAATCCATATTCTACCCAAAAGCGCCTGGTTTTGCCTTGGGTAGCCAACTCCATTAGCTTCCTGGCCTCTGGATCGTGTTGCATGCCATCCGTGATTGCATCTTGAATGTCATAGTGAGCTGTAGTGATGGAAGCAAGCTCGTCCTTCCTACTGAGTGTGTCGGCCACGACGTTGCCCCTTCTCGGCTTATACTCTAGGACATAGTCAAATTCTACCTAAAAGTCTTGCCATCTAGCTTGCTTCGGTGTGATATTCTTTTGTGACTGGAAGTAGCTAGTGGCCACGTTGTCGGTCTTGACCACGAACTTGGAGCCTAGTAAGTAGTGTCTCTACGTGCGTAGGCAATGTACAATGGACATCATCTCTTTTTCCTGCACTGTGTAACATCGTTCGGTCTCGTTTAGCTTGTGGCTTTCGAATGCGATTGGGTGTCTATCTGGCATTAAGACTCCCCTAATGGCAAAGTCTGAGGCATCCGTATGTATTTCGAAGGTCTTGGAGAATTCGGGCAGCGTCAAGACCGACTCTTTTGTCACATCGGCTTTGAGACCTTTGAACACCTTTTGGCACCCCTCGCTCCAAATCCACGGCTTATTCTGCTTCAATAACTCGGTTAGTGGAGCGGCTTTAGTGGAGTAGCCACTGATGAACCTGCGATAGTAGTTCGCAAGTCCAATGAATGATCATAGCTTAGTCACCTTCGTGGGCGCCTCCAATTCCTGGATCGCCTGAATCTTTGCCTCGTCCATCGGTAGTTCGCCCTGGATGATCACATGGCCTAAGAAGTGCACCTCGTGCTAGGAGAACTCACACTTCTCCCGGTTGACATAAAGTTTGTTCTCCCGTAATACATGGAAGAATTTCCTCAAGTGCTCCTGGTGTTCCTCTAAGGTGTTGCTATAGATGACTATGTCATCCAAGTACACCACCACGAACTGTTCCGAGTAGGGATGAAAGATTTTGTTCATCAGCGTGCAAAAGGTGGCTGCTGCGTTGGTTAAGCCGAAAGGCATCACCAAACACTCGTATACTCCATATCTAGTCACGCACGCTGTCTTTGGCTCATCCCCCTCTGCGATGCGCACTTGGTAGTAGACTTTCCGAAGATCCATCTTTGTGAAGTACTTGTCCTGCCCAAGTCTATCGAACAAATTTGCAATTAGCGGGATCGGATATTTGTTCATAACTGTGACCTTATTGAGCGCCCAATAATCGATGCATAAGCGCAACGACCCTTCTTTCTTTTTCTGGAACAGCACTGGCGCGCCATAAGGTGCCTTGGATTGACAGATGTGACCGGCCTCGAGAATCTCCTTTAACTGCTTCCTTAGCTCCTCTAACTCGGGTGGAGCCATACGGTAAGGCTTGTGATCTACCTCGTGCCTCGGAGGTAGAGTCTTTGGCAGCTTGTCTGGCATCACGTCCTTGTTTTCTTCAAGGACCTTCTATATGAGTGGTGGCAAGGACTCCATAGTACAATTATCTTTTCCCAAACTTTCAATGGTAGCTAGAAACGTCAGTTCTCATTTCTTTAGGCCCTTCACAATCTGCATGGCCGATAAGTGGGTGTGTCCTTCTTTCTTCAGCACCTTGACTAGAGGTACCATGCATGACCCTTCCCTCTCCATGACCATGAGTCGTTGGAGGTAGGGGTAAATAATCGTGTGGCAGCGCTGGAAGAGCTCTTGCCCAAGAATAATGTCGAATATATCTAGAGGAACGACGGTAAAGTTTGTCTTTCCTTACAACTTCCCTAATGTGATGCTTACTCCTTCGGTGATCCCGCACATGGGAGTCGGTGGGGCGTTAACTGTCTTGAGGCGGGAGTTACTTGGCACAAAGTTCAGCCCTAACCTCTGTACTATCGTCTTAGTCATGATGTTGGCTTCTGCCCTGGAGTCTACCATGGCATGAACTAGTTGTCCATTTATGGAGATGTCTACATACTGCGTGCTGAAGTCTCCTGGCTTCTCGGTCTGCTTGGCTATCGCAATACACAATCCAACCATGCCCAACTGCGTCGTGCCCGTGGCCTGCCCTTGATCTTGTGCGTCCTTCTCCTTCCGTTCGCGTAGGATGGCACCAAGGTTCTTCATATCGGGCCACCTGGCATAGCCATGCGGTCCACCACATATGTAGCAGCTATCTACTTTATTGGTCTGCACCCACTTCTCTGTGTAGTTCTGACGCCCGAACCATTTGTTGTCTAGCTTGTAGGGGTCGTGTTGCTTGGGGTGTGCCTGCTGCTCCTTGCCTCGGCCACCGTCTCCCCCACCTTTGGCATGACTACTTCTTGCATCTCTGCCCTTTTCCTTGTCATACCGTTCATGCTTGAAGTCTGTCAAGGACTCGGCTTGTGTGATGGCTTCGTCTATGGTCTTGACCTGTCTTCATTCCAAATCCATCTTGGCCCAATTCTGCAGTCCGTCCATGAAGTGGAACAACATGTCCTCATCTGTGAGGTTGGGAATTTGAAGCGTTAGAGTTGGGAACTCTTTCACGTACGCTCGAATACTTCCCGTTTGCTTTAATTCCAGGAACATGCGCTTAACCTCATACACGACGTTGTTAGGGAATAAGGCATTCTTGAATTCTTTGCGGAATTGCTCCCATGTGTTGATGGTGCACGTTCCCTTCCCAATCTCGGCCTCTTTCGACTCCACTATAGCATGGCCATCTCGGACAGATACAAAATGGCAGTGTAGATCTTATTCTCGTCACTTTTCACCCGACTACACTTGAAGTAATTCTCCAAGTGCCATAGAAAGTTTTCCACCTCTTGAGCGTCACGGACGCCCTTGAATATGGGTGGTTTGGAAGCCTCGACCCTGGCCTCCCTATCACGGTCGGGTGATACTGATCCTCCAACCTCTGTGCCTTCCTTGAGTGTTTTAACTTAGGTCTTCAGCATCTTGATCGTGCTAAGCGCGTCCATAAACCAACACTCCAAGGAAGTGAAGGCCTCCTTCATCTTGAACTTAGCCCACTGGCGACCCTCCAACTCCTTACGGATGTTCTCGTTCTCCTCAAGGGTTAAGTCCTCAAGGGTCTTGAACTTGCCGTCGACCACATTAATGCGCCGTCCTAATATCTCCATGGACTGCCCTGCCACTTCCACCGTTGCGACCCATTCTTTTCCAGCGGTGACGTCTATGGCTTTTTCTCCAAATTCATCGTCACTTGCTTCGGCAGTCGAAGGCGGATGAGATGTTAGCGCCTCGCTAGGTGTTGGATCGGGCAGGACCTTCTCATTACCCTTTTGATATTTCTTCCCCTTTCGGTTCTTCTTTCCACCATCCATACGGACGTTGGTGGTGCTAGCGCCGTTTATGTCTCCTTCGGTAGACATTCCCTTAGTATCAAACCTCGCCTTGATACCATGTTGTCACGGACATAGAGTATTTGCTAAGACTCTGTGCGGCCCTTGACGACTTACTAACTAATCTTTCAAGATCTTGTAAGTTCAAGGAAGCCTTTAAGACTTGAAAATTTAAGAGAATGCTTTGAAAGACTTCGAAAGAACAAAGAATACAGATTTGAGAAAGGCTTTATTAACTTAGAAAATGCTTTACAACTTTGCTTGGTGCCTTTGCAAATTAGGGGCACCTCTATTTATACTACTTCCTAGGGACTAAAGTGCAATTAATATTTACTTTACAAGTTCTTAAAATGTTTACACTTTGGTCACCTTTATAGAGAATTCTACACTACTTTGGGACCTTCTCTAACATTCTGGAGAGTTATAAAAGGTTCTAGAGTTCTCCGCACAACTCTATAACAATCTGCCCCTTTCTGAACACAGAATTAGGCTGGAATTATGGCGGAACATCACACGCTCCCCCTCCTGATGATGCGACGACCGCGGCGCATTGCTGTAAAAACTCCTGGACATTGTCTTTGAATTGCCACAAATCTTCATATTTCTCCCATGTGTCCTCCTCTGGAGTTTGTCCCTTCCAATGTACTAGGAACATGGCGCTGGCATGTTTTCATTGCTTCAGTTTGGCTTGATAATCTATGATTGCTTCAATCTCCCGGTCGTGCGAGGCTGTGACAGTGATGGGTGCCTGTTGTGATCTGTTTCGGCTGGAATCCTCCTTGTCCTCGTGGTCCGGCTTGAGGACGCTCGTATGAAACACCGGATGGATCTTTACGTATGGAGGTAACTCCAACTTGTACGAAATCTTGCCTACCTTGGCAACAATCTTGAACGGACCCTCATATTTTCGCACTAAGTTTTGATGGACGCCCCATAGTACCTTGAACTATCTTGGATTGAATTTCACCAAGACCATGTCGTCTTCTTTATAGTCTGTGGGACGACGCTTGCGGTTGGCAAACTTCTTCATCTTCTTGGCTGCCTTGTCCAAGTAAAACTTGGTAGTCAAGCTTCTCCTCCCATCCCTTGGCAAGATGGTAGTGTCTAAATGTGTTTATATGAAAGGATTTCTCATACAGGTAGACTTGTACACTTATAGGGGCATTTTAATGGTGTTCTCATGTGTACCCTAAACTAGATGGTGCTTAACATATGTTATGTCCATGTGAAAGGGTTTCTCACATGATATAGGTTGATGAAATCTCATCTATAACCTATGAACTAAGCATATGAGGAGTCAATCTCCTAAGGCCTATATTATATAATGTAATGTGAGAAAGGCTTTTCACTAAAAGGGAACTTAGTTTAGCACCGAGTGAACTTGAAGATTATGGGTGTTCCTTCCCATTATATTAAGGTAGGTCACCATAGAACTCGCGAGGTGGTTAGCCTCTTAGACAAATGGCATTGAGTGATATTTCCATAAGTGGATAACTACAATGTCTCATTAGAAATAAAGAGGGTTTCCACATGTACCTCCAAGTTCCATAAACTATGCTTGCCACATAGGATCTAGCAAGTGAATTCACTTAGTATGCTAGCATGTGTTAATGTTCTACTTTGTCTAGGTAAGAACACCTTTCTTTGGTGTAAGGCTCTACAACACCAAATTCCATGTTTAGCACCCATGGTCTTAGTGTCGGTTAAGGCTATAGTTTCCCTAAGTAAAATGGCCAATGGAAGTAAATTAAAGTAAAGGACCCTAACTATAATAAGTTAAGGGAAGGTACTTAAGATAGGTGGAAGTAATGAACCCACCTACACATTGCACAAGTAGGTATCTAAGGGATTACAAGGAAGGTGGTCGAATGTATGTGTATATATTTATGGTTCTCTTGTAAGAATTATTATTATTTTCTATTAATTAATTCTTACTTATGGCCCATGTTTACTTGTAACCTATGTAATACCATAAATAGTATTTAATAAGGAATAGATCTCGTTCCTACATTGGTTACTTCATGGACGTACCATATTAAATCACAACATCTATAAATTCGTCCTCCCTCCACCCATTAGGGTTATCACATATTCTCTACAATAATTCCATCGCTGACGGTTGTGATAACATAAAGTTAGGGCAAGGAGGTAGAAACTAATTTATCACTAACGTTTCCGCTTTTCTCTATGTTGATGTCTTCCTCATCAAGTATATACCCCTAACGATTTTTATGTAAGATTATCATGTTTAAGATCATGATATTATGTTATAATTATTTATGCTTACATGTGTCATCAGAGCATGGATTGTTTGAACATATAATCTTCATAAACGATATAACCACATCAGCCTTGATAGGGTAATAAAGAGTAATTACGCCCACCATTCCTAAGTAAATAAATAATTATGTTTTTTTTAGATTGAATGGTTTTTGAAAATTTTAATCCTCCCATAATGTAATAATTATGTTTTCTTTTTCATTGTGCAATAAATTAAAGTGGTCGTTATATTAAGTAATTAATAATATGTGTGTACTTAGTGCAATATGGTTATTAGTCACCAAAGTGGCCAAACTAGAAAATTGATGTTTACACATATAATATTTATGATCACTTGGCATATGTTGATTAATACAATTCATTATTGTTTGGAATATCAATATTATAAGAGAGTCTAGGTCTGATTTTTCAACTTGATGCATGTATTATGTTTCAATAGTTTGTTAGTCACCAAAGTGGCCAAACTAAAATGTCAAAAATTACTTACATGCATAAAATTTTATGATGTTATGTGTACTTTGTATTTATATAGCTTATTAGTCACCAAAGTGACCAAACTAGAGAAATTAATGTGTACACATATCATGTTTATATTCACTTGATGAATGTATTATGTTTCTATAGTTTATTAGTCACCAAAGTGGCCAAATTAAAATGTTTAAAATTATTCACATGCACAAAATTTTATGATGTTATGTGTGCTTTATATTTCTATAGTTTGTTAGTCACCAAGTGGCGAAACTAGAGAAATTAACGTCTATATATATAATGTTTATTATCACTTGATGCATCTATTATATTTCTATAGTTTGTTAGTCACCAAAGTGGCAAAACTATAATGCTTAAAATTACTCACATGCACAAAATTTTATGAGATTATGTATGCATTTGTATTTATATAGTTTGTTAGTCACCAAAGTGGTCAAACTTGTATGGTTAAGAAAAATATGCACTCATTAAATAATAATTTATCTATGAAGGTTAATTAAATGTCTATATTAAAAAATAAATGCATAAATTGACTTTCACTACTGTTAGAACTTAAAATATTTACCCAAAGGTGAATCTATCATTCTACGAACAGTGAAAAAGAAAATTATGAGGTAAATTTATATTTTCGATCAAACATATATTGTGTGTACAAAGATTTCATATATGTTTGGTTAAATTATTTAATTTCCTATTAAAGATTTTAATAAATGGCATTTAAATTATGATAGTGTGTCGTATTATCTTCCCAAAGGAGAATTACGATGTACTTTTATCATTTTACTGAATTCACATTGTTTTTTTATATGTGAGCATGTATTTATTTGCAGTTATTCATTTTCATTCGCATGCTTCATCTGTTAGTGTGTTCAATGGATTGAACTTCTATGAATGACATGAACAAGTCTAGTTCCACTTAGGTATGAGGATCTTGACTTTGTTTTGTTGAATGACAAACTTACAGCCATTACTGATAATTGCAATGAGGATGAGAAGTCTTTTCATAAATCATGGGAATGCTCTAATAGATTGAGCCTTATGTTCATGCGAATGATTGTTGCTAACAACATTAAGAGTATTGTTCCATAAATAGAAAGTGTCGGTGAATACCTGAAGTTTGTGGAAGAACGTTTTCAATTTGTTGATAAGTCTCTCGCTGGTACACTAATGACTGAACTAACGACCATGAAGTTTGATGGGTCGTGTAGTATGCAAAATCGTATCATTGAGATAACTTACATTGCAGCAAGACTTTGGACCTTGGGGATGAAAGTGGATGACACCTTCTTGGTTCAGTTTATTCTGAACTCATTGCCTCTTGAGTATGGACAATATAAAATTAACTACAACAATATTAAGGATAAATGGGATGTGAGTGAATTTTCCAGTATATGCTTACTCAAAAGGAGTCAAGACTTAAGAAACAAGGAGGTCATTCCATCAACCTCATGGGTCAAGGAGCTGGTAAGGGACTTAAAGTGAAAGCCAACAAGTTTAAAAAAAATAAAGCACCATCTAAAGTTTCACAAGATGATCATAAGGAACTCAAGGATGATGTGTGTCATATAGGTAAGCGGAAGGACACTATCATAAAGATTTTCCGAAACGTAAAGTTTGGTTTGAAAAGAAAGGTACATTTAGTGCTTTTGTATGTTTCAAACCAAATTTAGTAGAAGTTCCTAATAATACATGGTAGCTTTATTCTGGTGCAACTACTCATGTATCCACTATGTTGCAGGGATTCAATATGATCCAAACTACAAATCCAAATAAAAATAACTTACATTGCAGCAAGATTTTGGACCTTGGGGATGAAAGTGGATGACACCTTCTTGGTACAGTTTATTCTGAACTCATTGCCTCTTGAGTACGGACAATTTCAAATTATCTATAACACTATTAAGTATAAATGGGATGTTAGTAAATTGTCCAGTATATGCTTACTCAAGAGGAGTCAAGACTTAAGAAACAAAGAGGTCATTCCATTAACCTCATGGATCAAGGAGCTGCTAAAGGACTTAAAGTGAAAGCCAACAAGTTTAAGAATAATAAAGCACCTTCTAAAGTTTCACAAGATGCTCATAAGGAACTCAAGGCTGATGTGTGTTGTTCATGTAAATGGAAGGACACTATCAGAAAGATTACCTAAAACATAAAGTTTGGTTTTAAAAGAAAGGTACATTTAGTACGTTTGTGTGTTTCAAACCAAATTTAGTATAAGTTCCTAATAATACTTGGTGGCTTGATTCTGGTGAAACTACTCATGTATCCACTATGTTGCATGGATTAACTACGATCCAATCTACAAATTCAAATAAAAAAAATAAAAAACAAAAATTCTTGCTCATGGTAAATAACATTAAGGCTAAAGTTGAAGGTATAGGGACTAATCGTTGATCTTGGAGATGGAACTTCACCTTGATCTAGTATAGACTCTTTATGTTCCTTCAATTTTTACGAATTTGATTTCTCTTTCAAGACTTGATGTTTCTGGATTTAAATTAAAGTTTGGATATGGTTGTTTTATATAAGAATACTATTTTATGGTTCAGGTGTTCTTATTGACGATATATATAGATTGAAACTCGATAATAATTAGACGAAGTTCACTAAATGAAAGTTCTGCTTATTTATGTCATAAACATTTGGGTCATGTATCCAAAGAACAATTAAAAAGATTAGTAAAGAATGAAGTTCTTGCGAATTTTGAATTTTGCTGATCCTGATATATGTTTGGATTGCATAAAAGGAAAGCAAATCAAACATACCAAGAAAGGGGCCACAAGGAGCACTCAGCTTCTTGAAATAATAGACACTGATATTTGCGGACTCTTTGATTTTCCATGTTTTGATGGAGAATTTTTTTTTATCACCTTTATCGATGATTTTTCACGTTATAGATTTATCTATTTGTTGAAAGAAAAGTCTCAAGTGGCGGACACTTTCAAAGTGTACGTTAATGAGGTTAAAACACAATTAGATAGAAAAGTGAAAATCATTAGGTCAGATAAAGGTGGTGAATATGATGGAAATTGCAATTAATCAAAACAATGTCTAGGTCTGTTTGCAAAATTAATTGAGAATGGTGAATTTGGTGGGAGTGTTGAACGACAAAGTGTGGAAAGTAATGCGGTAAGGATAAATATTCTATTGCCCATGAATGTACCTATTTCACACCAATCACAAATGTTGTTTCTCTTGTTGAACAATATTTGGGTGAAACACTTCAAGAAGGAACTAACTTATAACTATCTGACGAAAATGAACCACAAACAATGTCATAAAGAAAATCGGCCATTATGTGATTTATTTGCAAGAGTTATATTTTGACATTGGAATGAATAAAGATTCATTTTCACAAGCCACAAAAAGAATGAGTCTGATAAATGGATTGATTCCATGAATGAAGAGTTAAAATTCATGGAATACAACAAAGTCTAGGATCTTGTTCAAATACCAGAAAGTTCTAAAATAATCGAGTGTTGATGGGTCTTTAAGACCAAACGTGATTCAAATGGTAATATTGAACAATATAAAGCCAAACTTGTTTCCAATGGATACACTAAAAAATGAGGCATTGATTATAAAGAGACCTTTATACCGGTCTCAAAGAAAGACTCATTAAGAATTGTTTTAACTTTTGTTGCTCATTATGATTTGGAGTTACATCAAATGGATGTGAAAACTGTCTTTCTTAATGTAGGCCTCAAATGAGGATGTTTATATGTACCAACCAAAGGGTTTCAAAATTAAAGAAGTATAAAGTAAAGAAGTCAACATATGGAATCAAACAAGCCTCACGAAAATGGAATATAAAATTTAATGATACCATAAAATCTTTTGGATTTAAGAAAATTACAGTTGATCCGTGTATATACCAAAAGATCTGTGGGAGTATGTTTATATTTTTAGTCATGTATGTTGATGACATTTTACTTGTTTCTAATGATTTATGCATAATTGTGTGAGATAAATGATTTTCTTTCTATGAACTTTGAAATGAAAGATATGGGTGAGACATCGTATGTGACAGGGATAGAAATATTCCATGATAGATGATAAGAATTATTGAGACTGTCTTAAAATGGCTATATCAAAAAAAGTTCTAGAGATATCTAACGTGAACAATTGTTCAGCAAGAATAGTTCCTATTAAAAAAAAGACAAATTTAATCTCATGTTATGTCCAAAGAATGCTGTAGAACAAAAGAAAATGATATCAATTCCTTAATCTTCCATTATTGGAAGTTTAATGTATGTTCAAACTTGCACAAGACTGTATATTAGCTTTGTGGTCGGAATGCAAGGAAGATATCAAAGTATCCCTGAAATTGATCACTGAAAAGCTGTAAAGAAAGTTTATGGCACGTTATGAAGCCACAATTTATACATTATGGCTGCGAAATTTTATTTTAGGTCTTGGGGTTGTCGACACCATTACCAAGCCGCTGAAAATTTATTGTGATAATGTTGCAGCAGTATTCTTCTCTAAGAATGATAAGTACTCCAAATGTTCCAAACACATGGAATTAAAGTACTTTACTATAAAGGAAGAAATTCAGAAACAAAGAGTGTTACTTTAGAATATAGAACTGATCTCATGATAGAAAATCTGTTAACAAAAAGCTTACAACCAAAGACATTTAAAGAACATGTTAAAAAAAGTGGGTCTTGGTTGTACTTATGATTGATACATTTATGATGTTTTACACTCTGAGCTCAAATTATGTGTTTCGGATATACATTAATGAATATCTTGTTTCTCATAATGGTTTATACATTATTGTTTTGAGAAATTATAAAATGAGTCTCTATGAGACATTATTGTGGACTGTAATGTTATATGTTTCTATAGCTTATGAACCTAGTATGATAAGTTGCTAATGTAGTAGTATGTGGAAGGAAGCATGTAGCTTAAAATTTATGTACAACCTCCATAACCTCGCATTAGTAGTTTGTTATATCTTGGTATGCATGATGTACATTATAGAAGAGATCTATTCTATTCGAAACTAATGTTTATTAAATATTAATGATAAATGGTTATTGGGCCAAGTGGGAGAATTTAAGAATTATTATTATTTACTATTAATTATTTCTTACTTATGGCCCAAATTTACTTGTAACCTAAGTAATACCATAAATAGTATTTAATAAGGAATAGATCTCGTCCGTACGTTGGTTACTTGATGGACGTACCAGATTAAATCATAACCTCAATAAATTGGTCCTCCCTCCACCCATTAGGGTTATCACATATTCTCTACAATAATTTCATTGCTGACGGTTGTGATAACATAAAGTTAGGGCAAGGTTGTTGAAACCATTACGACTAACGCTTTCGCGTTTCTCTGTGATGATGTCTTCCTCATCAGGTATGTATCCCTAACGATTTCTATGTAAGATTATCGTGTTCAAGATCCTGATATTATGTTATAAAGTATTTAATCTTACATCTCTTGCATGACATTGTGTTAGTATCTACATGATGTGATAATATGCATGCTATGAAGTCCTAATATGACTATGTAACTAAAGTATTTCTTGAAGTGTATGTAGTTGACTATAGTATTATGTTTGGTATATGGAGTATATGTTAAGGCTTGTAGTCTCATGATAGGTTTACTAAGTATGTGTGAGGTTATGGGGATTCACATGTACATTGCACTAGTAGACTTAGATTGGGGTAGTGAATAAGGTCTTATAATGTTATATGTGAAGTAAGGTTAGTATATGTGCATAATAAATAAAGTTAACTGTAATGCCTTATGGTCTTGACTTGAATATGTCTTGTGGTGTGCTATACTTCTATGATGGTATGTGTTGGATTGTGTAGGTTATATGTATGATTTCGTTGTGGCCTTAAGGTGATGCATTGCACCAAGTATCACTAGAGATTTACTTATGAGGCTAATGAGTTAAAGAAAAGAAATTCGCTGTAAAGGGGAAAATGGTTACTGTAAAAGTGTGTGGAGCTTACTGTAAAGTGATCCTTAAAATGTCTTAAATGCATTGTATGATTTTATATGATATATAACCATTGTATATGCCTATATGAAGTATGTGAGTCGTATAAATTCTATTGTATCAAAGTTTTATAAGATTTCACAAAAAGACATGATGCATGATTTCAAGTAAAACTTCCCTTTTAAATGCATGTTTTGCATTGTTGTCATACTTAGTGCATTTTTGTACTAACTCTTTTCTTCTAAACCTTTGTACATAATGTAAGACCCCCAATATGAGTTAGGGTGTCTAGAGCCTAAAATGTTTTTCTTAATGATCTAAGGTCCTAAAATGACTTATAATATGGTATACAGACAGTGTGTTAAGTTTGAGGTGATTTGGAAGTCAAACGCCAAGGGACGACTGAGACGTTCGACGACTAGTCACCTATGTGCCTCACATGTCTATACGTGTTTATAATTGTATGAAATGATATGATGAAGTCTTAAATGAGTTATAATGATGTTAAATGGTATTATATGAAGTTCCGTGAAGTTTGGAGGTCAAACATCCAAGAACGTCCAAGAAGTTCGAAAGATAGCCTTGAGACATGCATTTGTGTGACTTGATGGGGCCTTGCTTGTGTGGACGTGTTGCGGGTATTTATTTTGGGTGAAACTCATGTGGGATGTCTACAACGTGTTAAGGGTTTTATTTACGTTGGAAACATTTGGGTATGACTTCAAAAGGGCCACGCAAAAGGGCCCAAATAAAGGACCTAAGGATGGTCGAGAAACTGCTTTGGCAGTGTCAATCGAATGAACCAAACGATGGCCTATTGGTTGACCAACGGCACGTAGGTGAGGTCTCGTTGATTGAAACTTATCCTGGTCAAGTCTCAGCCCAAAAACAGGCCAAGGTCCAATCTACTGAACCAAACGACGGCCAGTCGATTGACCAACGTCCAGTCGATGGTGATCCGTCGTTTGTGGCCTGCAATCACTGCCAAGCGACTGTTTTACTTAAGGAGTGAATGATAAATTCACCCCACGTCCTAAACTGGCTCTAATTGATTTATTTACCTATTTTTGGGAGTATATAAGCAACTAAAATGTGAACAACCCATTCCCAATCCCTCCTACACAAAATAAACCTTCCCTCCAAAACCAACAATCCCTAGAAACCTCCATTGTTGTTGAAGCTCAAGAACATCTTGTAGATTGGATTCTCCTGGGTTCTTCACAAAATTTTTGAGATATTCAACTAAACAAATTTATGGTAATCCTTCATATCCATGTAAGCTTTCACTTGGAGAGTTCATCTAAAAGTTTTCAAATAGATTTCATGATCAAACATTCAATCTTTCAATCTAGCCATGGGTTCTTTCTAAAAACATTTTAAATGGTTAAATCATGAAGAATTGATGTTGATGTATTGGTTTTAATGTGATTTTTATCCAATTGCATGATGAACTTATGTTCCTTCCCTAAATCGATTTAGTCCTTGCATCGGCTTTGTGATCAGGGTTTGTTAATGGTTAATTTGTGATTCTCTTACGTTGAATTGCTTATACCTAATGTTATTTACATGAATTGATGATGAAGTATCCATGTGGATCATTGTATGAAGGATTAAACATGTCTAGTTTACAATCCTAAGAATTCACTGTAACATGGCCTTTTAATGATTAAATGTTGAACTCGATTAGGTGAAGATGATTATAGCTACTGTTTTAAGTAGATATTATGATTGAATTTTAATTATAAATCATGTATAATCAAGGTGAAGAAGGATTGATATGAGGTGATCCAAGTTCCTCTAGCCTATCGATTGATAATAATATGAATATGATGTGATCTCGAATTATGGATAGATGAAGCATGATTCCTTTGATGTAATGATCTATTTAGATACTTCATAGCATGTATATTATAATTAAAAACATGATTGATTAACAAGGCTATAGGGAATTAGTAGCATTGCCTATTTTCTCTACTCTCTACTAAATTGCTCGTTTAATGCCTATGTTGGTATCATGATCTTGTAGGGATTTAAGTATGATTTCGATATATTATATGTATATTTAGCCACTGCCTTGGATTTATAAGATTAATGAAATATGAGTTATAATCCATGCAAGTTAAATTGGCTAATGGTCTATGTTCTCCTACTTTCTAGTGTGTTAATGCGTGTTGCTAGTTGTAGCATGCCCTTGTGGTAGCTTATACTTGAATTAATGTATGATTATGGTACTTAAGCAACTTCCCTATACTTTATTTATTGATAAAAGAGTAGTAATGGTCAATGAAGACAAAAGGTTAAAGGATTGGTAAGAATTGCTCTACTGTTCTACTTCTGTATTTCTCTATAGTAATGTTGATGAAGCCTTGTATGGCATTGTATGGTATGGTCAAGTTATGATGGCGGTGTTTACTTTATGTAATTATATACGTATTTACTATGGCCTTGAAGGCAAATGGATGAGTATATGAATGAGTGGTTATGATGATCACTTTATGTGTAACTTGTGCCTAGTCGTCTACTTGAGTTGTGAATCTAGGTTATGTTACTATTGTTATGAGCATGTAAAGGGTTATCTAATATCATATGTATGTGCTGCCATTAATGAAGTGTTAAAGATTGATGACCCCTACCCATGTACCCCTATGTGAATGTGTAAATAGCTAATGTTAGGAGCCTTAAAGTATAATATGAAGATTGTCTTGTCTCCTATGCTAAATTGTGTTGTGGGTTCTATACTTGAAAGTGTAATATGGTATAAGAGGGTGGATGCCTCAATGAGTTGTTGATAGCCATTATGTGATCATGTTGAAAAATGTACAAACACTCACACTTCATGCATGCTTAAAACTAGTAAAGGGCCATGGTGTCTAAATGTAAGGTAGTTCTCATATTCACTAGTGTTTATTACTATGCATGTTAAACTTATGTGTATGATGGAGTATGAATGTGCATAGAGTCTTTGTGGGTTTATATGAAAGGATTGCTCATATAGTTATACCTATAGACTTATGCATTGATGTATGAACATGTGTAATATTTATGTGTTATGTGAAAGTTTTGCTCACATATATGTACACACACACATGGAGGATGATTTACTAAATAGAGGGTCCTTGAGAGGGGTGACCAAGAATACTCTAAAACTAGATAGGTGCTTGAATATGTTATAAGCATATGAGGAATGAATATCTTAAGACTATGTTTTATGAAAAATGTAATTAAAAGCTTTTCAATAAAGGGAACTTAGCTTAACACTGAGAGAACTTGACATTAAGAGGTGTTGACTTCCCTTGGAGAAAGATTTACCATTTTTCCCTTATAGAGTGTTGACTTCCCTTACGGGAATACTGACCTATGGACCCACATGACGTGTTGACTTCCCTTTGAGGAAGGGTTCACCCATGTTTTCTCATGAGATGAGGCCCCAATTTCCCAATGGCATGTTGAGGGATTATACCTATCTCTTAGTTCCATAAACTATGCTTCCCACATAGGATCTAGCAAAGTGAATTTACTTAGAATGCTAGGATGTATGTTAATGTTCTACCTTGGCTAGTTTGGAACACCAAATTCTATGTTTAGCACCTATGGTCTTTGTGTCGGTTAAGTCTATAGTTTCCCTAAAGTAAAATGGACAATGGAAGAAAAGAACTAGGATCCTAACTAGGATGACTTAAGGGAGGTTACTTAGTATAGGTTAAAGTAATGAAGTCATCTAGACATTGCACAAGTAGCTCCTTAGGAAGTCATACGAAGGTGACCTAATGCATATGATTATGATTATGTCCTTATGCATAACATTGTAGTATACATATATCTAATTGTTATGAAGATGTGCATGATATGAACCTATATGATGTGATCTTATCCTTATATGAACTATGTTGGTCGAAATGACTATATGATGAAGGTCTTGTATTGACATGAATGAAGTTGTCTTTACTTGTTATGAGGATGTATGAATTGTATGTTAAGGTTTGTGGTCTCATAAAGAGTTTACTAAGTATGTGTGGGGTGATGGGGCTTCACATGTACATTGCACTAGTAGACTACGATTGGGGTCATGAATGAGGTCTTATAATGATGAATATGAAAAGAAGTAAAAGTATGTGTAAGTTGATGTAGCTTACTTTAATGTCCTATATCCTTGACTTGGATGTGTCTTGTAATGGGCTATACTTCTATGGTGATATGTGTTGGCTTGTGTAACTGTATGTATGCTTCCTTTGTGTCCATAAGGTGATGCATTGCACCAAGTATCACTAGAGGGTTACTTGGGAGGTTAATAAATAAAAGGAAAGATAGCTCACTGTTAAGGTAAAAGAGTTCACTGTAAAGTGACCTCAATTATGGCTTAAATTCTATATGTGATTTTATATGATGTTTGGCGTTTGATTATGTTTCTATGAAGTATGTGAATGATATAAATTCTATTGTATAAGGGTTTTATGAAGATTTACTCAAAATGGCATGAAGTATGATTTTAAGGAAAATGTCCCTATTAAATGCATGTTTTTGCATGGTTGTCATACTTAGTACATTTTTGTGCTAACTCCATTCTTCACTACTTTTTTCACAAAGAGTAGGTTATGCATGCTTAAAGGATGTCTATGTGGTTGAGGAGCTTGATATGTGATTCCCAAGCTCAAGGAAAGGAATCCTTAAGTCCAAGGAATCCTATGTTATGACTTTACTGTAAAGTGTATTCATATTGTACTTATGTTTATGTTTTAAGGGCCATGTACCTAATGTATTCTAATGTTGATTGAGTATAAGATGGCAAAGAGACTTATGGTCTAAGTATGTAATATGATATTTTATATATGTACGAAGTAAAGTTTCTAGCATATGATGTGCTATGAAAAGTTTTAAATTTTCCACTAAATTTACTATGTCAATGCGATGAATAATAACTATGGGCTTGTATAAGACCTCCAAGAGGTCGAGTTCGCCATGTTACTTCTAGGGGGTGCTCCCCGGATGTGACAAATGTGGTATCAGAGCATGAGTTTATACAGTGGTTTTAGGTTCTAAAAGTCACATATTGCCATGTCTAGTAGAGTCTCGTGTTCATTGGTGGTGAGTCGTGACATCATCAAATTATATGAGACGCTATACAACGATAGAGTTTCCCTTCTTCATTATTCTCATATCGTGCCATAGAACTTAACTCCATAACATCTGTCTCTTATGTTTTCTTGTCTGGTGGTCTTTTAGATGTGATTGCTTGGATGAGATGGTATCTTATATGCTTGAGGGAGAAAAGGTGAGTTAATGCTTAACTTGGCTTTATGATTTGATGAGTATGTGTGAAGGTTAATTTTGGCATGTTTTGATTTTGTGATGCCATTTATGACTATATATGAAGTTTATGTGAAATGGCATGTTATGTTAAAGAATGTGTGTCATGATAAAGTTAAAGCATGTTAGGAGTTATTATGGTTGAAATGAGTTCTTTTGGAATGATGTGTTACTATATGGTTTTACATGTTGGTAGCCTAATATTATGATTTGAGCTTGAAATGCTTAGTGACTACCTATGAAAGCATGCTACACAAAGAATATGTGTTTAAGGTGTTCAATGTTTCCCTTTGTTTATATGTGGTCTTTGATAAGTTGCCTAGTATGGATGGGAGTCCTTTGTATAGACTTGATCCTAGGTGTGAAGATAGTATGCTTGTCCTTGTAGGGTGATGATGTGGGTTTTAGTGACCTAGAAGTCCCATTACTGTAATGTTCAAGGAAAAAGAAGAAATTTTATGGGTATGTCTCCTTGCTGTTTTCCCCTAATGTTGTATGGACTTGGTGTCTATTGCAATGTATGAAAACCTTATGTGTCTGAATGGTATGACCTAACTTGATAATTGGGGATAAATTGCATAGGTAATAAAGTTTAGAATACCTTGGTTGACTTACTGTAATTCCTTCTAAAGTGGTATTCACTTTTTAGTGATGAAAAAATGAATGTTGTTAAGTTAAGATCCTCTTAAGGTTGGGTTAAGTTACTCTTAATTGGGTTTACCCTAAGAGCGATATGGTGATGGAATAGTAAGGTTGTAGGTATTTTTTACCTTGTCCTTCTATTTTTGCTTGAACTTAAAACTAATAGATTCTTAGTAAGATTGGTTATGCATACAGTATTGCATAAAGTATGAATTTCATGAACTTTATATGTTTGGTATGTATTGATTGACATTACCTTAAGGATATGTTAAGATTCCAAGGTGCACGAATGGAAATTTTTATAAAATCCATGTTTTCTCATGTGTATTGTGCATCTTAACATGTAAATTATGAATTTGACTTCATGAGATAAGGTAAGAAACTTGGTTTTAGTCACTTTTGATATGTAAGATTTAGCCTTATAATGAAAAGTTGAGTCTCTTAAAAATGAAATATGTGGTCTCTTGAAAACTATGTGACTTGTATGGTGTGGAAAGCATGATTGTAGGCTCACCCTTGAAAAGTGAAAGCATGTTTAGCTTAGTATTCATGTGTGTGCCTATAATTTGTATTATTTTTCCCAAATGACGCTTACTGTGAAGTGAGTTTTATGTTATAAATTGACATTTTGTAAAATGGCTTCCTAATTGTTGTGATGTATTTGGTGTGACTTACCATTTAGACTTCACTAGGAAGAAAATATGAGCATGCTTTGGTTTAAAAGTCGAGAAATTCTCATATTACAGCAAAGATGACCTTTGTGCATTTGCTTGGGTGTGAGCTCATGATACATGTAAGTGTGTTGAGGATAAGGACATTCCACCATGGACACAACTAAGCATGGTATGGTTGAGTATGACCCTATAGAACTAGGTATAACTTATAAGAATCCATTGTCAACCTATATTACTCAAGTCTTTGTGATTGAAGTATGAGTGCCTACTTGTTTTGAGTGTTGTTGGAATCTGTCTTAGTGTGACTTAATGATTGTTGCAATATGATCTCTTAATGAATTTAAGTGAAATGACCATGTTATGAATAGGAGAAGGATGTTCCTCCTATAAACATGATAAGATCCCTTATGTATGATGCATTAATGAGTGAGTGAATAAAATTTTTGCTTGCTTGTGTGCATTGAGTGCTAAATGATTTGAAGTTGTATTCCTTTTAAGTTTGGTGCATTAACTTTTATGTGATGATTTTATTAATGTGATGAAATGCTCTATGATGCATTGAAGTCCTTGTTGTGATTAAAATGTTCTAATTGACATTCGATGACGAATGTTCCCAAGTGGGGGATATTGTAAGACCCCCAAAATGAGTTAGGGTGTCTAGAACCTAACATGTTTGTATTAATGTTCTAAGATCCTAAAATGGCTTATAATATGGTATAGAGGCAGTGTGTAAAGTTTGGGTTGATTTGGAAGTCAAACGCCAAGGGACGACCAAGACGTTCAACGACTAGTCACCTATGTGCCTCACATGTCTATACGTGTTTATAATTGTATGAAATGAGCTAATTAAGTCTTAAAGTGAGTTATAATGATGTTAAATGGTATTATATGAAGTTTCGTGAAGTTTGGAGGTCAAACGTCCAAGACGTTCAAAAGATAGCCTTGAGACATACATGTGTGTGTCTTGATCGGGACTTGCATGTTTTGACGTGTTGAGAGTATTTGTTTTATGTGAAACTCATGTCTAAAACTTGTTAAGGATTGTATTTACATTGGAAACATCTGGGTACGACTTCGAAAGGGCCCCACAAAAGGGCCCACAAGAAGGACCCAAGCTGGTCGAGACACTGCCTTGGCACCGTCAACCGACTGAACCAAGCGACGGCCTGTTGATTGACCAACGGACTGTAGGTGAGGTCTCATCGATTGAAACTTATCCTGGGAAAGTCTCAACCCAAAAACAGGCCAAGGTCCAATCGAATGAACAAAACGACGGCCAGTCAATTAACCAACGCCCAGTCGATGGTGATCCGTCGTTTGTGGCCTACAATCACTGCCATGCGACTGTTTTACTGAAGGGGTGAATGAGATATTCACCCCACGTCCTAAACTGACTCTAATTGATTTATTTACCTATATTTGGGTGTATATAAGCAACGTAAAATGTGAACAACCCATTCCCAATCCCTCCTACACGAAATAAACCTTCCCTCCAAAACCAACTCTCCCTAGAAATCTTCATTGTTGTTGAATCTCAAGAGCAACTTGTAGATTGGATTCTCCTGGGTTCTTCACCAAATTTAAGATATTTTGAACTAAACAAAGGTATGTTAATCCTTCATCTCCAAGTAACCTCTCACTTGGAGAGTTAATCTAAAAGTTTTCAAACCGATTTCATGATCGAACTTTCAATCTTTCAATCTAGCAATGGGTTATTTCTAAAAAGAATTTAAATGGTTAAATAATGATTAATTGATGTTTATGTATTGGTTTGAACTTTATTTTAATCCAATTGCATGATGAACCCATGTTCCTTCCCCAAAACGATTTAGTCCTTGCATGGGCTTTGTAATCATGGTTTGTTAATGGTTAATTTGTGATACTCTTACGTTGAATTGGTTATACCTAATGTTATTTAAGTGAATTTATTATGAATTGATGATGAAGGATCCATGTGGATCAATGTATGAAGGATTGAACATGCCTAGTTTAGAATCCTAAGAATTCACTCTAACATGGCCTTTTAATGATTAAATGTTGAACTCGATTAGGTGAAGATCATTATAGCTACTATTTTAAGTAGATATTATGATTTAATTGTAATTATAAATCATCTATAATCAAGATGAAGAAATATTGATATGAGGTGATCCAAGTTCCTCTAGCCTATCAATTGATAAAACTATGAATTTGATGTAATCTCGAATTGTGGATAGATGAAGCATGATTCCTTTGATGTAATGATCTATTTAGCTACGGCTTAACATGTATATTATATTTAATAACATGATTGATGAACCGGGCTTTAGGGAATTAGTAGCATTGCCTATTTTCTCTACTCTCTAGTAAATTGCTAGTTTAATGCCTATGTTGGTATGATGAACTTGTAGGGATTTAAGCATGATTTCTATATATTATATGTATATTTAGCCACTGACTTGGATTTATAAGATTAATGAAATATGAGTTATAATCCATGCAAGAGAAATTGGCTAATGGTCTGTGTTGTTCTACTTTCTAGTATGTTAATGTGTGGTGCTAGTTGTAACATGACCTTTTAGTAGCTTATACTTAAATTCATGTATTATTATTGTACTTAAGCTACTGCCCTATACTTGATTTATTGATGAAAGAGTAGTAATGGTCAATGATGACCAAAGGTTAAAGGATTAGTAAGAATTGCTCTACTCTTCTACTTCTCTATTTCTCTATAGTAATGTTGATGAAGCCTTGTATGGCATTGTATGGTATGGTCCACTTATGATGGAGGTATTTACTTATGTCATTATATATGTATTCACTATGGCCTTTAAGGAAAATTGATGAGTATATGAATGGGTGGTAATGATGATCACTTTATGTGTAACTTGTGCCTAGTCTTCCACTTGAGTTGTGAATCTAGGTTATGCTACTATTGTTATGAGCATGTAAAGGGTTATGTAATATCATGTGTAGGTGCTGTAATTAATGAAGTGTTAAAGATTGATGACCCCTAACCATGTACCCCTATGTGAATGTGTGAATAGCTAATGTTAGGAGCCTTAAAGTATAATATGAAGATTGTCTTGTCTCCTATGCTAAATTGTGTTCTGGGGTCTATACTTGAAAGTGTAATGTGGTCTATGAGGGTGGCTGCCTCAATGAGTTGTTGATAGCCATTATGTTATCATGTTGACCAATGTACACACACTCACACTTCATGCATGCTTAAAAGTAGTAAAGGGCCATGGTGACTAAATGAAAGGTAGTTCTCGTATTCACTAGTGTCTATTACTATGCGTGTTAAGATTATGTGTATGATGGAGTATGAATTTACATATAGTCTTTGTGGGTTTATATGAAAGAACTGCTCATATAGTTATACATATAGAATTATGCATTGATGTATGAACATGTGTAATATTTATGTGTTATGTGAAAGGTTTGCTCACATATATGTACACACACACATGGATGATGATCCTTGAGAGGGGTGCCCAAGAATACTCTAAAACTAGATAGGTGCTTGAATATACTATAAGCTTATGAGGAATGAATATCTTAAGCCTATGTTTTATGAAAAATGTAATTAAAGGCTTTTCAATAAAGGGAACTTAGCTGAGCACCGAGTGAACCTGGCATTGAGAGGTGTTGACTTCCCTTGGAGGAAGATTCACCATTTGTCCCTTATAGAGTGTTGACTTCCCTTAGAGGAATACTCACCTATAGACCCACATGAGGTGTTAACTTCCCTTTGAGGAAGCGTTCACCCATGTTTTCTCATGAGACGAGACCCCAATTGCCCAATGGCATGTAAAGGGATTATACATATCTCTTAGTTCCATAAACTATGCTTCCCACATAGAATCTAGCAAAGTGAATTCACGTAGGATGCAAGGATGTATGTTAATGTTCTACCTTGGCTAGGTAGGAACACCTTCCATTGGTGTAACGCTCTGCAACACCAAATTCCATGTTTAGCACCCATGGTCTTCGTGTCGGTTAAGGCTATAGTTTCCCTAAAGTAAAATGGACAATGGAAGAAAAGAACTAGGATCCTAACTAGGATGACTTAAGGGAGGTTACTTAGTATAGGTGGAAGTAATGAACCCATCTAGACATTTCACAAGTAGCTCCTTAGGAAGTCCTAGGACGGTGACCTAATGTATATGATTATGATTATGTATTTATGCATGACATTGTAGTATACATATATCTACTTGTTATGAAGATGTTCATGATATGAATCTATATTATGTGATCTTATACTTATATGCACTATGTTGGTATAAATGACTATATGATGAAGGTCTTCTATTGACATGAATGAAGTTGTCTTTACTTGTTATGAGGATGTATAAATTGTATGTTAAGGTTATTGGTCTCATGGTTAGTTTACTAAGTATGTGGGGGGTTATTGGGCTTCACATGTACATTGCACTAGTAGACTAAGATTGGGGTAATGAATGAGGTCTTATAATGATGAATATGAAAAGCAGTAAAAGTATGTGTAAGTTGATGTAGCTTACTTAAATGTCCTATATCCTTGAATTGAATGTGTCTTGTAATGGGCTATACTTCTATGGTGATATGTGTTTTTTGGTGTAAGTGTATGTATGCTTCCTTTGTGGCCTTAAGGTGATATTGAACCAAGTATCACTAGAGGGTTACTTGGGAGGTTAATAAATAAAAGGAAAGATAGCTCACTGTTAAGGTAAAAGAGTTCCCTTTTAAATGCATGTTTTTGCATGGTTGCCATATTTAGTACATTCTTGTTCTAACTCCATTATTCTCTACTTTTTACACAAAGTGTAATTTATGGATGCTTAAAGTATGTGTATGTGGTTGAGGATCTTGATATGTTATTCCCAAGCTCAAGGAAAGGAATCCTTAAGTCCAAGGATTCCTATGTTATGACTTTACTGTAAAGTGTATTCATATTGTACTTATGTTTATGTTTTAAGGGCCGTGTCCATAATGTATTGTAATGCTTATTGAGTCTAAGATGTCAAAGAGACTTAAGGTCTAAGTATGTAATATGATATTTCATATATATATATGAATTAAAGTTTCTAGCATATGAGGTGCTATGAAAAGTTTTAAATTTTCCGCTAAATTTACTATGTCAATACGATGAATGATAAATATGGGCTTGTATAAGACCTCCGAGAGGTCGAGTACGCCATGTTACTTCTAGGGGGTGCTCCCCGTATGTGAAACATAAAGTGTAGGTTATGGATTCTTAAAGGATGTCTTTAGATGCTGAGGAGCTTGATATGTGATTCCCAAGCTCAAGGAAAGGAATCCTTAAGTCCAAGGATCACCTACTTATGGTTTACTGTAAAGTCTTATAAATTGTATAGTTATGAATTATGTGGTAAGGGCTATGTCCCTAATGTACTCTAATGATGTTGAGTCTAAGATGACAAAGAGACTTAGAGTCTACGTATTATGATATTTCTTATATAAATGAAGTGATGTTTCCAGCATATGATGTTCTATGAAAGTTTTAAATTTTCCGCTAAATTTACTATGACAATGCGATGAATGATACCTATGGGCTTGTATAAGACCTCATAGAGGTCAAGTATGCCAAGTTACTTTTAGGGGGTGCTCCCCGGATGTGACAGTGTATGGGCGGTTTGTTCATGTATTACTAAAGTAAGTCTTAGTGTAACCTTAGGTAGAGGGTCTAAAGATGATGGAAAGGCCTACTTGTTTAATATGGAATGTATCTTATATCTTATTGTTGACTTCTACTATGTCTCTTGAAATCTTATGATAAAGGTTCTTATAAAAATGGCATGAAAAACATATCATTAAGTAAATGTCCCTTTTTGCATGGTTTTCTTGCATGTTTTTCATACTTAGAGCATCAAATGTGCTAATTCCATATGTATTCTCTATTTCTACAAGTGCAGGTGGCAAGTGAGGATTATCTTAGAAGTTGAATCTTGGGAAGTAGAATGCTCTGAAGACGCTTTGAATGTCCTCATATGTTCAAGAACATGGTTTATCTTTCTTTTTATTCTTATTAAAGACTTTGTAATACAATATAGTTTCTTGTAAATATATAAGTCGTGATCTTATGATATTATATGTGTCTAAGATGGCTTATAACAAGACTTGTATTTCTGATATTCTACAAAAGTGATTTCCTTTGACTTTATTGTAAAGAGTCGTAATTCCATACTACTTTTCATATATATGCGATAAAATTTGTCTAAGGGCTTGTATAAGACCTTAGAGAGGTCGAGTATGCCGTGTGGCGACTTAGGGTGCTCTCGGGTCGTGAAAACTGTGACGACCCTCAAAATGAAATAGGAAAAACTAGAGTTTCGCATGTGTTTCATGAGTCAATAATATATTAAAATGATGATGAATAGGTTTACAAGTCAGATTTAAAGATTTTGGAAGTCGAACGTCAAAGAATGACCAAGACGTTCAGAAACTAGTCTTGTGTCGGCTAGTGTGTGTTTGCATGTTCCATGTGTTTTAATGTGTCGTTATTTGTCTAAAATAAGTTGAAGGGACCCTAGAATCTATATATTCGTATTTAGGGTCAGAAACTTCCGGGTATGATTCCCCATAGACCACCCTAAGGGTCCTTGAGGAGGACCCAAATGTTGTACATGAAGCTGCCAAAGCAGCATAATCAACGAGCCAAAGCTGCCCCATCAAAAGGGGTCGTGGATCCATACTTAGTAGTGAGATATTAGTCCCCAAATGAGGTGTACGTGGCCAAAACAATGGCCAGCACTTAGACCCTGTCAATTACTTGTGGATTGGGGGCGTCATATGGCAATTACAAATTCTGTAGAGTTTCAGCCAACCTAGGGGTGAATTGGTAAATTCACCCCACGTCCTAATTAAGTCTTAGATGGTTATTTTAAGTGTTTTAAAGTATTTAAGTTAGTTTATACACCTAGACCAAATTTTAGACTTCACTTTTCAAAATGAAAACCCCACTCCCAAGTAAAGTTATATCAAGACTCCATGGGATCTTGAACTCAAGTAGGAGCTATGATTGAAGATTTTTAGTGGTTTATTCATCAACTTTTGTGGGTTTTCATCTAATGAGGTATGGTAATTCTTCATTGTTTCTTCTCTCATTCAAGGTGCCAATCCATAGGCTTTTAAAATGGTTTTGAAATCCTAAAATCTCCTATTTCAAATTCTAAGCATGGGTTCTTGCATCAAAAGGTTTTAATTGATGAATTATGAGATTTTAAATGTTAATTAATGAATTTATGATAAAGAAACCTCCATGTATCCATGATCATCCTAATTCTCTAATTTTTGATTATGTAGTGGGTTTGATGAATGCTATTTGATATTGTTAGAATTATGTTTATACTATGTTGTATTGTGGTTTTCTACTGCAATTTATGCCTAATTATGATGAATTGTTAAGAATCGTTGAAGTATTACCTTGCATGTTAAATAATGACTTGTATACTTGATTTATGAGGTTTTACGAAAATAGCATGTAAAGTATATTTCAACAAAAAGGTCATCTTTAAAGCTTGTTTTTGCATATTGCCATACATAGTGCATTCATTGTACTAAGTACATATTCTTATCTATTTCTAAAACTATGGGTGAAAGGAAGTGAAGGTTTCTAGAAGGTGCAACTTGTTCTCACAAGACTGGTATGTCCTCATATGTTCGAGGACATGAACTATATTTCTAGTTTTTCTTTCATTAATGACACTATATAAGACTTAATATGTTTCTTTCAATGTAAATTTCCTTGACACTATAAGAATAATATGTGTCTAAGATGAATTGTGATTGTGAGACTTAGTTTCTTACGGTTTTTGAAAGAGTTTTCGTAATGAAAATATTGTGAAAAGTTTTAATTTTCCACTACCTTTCATACCTATGTGATTAATGTAAGCTAGGAGGCTTGTACAAGACCTCTAAGAGGTCAAGTACGCCGTGTAACACCTAAGGGGTACTCATGGGTCATTATAAACTTGGTATCAAAGCATGAGGTTTTAGGAGATAGTCTTGGGGTTTAAAGTCTCACGAGCCACGTCTAGTAGATTCTTGTTCATCGGTGTGAGTCGCGACACATCAATGAGCGAAAGGCTATAGGACAATAGAAGTTTTACTTTTTTCATTACTCTTGTTTCGTGCCATAGAGATTAACTCCATATGATCTCTCTCTTTTTTCCCTTATTCGAAGGTCTTCTAGATAGGATTACTTGGAACTGGTGATGGTGCAAGGTTTTAGAAGAAGGAGGTGTGTTTTGATGCTAATTATTGTTTTGGGAGTAAATGAGTATATGGGAAGGCGGATTTGGAAGATTTTGATGTGATGCCATTTAAGGCTATATATGTGACCTATGAGATTGGAGGTATTATGATGGAAAGTGGTATTGTGATGTTGTTCTAGCTTGATAAGAGTTATAATGGTTGAATAAAGTCCTTTTGGGGATACTTAGTTACCTTATGGTTATGTGCAATCATAGTAGAAAGTTATGGTGAAGACTAGAGGAGTGTTGGAAGAAGGTGGAAAATACTAAGAGTTGAAAGTTTCCCTTTTGTATGAGTAATGCTTCATAGTGGTCCTTGGGTTGAATAGAAGTTCTTGTGTGGGCTTATTCTTAAATGGGGGAGATAATGTTCTTACGTAGCAAGGTAATTGTGAGGTTATGCTACCAAATGGTAGAACCCATATAGGTAGATTGTAGGTTCCCAAATGAATCTACCTTAACGGTAGAAAGAGAAAGAGGGAGTTTTTATACCAAGAGTTTGAGTTATGTGGTTCCTAAGAGTTGAATTAGGTGATTCTTAAGAGAGTTTTTCTTAGGAGTATGTTATGCTTAGCTAGTAAGGTTGGTTTGGTAGTCATGATGTTCTTATGTTAGGTTTGTATGAATTCCCACCTTATGAGAGTTATAGTGGGTTATGAAGTATGAGGCCTTGAAAATGCCTGATAAGGGTCCTAACAAGATTTGATGAGAATGCGCTAAGGAGCTTACCCGGAATAAAGGTCCCGGTGAGTTATAATTCCTTATGGTAGTCTTGAAATGTTCTTCAATGGGTTTACCCTAAGTGGGGGAGAATGAGTTAAGTAGTAAGGTTGTTGATATCCTTATCTTTTCCTCATATTCTTATTCAAGCTTGAAATCAAAATTCTTCGTAGTTTGGTTATGTTGTGCAGTCTTACATATGATTATGAGTTTCATGTCTCCTTATGTTATGAGTGCCTTTTTATGATAATATGTTGCATGCTCTATATAACATCATGATAAAGTTAGAAATTCATCTATGTACCTCTCATGTTAATGTGCATCTTGTAATTATTGCTTATTAGACTTATAAGTGATTATGTTTATATGAAAATGTGTGATTTTAAAGTTATTGCATGTTCAGCCTTGGAATGAACTGATGATCATGTCTAAAGTTTGAGAAGGTAGTTCCTCCAAAATGCAATGAAAATGATGAAGTACGTGTGCACTTTGAAATGTGGAAATAGTTGTGAATAGCTTGTGTTACTTAGAGTGCATAATGATGTGAAATAGGTGTTCTATGTAAGTTTGGTGCATTCACTATGAATGTTGTGTGTTATGAGCTTATAGTTTAGTCATTTAGTCCTCGACGGTATTTTAGTGTCTTTCGAGGATGAATATTCCCAAGTAAGGGAGAATGTGACGACCCTCAAAATTAAATAGGACAAACTAGAGGTTTGCATGTGTTTGAGGAGTTAATTATGTGTTAAAATGATGAACAATAACATTAGAAGTCACTTTACAGAGTTTGGAAGTCAAATGTCAAAGAACGACCAACCCATTTGGAAACTAGTCTTGTGTATGCTAGTGTACCTTTGCATGTTTGATGTGTATTACTGTGTCATTTGTTGTCTAAAATGAGTTGAAGGGACCCTAGAATCTAGATGGTTTTGTTTAGGGTTAAAACATTCGGGTAAAGCTATCCATGGAGCACCCTAAGGGTCCTTGAAGAGGACCAAAGTGTTGGCCATGAAGCTGCCGAAGCAGCCACAATCGACGACCCTAATGACGCCTTGTAGATCATATGACGCCAGGGATGTGTTTCCACACTTAGTCGTTGGACCTTAGCCCCCAAATTATGGGTCTCTAACAAAATGATGGTCAGCAGTGCGACCCCGTTAACCCATCCAAGGTCCGTGTATTAGGGGTGTCATTTGGCACTTACAAATTCTGCAGAGTTTCGACCAATCTCGGGGTGAATTTGTAAATTCCTCCCACGTCCTAATTAATTCTTAGACGGTTATTCTAGTTTTCTTAAAGTATTTTAAGTTAGTTTATACACCTATATCTAATTTTAGACTTTAATTTTCAAAATCAAAACCCTTCTCCCAAGTAAAGTTCTCTCTAGACTCCATGGGAGCTTCAACTCAAATTGGAGATAATATTGAAGATTTTCACTGGTTTCTTCATCAAATTTTGTGGGTTTTCTTCTATTAAGGTCCGATAAATAATGCTTGATTCTTCTCTCATTCAAGGAGCCAATCCAAAGGCTTTTTAAAAGGTTTCGAAATCCTTAAATATCCTATTTCGAATTCTAAGCATGGGTTCTTGCATCAAAAGGTTTGAATGGATGAATTCTGATGTTTTCAATGTTAATTGATGAATTTATGATAATAAAAATCCATGGACCCATGATCATCCTAATTCTCTAATTTTGGCTTATGAAGTGGGTTTGATAAATGTGATTGGATATTGTTAGAATTATGTTTATGCTAAGTTGTATTGTGGTTACCTACTTCTATATATGCTAATTATGATGAATTGTTGGAGAATTTTTAAAAAGAGATCAAGGCTTGGATGAAGGGTAAGTTGATCTAAATTGTCTAGTTCTTATATAATTGATCTTGTGTGGTATGGACAACTTATCGTGGTGTTGTTTACTTAAAGTATATGAAGATATATGTGAATTGTGATTATGACCTTGAAGAAATTGAATTTGAAGTAAAGTGATTTTATGATGTATATGCATAGAGATGTCTTATGATGTTATGAATGTGTGTCTTGAAGATACTATGTCTAATTGAAGTATGATGTGAATGTGAAGTATGATTGTGTGTGGAGTATGATGAATGTAGTATAGGAGCGCTAGTAAGCAACTCCTTAAGCTTCCGAAACCTTATCTCACACTCCTCCAACCACAAAAAGGAAACATCGTGGAGAGTCAACCAAATAAAAGGAGCTGCAATAGTAGAAAAGCCCTCAACAAAGCGCCTGAAGTAACTTGCTAACCCGATAAAGCTACGAACCTCAGTAATAGAATTGGGTCTTTCCCAACCATGAATAGCCTCAATATTCATCGGATCAACCATAATACTGTCCTTGGACTCCACGTGCCCCAACAATGCTACACACTTAAGCCAAAACTCGCATTTTGAGAACTTGGCATAAAGTCGCTGATCTCTAAAAGTTTGGAGAACTATCCTCAAATGCTGCTCATGCTCATTCCGATTCCGCGAGTATACCAGTATGTCATCAATGAAGATGATAACAAATGAATCAAGGTATGGTTTGAACACACGTGTCATCAAGTCCATGAAGGCGGTTGGGGCATTAGTTAACCCGAAAGACATCACAAGGAATTCATAATGGCCGTAAGGAGTCCTAAATGCGGTCTTAGGGATGTCCACTGCTCTAATCTCAGTTGATGGTACCCGGACCTCAAATAAATCTTAGAAAACACAACGTCACCCTGAAATTGATCAAACAAATAATCTATACGAGGCATGGGGTAACAGTTCTGCACCGTCACCTTGTTCAGTTTCCTGTAGTCAATACACATCCTTATAATCCCATCCTTCTTTTTCACAAACAGAACAGGAGCACCCAAAGGCGACACACTCGTATGGATGAACCCCTTACCTTAGAGGTCTTCTAACTGAACACTGAGCTCTCTGAACTTTGCAGGAGCCATCTGGTAAGGCGGAATAGAAATAGGACAGGTGCCGGGCTCCAAATCTATGGCAAAATTAATGTCACACTCTAGGGGTAGGCTAGGTAGATCTGTAGGGAACACATATGCATACTCTCTAACCACATGAACTGAGTCAACTTAAGGTCCCTCCCTGCTCACATATCTGACGTGGGCCAAATAAGATAAGCACCCAGAAGCAACCAACCGCCTAGCCCGTATAAAAGAGATTATACCCGTCGGTGTGTGACTATAAGTACCATGCAACAACACCGAGGGAATGCCATGCATGAATAAGGTAACAGTCTTGGCGTAGCAATCCAAGACGACATGGTAGGGTGGATAACCAATCCATGCCCAAAATAAAATCAAAATCAATCACATCTAACATAATTAGATCAGCTCTAGTATCATAACCGTGGATAGTCACTAAGAAAGATCACAATACCTGATCCACTACTAAGGACTCACCGACCGGGGTCAAAATCGTCTCCGCCAAAAACTAAGACCTCATACCCAACTGGGGAACAAAATAAACAGATACAAACCAGAATGTGGACTCGGGATCAAATAATATTGTAGCAGGCTGATGGCATAATGAGAGCGTACCTGAGATGACATCGTCAGCTGCCTCAGTTGCCGCCCTCGCTGGGGCTGCGTAGAAATGTCCCTGGGCACTTCTGCATGGTGCTCCCAATCTACCAACTGACCTGCCTCCCCGAGCTCCACCCCCGGTACCCTGTCGACTTTCTCGACGATCTTGGTCCTGACCACCACCTCTTGCCGGAGAAGAAATTGCTAAAATTGGTCTAGGTGCAAGTGGAGCTGGTCAAGAGCACCACAATCATAACACCCCAAAGTTGAACGCCCTGTAGTAACCCAACCACGACATGATGGAAGGGAATCTGATTCCCTTGAACTCTGGCCTGTACTAGGACCACTCTGCTGATACTGGTCTCCCTTAGAAGTAGGTAATGCCACCTGAACAGGCCGACTGGACTGACCCTGCTGGAACCTATGAAAGGTCCTATCATATGAGTCCATCCCCCTAGTCTGAGACCCGCTATAGCTGCCCTAGTAGCGTGCCCTTTTATCGCTGCCCCCTTGGGCCTTACGATGAATATGCTCCATGGATCGGGCATGATCGACCACATCGATAAAAGAACAGCCAGCTGAAACCATATTCTTTATGTCGACCCTCAAACGGTATCGCAACCCACGTACAAAACAATGAACTCTCCCCCCCTCTGTGTGCAGGATCATAGTAGCATGGCGAAACAACTCGTGGAACCTAACCATATACTCTGAAATGGTCATAGGGACCTGCTCCAATCTAGAGAACTGATCACAAATCCTATCTCTGACGCTCCGTGGCATGAACCAAACTAAGAAAGCCTCTGAGAATTGACTCCAAAATATAGGAGGAGATCAAACTGGCCTGGACTTCACGATACGTGCGCCACCACTGCCTAGCTGGCCCACGAAAGTGATGAGCGGTAAAGTCAGCTCCTCTCAACTCTAAGAGGCCTAATGACTGTAATTGCTCCTGAAAAGTGAGCTAGAACTCATGGGCGTCCTCCCCAATCGCCCTTGAGAATATAAGCGGTGCCAACCTATAAAATACCCCGACCATCTTCTACTCGTGCAGTGGCATCTTTATAACCTCTAAGTTTGGCAGGGCGGCCATATGAACTTGTGGCGGCTGAACCTGCAGCGCTGGGGCTAGTGCTGGTATTGCTGGGGCTGGTGTCTGTTGCATATCCCCAATAGCTTCTAGTATCTGAGTCAAGAGGGCATGAAGATCAGGTGCTGCAACTGGTGCGGGTGGTGGTTGGGCTGGCCCCGGCCCCACTGGCTGTGGCGGAACATGCGCTTTATGAGGCTCCTCCTCCCTATCCCGGGCCGATGCTGCGGCCCTACCTCGACCTCGGGGTCGCTATCAACCCCAAGTTGGGGCTCCGTCTGCAGGCTTGGATGCATCACCCTCGGACGCACCGCCTCACGTGCAAGACATACTACGATAGAGTGAAACAAGTGAGATGTCAAGGAACCAATAAGACACACACTGCACGAAAGTGAAACAAAATAGAAAATCATCCTAAACACATCATTTAGCCTCTCGAAGATAAGTTACAGATGTCTCCGCACGGATCCACAAGACTCTACTAGACGTTAGCTCTTTACAAGTGAGACCGTTGAACCTATGGCTCTGATCCCAACTTTTAACGACCTGATTTCTCAAGTCATGATGGCACCTACTATAACCCACCAGTAGGTAAGCCGACCCGGAACTCGAAACATCACGTAATTGGTCTGAGGGTAGAAACTAAACTAGAGAAGGCAAAATTTACTATGACATCATAAGGAAACCAAAACATATATACATATAAGGATCCCTCCTAGAACCTGGAAGTTACTAGTACAGAGCTACCAACAAAACGAGTATAAGTCCCAAAAGTGGACCATCGAAACTAGACTGTCTTTTAAGATAAAAGACAAGTCTATATATATACAGATGGAGACTGAAATAGTACAAAATGCCGAGTTCTAACCCCCGTCTCCAAACCAAACTACTCCAAACCGATCAAAGTTTTCTATTAGTGCTCGGACCTGCATCACGAAAATAGATGCAGAGTGTAGCATGAGTACCAAACAACAGGTACCCAGTAGGCATCATATGCCGACTGAACTAGAAAAGTAAGACAATATGAAAAGACGGAATCACATCACTAGAGGTCAAGAACAGAAGTCTAAGTAACAATGAAATGCACACGAGTGAAGAAAGAACTAACTAAAGTAATATATAAGATAACTACACCTAACTGGGCCCCCGTAAGCCCAGAAGGTACACTCGTGTGTTTACATCCCCACTCTGTTCAAATAGGGCGAAACGTCGCGACAACTCGAAAAATAATTAATTGATTCAATTATGAAAGAGTTTTAAAAATAAACGAGTTTTAAAAAGAGTCGCCACCTAAGTTTAGGAAAAAACTAGGAAACCATTCAATGATCTACGAAACCAATTTGATTCTAGGTAAGGGGTTCAAATTATTCCGAAGGGAAGGGGTTAGGCACCCTTCGAAATCCACAAGTATGGGTCCCAGCTGAATTCATTTTTATTTTTTTTAAATTGAGGAAAAAATAAAATAATATACAAATATAATAAACATGCAATATACACAAATAATAAAATAAGAAAATATAAAAAACGGCCTAAAGTTTGCCTAACGTAATATATACAAAATATTGAATAAAGAGTACAATTCAAACTTAATTCGAATAACTTCAATAGGAGTACCTCTATGTACCTGTAAAGACACTTAGTAAAAGTGTTAGTAATAAATAAAATATGAATAAAAATGAATAAACCAAATATTAGCTTAAAAATCAAAACCCGTCTTATTAACATGAGAGGCCTTGGAAATCGACGGTAATTTCTTCATCGGCCATTTAACAAATAAACATATATGAACTTAAATTAGATTTCCGTCTTTTTAAATAGGGAGGCCTCTAAACCCGACGGATAGACTTTTCATTGGCCATTTAATTGGTTTCTTAACAATTAAATAAAATTAACAAGTAACCAAATGTCTCTATAATAAAACAAGACAAAAACTATAACTTAGAAATAATAACAATTATTGAAGGAAATAAACCTATAATGTGACATTTCATTTCAGACCCTCAAAAGAATTCAAATAGTTGGTCAAATTAACATGAACAGTAAAGACAACTAACATTCATGACAAATTGAATATATAAAACGCTAGAAGAAACAAATAAAATAAGCAAATATATTTTGACCGTCAAACTAATCAACAAAGGAATATAATGTCATTAAATTTATAGCTCAATAATAATAATGGTAATATATTAAAATAATAAAAGTGAATTGACCTTGCAACAACAAAACAAATGGGCATCATCATTAACTAAAATCACTTTAAATTGAACAACATTATTATTCACTGCAAGGAATAAATAATAGAATAAATAATTAATAATAATAACTAAGCATATTCACCAACTAAATATATCCGGATCAATTGAAGACAATAACAATAAATGAAAAAATGGAATAAATCTAAACAATAACAAGCATTAAAACTTGAACTAAAAATTTCCGTCTTTTAACATTACGTAGGCCTCCAAAACCGACGGAGAGTTTTGTCATTGGCCAATTTATACACAATATATCAATGTAATTAAATAATAAGGTTAACTAACACAATTAAAATCTGTAACAAAGTTTCTCACTTGGGCAGTGAAATAAAAGAGCACAAAAACTTGCTAAAATAAGCATAAATAATATTCAAAACTAATATGCTAATAAACACTAATCAAGAGGAACAAGATTAATAACAATAATAATTGTAACAAACAAGTAGAAACCAACAATAAGAAATAAAATAAGATAAAGCAACACTAAAATAATAACCAGCAATAGCCAAACATATAAACATATCTAAGGATAAAAAAGATTTTAAAAAAAAATCGTGAAACGACCCATACAAAATTACAATATTCACTAAAAATTAAACCAAAGGAACATGATTAACTAACAATCAATGAGTAAAATAAAATAAAAAATATAGGGAATAAAGAAAGGAGTTGACAGCTGCAATCAAGAAATAATACTAAATAATAAATATATATAAAAAAAACAAATCAACAAATCAAAAGAAAAGTGGAAGAATAAAGTAAAGATCAATTAACTCAAATAAACTATGTAAGTGACTGGAAAGATTATTTATAATAAACTAATATAAAAAGGAAATAAAATATATATATATATATAGTAACAAGAGAATAACAAATTATAACAATTATTCAGAGGGAGCACAACACTATAAACAATTACCATATAACCAAACCAACCTAGTGAATACGTATTAGATTCTATAATAATAAAAAGTGAAAAATGAAGCAACAGTAGATTACCGGAGAAGACAAAATATCAATGGAAATAATGATAGCCGGAGTTTGAATCCCTCCGGCCAGATCTAAAAGATGTTGGTTGGAGTTCGGCTTCAGTTTGGGGGTTTGAATCTGTTTGGCGGAGCTCGGAGGTGAGCTGATTCAATGGCTATTCGTCGGAGCTCGTTCAAGTTAGCCAGAATACCTGCAAAACAAAAAAAAATCTGAAGAGGGAAAAGGGGAAGGGAACTGGTTTCGTTTAGTTGCTGTTAAGATATGGGTTCTTTCAGGTTGCCATGGTTGCTATTGTTGATGTGCGATCTTCGAAGCTCGATGTTCGCCAGAGCTTAAAAGCTCATTGGTTCGGCTGGAGATAGGTAGCGTTTGGTTCAGAGGTACGCCGGAGCTTGGAGTTCATTTGAATGGCAGCAGGTTACCTGCAAAATAAGAAGAAAAATCGTGAAAGGGAAGAGGGAAATGGGCTGGTTCGAGATGGAGAAAAGAAGAGGTTAGGGGAGAGGCTGCCAAAGAGAGGGGAAGAGAGGAGAGAAGAGGGAGGCGGAGAGGCTGCCAAAGAGAGGGGAAGAGAGGAGAGAAGAGGGAGGCGGAGAGATGGAAAAAAGGAGAGGGAAGGGGGAAGAGATTAGGGTTATTTTCCCTCTCTTCCTCAAATTAATTCCCCAATTTTGTTTATTCACCATCCTAAATAAATAAAATATAATGGACCCAAATGTGTGGCTTGAAATTGTAGGCTCAAAATTATTAATAGAATTTCTAATATTTTTTTTTTTTTTTGTATTTGACTAAATTTTAGATTGTGTTGAATTCAACATAAATATTAACAAATGTAACAAATAAAATTAATTTTAAAATAATATAATGAACGTAACTAATGACATGTGCAATGCAATTTTAAAAAATTAACTAACAAAAAATCCTAAATTTTTTGATAAATAAAGATAGTTATCGACAAACTTATTAAAAATTATATATATAAAAAAAAAAATATATTTTTGAACTATTAAATAAATAAACTTAAAAACCACGAATTTTAAAAATGTTAGGCCAAAATTGGGTGTCAACAGCTGTCCCTTTCGTTGTGTATGATTGATGAAAGAAATTGTGGACAACGAAAATTGACAAACCCAATTTTGACCGAACACATGACCTTTGTAGAGAAGTGCGGTGGAAATATAGTGGAAATAAATCCCGAACTCGCATCTAAAACTTTTCACGCTTTGTTGCGTCTTTGTTGAAGTAATTCGCACATGTGGCTCCTCTAAGAGTGCATACTCTAGAATGTTCTAAAAAAAACAAAGGTAAAACTCATTATTATAGGCAAAACTAAAAGAAAAAGGGTAGCATCTCTTATGATACGATAAATGGAGATAAATACAGGTCCCTTGGTAGGACGAATGAAGATGATGATCAATCTGTAGGATTTGGAATGTATGTCCAACGGTAGGACGAATAAGATAAAAAAAGATAATCCATCGATAGGATTTTGAATGTATGTCCATCGGTAGGACAAAATGCAAACATCTTTCAACGCAAATTTCCACCGACTTGAACGTTGAATAGATATGGTGCACATCCTTCACCTCCGAATAGATGCGTCTTAAATGCAAATATCTTTCAACGCAAGTTTCCACCGACTTGAACGTTGAAAAGATATGGTGCACATCCTTCACCTCCGAATAGATGCGTCTTAAATGCAAACATCTTTCAACGCAAGTTTTCACCGACTTGAACGTTGAAAAGATGCAAATGCAAATATCTTCTTGGCGATGTATAAACTTTTGCGAGGGATGGAATATTCTCGCGATGCATAATTTTTTTTATTTTTTTTTTATTTTTTTATTTTTATTTTTTTTATTTTTTTTGCAATGCATGAATATTGACTCGCAATGCATGATTTTCCGCTATGCATGATTATTGACTCTCGATGCATGATCTTCTGCGGGGCATGAATATCTTTCCGCAATGCATAAATTTTGCGAGGGATGGAATCTTCTCGCGATGCATAATTCCGAAAGGTATGAAATCTTCTTGCGATATGTAAACTTTTGCGAGGAATGAAATCTTCTCGCAATGTATGTATATTCTGCAATGCATGAATTTCTGTGAGGTATGAAATCTTCTCGCGATGCATTAATATTAACTCTCGATGCATGAATTCCTACGAGGTATGAAATCTTCTCGCTATGCATGAATTTCTGCGAGGAATGAAATCTTCTCGCGATGCATGAATTTTTGCGAGGTATGAATATCTTTCGCTATGCATGAATTTCTGCGAGGTATGGAATCTTCTCGCTATGCATGAATTTCTGCGAGGAATGAAATCTTCTCGCGATGCATGAATTTCTGTGAGGTATGAAATCTTCTCGCGATATGTAAACTTTTGCGAGGAATGAAATCTTCTCGCAATGCATGAATATTAACTCTCAATGCATGATGATTTTTATTTTATTTTTTTCCGATGCATGAATATTGACTCGCAATGCATGATTTTTGCAATGCATGAATATTGACTCGCGATGCATGAATTTTTCAATGCATGAATATTGACTCTCAATGCATGATCTTCTGCGGGGCATGAATATTGACTCGCGATGCATGATTTTTTTCAATGCATGAATATTGACTCGCGATGCATGATCGTTTGCTATGCATGAATATTTGACTCTCGATGCATGACTTTCTGCGATGCATGATCTTCTACGGGGCATGAATATCTTCCCGCGATGCGTGAATTCCTGCGAGGTATGAAATCTTCTCGCTATGCATGAATTTCTGCGAGGAATGAAATCTTCTCGCGATGCATGAATTTCTGCGAGGTATGAAATCTTCTCGCTATGCATGAATTTCGCAATGCATGAATATTAACTCTCGATGCATGAATTCCTGCGAGGTATGAAATCTTCTCGCTATGCATGAATTTCTGCGAGGAATGAAATCTTCTCGCGATGCATGAATTTCTGCGAGGTATGAAATCTTCTCGCTATGCATGAATTTCGCAATGCATGAATATTAACTCTCGATGCATGAATATTAACTCTCGATGCATGAATTCCTGCGAGGTATGAAATCTTCTCGCTATGCATGAATTTCTGCGAGGAATGAAATCTTCTCGCGATGCATGAATTTCTGCGAGGTATGAAATCTTCTCGCTATGCATGAATTTCGCAATGCATGAATATTAACTCTCGATGCATGAATATTAACTCTCGATGCATGAATTCCTGCGAGGTATGAAATCTTCTCGCTATGCATGAATTTCTGCGAGGTATGAAATCTTCTCGCTATGCATGAATTTCGCAATGCATGAATATCAACTCTCGATGCATGAATATTAACTCTCGATGCATGAATTCCTGCGGGGCATGAATATCTTCCCGCAATGCATAAAGTTTAACTCGCGATGCATGATTTTTGTAGTTGCTATCAAGCTTCTCGCAGTACTTATCAGAATTTTGAGGTCTTCCTCAAAAATTCTGTCCCAGTTAGAATTTGACAAATCTCCAAATGATCTTCAATCTTGACTTGTTGGCGATAACACCTCTATTGAGAATTTTTGAGATATTTTCAAAAATTTTGTCCCAGTTTTTATTGTAAGGAGAAATAATAATCACACTGAGTATATGACCGAGCCGTCGTGGCGCCTACATATCCTGTTGATCCAGGAATCAGGTCAAATGTAGTTCCAAACTTGTAGATGATGAATACTGCAATGAATCTGAAAGAAGATCATCAGTAGAAAATGTACAATATGAACATGATGAAATAGGAAAATAATATTCCATGTAATATCCAAAGCCTAGAGATAAAAAAAAACATGTTACATTTTGGGACGGACAATCCATGCAGTAAAATATGACTCTCACACATATAAGAATAACCCGATGACACTTTTTACAATGAGCAACTCAAAAGACAATTTTTTTTTAAAAAAAAAAATTGAAAGATTCTTAAAAAGGTTTTAAAATATTAAAGAATGAGTGTTTGCTCACTTTTTTTTTTTTTGAAAAATAAAAAATATGATGAGATAGTCAAACCTTCACTACAATTGGTACCAACAGTTAAGATTGCAGGTAAATCTCTCAATTCTTTTTTTTTTTTTTTAAGAATGAATTTAAGGTAATTTCTACAGCTTCAAGTGGTACCTCCAATATACTTAAGGATCAACATGATCTGTTCATCTTGCTTCAAACAAAGGTTTTGAATTGTATCAATCCTCATGTTTCAAGTGCCCTCACGAAAAAAACTTGTCATATTTCACACGTATTTGAAACATTTGATTTTAGGACATTTTGGAAGTGCACTCACACTCACAAGAATGTTCAATGCATACAACTGTGATACCATAGGCTTGACCCTTATGTAAATCTCCACTAATGTGAGAACATTCGGAATGAGATCATGTAGGGCTTGTCATTGGCTTGTAACATAGGCTTAGGGATGGGTATGATATTTATTTGGGATAAAAGTGACTGAATTCCTTCCTGAGCGTCACCCAAAATTTGTGCTCTTAATGATTGGTACGCCTTTACATTAGATCCTCTTCATTGTTCTCCCCCCTTTCAACTTCTTTTGAATTCTCATTTTTGACTCTTTTCCCTTCTTCTTCTTTTTTCTTCCTTTGTTTCGACTTCTTTTGAGTCCTTATTTCTTGGAGCTTTTCTTTTATTTCACTCATTTCTTATAAATTTTTCTCCTTTTTGTTGGAGTATTTTTCTTCCCACCTTTCATTGACCTTGTAAGAGTATTTTTGCCTTTCTTTATTCCTTTCACCTTTTCTTTCTTCCTTTATTTCTTTTTTCTCTAGAAGTCTTTTGTTTACTTGACTTTGGGAGACTCGATATCTTTGCTTTCGGAAATTTCAAACATGGATCTTCTCTTATAATTTGCACATTCTTGGTGCACTCAAGAAGGTTGGGCCAAGAGAGGATAGTGCTTGTAAGCACTTAAAAGGGTAGTGGTTAAGATGTGGTTGTCCAAAGAAAGGTTTCAGGCTCAAAGTGGGAAAACTAGGGATTAATGTAATTTGGTAGGCTTTGAAAGGCACAATCGGGTCAAAAAAGGCCTACAATCCTTTCTTAAACCAAACATTACTCAGGATTTCGCCTCGAAAAACATTTAGGTCAAGTTCTAGATCAACAGTGTAACACAATTGAACTTTGATCAAAAGCTCACCACACAATGCACATGAAACATAAGGTTAGTTTTATTCTTATCTTGATTGCAAGAGAATTTTCAAGCATCACAAAAGTACAGATAAGAGGTACCACGAGAATCTATAGTTTACCACAAAGTCAGTCTTTTTCATCATATCAAATATATTTACATGCTCTTAACTACATAGGTCCCAACCGAGCTGAAGACATGACTCTTACAGTATGTACAAGTAAATTTTATTTTTTTTTGAAAGAATGATTACCGAACCTGAGAAGGGCTGCCTACGTATCTCATTAAAATGAGAATCAGGTGTGCGTAGTTCATGCAGATATGACTTGGAAAATATGCACAAACTATTTTATTTATCATTTTATTTTTTACCTTTTTTGGAGAAGATAATACCGAACCCAAGAAGGGTTGCCTACGTATCTCATTAAAATGAGAATCAGGTTCGCGTAGTTCGTCAGATAAGGCACATAATAATTTAAAGATTTAGACAACTCAAAACAATTTCTAGGTCTAACGCCACTAAAATTTATAGTCATGAAGTGTTTTTTGACCCTTTTTTTTCGCACCAATATGTTTTATAGTCTCTTAATCGTCAATTTTTATACTGTCTTTTGAATGTAACCTGCAAATTTTCACAGTAATTTCTACGTATACTCTTTTTGGATGTTTTCTTGGAACTGTCTCCTCCCAATTTTCACGAGATCCAAACATTGTTATGACCATCCCCGACTGATGTCGGGGACGGTATTCCTACAAAAATATGAGAAATATGTGAGAGCAGGACCATCATGCAAAATAATAATAAAAATAAGTGGGTGTCACCTCATAGTCAAATACTCCCCTGATTTATCGTTTTGACTTAATATTAATGTCTTGTGAATTACAAGGACTCGCATTTCACTAATCCTCTTGTCTCTTGCGACTTCGGACAAATAATGATTTCTGAATTCAGACATAAATCAATTTTTCGCTGTGAAGAAGAACAACTCAAAATGTAAGAGTGTTAGTTAATGTACATAATGTATAATGCAAAATATCACACAAATAATGAATTAAACACACAAATACTGTTTTAATTAAAGACAAACTGAAATATATCACATAGCATACAAACAATTATTGCGCGTCCTATACAAATATGTGACCCTTTTATGCCTAGGGTAGGCCTACCGATTTAAAGGATGTATATATCATTTGAAAAATTTCATTGTCCCGAAATCTAAATTTATACAAATTTATACGAATAAAATGAATGGGATACATAATAGGGAAAATGGGATACAAAATATTCAGTCCCGCGCAGGGGTTCAATCCTATACTATGCTTCCATAGAAGTTCTTTCTCTCTTTATTTCTTCTCTTCTCTGGGTTCCCGCGTCTTAGACTAGTAACTTGTGAGATTTTTTTATTTTTTTTAATAGAATAAGCTACAATATACTCCCGATTCCGAGGACAATGATTTTTTCAGATGATGTATACATCCTTCAAATTTAAACAAACAAATATGATCGTCCGTTCAAGCCGTAGGCCCTTTTGGACTCAAGGTGGTCTATCTAATGAACCCAACACACCTTGGGTGTTGGGTCATCTTAGTTCAATGCTTAGATTTGGATTTGGTTTTGCTCTATCTTAGGCTTCACTAGAATAGTTTTCAAGTTGACGGTAACCCGAGTCGGACAAACAACGGGGTGAAGCTACCAAACGACGTCGGATGACCGCATTCCAACTATTCATTTGATACTTCCAAATGAAACTCTTGTGTATTTCTGAAAGAAGCCGTGGAAAGCCACGTAACTTCCGTTTTCATAATGCATACTATTTGCCATTTGGCGGAAAGATGTATGAGTGCAATGACAATATACATACAAATAAAAGAAAATTGAATAAACAACAAATACAATATACACATAATCAGCGAAATATAAAAATACAAGGTATAACACAATAAAAGAATTTCCTCAATTTTAAAAAAAAATGAATTCATATGGTTAGAACCTCTAATAGTCCCCAGCGGAGTCGCCATTCTGTTTACATCCCCACTCTGTTCAAATAGGGCGAAATATCGCGACAACTCGAAAAATAATTAATTGATTCAATTTTGAAAGAGTTTTAAAAATAAACGAGTTTTAAAAAGAGTCGCCACCTAATTTTAGGAAAAAACTAGGAAACCATTCAATGATCTACGAAACCAATTTGATTCTAGGTAAGGGGTTCAAATTATTCCGAAGGAAAGGGGTTAGGCACCCTTCGAAATCCACAAGTGTGGGTCCCGGCTGAATTCATTTTTATTTTTTTTAAATTGAGGAAAAAATAAAATAATATACAAATATAATAAACATGCAATATACACAAATAATAAAATAAGAAAATATAAGAAACGGCCTAAAGTTTACCTAACGTAATATATACAAAATATTGAATAAAGAGTACAATTCAAACTTAATTCGAATAACTTCAATAGGAGTACCTCTATGTACCTGTAAAGACACTTAGTAAAAGTGTTAGTAATAAATAAAATATGAATAAAAATGAATAAACCAAATAATAGCTTAAAAATCAAAACCCGTCTTATTAACATGAGAGGCCTTGGAAATCGACGGTAATTTCTTCATCGGCCATTTAACAAATAAACATATATGAACTTAAATTAGATTTCCGTCTTTTTAAATAGGGAGGCCTCTAAACCCGACGGATAGACTTTTCATTGGCCATTTAATTGGTTTCTTAACAATTAAATAAAATTAACAAGTAACCAAATGTCTCTATAATAATCCAAGACAAAAACTACAACTTAGAAATAATAACAATTATTGAAGGAAATAAACCTATAATGTGACATTTCATTTCAGACCCTCAAAAGAATTCAAATAGTTGGTCAAATTAACATGAACAGTAAAGACAACTAACATTCATGACAAATTGAATATATAAAACGCTAGAAGAAACAAATAAAATAAGCAAATATATTTTGACCGTCAAACTAATCAACAAAGGAATATAATGTCATTAAATTTATAGCTCAATAATAATAATGGTAATATATTAAAATAATAAAAGTGAATTGACCTTGCAATAACAAAACAAATGGGCATCATCATTAACTAAAATCACTTTAAATTGAACAACATTATTATTCACTGCAAGGAATAAATAATAGAATAAATAATTAATAATAATAACTAAGCATATTCACCAACTAAATATATCCGGATCAATTGAAGACAATAACAATAAATGAAAAAATGGAATAAATCTAAACAATAACAAGCATTAAAACTTGAACTAAAAATTTCCGTCTTTTAATATTACGTAGGCCTCCAAAATCGACGGAGAGTTTTGTCATTGGCCAATTTATACACAATATATCAATGTAATTAAATAATAAGGTTAACTAACACAATTAAAATCTGTAACAAAGTTTCTCACTTGGGCAGTGAAATAAAAGAGCACAAAAACTTGCTAAAATAAGCATAAATAATATTCAAAACTAATATGCTAATAAACACTAATCAAGAGGAACAAGATTAATAACAATAATAATTGTAACAAACAAGTAGAAACCAATAATAAGAAATAAAATAAGATAAAGCAACACTAAAATAATAACCAGCAATAGCCAAACATATAAACATATCTAAGGATAAAAAAGATTTAAAAAAAAAATCGTGAAACGACCCATACAAAATTACAATATTCACTAAAAATTAAACCAAAGGAACATGATTAACTAACAATCAATGAGTAAAATAAAATAAAAAATATAGGGAATAAAGAAAGGAGTTGACAGCTGCAATCAAGAAATAATACTAAATAATAAATATATATAAAAAAAACAAATCAACAAATCAAAAGAAAAGTGGAAGAATAAAGTAAAGATCAATTAACTCAAATAAACTATGTAAGTGACTGGAAAGATTATTTATAAAAAACTAATATAAAAAGGAAATAAAATATATATATATATATATAGTAACAAGAGAATAACAAATTATAACAATTATTCAGAGGGAGCACAACACTATAAACAATTACCATATAACCAAACCAACCTAGTGAATACGTATTAGATTCTATAATAATAAAAAGTGAAAAATGAAGCAACAGTAGATTACCGGAGAAGACAAAATATCAATGAAAATAATGATAGCCGGAGTTTGAATCCCTCCGGCCAGATCCAAAAGATGTTGGTTGGAGTTCGGCTTCAGTTTGGGGGTTTGAATCTGTTTGGCGGAGCTCGGAGGTGAGCTGATTCAATGGCTATTCGTCGGAGCTCGTTCAAGTTAGCCAGAATACCTGCAAAACAAAAAAATATCTGAAGAGGGAAAAGGGGAAGGGAACTGGTTTCGTTTAGTTGCTGTTAAGATATGGGTTGTTTCAGGTTGCCATGGTTGCTATTGTTGATGTGCGATCTTCGAAGATCGATGTTCGCCAGAGCTTAAAAGCTCATTGGTTCGGCTGGAGATAGGTAGCGTTTGGTTCAGAGGTACGCCGGAGCTTGGAGTTCATTTGAATGGCAGCAGGTTACCTGCAAAATAAGAAGAAAAATCGTGAAAGGGAAGAGGGAAATGGGCTGGTTCGAGATGGAGAAAAGAAGAGGTTAGGGGAGAGGCTGCCAAAGAGAGGGGAAGAGAGGAGAGAAGAGGGAGGCGGAGAGGCTGCCAAAGAGAGGGGAAGAGAGGAGAGAAGAGGGAGGCGGAGAGATGGAAAAAAGGAGAGGGAAGGGGGAAGAGATTAGGGTTATTTTCCCCCTCTTCCTCAAATTAATTCCCCAATTTTCTTTATTCACCATCCTAAATAAATAAAATATAATGGATCCAAATGTGTGGCTTGAAATTGTAGGCTCAAAATTATTAATAGAATTTCTATTTTTTTTTTTTTTTGTATTTGACTAAATTTTTGATTGTGTTGAATTCAACATAAATATTAACAAATGTAACAAATAAAATTAATTTTAAAATAAAATAATGAACGTAACTAATGACATGTGCAATGCAATTTTTAAAAAATTAACGAACAAAAAATCCTAAATTTTTGATAAATAAAGATAGTTATCGACAAACTTATTAAAAATTATATATATATAAAAAATATATATATTTTTGAACTATTAAATAAATAAACTTAAAAACCACGAATTTTAAAAATGTTATGCCAAAATTGGGTGTCAACATCGTGCACAAGTTTAAAATAAAATCCCAAACGGATCCAATAAGCCCGATGAGTACACAGAATAACTATAACTAAGGTAATTAGAACCCAAGGCCAAAGAACATCGAACCAGATGCTCAAAACCAAATAGTAGAATCTGACCGTATGGAGGTCGGGCCTCGAAACGGACGCTCACCAGAATTACAACAGTAGTCAATCACAAATATAAGTAACTGAGGCCGGACCTCTAACCAGATGATCTACATACTTGAGGCCGGACCTTAAACCGGATGATCTACATACTTGAGGCCGGACCTCTGATGTACCGTGGTTTCACGGTACTTTTAATGTTTTTTCCTTAAGTTTAGTGTGTGTTTAAAGCCTTTTTGTATTGATTTTTTATGTAGGTTTCTCTTTATTTGCAGGAAATCTATCCAAAGGTGAACGCGGGAGTTTTTGAGCAAGAATTGCAGAAGAGACCATCTACGGAGTTCACGATGGTCCGTCGCGACTGTGACGGTCCGTAGGTGGCATCGTAGTAAGAGGAGTAGCTTCTGAAGGAAGATGGGGAAGTCTGACCAAGTGTGGGACTACGGAAGTTCATGACGGACCATCATAGCCACGATGGTCCGTCATGCTTGTTCGTCATAATTATCATAGAGTAGTCCCAGTACCCAAATTCCAAAAAGTGTAAGTGTTGTGGAACGAAGCCCCTCGACGGAACTTCATGCTTGCAACAGTCCGTCAGACCTGTCCGTCGAGGGCAATGAAGAAAGAAACAGAAGAATTTGTCAAGTATGGGACGATGGAGGCCATAATGGTCAGTCGTGCCCACGACGGTCCATCACGAGGTCCGTCGACTCAGACGCGTTTGGATAGATTTTAATTAATTAGAATCCTTTTTTATTAGTTTTTATTTTATTTTATAAATAGTTCGAAAAACCTAGTTTTGGGGGTTAGACTTTTTGATAATTTTTAGTTCTCCTGTTTAAGTATTGAAGAATTGATTTTGGTAATTGATACACTTTTTTCGGAATCTATTGTTGGTGTTTTTGTTGATTAGTCAAGTGAATTTCTAGATTTTATTCATTCTCGTTGAAGTAAGTGCATGAATTCTTACATTATAAATTTGAATTGTGTGACTATGACCATGGGTAACTAAACTCCATAACTAGCGTTGTGGGAACCATGGGTAAATAACAAGGGAAAATCTAACTAAAATAACAATTCTAGAATGGTGTCTTGCATTTATTGATAATTCTTTCATCTAGAAGTCTTTTTAACGGATGGCAACGTTAGAACTTGACTTAATGCTACTTGCCGGACCAAGGAGATAGATAATAGGAAAAGAATTATCAACATAGATTTAGTGTATACTATCTAATAGGCTAGTATTGGTTGGTAAGAGGTAATAACTGAGTCAAATATCAATTATGATGCTTAATATTAATTAAAAAAAAACCTTTCTGCTATTTGTTTTCTCGGAAAATAGTTGACTAAATAGTAGTAATAATCGGATAAAGTTAAGTCTGAACCATTTTCCTCGTGGGATCGACCCTAACCTCATTAGTTAGGTTCTCTACTTGATACGACCGCTTTTACTTCTTATTTGAGAAGTAAGTTTGAGCGTATCAAATTTTGGCGCCGCTGCCGGGGATAGTGGCTTTGAGATTAACATAAAACTTATTACTTAAGTTTAGTCATTATTTTCCTAATTTTACTTTATTTGTTGTTCTTATCTCTTGCAGAACTAACTCCTTGTATGCCAAATACGCGGAGAGGAAGAGAACCTTTGTTTCCTTACGACCACAAATTAAAGCATACATTACGAAATATGAATCGAAATTTGGGTATTAATGATGATGATCCCAACCAGAACATTCCAACTCCAGTTGATGCTCATGGTCGATTATTACCCAAAAATCGTGGTGAAGATGAACAAAGGGGACAAAACCCTGCCCCACGTCCTCAAGAGTACAACATAGGCTATGATAACATCGCAGACTCTGATGGGCCACTTATCTTGCCCCCTCTACCACATGGTCACACCTTTGTGGTAACTATTAGTCTGATGCAAATGCTCACAGCTAGAGGTTTGTTTTCTGGGCTACCATCTGAGGATCCACATGCCCACATTGCAAAAGTAAAGGCAGTGTGCAAAAGTTGTGTAGGGAGACCAGATTTAAATATGGTTGTAATAGGGCTAAGGGTATTTCCTCTTTCACTGACGGGACAGGCTGCTATTTGGTTTACTGAGCTTCCTTATAATTCAATTTTCACATGGAATCAACTAAGGTACGCCTTCTTAGCACGTTACTACCCGGTCTCTAAGAAACTAAATCACAAAGACAGAGTGAACAACTTTGTGGCATTACCAGGAGAGTCAGTTAGCAGTTCTTGGGATAGGTTCACTTCATTTTTGAGAAGTGTCTCCAATCACCACATTGATGATGAGTCACAAAAGAATACTTCTATCGGGGACATGATGATTATAATAAAGCGGTATTGGATACTATAGCGGGTGGTTCTTATGGGGAGTGTCCTTATGCCGAGATTGCTGAAAAGTTAGAGAAAATCTCTCGGAATAATAAAGCTTGTAGTACTAGGAATTCAGATAATGGAACAAATACTTTTGCAGTGGAATCCGCACACAACCCAGCCACAGACGAGATTCGTGAAGAGATGGCTTAAATGAGAATGGAGCTTGGGTTGGTATTAAAACATATCACTGGGGGTGCAGAAAAGATAAATGCAGTGAACTACTTGTCTAAACCACCACCACCAAATGATGAATATTATTATGAGGAGGACACCTATGCGGTGAATGAGCAGACGAGGGGTTTCCGACCGAATGCCCAAGGCTCTAATCAGGAGAATTGGCGCCAAGGTGAAGGAAACCAAGGTCGGAACTATGGTAATTATAATCGCGAGGGTCATTATGTCCGAGATGGAAATTACAACTGCGACAACAACTTCAACAGGGGTAACTATGGTAACTGAAATGATAGGAGTGGGCCCTATATTCCTCCTCAAAATCGTGTAGTTGCTCCTAGGGATGGTGGAGGTAGTATGGCGTGAGTTGAGGATATGTTTCACAAAATGATGAGGAGGTTCGATGCTAGTGATGAGCAAACTAAAGAGTTAAGGAGTGATTTAGCGGGTATTGGGCAGAAAGTTGATACACATGCAATATCGATTAAGCAGCTTGAGTTGCAAATGGCCCAATTATCTGCGATTGTGAACACACGGCAACCGGGCACTCTCCCTAGCAACACTGTCCAAAATCTGAAAAATGATGGACATTGTATGGCAATCACTACTCGGGGTGGTAAGCAAACCATTGACCCACCTATGCCATCTGATGTAGAAAAGGTGATAATAGATAGTGATAAAGTGGTGAAGGTTAGTGGTGAGTTAGAAGACAAAATGGGAAAAGATGTTGAAGTGCCCAAACAGGTGACTCCCATGCCTAGACCCCCCCCCCTTTCCTCAAAGATTAGTAAAAAAGACCGAGGATGGTAAATATCGGTGTTTTATAACGATGTTAAAACAGCTTTCCATCAATGTCCCTTTGGTAGAGCTTTGGAACAAATGCCCGGTTACGCAAAGTTTATGAAAGATCTGGTTACGAAGAAAAGATCGGTAACTTTTGAGGAGGATGATAGAATGCAGCATTGTAGTGCTATTGCTACAAGATCTCTAGTGCAAAAGAAAGAAGATCCGGGTGCTTTCACTATTCCTTGTACAATCGGGTTATTATATTTTGCGAAAGCATTATGTGATCCTAGGGCAAGCATAAATCTCATGCCCCTCTCGATTTACAAGAATTTGGGTTTGGGTGACCCAAAGCCCACTGTGATGCGGCTACTGATGGCCGATCGAACAGTAAAAAGGCCTATTGGGATAATCCACGATGTGCTAGTAAAAGTGGAGTCGTTCATATTTCCGGCTGATTTTGTTATTCTTGATTGTGAGGTTGATTTTGAGGTGCCTATTATTCTTTTGAGGCCATTCCTTGCTACGGGTAGAGCCTTGGTTGATATGGAAAAAGGGAAGATCAAATTTTGGTTGAACAATGAAGAAGTGACCTTCAACATTTGTAGGTCCATGAGGCAGAGTGGTGAGCTCCAATCGGGGTCTTCCATATCCTACAAAGTTGAAAAGTCATCCGAATTACAAATTGAAGAACATCTGGGTGTTGAAGCACTAGCGGCAGTGATCATGAATTTTGATAGCGATTGCATTAAAGAGTATGGGTCATTGGTAGCGGCACTTGATCGAGGTGATATTCAGTTTAAACCAAAGAAATATGAGTTAGACATGAAGAAACGCGAGTCTCCACCCGCAAAACCATCTATAGAGGAGGCTCCAAAGTTAGAACTAAAAGCTCTCCCACTACATCTGAGGTATGAATTCTTAGGAAACGGTGATACTTTGCCGGTAATCATTGCATCAAATCTAAATGTACAACAAGTTGAGAGTTTGGTGAAAGTGTTAAAAAGGTTCAAAAGAGCTATTGGGTGGACTATTGTGGATATTATTGGGATCCCTCCCGGTATTTGTTCTCATAAAATCCAACTCATGCCCGATCATAAGCCAAGTATTGAGCATCAGAGATGCTTAAATCAACATATGCAAGAGGTAGTGAAGAAGGAAATTATTAAGTGATTGGACGCTGGAGTAATATATCCGATCGCTGATAGTAGTTGGGTATGCCCTATTCAGTGTGTACCTAAGAAAGGGGGAATGACTGTGGTCCCCAATGAAAAAAATGAACTTGTTCCAATGAGACCTGTGACTGGATGGAGGGCGTGTATGGACTACCGGAAATTAAATGCATGGACCGAAAAAGACCATTTTCCTATGCCCTTCATGGATCAGATGTTGGATAGACTTGCTGGAAAAGGGTGGTACTGTTTTCTTGATGGTTATTCGGGGTAAATCAAATTTCTATTACACCAGAAGATCAAGAGAAAACCATCTTCACTTGCCCATATGGGACCTTCACTTTCAAGAGAATTCCGTTTGGATTGTGCAATGCAACCGCCACATTTTAGAGATATATGATGTCGATATTCTTTGATATGGTGGAAGACACTATTGAGGTGTTTATTGATGATTTTTCTGTGGTTGGTGACTCCTTCGAGTGGTGTTTGAATCATTCATCTGAGGTTCTTAAGAGGTGTAAAGACTGCAATCTAGTACTAAATTGGGAAAAATGCCACTTCATGGTGAAAGAAGGTATTGTTTTGGGTCATCGCATTTCAGAGAACGGTATAGAAGTTGATCGAGATAAAGTAGAGGTAATAGAGAGACTTCCCCCACCTATCTCTGTAAAAGGTGTGAGAAGCTTTCTTGGGCATGCAGGTTTTTACCGGAGGTTCATTAAAGATTTTTCAAAAATTGCGCATCCCTTGTGCAAACTGCAGGAGAAAGAGTGTAAATTTTATTTTGATGAATCCTGTCTTAAAGCATTCGGCGAGTTAAAAGAAAAGTTGGTGTCTGCACCTATCATTATTTCTCCAGATTGGAGCAGTCCATTTGAGGTGATGTGCGATGCTAGTGGGGTTGCTCTTGGTGTGGTATTGGGACAAAGAAGGGACAAAATCCTTCATCCCATTTACTATGCTAGTAAAGACCTCAATGAAGCCCAGAAGAACTACACAGTGACTGTGCAAGAGCTCCTTGCTGTAGTCTTTGCTTTTGAAAAATTTTGCTACTATTTGCTAGGTACTAGAGTTATAGTGCATACTGACCATTCTGCTATTAGATATTTGATGGTAAAGAAGGATGCGAAACCGAGGTTGATTCGTTGGGTATTACTATTGCAAGAATTTGACTTTGAGGTAACAGATAGAAAAGGGACCGAGAATCAAGTTGCTAATCAGTTGTCCCGTTTAGAAGATGAAGCAATGAGAGAGTTGGGGGATAAGATTGCGATTGATGATACCTTCCCCGATGAGCATGTATTGGCTGCCTCTCAAGTCTTGATTCCATTGTTCGCAGATTTTGCGAATTATCTGGCTAGCGATATTGTTCCACCGGACTTGTCCTTTCATCAAAGAAAAAAGTTCATGTACGATGTGAAGAAGTTCTTTTGGGATGAACCATACTTATATTGGAGTTGTGCCGTTGGGCTTATTCGGCGTTGTGTGCCAGAAGTTGAGATGTTGAGTATCTTGGAGGCATGTCATTCTTCACCCGTTGGTGGACATCATAGTGGTATCCGAACCGCTCATAAGATCTAACAATGTGGCTACTATTGGCCAACTATTCATCAAGATGCTCATGAGTTCGCCAAAGCATGTGATAGATGCCAACTAGATGGCGGCATTTCAAGAAAGCAAGAGCTCCCTTTAGATCCCATTCTTGTGATTGAGTAATTTGATGTTTGGGGTATTGACTTTATGGGTCCTTTTGTGAGTTCTCATGGGATGAAGTACATTCTAGTAGCGGTTGATTATGTGTCTAAATGGGTGGAAGATGTCGCCCTCACAAATGATGAAGGGAAGAGTGTCACCGCATTCTTGAAAAAGAATATATTTTCTCGATTTGGTACCCCAAGGGAAATTATTAGTGATGGGGGATTCCACTTTTGCATCAAGTTTTTTAAGGGATTATTGGAGAAATATGGGGTTCGCCATAATGTGGCCACTCCTTACCATCCTCAAACTAGTAGGCAAGTTGAGGTGTCAAATTGGGAGATCAAGCAGATTTTGTCGAAAACAGTAAACGCTAGTAGAACGGATTGGTCAAGGAGGCTTGATGATGCACTTTGGGCCTACCGGACATCATATAAAACTCCCATAGGTATGTCCCCATACCAACTTGTTTATGGGAAAGCTTGTCACGTACCGGTTGAATTAGAGCATAAATCCATGTGGGCTATGAAGAAGTTCAAATTGGATTGGAATGAAGCTGCATAACAGAGGTTAAATGGGTTGAATGAACTCGATGAATTTCGCCTAAAAGCTTATGAAAGTTCAGCCCTCTACAAAGAAAATATGAAGAAATACCATGACCAAAAGATTGAGAAACGCGATATTATAGTTGGGGATTTGGTGCTTTTATTCAATTCTAGGTTGCGTTTGTTTCCGGGCAAGCTCAAGTCTAAATGGACTGGCCCTTACTTGATCACCCAACTATTTCCTCATGGAGCAGTTGAGTTGGAAAACAAGGAAGCTGTGTGGTTTAAGGTGAATGGGCAACAAATAAAAATCTATTTAGGGCATGCTGAATCAGCGAATGAAGTGATCGAGGAATACCATCTTGATGAAGTCTAAGTAATCGAGTGTCCTCCGTCGTGCCGCGACGTTAAATCAAGCGCTGGTTGGGAGGCAACCCAATATGTATCCTCTAAGCCAACTATAGTTTTTTTTATGACTTTCTAGTAATAATCGCATTTTTCTTTGTTTTTTAGAAATGTTGGCTAAGAGCGTAGTTTAGGGTCCGTGTCCACTAAGTATCCAGTCAAACACATAGAGAATAACCTAATGGGTGTTAATTTTGCAGGTAGCACATCACCAGGAAATTCTGCAGAAAATTACTCTGCAACACTCACTGACGGATACATCGACGGACCGTCACGCTTGCGACGGACCGTCGCATGAATCCGTCGTGCCAGGTATGGTTGTCATTTTTTTAAAAAAATTAGGGCACCTACGATGGACCCCACAACGGACCGTCACACATGTGATGGACCATCGTCGGGGACTCGTCGCATCAGTAACCAACAACCCGACCCGACACGGCCGGGGAATTTTAAAAGTTTTAAACCTGGTAAACTCCCCACCCCTTCACTTCAACCGTTTCTTTCCCTATTTCTCCCATTTCCTCCCTTTTCAACTTCCTTCAACTCTCATCCTCTTCCCAATCCACTGATCCACCATCACTTCCCCAATTCCCACAATCTCATTCTCCCCCACCCCCAATCTCCCTGCCTCTTCCAAGTATTTGCTGGTCGGAGTCTTCTGCTATTTTTCTTATCTACCTAGCTGTGTGCCTCACCTGCTTGTTTTCTCCTCTTCTCCAGGTCTCAGGTATGAGCTTCTGATCTCTACCCATTTACACTACATTATTGTTTTTAATTACTATTGGCCTGTTTCTTTTTGTTGTGTCTTTCAGTTTTGACCCCTTTTTGTATGCTAAAGACCTCATGTCATGCTTTAAAGTCCCACATTTAGAAATAAAATTGATATGGGTAGTGGGTTAACCGGATCAAAGAGGGGGAATATGTTTTTGGAAACTTGTTCTGACCTAGGTTGATAGTCCCCCACATGTTAAAACTCGAGAAATTGGTGCTTTAGCATTGCTAGTTTGCTGGGTATTTGGGTTAGAAATATGTGGGTTAATATCAGGTCTTTCGTTTGGAATCTTAGGGGGTGATTGTGGCATCCTCAGTTCTTTCACTGAATGACAGAACGAGACCCCGTCGATGGACTGTCGTACCCACGACGGACCGTCCTAGGGTCCGTCCCACCACCCCACTATTTATTTTCTCTAAGAGTCCTATGACGAACTGATGCGACGGACCGTCGTGGGCACGATGGTCCGTCCTGCACAACCGTCATGGTTGTCAGAGACCCCACTCCATAGGGTCTCTAAGTTATTTCTAAGTGTCCTATGACGGACTGATGCGACGGACCGTCGTGACCACGACGATCCGTCCTACACAACCGTCATGGTTGTCAGCGACCCAACTCCTAAGGGTATCCATACTTTTCCTAAGTGTCCCATGACGGACCTCTACGATGGACCGTCATGACCACGACGGTCCGTCCTGCTAATCTGTCAGGCCTGTCAGAGACTTTCCTTCTGAGGGTCTCCATACAAATATTGTTAAGTCATACATGACGGACCACCATGACGGTCCGTCATACTCAAGATGGTCCGTCAACTGGTCCGTCGTCTTTCACAGATACTTCAGTGATATCATTACAATGTTGATCCTATATTTATTTTGTTCTGTTTTTGCTTGTCTTGTTTGCCCCTTCTAGTACTAATCATGATTCTTTACAGGTACTACCTCTCATGGCACCGAAACAAGATTGAGTTTACGCACGTGGGTGTTCAAAGTCCATCACCCCGTCTGCCCGACTGGTCATAGGCACTGATGATGAGCATGATCCCGAGTACGTGCCCCCAGGCACTGCCACTCCTGCACGAGCTGCACGTGCAACCAGATCCACCCCCAAAAAGGTGGAGGCCGGCGTAGTCACTGCCTCCCAGTCTGATGAGGAGCGCACACTGACCGGCACACCTTCTGGGTCAGCTGCCCAGGACGAAGGAGAGTCTGGCTCCTTAGGAGTATCTTGGTCGGAGGAAGTCTCCGGGTTTGCGGAAGTCTCTGCGCTACCCACAGCTTCACAGTCTGCCTCGTGTGATTAGGCCGACAGTTCTAATTCCACCCTAGCTTCACCGGCTGGAGTTCCCACCCCGGTTGTCGACCAGCCCAACAGATGGTGTGTCCACGGGCAATACCAGGTCTATTCCGACGCCAAGCATCTCAATGATAAGGGCGTCATGACTCGAACCCTTACACTGGAGAGGCGGGTCCTTACGGGGAGTCTCCTCACCATGCCGGAGATCCATACTCTCTTCACCAGGCGCCGACTAGAGTGGACGGCTCGTTCTTTAGGCTGATACAGTGAGGAGTTGGTCCGAGAGTTCTACGCCTCGTATGTGGCTACTCTCCGACCACAGATTGATAGGCGGGCTGCCCCCGCCAAACAGGCCCCACTTAATCATATCAGAGTCCGCGACATACGGGTGGACATCTTTTTGCCAGCCATCCGCAGGTATCTATACGGCGAGGATGTTGATGCCACCAAGACCCCTCTCACCGCAAAGTTCGACTACCGGTGGCAACTTGTTAAAGATGGCTGGTTCTTGCGTGAGCCAACACTAAGAGAGACCACAAAGAGGTGGATGGCCAAGCACTTATCTATTGATGGAGAGGCTGCTGACTGGGTAATGGAGCCGAAGCGAGCCATCAAGAAGGCTAACTTGACCTTCACGGCTAAGTTTCTATGGTTGATAGTCCGCCACTGCCTCCCCCCCCCTGCTGTAGATAATATAGTTACATGGGATCACGCATTTCTGATGGCAGAGATGATGGCAGGGTTTGAGGTAGACTTCGCTTGGCTTCTTCAGGCGGTTATGCACGAGAGGGCCTTCAAGGTCACCACTACTTACCCTTTTCCGTGCATGGTGTTTTCTTTATGCAGGTCCGCAGGTGTGCCCATTTGGAACATCGATCAGCTCAAGACCCCGCAGGGCAATGTTGATATTAGCCTCATCAGGGATGAGGCCAATGAGTTGGCACCACGCAGAGGGCCCCGCCCAGAGGTGCCTTCCCTTGATGAGAACCTGGCGGATATTGTAGAGCATGCCCGAGCGGCTACCCAAGATACTTCTGCATCCACTGACACTACCCCAGTCGAGTCTATCCCGGGTAGTAGCAGTGCCCTGAGCTCCTCTCGCTCAGCCCCTTCCCCCGCTCTGGTCCCACTTGCTAGGGTCAAGAAACTTGAGGCTCAGATGGCCACACTTCTGCATCACATCCAGCCTTTGATGCAGAGGTCTATTACTGAGGCAGAGGAGCGCATGGAGCATAAGATGGCACAACACAAAGAGAGGCAGATCTCAGAGGTTCATCAGCGCTTAGACGCTTTTGAGTTGCGGGTGCTAGCCTGGCCAACCCCTCCGGTGGACATGTCGACCCTTCAGGCTGCGGTTGAGAGTTTGCGAGCGGATCTTGATACGATCCTAGAGGCTAGGGTGCCTGAGTCTGAGGCCCCTTCTGCAGAGCCTGCTGAGGACACAGTGATGACGGTCTTATTCGCCACTTCTGATGTTCCACCACCTCCCCCACCAGAGCATGCCAAGAGGCGCAGGGGTCAAGAGGAGGATGAGGCTAGGGCGAGGAAGAAGCAGCGCCGTGAGATGGAGGCTGCAAGAAGAGCCTCGATTGCTGATAAGGAGGCCCGTACATTGAGGGCTGTAGAGTTAGCTGCCAGGGCGTCTAGATCCAGAGTTGTGGAGACAGTGAGAGGCACTACTGATAGTGCTGTTGCTGCTGAGGACAATACTGAGGGTGTCCAGACTATGGAGGGAGTGGGTTCCGGGGAACCGGACCCACCAGCTTGCTGATCGCCGACACTTTGCGCCTCAGGTTTGCTTCACCTACCACTCACGTATTTTAGTTTTTTTATGCATTGGGGACAATTGCATATCTTTTTGTTGGGGGTGGGGTAAATGGAAAGTGAGTGCTAGGGTGAAGTCTGAATAGCCCAATTCACGATCCTCTTTTGGGGTTTTCTTGCCTGTGTTCTTTTTCCCCAAAAGAATGATTACTTTTATTGTTGAACCGGCATGTTAAATCTTGTGTACATAGTATAACTCTGAAGCATGATAGCTAAAACAAATATGATATCCTGATATAATGAAAATGATGCATGACTAGGCATAGTAATTGATAAATGTGTGGCTCTAAACATGACATAGAGATATGATGTACCGTGGTTTCACGGTACTTTTAATGCTTTTTCCTTAAGTTTAGTGTGTGTCTAAAGCCTTTTTGTATTGATTTTTTATGTAAGTTTCTCTTTATTTGCAGGAAATCTGTCCAAAGATGAACGTGAGAGTTTTGAGCAAGAAATGCAGACGAGACCACATACGGAGCTTATGACGGTCCGTTGAGGCTGTGACGGTCCGTAGGTGGCATCGTAGTGAGGAGAGAAGCTGCTGAAGGAAGATGGGGAAGTCTGACCAAGTGTGGGACTATGGAAGTTCATGACGGACCGTCATAGCCACGACGGTCCGTCCTGCTAGTTCGTCGTAATGTTCAGAGAGTAGTCCCAGTACCCAAATTCCAAAAAGTTAAGTATTATGGAACGGAGCCCCTCGACGGACCATCGTGCTAGAAAGGGTCCGTCATACATGTCCGTCGAGGGTAATGAAGAAAGCAGTAGAAGAATTTGTGAAGTATGGGACGACGGAGGCCATGACGGTCCGTCGTGCCCACGACGGTCCGTCACGAGGTCCGTCGACTCAGACGCGTTTGGACAGATTTTCATTAATTAGAATCCTTCTTTTATTAGGTTTTGTTTTTATTATAAATAGTTCGAAAAACCTCGTTTTTGGGGTTAGACTATTGGATAATTTTTAGTTCTCTTGTTCAAGTATTGAAGAATTAATTTCAGTAATTGATACACTTTTTCTGGAATTGATTGTTGGTGTTTTTGTTGATAAATCAAGTGAATTTCGGGATTTTATTCTTTCTCATTAAAGTAAGTGCACGAATTTTTATATTAAAAATATGAATAGTGTGATTATGACTATGGGTAACTAAACTCCATAACTAGGGTTATGGGAACCATGGGTTAACAATAAGGTAAAATCTAACTAAAATAACAATTCTAGAATAGTGTCTTGCATGTATTGATAATTCTTTCGTGTAGAAGTCTTTTTAACGGGTGGCCAACGTTAAAACTCGCCTTAATGCTACTTGCCGGACCAAGGAGGTAGATAATAGAAAAAGAATTATCAACATAGATTTAGTGTATACTATCTAATAGGCTAGTGTCGGTTGGTACGAGGTAATAACTTAGTCAAATATCGAATACAATGCTTAATATGAGGTAAAGATAAGGGTTAGTATACCAACACACGTAGCCGGACCAACGTGCGGAGTGAAATTTTCTAGATGCCGGACCAAGGATTTAGAGATACATAACTTATCACTTTACATGCAAGACACTAGAAAAGAATTGTTATAGTTAGAATTATCAAGTTAGGAACCTGTAGGGAACACTTAAGCCCTAGTTACTTTTATTAACTGATTAAACTTCAAGATTTGAATCTGTTAGTTGTCTACTTTAATTTAGTTAATCATTTTTATTAATTTTAAAAAAAAACTTTTTGTCTTTTGTTTTCCAGGGAAATAGTTGACTAAATAGTAGTAATAATAGAATAAAGTTAAGTCTGAACTATTTTCCTCGTGGGATCGATCCAAACCTCATTAGTTGGGTTCTTTACTTGATACGACCGCTTTACTTCTTATTTGAGAAGTAAGTTTGAGCTTATCAAAATTTTAGTGCCGCTTCCGGGGAAAGTAGCTTTTAGATTAACTTAAACTTATTACTAAAGTTTAGTCAATATTTTCCTAATTTTACTTTTTCAATTGTTTTTGATTCTTGCAAAACTAACTTCCTTGTATGCCAAATACGCGGAGAGGAAGAGAACCCTTGTTTCCCTACGACCATGAATTAGAGCGTACACTATGCAATATGAATTGAAACTTGGGTATTAACGATGATGACCCAAACCAGAACATCCAGCTCCAGTTGATGATCATGGTCGGTTATTACATGATAATCCTGGTGAAGATGAAAAAAGGGGAGAAAATCCCTCTCCACGTCCTCAAGAACACTACAGAGGTTATGATAATATTGCAGACTCTGATGGGCCACTTGTCTTGCCTCCTCTACCACACGGCCACACTTTTGTGGTAACCAGTAGTCTAATGCAAATGCTCACTGCCAGAGGTTTGTTTTCAGGGCTACCTTCTGAAGATCCACATGCCCACATCGCTAAGGTAAGGGCAGTGTGCAAAAGTTGTGTAGGGAGGCCCGATTTGAACATGGATGTAATTGGGCTAAGAGTATTTCCTCTTTCACTGACGAGAGAGGCTGCTATATGGTTTACTGAGCTCCCTTATAACTCAATTTTCACTTGGAATCAACTGAGGGATGCCTTCTTAGCACGTTACTCTCCGGTCTCTAAGAAACTAAACCACAAAGACAGAGTGAACAACTTTGTGGCACTACCGGGAGAGTCAGTTAGAAGTTCTTGGGATAGGTTCACTTTATTCTTGAGAAGTGTCCCCAATCACCGCATCGATGATGAGTCACTGAAAGAATACTTCTATTGGGGACAAGATGATAATAATAAAGCGGTATTGGATACTATAGCGGGTGGTTCTTATGGGGAGTGTCCTTATGCTGAGATTGCTGAAAAGTTAGAGAAAATCTTGCGAAATAATAAAACTTGGAGTTCTAGGAAGTCAGATACTGGAAGAAACACCTTCGCAGTGCAATCCACACACAACCCAGCCACAGACGAGATTCGTGAAAAGATGGCTCAGATGAGAACTGAGCTTGGGTTGGTATTAAAATATGTCACTGGGGTGCAGAAAAGATAAATGCAGTGAAATACTTGTCTAAACCACCACCACCAACTGATGAATATTATTATGAGGAGGATTTCGATGCGGTAAATGAGCAGATGGGTTTTTTTTGACCGAATGCCCAAGGCTCCAATCAGGAGATTTGGCGTCGAGGTCAAGGAAACAAAGGTAGGAACTATGGTAATTCTAACCGTGAGGGTAATTATGTCCGAGATGGAAATTACAACCGCGACAACAACTTCAACAGGGTAACTATGGTAATAGAAATGATAGAAGTGGGACTTATGTTCCTCCTCAAAATCGTGAAGTTACTCCTAGGGATGGTAGAGGTAGTATGGCGCGAGTTGAGGATATGTTGCACAAAATGATGAGGAGGTTCGATGCTAGTGATGAGCACACTAAAGAGTTAAGGAGTGATTTAGCGGGTATTGGGCAGAAAGTCGATACACATACAATATCGATTAAGCAGCTTGAGTTTCAAATGGCCCAATTATCTGCGACGGTGAACACACGGCAACCGGGCACTCGCACTCTCCCTAGCAACACTGTCCAAAATCCGAAAAATGATGGACAATGTATGGCAATCACTACTCGGGGTGGTAAGCAAACCATTGACCCACCTATGTCGTCTAATGCAGAAAAGGTGATAAGAGATAATGATAACGTGGTGGAGCTTAGTGGTGAGTTAGAAGATAAAATGAGAAAAGATGCTGAAGTGCCCAAAAAGGTGATTCCCATGCCTAGACCACCCCCCCTTCCCTCAAAGATTAGTGAAAAAGACCGAAGATGGTAAATATCGGCGTTTTATAATGATGTTGAAGCACCTTTCCATCAATGTCCCTTTGGTAGAAGATCTAGAACAAATGCCCGGTTATGCCAAGTTTATGAAAGATCTGGTTACGAAGAAAAGATCGATCACTTTTGAGGATGATGATAGAATGCAGCATTGTAGTGCTATTGCTACTAGGTCTCTAGTGCAAAAGAAGGAAGATCCGGGCTATTGATATGGAAAAAGGGCAGATGAAATTTTGGTTGAACAATAAAGAAGTGACCTTTAACATTTGTAGGTCCATGAGGCATAGTGGTGAGCTCCAATCGGTGTCTGCCATATCCTACAAAGTTGAAAAGTCATCCGAGACACAAATAGAAGAACGTTTAGGTGTAGAAGCACGAGCGGCAGTGATAATGAATTTTGATAGCGATTGCATTGAAGAGTATGGGTCATTAGTCGCGGCTCTCGATCGTGGTGATGTTCGGTTTAAACCGAAGAAATATGAGTTAGATATGAAGAATCGCGAGTCTCCACCCGCAAAACCATCTATAGAGGAGGCTCCAAAGTTAGAACTAAAATCTCTCCCACCTCATCTCAGGTATAAATTCTTAGGAAATGGTGACACTTTGCCGGTAATCATTGCATCAGACCTGAATGAACAACAAATTGAGAGTTTGGTGAAAGTGCTAAAAAGGTTCAAAAGAGCTATTGGGTGGCCTATTGTGGACATTATTGGGATCCCTCCTGGTATTTGTTCTCATAAAATCCAACTCATGCCCGACCATAAGCCAAGTATTGAGCACGAGAGACGCTTAAATCCACCTATGCAAGAGGTCGTGAAGAAGGAAATCATTAAGTGGTTGGATGCCGGAGTAATATATCCGATCGCCGATAGTAGTTGGGTATGCCATGTTTAGTGTGTAACTAAAAAAGGGGGAATGACTGTGGTCCCCAATGAAAAAAATTAACTTGTTCCAATGAGACCGGTCACTGGATGGAGGGTGTGTATGGATTACCGGAAATTAAACGCATGGACCGAAAAACACCATTTTCCTATGCCCTTCATGGATCAGATGTTGGATAGACTTGCTGGAAAAGGGTGGTACTATTTTCTTGATGGTTATTCGGGGTATAATCAGATTTCTATTGCACCGGAAGATCAAGAGAAAACCACCTTCACTTGCCCATATGGGACCTTTGCTTTCAAGAGAATGCCGTTTGGGTTGTGCAATGCACCTGCCACATTTCAGAGATGCATGATGTCGATATTCTCCGATATGGTGGAGGACACTATTGAGGTGTTCATGGATGATTTTTCTGTGGTTGGTGACTCCTTTGAGCGGTGTTTGAGTCATTTATCTAAGGTTCTTAAGAGGTGTGAAGACTGCAATCTAGTAATAAATTGGGAAAAATGCCACTTCATGGTGAAAGAAGGTATTGTTTTGGGTCATCGCATTTCAGAGAAGGGCATAGAGGTTGATCGAGTTAAAGTCGAGGTAATAAAGAAACTTCCCCCACCTATCGCTGTAAAAGGTGTGAGAAGCTTTCTTGGGCATGCAGGTTTTTACCGGAGGTTCATCAAAGATTTTTCAAAAATTGCGCATCCGTTGTGCAAATTGCTGGAGAAAGAGTGTAAATTTTATTTTGATGAATCTTGTCTTAAAGCATTCGGCGAGTTAAAAGAGAAGTTGGTGTCTGCACCTATCATTATTTCTCCAGATTGGAGAAGTCCATTTGAGGTGATGTGCGATGCTAGTGGGGTTGCTCTAGGTGTGGTATTGGGACAAAGAAGGGACAAAATTCTTCATCCCATTTACTATGCTAGTAAAGCCCTCAATGAAGCCCAGAAGAACTACACAGTGACTGAGCAAGAGCTCCTTGCAGTAGTCTTTGCTTTTGAAAAATATTGATCCTATTTGCTAGGTACTAGATTTATAGTGCACACTGACCATTCAGCGTTGAGATATTTGATGGCAAAGAAGTATGCAAAACCGAGGTTGATTTGTTGGGTATTACTACTGCAAGAATTTGACTTTGAGGTGAGGGATAGAAAAGGGACCGAAAATCAAGTTGATGATCACTTGTCCCGTTTAGAAGATGAAGCTATGAGAGAGTTAGGGGATAAGACTGATATTGATGATGCTTTCCCCGATGAACATGTATTGGCTGCCTCACAAGACTTGATTCCATGGTTCGCAGATTTTGCGAACTATCTGGCTAGCGATATTGTTCCATCAGATTTGTCCTTTCATCAAAGGAAAAAGTTCATGTACGATGTGAAGAAGTTCTTTTGGGATGAACCATACTTATATAGGAGCTGTGCCTATGGGCTTATTCGGCGTTGTGTGCCAGAAGTTGACATGTTGAGTGTTTTAGAGGCATGCCATTCCTCACCCGTTGGTGGACATCATAGTGGTATACGGACCCCTCATAAGATCTTACAATGTGGTTACTATTGTCCAACTATTCATCAAGATGCTCATGAGTTCGCCAAAGCATGTGATAGATGCCAAAGGGATGGCGGCATATCAAGAAAATAAGAGCTCCCTATAAACCCCATTCTTGTGATTGAATTATTTGATGTTTGGGATATTGACTTTATGGGTCCTTTTGTGAGTTCTCATGGAATGAAGTATATCTTAGTAGCGGTTGATTATGTATCTAAATGGGTGGAAGCTATCGTTCTCGCAAACAATGAAGGGAAGAGTGTCACTGCATTCTTGAAAAAGAATATATTCTCTCGATTTGGTACCCCAAGGGCAATTATTAGTGATAGGGGATCCCACTTTTGCAACAATTTGTTTAAGGGATTATTGGAGAAATATGGGGTTCGCCATAATGTGGCCACTCCTTACCATCCTCAAACTAGTGGGCAAGTTGAGGTTTCAAATAGGGAGATCAAAAATATTTTGTCAAAAACAGTGAACGCTAGTAGAACGGATTGATCAAGGAGGCTCGATCATGCTCTTTGGGCCTACCGGATAGTGTATAAGACTCCCATTGGTATGTCCCCATACCAACTTGTATATGGGAAAGCTTGTCATCTTCCGGTTGAATTAGAGCATAAAGCCATGTGGGCTATGAAGAAGTTGAAAATGGATTGGAATGAAACTGTAGAACAGAGGTTAAATGGGTTGAATGAACTCGATGAATTTCGCCTAAAAGCATATGAAAGTTCAGCCCTCTACAAAGAAAAGATGAAGAAATACCATGAACAGAAGATTGAGAAATGCGATTTTATAGTTGGGGATTTTGTGCTTTTATTCAATTCTAGGTTGAGTTTGTTTCCGGGCAAGCTCAAGTCCAAATGGACTGGCCCTTACTTGATCACCTAACTATTCCCTCACGGAGCGATTGAGTTGGAAAACAAGGAGGGTGTGCGGTTTCAGGTGAACAGACAACGAATAAAAATCTATTTGGGGCATGATGAATCGGCGAATGAAGTGATCGAGGCATACCATCTTGATGAAGTCTGATTAATCGAGTATCCTCTGTCGTGCCGCAACGTTAAATCAAGCGCTGGTTGGGAGGCAACCCAGTATGTATCCTCTAAGCCAACTATAGTTTTTTTTTCTCTGGTAATAGTCGCATTTTCTTTGTTTTTCGTTTTGTTAGAAGTGTTGGCTAGAGCGTAATTTAGGGTCCGTGTCCACTAAGTGTCCAGTCAAACACATAGAGAATAGCTTAATGGGTGTTAACTTTGCAGGTAGAACATCACCAGAAAAATCTGCAGAAATTGGTCTAAAACACTCAATGACGGATCCATCGACGGACCGTCACGCTTGCAACAGACCGTCAGAGGAATCCGTCGTGCCAGGTAAGTTTGTCTATTTTTTTAAAAAATTAGGGCACCTGCGACGGAACCCACGACGGACCGTCACACGTGTGACAGACCATCGTCGGGGACTCGTCGCGTCATTAACCAGCAACCCAACCTGACCCGACTAGGGAATTTTAAAAGTTTTCAACTTTTTAAACTCCCCACCACTTCATTTCAATCGTTTCTTTCCCTCTATCTCCCATTTCCTCCCTTTTCAACTTCCTTCCATCCTCATCCTCTTCCATATCAAATGATCCACCATCACTTCCCCAAATCCCCACATTCTCATTTTCCACTTCCCCTATCTCCTTTCTGCTCGTCGGAGTCTGCTGCTGTGTTTCTGATCTTCCTAGCTAAGTGCCTCACTTGCTTGTTTTTCTCCTCTTCTCAGGTATGTGTTTCTGATCTCTACACATTTACACTACATTTTTGTTTTTAAATTACTATTGGCATGTTTCTTTTTGGTGGTTCTTTGATTTTTGATCCCTTGTAGTATGCTAAAGACAACATGACGTGCTTTAAAGACCTACACTTATAATTACAATTGATGTGGGTAGTGGGTTAACCGAATCAAAACAGGTGTATATGTTGTTGTTTTTTTTTGAAATCTTGTCTGACCTAGGTTGATAGTCCCACGAATTGCCTTGTTAAAACTCGAGAAATTGGTGTTTTAGCATTGCTAGTTTGCTACGTATTTGGGTTAGAAATATGTAGGTTAATATGCAGTCTTTCGTTTGAATCACAGGGGATGATTGTGGCATCCTCAGTTCAGTCACTGAATGACAGAACGAGACCCAGACGACGGACCGTCGTACCCACAACGGTCCATCATAGGGTCTGTCTCAACACCCCATGATTTGTTTTCTCTAAGTGTCCACCAACGGACATATGCGACGGACCGTCGTGCCCTCGACGGTACGTCCTGCACAACCGTCATGGTTGTCAGAGACCCTATTCCTAAGGGTCTCCAACTTTATCTAGGTGTCCACTGACTTACCTATATGACGGACCGTCATTCCCACGATGGTCCGTCCTGCACAACCGTCATGACGGTCAGAGATCCCTATCCTAAGGGTCTCCAATATTTTTCTAAGTGTCTACTGACGGACATCTACGATGGACCGTCGTACCCACGATGGTCCGTCCTGCACAACCGTCATGGTTGTCAGAGACCCCAGTCCTAAGGGTCTCTAATTTTTTTCCAAGTGTCCACTTACGGACCTATACGACCGACCATCGTAACCACGACGGTCCGTCCTGCACAACCGTCTTGACGGTCAGAGATCCCTCTCCTAAGGGTCTACATACTTTTTCTAAGTGCCCCACGACGGACATATACGATGGACCGTCATGATCACGGTGGTCCATCCTGCTTATCCGTTGTAACTGTCAGAGACTTTCCTTCTGAGGGTCTCCAAAGAAATATTATTTAAGTAATACATGACGGTCCGTCATACTCACGATGGGATGTCAACTGGTCCGTCGTGTTTCACTGCTACTTCAGAGATGTCATTACAACTTTGACCTTATGTGTATTTTGTTTCTTTTTTGCTTGTCTTGTTTGCTCCTTCTAGTACTAATAAGGATTCTTTACAGGTACTATCTCTCATGGCACCAAAACAAGATCGCGTTTACGCACGTGGGCATTCAAAGTATGTTGCCCCATCTGCCCGAATGGTTATAGGCTCTGATGATGAGCATGATCCTGAGTACGTGCCCCCAGGCACTGCCACTCCAGCACGAGCTGCTCGTGCTACCAGAGCCACGCCCAAGAAGGTGGCATCCGGCGTAGTCACTGCCTCCCAGTCTGATGAGGAGCGCACACTGACCGGCACACCTTCTTGGTCAGCTGCACAAGATGAAGGAGCGTCTGGCTCCTTAGGAGTTTCTTGGTCGGAGGAAGCCTACGGGTCCGCAGAAGCCTCTGCACCTGCCATAGATGCACAGTCTACCTCGTCTGATGAGGCTGACAGTACTGATTCCACTCCAGGCTCACCGACTTGAGTTCCCTCCCCGGTTGCCGACCGTCCCAACCGATGGTGTGTCGACGGGCAATACCAAGTATATTCAGACGCCAAGCTACTAAATGATAAGGGCGTCATGACACGGACCCTTACACTAGAGAGGCGGGTCCTTACGGCTCTTGCTTTGGTCCGATACAGTGAGGAGTTGGTCCGAGAGTTTTACGCCTCTTGTGTGGCTACTCTCCGATCACAGATTGATAGGCGGGCTGCCCCCGCCAAACAGGCCCCACTTGATCACGTCAGAGTCCGCGGCATACAGGTCGACATCTCCATGCCAGCCCGCCGGTATTTATACGGCGAGGATGTTGACGCCACTAGGACCCCTCTCACCGCCGAGTTCGACTATCGGTGGCAAATTGTTAAAGAGGGCCGGTTCTTGCGTGAGCCATCGCTGAGAGAGACCACCAAGAGGTAGATGGCACAGCACTTATCTATTGATGGAGAGGCTACTGACTGGGTAATGGAGCCAAAGGGAGCCATCAGGAAGGCTAACTTAACCTTCACGGCCAAGTTTCTATGGTTGATTGTCCGCCACTGCCTCTCCCCCACTGCTGCAGATAATATAGTTACATGGGATCGCGCAGTTCCGATAGCAGCGATGATGGCAAGGTTTGAGGTTCACTTCGCTTGGCTTCTTCAGGCAGTCATGCACGAGAGGGCTTTCAAGGTCACCACGACTTACCCTTTTCCGTGCATGGTGTTTTCCTTATGCAGGTCCGCAAGTGTGACCATCTGGCACATTGATCATCTCAAGACCCCGCAGGGCAATGTTGATATCGGCCTCATCAGGGATGAGGCCAATGAGTTGTCTCCACGCAGAGGGCCCCGCCGAGAGATGCCTCCACTTGGTGAGAACCTGGCAGATACTGTAGCGCATGCTCAAGCGGCTACCCAGGCTGCTTCTGCACCCACTGACACTACCCCGGTCGAGTCTATCCCGGGTAGTAGCACTGCCCCGAGATCTTCTCGCTCAGCCCCTTCCCCCGCTCTGGTCCCACTTGCTAGGGTCCAGAAACTAGAGGCTCAAATGGCCACACTTCTGCATAACATCCAGCCTTGGATGCAGAGGTCTATTGATGAGGCGGAGGAGCGCTTGGAGCGTAAGATGGCACAGCACACATAGAGGAAGATCTCGGAGGTTCATCAGCGCTTAGATGCTTTTGAGTTGCGGGTGCTAGCCCGGCCAGCCCCTCCGGCGGACGTGTCGACCCTTCAGGCTGCGGTTGTGAGTTTGCGAGAAGATCTTGATGTGATCCTAGAGGCTAGGGTGCCTGAGTCTGAGGCCTCTTCTGCAGAGCATGCTGAGGACACAGTGATGGCTGCTCTATTCGCCACTTCTGATATTCCACCACCTCCCCCACGAGAGCATGCCAAGAGGCGCAAGGGTCGAGAGGAGGACGAGGCTAGGGCGAGAAAGAAGGAGCTCCGTGAGATGGAGGCTGCGAGGAGAGACTCGATTGCTGATGAGGAGGCCCGTACGTTAAGGGTTGTAGAGTTAGCTGCCGGGGAGTCTAGCTCCAGAGTTATGGAGACAGTGAGAGGCAATACTGATAGTGTTGTTGCTGCTGAGGACACTACTGAGGGTGTCTAGACTACGGAGGTAGTGGGTTCCGGGGAACCGGACCCACCAGCTTGCTGATCGCCGGCGCTTTGCACCTCAGGTTTGCTTCACCTACCATTCACGTATTTTAGTTTTTTTATGCATTGGGGACAATTGCATATATTTTTTGTTGGGGGTGGGTCAAATGGAAAGTGAATGTTAGGGTGAAGTCTGAGTAGCACAATTCACGATCCTCTCTTGGGGTTCTTGCCTGTGTTCTTTTTCCCCAAGAGACTGATTACTTTAATTGTTTAACCGGCATGTTTATATCTTGTGTAGATAGTATAACTCTGAAGCATGATGGCTAAAACTGAAATGATATCCCGATGTAATGAATATGATGCAATGACTAGGCATAGTAATTCATAAATGTGTGACTCTAAGCATGACATAGAGATACACTACTGCATGACCCTGAATCGAAGACTCGAACTAGGTGTCTGATAATCTGGTAGTGTAACAATATGTCAAGTGAGTGTGAGGAAAATTCTAATGATCCACCATTGATACTGGGCTAGAACTTGCCTGGTTAGTCTTGCTGAAAGTAAGCCGAAATAAATAATTAGGAAAGGATCATAGGCCCTTGTTCAAAATAGTCAATCTTGATCCTAAAAATAACAGAAAACCAAATGAAGTTAATCTCTTTTTGATCCAAATGAATTGAGCTTAAAATAGATCTTTCTTTTTCACCCCAAATGATCTTCTCTGGGAACAATGTGTTGGCCCTGGACCCTCCTTGGACTTGTGCACCTCAGTTTATGCCAAAAGCATAAGTTGAGGGTGGCTAATGTAGAAAGCAACCTTTTTTTGGCCCTGACCCAACCATGGGTATTGTGAACCTTGACTCATGGCAAAATCATGAGTTGAGGGTGGCTGTTATAAAGAAAACCCCCGAAAGTGGTGTTGAAAGAATGAAGAGGAAGAAAGAACAAAACAGAAGTGACTATATAAAAAATAAAAAAAAAGTATACATATGAAACAAAACAAACACAATAAAAGAGAAAAGTCACTTACACATAAGGATAAGAAAGGGAAAACAGCAAGGTGAAAAAAAATTGAGAAATAGGGCAAAATAAATGATAAAAAGGTGGTACGCATAGCCGATATGTCAAGGAGGGCAACAAGTCACTAAAGTATACCTAAATATACCCGACCTGACCCTGAGCCTATGTTACAAGCTAAGAAAGTCATGTCGTGATCCTAAGAGTTGTATGGCGAACTTAAAGCAGTGAAAATAAGGGCAAGCTTATTGCAATATGTATAAATGAGTTGTGAATTTGTTCTGAGAGTGAGTGTTGAAAAGTAATCCTTATACTCAAACTGAAATCATTGTGTGAAAAATGAGGATGTTGTTTTGAAGTGAGGACACTAGTTGCAATACCAGAAATATTAGCACCTTGTTGAGAAATTGAAGAGGATAGGTGTCAGTGCGTAGTGAGTCTGTGTCATGGTCTGGTTCCACATAATTCAAGCCTAATAGTTATAACATGCATGAACATAATGTGAATGATCGGGATTGATAGCCAAATGATTGCGAAAGCTAAAATGTGGATACTCTTGTACAAAGATTTTGTAGTGAGTCATAGTGCGTCGCTTGAGGACAAACAAGGAATTTAAGTTGAGGGTGTTGATGTACCATGGTTTCACGGTACTTTTAATGCTTTTTCCTTAAGTTTAGTGTGTGTCTAAAGCCTTTTGTATTGATTTTTTATGTAAGTTTCTCTCTATTTGCAGGAAATCTGTCCAAAGATGAACGCGGGAGTTTTGAGCAAGAAATGCAGAGGAGACCACCTACGGAGCTTATGACGGTCCGTCGAGGCTGTGACAGTCCGTAGGTGGCATCGTAGTGAGGAGAGAAGCTGCTGAAGGAAGATGGGGAAGTCTGACCAAGTGTGGGACTATAGAAGTTCATGACGGACCGTCATAGCCACGACGGTCCATCCTGCTGGTTCGTCGTAATGTTCAGAGAGTAGTCCCAGTACCCAAATTCCAAAAAGTTAAGTATTATGGAACGGATCCCCTCGATGGACCATCGTGCTTGAAAGGGTCCGTCATACCTGTCCGTCGAGGGTAATGAAAAAAGCAGTAGAAGAATTTGTGAAGTATGGGACGACGGAGGCCATGACGGTCCGTCGTGACCACGACGATCCGTCACGAGGTCCGTCGACTCAGCCGCGTTTGGACAGATTTTCATTAATTAGAATCCTTCTTTTATTAGGTTTTGTTTTTATTATAAATAGTTCGAAAAACCTCGTTTTTGGGGTTAGACTATTGGATAATTTTTATTTCTCTTGTTCAAGTATTGAAGAATTAATTTCAGTAATTGATACACTTTTTCTGGAATTGATTATTGGTGTTTTTGTTGATAAATCAAGTGAATTTTGGGATTTTATTCTTTCTCAATAAAGTAAGTGCACGAATTGTTATATTAAAAATATGAATAGTGTGATTATGACCATGGTTAACTAAACTCCATAACTAGGGTTGTGGGAACCATGGGTGAACAATAAGATAAAATTTAACTAAAATAATAATTCTAGAATAGTGTCTTGCATGTATTGATAATTTTTTCATGTAGAAGTCTTTTTAACGGGTGGCCAACGTTAAAACTCGCCTTAATGCTACTTGCCGGACCAAGGAGGTAGATAATAGAAAAAGAATTATCAACATAGATTTAGTGTATACTATCTAATAGGCTAGTGTCGGTTGGTACGAGGTAATAACTTAGTCAAATATCGAATACAATGCTTAATATGAGGTAAAGATAAGGGTTAGTATACCAACACACGTAGCCGGACCAAGGTGCGGAGTGAAATTTTCTAGATGCCGGACCAAGGATTTAGAGATACATAACTTATCACTTTACATGCAAGATACTAGGAAAGAATTGTTATAGTTAGAATTATCAAGTTCGGAACCTGTGGGGAACACTTAAGCCCTAGTTACTTTTATTAACTGATTAAACTTCAAGATTTGAATCTGTTAGTTGTCTACTTTAATTTAGTTAATCATTTTTATTAATTTAAAAAAAAAAACTTTTGTATTTTGTTTTTCAAGGGAAATAATTTGACTAAATAGTAGTAATAATCGAATAAAGTTAAGTCTGAACCATTTTCCTCGTGGGATCGACCCTAACCTCATTAGTTGGGCTCTCTACTTGATACGACCGCTTTTACTTCTTATTTGAGAAGTAAGTTTGAGCGTATCAACCTCTAATCGGATGCTCTACATAAGTATGCGGATGGTCGAGGCCGTACCTTGAACCGGATGCCCTTCGAAAATCATCAATGAAGTTAAGGCCGAGCCTTAAATCCAGATACCCAACAACGGTGTCGATATAGCTGGTGAAAGAGTCTCTATCTACCCATAATCAGAAATACCCGTGGAACACCATTCACACTTAGCTAATCAATGTAAGTCCTTGAAACCAAATAAAAAAATCAACTTTGAACCGCGGAGCGGAATTCATTGTCACCAACGTAACTCGTGAAGCCGTACCATCAAAGAAATAAGGATAACTATTGCCGAAGCGAGCTCATCGTCTAGCTAAGGACCAAACTGTCAGACTCAAGTCTGCTACACCTGTCTACAAGGATTAAGCCGGCCGAGCGATGTCGGGGCTTAACTAACTCCTACCGACTTCGAATCATGTATTTATAAGGCAAGCCGTAGTCAAACCTAAACTAAGGCCTAACATACTTTCGATAACCAGTATTCAAGAATACAAATACTTCATATAGCAACGAAGATCAATTAATGACATAAAACATGCTCACAGTTACCTCATAATTCTCCAAAAAAATATCGAAAACATGATTTTTAACACCTATGCATGATTCAATAACTACCCAACCCAAATCCCAACTAATCAACATGCATTCACATGTTCGAGTTCAATCTAAGTAAAGGAAACAATAGCCTACCTATACGCAGATCACACGCGCTTCGAAAAGCACTTCTACGGAGCTTTTCCTTTCCGAATGGCCTCGAAACGTTGATACACTATCAAAAATAGAGTCACAAAGTTATTACGGGTCGTTTAGACACTAAAATCGCAAGAAACGGAGACAAGCCAATTTCGCGGTCAAAACGAGAAAAGTGGGATCAGCGCTGAAAATTCCCGAATTAACCCCAAATATAGGTCCTAAATAGCTCTATGAACTAGTGTTCCAAATTGGAACACAATTTGGGGCTCGAAACAGTCCCAATACGATCATACAACCAAAACCCCAATGCTACGCTAAAACTCAACAACAATGGCAGCAACTATTTACTAGAATTTACCAGAGGCGAAGGTCCAACTGCTAAAACCGATCATACCACGACGATCCTCACAAAACCCCCATAATCTAGGCTCTTGAATCACCAAATTCGGACATAAAATGGCCAGAAAATCATCTTCTAAAATCTTCAAAAAGTTGAGCTAAAAAATGAGCTATAACAGAAGCTAAAACACAATTTTTACCTTCAACAAAACATCAAATACGAATTCCAACCACTCCAACAGGTTCTCCTCGAAAACCCACTCAAAATAGCCTTAAGAATCACTGAAATAGAACTAAAATGGCTGAGAAACAAATTTGAAAACTTCCAAAATCAAGCTCACAAACATGGGTCGTGACAGCAGGTATTTTACGAATTTATCTCAAAAGGGGACCCCAAATCAGATTCCAAGCTCACCATTGTGTTCCCCTCGAAAAAACTCACAACTTAGCCTTTTGAATCGCCCAAATTGGAGCTCTATAGCTCAATATATCGCAACTTTATAATTAGACATAAAGGCTGAATTTTGGGGATTTTAAAAGGACGAACCTTGTCGTTAAAAGCCTAAAAACACTGGTCGTTAAAACCCCTGTTCTGGTCGCTAAAGGGCTGCACCAGATTTCAGCTATGGCTAATTTCTTTAAAGTCTCCAACGGGATGCTCGGAATTCGTTTGGAACCCAATTTAAATAAAACAGACATGCTACCCTACTAAAATCGACATTCCGGACATAACGACGCAGTCAAAATTTCCATCAGAGATCATCTCAATAAAAAGTGGGTCCCACTTCCATCGGCCATTTTAAGTTAAAAATCACAAAAGAACTCGGAAAAAATATCGAAAACGTCAAGACACAAAAGAAGGGTCAAACTAGACCAAACTCGACATTCCAGAGCTAGCCGCGTTGACGGAATTGTCACCTAAGCGCGTTTACTCAGAATGTTGACTAAAGTCAAACTTAGCCTTAAACTTAAAGTTAAAACGCCTAATAGCACCAAATCACACAGAAAACTTCGGGAGTCTTGTCGACCATTCTTCTAACCTAAAATGACCCTTATGAAGCTGATGGAATCGGCAGAATTGGATTCTGATGTCATTTTTTTGGACTTTTGATCAAAAATGATCGTTCAAGGTTCATAAGCTCCAAAAATACTAAAACTCGCACAATAATCAAACGAACGACCAGCTGACCGAACTGTCAGTCCCAGCAAGTCATAATTAACTTGGGGTCGCTATAGGAACGCCCTAAATGACTAACAAAATACAAAACACAAAAATGTCCAAGAGGGTCATTACAATATCCACTACTAAAAAGGACTTTCGTCCGCAAAAGTAAGAGTCAAGAAGTATCTGAAGGCTCAAACAAGCCAGGAAAGTGCTCTCGCATCTCCTGCTTGGTCTTCTAGGTATCCTCCTCGACTAAACGATGCCTCCAACGGACCTTAACTGTAACAACCCTAAAAATGGATATGCAAAGTAATGCTTAATGTGTCTAGAATGCCTACGATTAGACCAGGTTCACACGGATTGATGCTCGTAGAACCAGACCTCTGAACCTCTGCAACAGCCAAGCCAACTAACTTGGTGAGTTAGTTGAGCTAGGAAAGGTTGGGTACAGCCATGTAGGGCACCCGAATATAAATATTTACCCGGATGAGTCTTAACTAGACTTAAAAAGGGGTAATCTTAAGTTTGGAGGGTCTAGGGGTAAAATGGTCTTTTCCAAGCTAAGGATAGTATTGTAATTACCCTAATTAATTAAGTAATTAATTAATTAATATGGTTAAGGGGCAATTTAGGTAGTTGAATTAATTAATATTTAAAAAGCTGATTTAAGTAAGGGACAAATCAAATTTTTAATTAAAAAATAATAATAATAAAATTAATAAATAATGAGGAGTCCTAGTTTGACTTAGTCTCTACCTAACTCTCCTAATCCTAATAATAATTCTAATCCTCTCATTCTCACGTCTCTCACTCTCATTCTCACGTTTTTTGTCATTAAAATAACTGAAAATAATAGTTCTTCACTCTTCAAGAACTTACACACAAAAACACAAACGAAAAACTAAGCTAAAAACGAAAATCAACAAGAAGTTCTTGACGGGATTGTGCGTGAAGTTTCGGTGGTGAGGCTTGGTTTCATGGTAAATTGGCAGCATTTAAACAAGTTTTGAACGACATTAAGGTATGGGTTTTCTTCTCTCTTGGTCCCTTTCCCAAGAGGCCCTTAAGGTTCAGTTTAAATCACGATTGAAAGACTAAGGTTGTCCCCGTTGCATGCCCCTGTCATTAGATCCTCCGAACGATTCAAAGCATGTGTTGGTATGTCTTCTGGTACATAATGTTAGGTCTTGTTGTGATTATGTGTTGAATTTGTGGTAGAAAATCATGTAAAGGAGGAAAAATATATTACGGAAAAGTGTATTAAGTGGACTGTTTTGAGCATGTGTGTGCTGAATATTTGACTATGTTTGCTGCCTGAAGTTTGTATGTTAAATGTTGTGTTTTGCGTGTGTAAAAATGCTAAAAACGTGATGTTCATAAAAGGTTAATGTGGCTGACTGAATGTCACTCAAAATGTTACAAAAAAATCAACAAAAGAATGAGAGAAAAATAGATTGGAAATTTGAAGTCTCGTCCAAGAGGTGAGAAAAATGACTATGTTTTAATTTTTTTTTTAAAATTATGAGGTCGTTGGGAATGGAACCCAAGACCTCACCAAATGTAAATAACATAAAAAATTCATGAAAAAAATGAAAGAAAAATAAATGTGGGGTGTGGGGATTGAACCCCGAACCTCTTGAATGGATGAGAGAGTTAGGACAAAAATAAAGGAGAAAACTAAATGTGGAGAGTGGGGATTGAACCCCAACCTCTTGAATGGATGAGAGAGTTAGGAGAAAAATAAAGGAGAAAAATAAATGTGGAGAGTGGGGATTGAACCCCCAAACTCTTGAATGGATGAGAGAGTTAGGAGAAAAATAAAAAAGAAAAATAAATGTGGAGAGTGCGGATTGAACCCACAACCTCTTGAATGTATGAGAGAGTTAGGAGAAAAAAATAAAGGAGAAAATAAATGTGGAGAGTGGGGATTGAACCCACAACCTCTTGGATAGGTGAGAAAGTTAAGAGATAAACTAAAAGAAAAATAATGAGCTTGTGGGGGATTGAACCCACAACCTCCTTGACTTAAACGAAAAAGGAGGGGAGAAAAAGAAAGGAAATATTATGGGGTTGATGGGGATCGAACTAGGGTCCCCCAAATCTGAAAAATGCAATTAACAAGTTTAAAATAAGATTAAGTGTTGTCCAAGGGATTCGAAATCGGGTTCCCTTGCCCAATTCCGTATTGACACATAAGTCATACGTAAGTAAATATTTAATGAATGATGCCTCTAAAGATCGAAATCAATATCTTGGCATATCTACAAGATGCATAAGTCTTGTACCACATAATCTTGGGTAAACATGAATCACTTAGACAAACTATGAACAAAGCCGCATGGCTTGTATGTGTGGACTCATAAGTCTAGCATAAGTTTAAAAGTAAGTGAGCCTAAGATGTATGTGATGAAATGATGTAACCCTAGAAGGGTTATGTAATAGTGTGAAACACACTAAATGGCCAAGTGCATTGGCATATGATGAAATGAATATTCACGTGAAGGGGTGAGTAATTATGAAAAGCAAATGTGTTAAATTTAATGAATGAGGTGACAATATGATAATAGGCTAATGTGAAAGATGAGGGCAATCTCAAATGAGCCTAAGTAAATGTTACCAAAACGTACTCACCTATGAGAGTGTAAAGCTAATGAAGAGACCAGTCTCTATGAACACTCTAATGAAAGTATTGAAGTTAATGCATACTTAATACTAATGATGAGATGAGAAGTCATCTAATGAGCTATGATGTCCTCATGCTAGAAGCTAGCTTCCATGATGTATGAGGTGAATGTAATGGAACTTTATACTGAGCACCGATAGGCTAGCTATGAGCGGTGATGCCTTCCTTCGAGAAGGGCGGAGGTTCACGTAACTCTCATGAAATGAGACTGTCTGGCATGCCGGGTATGGGTCTTCTTATATCTCCTAGTCTTTGAACCTATACTGCCAATATGGGGATCTAGCAGGGTTGGACTCCCTATATACGCTAGCATATTTTGGTTCACTTTGGTCGGTGATTCCACCTCTTTTCGGTGTGGGGATTACACACTAGATTTCATGATGCTCACATGATCTATGTCGGTTAAGGTTAAAGTTCCCAAAGAAAGAATGAGGCCAACCTCAAATGATGCACATAATGAAATGAAAGATACCAAAGGTGTTAGGATAGGATAATGAAGAGATGAGCTAGACTTAAGTAATGACACTAGGTTATTGTTGGTCATTACACAGCAAACCCGATGAGAGTCTTAAACTACATCCTAGGTATGACTAGTGATTGCACTAGTATATGAATGAATGAAAATGAAGTACGTATGAATGAATGAAGCAGACTCTGTGTTTGCTAAACAAGGCTCCCTAGTTCAAGTCCCATATGTTGAGCTCTCATTTTTGGAAGTCCTAATGTCAAGTCCATAATTCCAAGGTCTCATGGCATATGAAAGAATGATATGAACTACGTGATATGATATGTGCAATACGTTATGTGCTGCTTGCAAAATGATATGTATGATGATGCCTGTTACTCTCATGGCATGACTTTCCTAATCCAAATTAATCAAGTCCACTGACTTTCCTAATCCAAATTTTGCAAGTCCACTGACTTGACTTTCCATAAATCATGTTTTAGGAAAGAGCTATTCTTACTCATGCATGTCCTTGGTGTGTGCTTGCATATACCCATACTTAGTACAAGTGTGTACTAATCCCATAAAATATCTACTTTTAGGTGCAGGCACAGGTGGACGTTACAGTTTACAGTACGACGTTGCAGCTATCCGGACGTGGAGCATTCATCCGGATTTGGTAGGCCCTCATGCTTTCGAGGACGCTTGCCCATTATATTCTAGCTTAGATATAGGTTTGAGTTAGTGGAGTATGTTCCACTAGCGTTTCTTTCTCATCTTATTTCAGTCATTGAATTGGTGCCATTTTGGCAAGTATACACTTAATGCAGTATGAAACTATTTCTTTCATTTGATGATCTTAATATTAGATGGTTGATTGTGAACGTTTATGAGTTTAAATAGAATGTCTTATAGGAATGTTAAGTAACAAAAAGTTCAAATTTCCGCTAAAATTAACCTAGATAAAGTAATAATAACGTATGTAGGCTTGTATGTGACCTCTGATAGGTCATTGACGCCGGTCTCATTTGGGGTCTACAGTCCGGTCGTGAAAAAGTTGGTATCAGAGCACTAGGTTAAATTCTGAGGATAATAAGTTCACATCAACCACATGGAGTAGTTTCTAAGTCATGGTAGTGAAGTGCACCACTATCCTGAATTAGAGACTGCATGATGCGTAGGAAAAATTCCCTTCTTCTGATCTTATCGTGCCTTCTGCTAATGTCTGATTTCTTGGTGTTATGAGCGTGTCTAACGTCAATTCTTATTTCTTTTTAGAAAATGAACACTAGAAGGAATGTTGGTCAGGGGAGAGGAGGAGCAGCTGCTAGGGGTAATCAAGTTCCACCCCAGGCTCCAGCTGAAGGAGTGGCCATGCTAGTTAACCCAGCTGGGTTGACTGATGCGGAGGTGCGGACCGCTCTAGCTCAGATAGCTTAAGCCATCACTATGCAGGCCCAGGCTATGATGGCCCAGGTCAAAAGACAGGATGTTCAGCGGGAGAACCCACCCGTACGTAGCATGGCAGACAGACTACGGGATTTTACGAGGATGAATCCTCCAATTTTCACATGGTCCAAGACTTCAAAGGATCCCCAGGAGTTTATGAATGAGGTACATAAGATCTTGGTGGTCATGGGGGCCACAGATACTGAGAAGGCTGAGCTGGCTTCCTATCAGCTCAAGGATGTTGCACAGTCTTGTTGCAAGATGTGGTGGGATAGCCGAGCTTTGGGTGGAGTTCCGGTCACGTGGGAGCTATGTAAGACAGCCTTCCTAGAGAGATTCTTCCCCAGGGAGATGCGAGAGGCCAAGGTTGAGGAGTTTATCAACCTTAAACAGGTATCAATGACAGTCAGGGAGTATTTCCTAAAGTTTGTGAAATTATCCAGGTATGCGACTTCTCTTGTGTCTAACATCAGAGACCAGATGAGTAGATTCTTCATAGGGATTGCTGAGGATCTCGACGAGGATTGTAGGGCAGCTATGCTGCATGATAGCATGGACCTTTCCAGGCTTATGGTCCATGTCCAGCAAGTGGAGGAAAGCAGGAAGAGGAAGCACTCTAGGGCAGGGAACAGGTCAAGGCAAGCTGAGGAGAATTTTTCAAGGAAGAGTAGCACTGAAATAAGGGATAAGCCCAGGTTTAAGATGGGACTCTCCCACCAAGTGGAGTCAAGTTCATCTAAGGGTCGCTATGATAGGGATTCCGAGTCCAGAGTTAAGAGAAACAATAAAGTAGATACACCTCAGGAGAGGCCACCTTGTAGGAAGTGTGGCAAATTGCATGGAGGAGAATGTATGATGGGCTCTAACGCTTGTTACAGTTGTGGCAAACCGGGTCACATGGTGAAGGATTGTCCGAATAGGAGAAGTCAAGAACAAGGGAAGGAGAGAGTTAAGCCTAATGGTCCAAGTAAAGAGGCTCTAAGGAGGCAACAATTCTTCGCACTCAAGTCTAGGGGTGCAAAAGAAGGCACATCTGGTGAAGTCTCGGGTGCGTAGCCTTAATTAGTCTTTCATGTATTTGACTATGTATGGTGTTTATGCACTAGTATGAGGTTAATATGTTTGAGTCATCATGTGGGTTGCTGATTTGTGTGACTTATATGTTTACTTATGTTGTATACTTTGATGAGACTAGTTTAGGAAAGAGTTCCTTAGTCTATTAATGTGAAGCTGCTAGTAGGTTTCAAGGATGTGCACCATCATGTGATTATGTGAATCAGATATTCACCAATGAGTAGTATTGAATTGCCTATGTATGCATATGTTCTATAGATGACTGACGTTGTGCTAGATTATAAGAAGTGTCATTTGGGGACGAATGTTCCTAAGGGGGGATAATGTAACAACCCTAAAAATGGATATGCTAGTAATGCTTAATGTGTCTAGAATGCCTACGATTAGATCGGGTTCACACGGATTGATGCGCGTAGAACCAGACCTCTGAACCTCTGCAATATCCAACCCAACTAACTTGGTGATTTAGTTGAGCTAGGAAAGGTTGGGTCCAGCCATGTAGGGCACCCGAATATGAAGATTTACCCGGATGAGTCTTAACCGGACTTAAAAAGGGTTAATCTTAAGTTTGGAGGGTCTAGGGGTAAAATGGTCTTTTACAGGCTAAGGGTAGTATTGTAATTACCCTAATTAATTAATTAATTAATTAATAATATGGTTAAGGGGCAATTTGGGTAGAGGTGGCCGAAATTCACCCTTTAAGCAAAATCTAGCTCCACCCGGGTTCGAGCCTTAGTGTAGGCAAGGATTAAATTGATTTAATTATATTAAGTGAATCAGTTGAATTAATTAATATAAAAAGCTGATTTAAGTAAGGGAAAAATCAGATTTTTAATAAAAAAATAATAATAATAAAATTAATAAATAATGAAGAGTTCTAGTTTGACTTAGTCTGCACCTAACTCTCCTAATCCTAATCATAATCCTAATCCTCTCATTCTCACGTCTCTCACTCTCATTCTCACGTTTTTTAACATTAAAATAATTGAAAATAATAGTTCTTCACTCTTGAAGAACTTACACACAAAAACTCAAACGAAAAACTAAGCTAAAAACGAAAATCAACAAGTTCTTGACGGGATTGTGCTTGAAGTTTCGGTGGTGAGGATTGGTTTCATGGTAAATTGGCAGCATTTAAACAAGTTTTGAACGACATTAAGGTATGGGTTTTATTCTCTCTTGGTCCCTTTCCCAAGATACCCTTAAGGTTCAGTTTAAATCACGATTGAAAGACTAAGGTTGTTCCCGTTGCATACCCCAGTCATTAGATCCTCTGAACGATTCAAAGCATGCGTTGGTATGTCTTCTGGTTGATAATGTTAGGTCTGGTTGTGATTATGTGTTGAATGTGTGGTAGAAAATCATGTAAAGGATGAAAAATATATTCCGGAAAAGTGTATTAAGTGGACTATTTTGAGCATGTGTGTGCTGAAAATTTGACTATGTTTGCTGCCTGAAGTTTGTATGTTAAATGTTGTATTTTGCGTGTGTAAAAATGCTAAAAACGTGATGTTCATAAAATTTTAAGGTGGCTGACTTAATGTCACTCAAAATGCTACAAAAAAATCAACAAAAGAATGAGAGAAAAATGGATTGGAAGAGACCAAATTTCCAGCTTGCTGGAAATTTGAAGTCTCGGCCAAGAGTTGAGAAAAATGACTATGTTTTATTTTTTTTTATAATTATGAGTTCGTTGGGAATGGAACCCATGACCTTACCAAATGTAAATTACATAAAAATTTCATGAAAAAAATGAAAGGAAAAATAAATGTGCAGAGTGGGATTGAACCCCCAACCTCTTGAATGGATGAGAGACTTAGGAGAAACATAAAAGAGAAAAATAAATGTGGAGAGTGGGGATTGAACCCCCAACCTCTTGAATGGAAGAGAGAGTTAGGAGAAAAATAAAGGAGAAAAATAAATGTGGAGAGTGGGAATTGAACCCCCAACCTCTTGAATGGATGAGAGAGTTAGGAAAAATATAAAGGAGAAAAATAAATGTGGAGAGTGGGGATTGAAACCCTAACCTCTTGAATGGATGAGAGAGTTAGGAGAAAAAAATAAAGGAGAAAATAAATGTGGAGAGCGGGGATTGAACCCACAACCTCTTGGATAGGTGAGAAAGTTAAGAGATAAATTAAAAGAAAAATAATGAGTTTGTGGGGGATTGAACCCACAACCTACTTGACTTAAACGAAAAAGGAGAGGAGAAAAAGAAATGAAATATTATGGGGTTGATTGGGGATTTAACTAGGGTCCCCCAAATCTGAAAAATGCAATTATCAAGTTTAAAATAAGATTAAGTGTTGTCCAATGGATTCGAAATCGGGTTCCATTGCCCAATTCCGTAATGACACATAAGTCATACGTAAGTAAATATTTAATGAATGTTGCCTCTAAAGATCGAAAAACATATCTTGGCATATCTATAAGATGCATAAGTCTTGTACCACATAATCTTGGGTAAACATGAATCACTTAGAAAAACTATGAACAAAGCCTCTTGGCTTGTATGTGTAGACTTATAAGTCTAGCATAAGTTTAAAAGTAAGTGAGCCTAAGATGTATGTGATGAAATAATGTAACCCTAGAAGGGTTAAGTAAGAGTGTGAAACACACTAAATGGCCAAGTGCATTGGCATATGATGAAATGAAGATTCACGTGAAGGAGTGAGTTATTATGAAAAGCAAATGTATTGAAGTTAATGAATGAGGTGACAATATGATAAGAGGCTAATGTGAAAGATGAGGGCAATCTCAAATGAGCCAAAGTAAATGTTACCAAAACGTACGCCCCTATGATAGTGTAAAGCTAATGAAGAGACCAGTCTCTATGAACATTCTAATGAAAGTATTGAAGTTAATGCATACTTAATACTAATGATGAGATGAGAAATCATCTAATGAGCTATGATGTCGTCATTGTAGAAGCCAACTTCCCTGATGTATGAGTCGAATGTAATGGAACTTTATACTGAGAACCGATAGGCTAGCTATGAGCGGTGATGCCTTCCTTCGAGAAGGGTGGAGGTTCACGTAAATCTCATGAGATGAGACTGTCCGGCATGCCGGGTATGGGTCTCCTTATATCTCCTAGTCTTTGAACCTATACTGCCAATATAGGGATCTAGCAGGGTTGGACTCCCTATATACGCTAGCATGTTTTTGTTCACTTTGGCCGGTGATTCCACCTCTTTTCGGTGTGGGGATTACACACTAGATTTCATGATGCTCACATTATCTATGTCGGTTAAGGTTAAAGTTCGCAAATAAAGAATGAGGCCAGCCTCAAATGATGCACATAATGAAATGAACGATACCAAAGGTGTTAGGATAGGATAATCAAGAGGTGAGCTAGACTTAAGTAATGACACTAGGTTATTCTTGGTCATTGCACAGCCAACCCGATGAGAGTCTTAAACTACATCCTAGGTATGACTAGTGATTGCACTAGTATATGAATGAATGAAAATGAAGCACGTATGAATGAATGAAGCAGACCTTGTGTTTGCTAAAGATGGCTCCCTAGTTGAGGTCCCATATGTTGAGCCCTCATTTTGGGAAGTCCTAATGTCAAGTCCATTATTCCAAGGTCTCATGGCATATGAAAGAATGATGTGAACTACGTGATATGATATGTGCAATATATTATGTGCTGCTTGCAAAATCATAAGTATGATGATGCATGTTACTCTCATCGCATGACTTTCCTAATCCAAATTTGGCAAGTCCACTGACTTTCCTAATCAAAATTTTGCAAGTCCACTGACTTTCCTAATCAAAATTTGGCAAGTCCACTTACTTGACTTTCCATAAATCATGTTGTTAGGAAAGAGCTATTCTTTCTCATGCATGTCCTTGGTGTGTTCTTGCATATACCCATACTTAGTACAAGTGTGTACTAATCCCATATAATATCTACTTTTAGGTGCAGGCACAGGTGGACGTTACAGCTTACAGTACGACATTGCAGCTATCCGGACGTGGAGCATTCATTTGAATTTGGTAGGCCCTCATGCTTTCGAGGACTCTTGCCCATTATATTCTAGCTTAGATATAGGTTTGAGTTAGTGGAGTATGTTCCACTAGCGTTTCTTTCTCATCTTATTTCAGTCATTGTATTGGTGGCATTTTGGCAAGTATACACTTAGTGCAGTATGGAACTATTCCTTTCATTTGATGATCTTATAATATGGTTGATTGTGAACGTTTATAAGTTTAAGTAGAATGTCTTATAGGAATGTTAAGTAACAAAAAGTTCAAATTTTCCGCTAAAATTAACCTAGATGAAGTAATGATGAAGTATGTAGGCTTGTCTGCGACCTCTGAGAGGTCAATGACGCCGGTCTCGTCTAGGGTCTAGACTCCGGTCGTGACATTAACAATAGGAATGGCTCTCGAGCACAATATCCTCACATCTCTAGCTAGGATGGCAACTGGCTCCTCTACAAATGTCAAACGGTCATCCAACTCAATTGCATCATACTGGAGCATATGGGACTCATCAGGAATATATCGGTGTAGTATCGAGACATGGAAAACTGGGTGGATGGCTGAAAAGGCTGGAGGTAGGGCCAACTCATAAGCAATCTCTCCAACTGTCCGGAGTATCTCAAAAGGCCCAATGTACATGGGTCTAAGCTTACCCCGCCTCCGAAATCTCATCACTCCCTTCATGGGAGACACACGGAGGAATACCCGATCACCAACAGAGAATCTCAAAGATCGACGCCTCCGATCCGCATAACTTTGGTGCCTACTATGAGCTGTCTTAAGTCTATCCTGAATTACTCACACCTTCTCCAAAGCCTCCTGAATCAAATCCGTACCTCGCGGCCTAGGCTATGTAGACTCGAACAATCCCATCGGAGAGTGAAAACGCCTACCATACAAGGCCTCGAACGGGGCCATCTAAATGCTAGAATGGTAGTTGTTGTTATACACAAACTCCGCCAAAGGCAAGAACAGGTCCAGATGACCACCAAACTCTAAAACACAAGACCGTAGCATGTCCTCAAGGACCTGAATAGTACGCTCTGACTGACCATCATTCTGCGGGTGGAAAGCTTTGCTAAGGTCAACTCGGGTGCCTAACTCATCCTGAAAGGTCCTCCAAAAACTAGATGTGAACTGAGAAACTCGATATGATATAATAGAAACTGGCACCCTATGAAGTCGAACCATCTCCCGAATGTAGATACGAGACAACCTCTCGGCGCTAAATGACGACTGAACGGGAAGGAAATATGCTGACTTGGTCAATCGATCAATAATGACCCAAATGCTATCAACTCCTGTAGAAGTCCGCGGTAGGCCAGCCATAAAATCCATAGTAATGCGGTCCCACTTTCATTCCGGAATGGGTAATCTTTGAAATTCACCACCAGGCCTCAAATGCTCGGCCTTTACCTGCTGGTAGCATAAGCAACAGGAAACAAAGTCAGCAATATCTCGTCTCATTCCACTCCACCAGTAATGCTGCCTCAAATCACGATACATCTTTGATGTACCCGGATGGATAGAATATCTAGACTCATGGGCCTCAGAAAGTATCAACTGTATCGAGTCCCCAACTCTCAGGACACAAATAGGACAGGTGAATCTCAACACTCCATCAGGATCTAACGTAGCCTGATCACCATCACCCATTAACACTCTATCTCTAAGGGACACCAAAGTTTCATCCTCAAACTGACAACCACGAATCCTATCATGCAAAGAAGACTGAATTCCCATATAAGCCAAGATGAGTCTAGAATCTGAGATATCTAACTGAACCATGCAATTGGGTAAGAACTGAATGTATAAAGCCAAGGGTCTCTCCTCTGCGGATAAGAAGGCTAGACTACCCATACTCACTACCTTCCTTCTCAAGGCGTCCGCTACCACGTTAGCCTTGCCCGGATGATAAAATATAGAGAGGTTGTAGTCCTTCAGGAGCTCAATCCAATGATGCTGCCTCGAATTAAGGTCACTCTAACTCATGATGTACTGAAGAATCCTGTGATCGGTATAGATCTCACATCGAACTCCATACAAGTAGTGCCTCCAAATCTTAAGCGTGAAAACTAGCGCCGCCAACTCCATGTCATGGGTGGGGTAGTTGCGCTCATGGACCTTAAGCTGCCTCAATGCATAAGCAATAACCCGACCCTGCTGCATCAATACACAACCCACACCAACGCCAGACGCGTCAAAATAAATCGTGAAGCCCTCGCCTTCAACCGGAAGAGTCAATATAGGAGTGCTAGTAAGCAACTCCTTGAGCTTCCGAAAGGTCATCTCACACTCCTCCGACCAGAAAAAAGGAACATCCTGGTGATTCAACCGAGTCAAAGGAGCTGCAATAGTAGAAAATCCCTCAACAAAGCGCCTGTAGTAACTCGCTAACCCGATAAAGCTACGAAACTCAGTAATAGAAGTGGGTATTTCCCAACCATGAATAGCCTCAATCTTCATCGGATCAACCCTAATACCATCCTTGGACTCCACGTGCCCCAAGAATGCTACACACTCAAGCCAAAACTCTCACTTTGAGAACTTGGCATAAAGCCGCCAATCTCTTAAAGTTTGGAGCACTATCGTCAAATGCTGCTCATGCTCACACCGACTCCGCGAGTATACCAGTATGTCATCAATGAATATGATAAAAAATGAATCAAGGTATGGTCTGAACACACGTGTAATCAAGTCCATTAAGGCGGTTGGGGCATTAGTCAACCCGAAAGACATCACAAGGAATTCATAATGGCCGTAACGAGTCCTAAATGCGGTTTTAGGGATGTCCACTGGTCTAATCCTCAGCTGATGGTACCCGGACCTTAAATAAATCTTAGAAAACACAATGGCACCCTGAAGTTGATCAAACAAATCATATATACGAGGCATGGGGTAACGGTTATGCACCGTCACCTTGTTCAGTTTCCTGTAGTCAATACACATCCTTATAGTCCCATCCTTCTTTTTCACAAATAGAACAGGAGCACCCCAAGGCGACACACTCGTACGGATGAACCCCTTACCTTAGAGGTCTTATAACTGAACACTGAGCTCTCTGAGCTTTGCAAGAGCCATCTGGTAAGTCTAAATACAAATAGGACAGGTGCCGGGCTCCAAATCTATGGCAAAATTAATGTCACGCTCTGGGGTAGGCTAGGTAGATCTGTAGGGAACACATCTGCATACGCTCTAACCACAGGAACTGAGTCAACTGAAGGGCCCTCCCTGCTCACATCTCTGACGTGGGCCAAATAAGATAAGCACCCAGAAGCAACCAACAGCCTAGCCCATATAAAAGAGATTATCCCCGTCGGTGTGTGACCATAAGCACCCTACCACAACACCGGGGGAATGCCAGGCATGGATAAGGTAACAGTCTTGGCGTAGCAATCCAAGACCACATGGTAGGGGGAATAACTAGTCCATGCCCAAAATCACATCAAAATCAATCACATCTAACATAATAAGATTAGCTCTAGTATCATAACCGTGGATAGTCACTAAGAAAGATCGCAAATCCTGATCCACTACTAAGGACTCACCGACCGGGGTCGAAACATGAATCGTCTCTACCAAAAACTCAGACCTCATACCCAACCGAGGAGAAAAATAAACAGATACATACGAGAATATGGTCCCGATATCAAATAATATTGTAGCAGGCTGATTCCATAATAAGAGCGTACCAGAGATGACATCGTCAGCTGCCTCAGCTGCCGCCCTCGCTGGGGCTGCGTAGAAATGGCACTCACCTTTGCCAGGTCCGCCCAATATACCACCTGACTTGCCTCACCGAGGTCCACCCCTGGTACCCTGTCGGTTGTCCCAATGGTCCTGCTCTTGACCGCCACCTCTTGCCGGAGAAGAAACTGCTGAAATTGGTCTAGGTGTAAGTGGCGCTGGTAAAATTTCCCCCCCCCCCCAACCTTTCCGGGGACATTCTCTAGACCAATGGTCAAGAGCACCACAATCATAACACCCCAAAGATGAATGCCCTGTAGTAACCCAACAATGGCATGAAGGAAGGGAATCTGATCCCCTCGAACTCTGGCCTGTACTAGGACCACTCTGTTGATACTGGCCTCCATTAGAAGTAGGTAATGCCACCTGAACTGGCCGACTGGACTGACCCCGCTGGAACCTCTGAAAGGGCCTATCATATGAGTCCATCCCCCTAGTCTGGGACCTGCTATAGTTGCCCTAGTAGCGTGCCCTTTTATCGCTGCCCCCTTGGGATGAATATGCTCCATGGATCGGGCATGATCGACCATATCGAGAAAAAAACAGCCAGCTGAAACCATATGCTCTATGTCGACCCTAAAACGGTATCGCAACCCATGTACAAAACAACAAACTCTCTCCCCCTCTGTGGGCAGGATCATAGTAGCATGGTGAAACAACTTGTGGAACCTAACTATATAATCTGAAACGGTCATAGGGCCCTGCTCCAATCTAGAGAAATGATCACAAATCCTATCACTGACGCTCCATGGCATGAACCGGGCTAAGAAATCCTCTCAGACTGACTCCGAGATATAGGAGGAGATCCAACTGGCCTGGACTCTTGATACGTGCACCACCACTGCCTAGCTGGACCACGGAAGTGATGAGCGGTAAAGTCAGCTCCTCTCGACTCTAAGAGGCCTAATGACTGTAATTGCTCCTGAAAAGTGAGCTAGAACTCATGGGTGTCCTCCCCAATCGCCCTTGAGAATATAAGCGGTGCCAACCTCTAGAATACCCTGAGCATCTTCTGCTTGCGCAGTGGAATCTCTCTAACCTCTAAGTTTGGCGGTGCGGCCATATGAACTTGTGGCGGCTGAACCTGCAGCGCTGGTGCTGGTGCTGGTACTGCTGGGGCTGGTGTCTGTTGCATATCCCTAATAGCTGCTAGTATCTGAGTCAAGAGGGCATGCAGATCAGGTGTTGCAACTGGTGCGGGTGGTGGTTGGGCTGGCCCCGGCCCCACTGGCTATGGTAGAACATGCGTTGTATGAGGCTCCTCCTCCCTATCCCGAGCCGGTGCTGCAGCCCTACCTCGACCTCGGGGTCGGTGTCAACCCCAAGTTGGGACTCCGTCTGCAAGACTGGGTGCATCACCCCCGGACGCACCGCCTCACGTGCGAGCCATACTACGATAGAGTGCAACAAGTGAGATGTCAAGGAACCAATAAGACACACGTTGCACTAAACTGAAACAAAATAGAAAATCATCCTAAACACATCCTGTAGCCTCTCAAAGATAAGTTGCGGATGTCTCCGCAAGACTCTACAAGACGTTAGCTCTTTACAAGTTAGACCGTTGAACCTGGGGCTCTGATACCAACTTGTAACCACCTGATTTCTCAAGTCATGATGGCACCTACTATAACCACTAGAAGGTAAGCCGACCCAGAACCCAGAACAACACGTAATTGGTCTGAGGGTAGAAACTAAACTAGAGAAGGCAAAATTTACTATGATAACATAAGCAAACCAAAACATATACACAAATAAGGATCCCTCCTAGAACCTGGAAGTTACTAGTACAGAGCTACCAACAAAATGAGTACAAGTCCCAAAAGTGGACCACCGAAACTAGACTGTCTTGAAAGATAAAAGACAAGTTTATATATATACAGATAGAGACTGAAATAGTACAAAACACCGTGTGCTCACCCCCGTCTCCAAACTAAACTGCTCTAAACTCGATCAAAGCTGTCTATTAGTGCTCGGACCTGCATCACGAAAATAGATGCAGAGCATAGCATGAGTACCAAACAACAGGTACCCAGTAGGTATCATAGGACGACTGAAATAGAAAAGTAAGGCAATATGAAATGACGGAATCACATCATTAGAGGTCAAGAACGGAAGTCTAAGTAACAATAAAATGCACACGAGTGAAGAAAGAACTAAGTAAAGTAATATATAAGCTAACTACACCTAACTGGGCCCCCCATAAGCCCAGAAGGTACACTCATGCGCAAGTTTAAAATAAAAACCCGAACGGACCCCATAAGCCCGATGAGTACACAGAATAACTATAACTAAGGTAATTAGAACCCAAGGCCAAAGAACATCGAACCAGATGCTCAAAACCAAATAGTAGAATGTGACCGTACGAAGGTCAGGCCTCGAAATGGACGCTCACCAGAATTACACAAGTAGCCAATCACAAATATAAGTAACTGAGGCCGGACCTCTAACCGGATGCTCTACATACTTGAGGCCGAACCTCTAACCGAATGCTCTACATACTTGAGGCCGGACCTTGAACCGGATGCCCTTCGAAAATCATCAATGAAGTTGAGGCCGGTCCTTAAATCTGGATACCCAACAATGGTGTCAATATAGCTGGTGAAAGACTCTCTATCTAAAACATAATCAGAAATACCCGTGGAACGACATTCACACTTAGCTAATCAATGTAAGTCCTTGAAACCGAATCGAAAAATCAACTTTGAACCACGGAGAGGAGTTCATTGTCACCGACGTAACTCGTGAAGCCGTACCATCAAAAAAATAAGGATAACTATCACCGGAGCGAGCTCATCGTCTAGCTAAGGACTAAACTGTCAAAGTCATGTTTGCTACACTAGACTACAAGGATTTAAGTAGCTCGAGCAACGTCGGGGCTTAACTAAGTCCAACCGACTTCTAATCATGTATTTATAAGGCAAGCCGTAGTCAAACCTAAACTAAGGCCTAATATACTTCCGATAACCAGTATTCAAGCATACAAATACTCCATATAGCAATGAAGATCAATTAATAACATAAAATATGCTCACAGTAACCTAATAATTCTCAAAAAATATATCGAAAACATGATTTTTAACACCTATGCATGATTCAATAACTACCCAACCCAAATCCCAACTAATCAACATGCATTCACCTGTTCGAGTTCAATCTAAGAAAAGGAAACCGCAGCCTACCTGTAAGCAGATCACGCACGCTCCAAAAATCACTTCTCTGGAGCTTTTCCTTTTCGAATGGCCTCAAAACATTGATACACTATAAAAAAAATAAAGTCACAACGTTATTACGGTCGTTTAGACTCTAAAATCGCAAGAAACGGAGACAGGCCAATTTCGCGGTCAAAATGGGAAAAGTGGGATCAGTGCTGAAAATTCCAGAATTAACCCCAAATATAGGTCCTAAATAGCTCTCCGAACTAGTGTTCCAAATTGGAACACAATTTGGGGCTCAAAACAGTCCCAACACGAACATGCAACCAAAACCCCAATGCTACACTAAAACTCATTAACAATGGCAGCAGCTATTTATAAGAATTTACCAGAAACGAAGGTCCAACTGCTAAAACTGATCATACCACGACGATCCTCACGAAAACCCCCACAATCTAGGCTCTTCAATCACCAAATTCGGACCTAAAATGGTCAGAAAATCATCTTCTAAAATCTTCCAAAAGTTGAGCTCAAAAATGAGCTATAACAAAAGCTAAAACACAATTTTTACCTTCAACAAAACATCAAATACGAATTCCAACCACGACAACAGGTTCTCCTCGAAAAACCACTCAAGATAGCCTCAAGAATCACTGAAATCGAACCTAAAATGGCTGAGAAACAAATTTGAAAACTTCCAAAATCAAGCTCACAAAAATGGGTCGTCACAGCAGGTATTTACACAATTTACCTCAAAAGGGGACTCCAAATCAGATTCCAATCTCACCATTGTGTTCCCCTCGAAAACTCTCACAACTTAGCCTTTTGAATCGCCCAATTTGGAGCTCTATAGCTCAATATATCTCAACTTTAAAATAAGACATAAAGGCTGAATTTTGGGGATTTTAAAAGGACGAACCTGGTCGTTAAAAAGCCTAAAAAAACTGGTTGTTGAAACCCCTATTCTGGTCGCTATAGGGCTGCACCAGATTTCAGCTATGGCTAATTTCTTCAAAGTCTCCAACGGGATGCTCGAAATTCGTTTGGAACCCGATTAAAATAAAACAGACTTGTTACCCTACTAAAATCGACATTCCGGACATAACGGCGCAGTCAAAATTTTCATCAGAGATCATCTCAATAGTGAGTTCCACTTCCATCAGCCATTTTAAGTCAAAAATCACAAAAGGACTCGGAAAAATATCGGAAACGTCAAGACACAAAAGAAGGGTCAAAGTAGACCAAACTCAACATTCCGGAGCTAGCCGCGTTGACGGAATTCACATCCGAGCGCGTTTACTCAGAATGTTGACTAAAGTCAAAGTTATCTTTAAACTTAAAGTTAAAACGCCTAATCGCACCAACTAACACTGAAAACTTTGGGAGTCGTGTAGACCATGCTACTAGCCTAAAATGACCAAGAGGGTCATTACATTTATGCTCCTCATGTCTGCAACCATCTCAGGAGCATAGCGAGAAAATTGTGTTAACTTCTGACTATACTCATGAACACTCATAGACACCGCATTAAGGGTGAGAATCTCTCTTATATTTGACTCTCGCAACTCATAAGGAATGAAACTCCCCATGAAAGCACTCTCAAACACAACCCAATTCACTATTGGTGCATCCTTCACCCTATTCTTCTTCCATTGTTCGAACAAGATTCTAGCAACACCCTTCATTTAGTCTGCAACTAGTTCCACCATCTCCTCCTCAACAACATGCATCACATCGAATATCCTTTTCAGCTCCTCAATAAAGTTCTCTAGATCCTGAGTCACACTTGAACCTGTGAAGATTGGGGATTTATCCTTAAAAGCTCATAAATCCTTGAAGTTTCAGCTACTTATTGTTGATTATTTCTCTACCCAACTTGATATGTCACAACTTGACTTAACCTTCGGATATCTTCATGAAATTCAGCATGGGTGACTTCTCCTTGAGGTTGCACTTCTGGTGCATTAGGTACCCTTTGTTCCTCGACAGTACTCTTAGCATGGCGACCTTTGATAGCTCTTTGTGGAGTCATGATTCTGTGAAAACATGCACAAGCACAAATTAGAAGGTAAATTTTAGAGATAAAACTCTAAATAACGAAATGATTATGAAGAAAGTGAAGGAATTCCTAAAATTTGAAGACTCCTAATTATAGATGTGGTGCTATCCATACCAATAACTAGGAATCTAGAGATATGGCTTCATAGACTTCCTACAAATCTTGAACTATGTGCTCTAGTACCAAGTTTGTCACACCCCGATCCTACACTCTGGACAAGGACGGTACTCGGAGACCATTGTTGGCCCCATACGAACCCTTGGACGGGCTTACTTATTCAGTGGAAGACTTAAAGCATTAAGAAAAGATTTCAAGTGATAAGTAACCTAACTGACTCAAACTGAACTCATAATTCTTTTAAAATAAAAATCTTCAATTAAGACAAAGTGGCAATTCGAATGTGAACATAATACAATATTAATATAATGACGAATGGGCTAACATCTGACTGACTATCTATAAAGCCTATAATAAATGAGATGGATGTTTGTATAAGCCCCATAACATCTTAATGAACTGAAATTAAAACTGAAAGCAATAAAATGGATCCTCTAGAAATGCAAGGAGACTCACCAACTAACTTTGGGGTGATCAACAGTGTGTTGGAATGCGAATCCTAGTTATCTGCATCTAGATCATAATACGATGCAGGCCAACAAGCATCATTACATTGAATTTATGAGTATGCAAATTGGAATGATAAAATACAACGTAGGCTTGAAAGATATTTTGAAATAAACACTTATCTTTGCTCTTCTCAACTCATGTATACCTAACTGAACTCATTTCATTATAAAATAATTTAAAAACATGTGCAATATAAAGAAAAGTATTTTAAAACATGGTTTTCAACTTTGTGTTTATGCAAAGATACAAATAACTCATAGATGTATGTAAAAATACAAAATAAACTAATGTCAATTCATAATTATAATAAATGATATACCATACTTCCTCTCAAAGTCTTCTTGTGCAATGCATCATTTAAAATCAATAGTGATGATACAATGTTATTAGGCCCATGTTGCCTGGTCATTCTACACCTTGTAGGAGTATACGACCTTCTTACCATAGTAGATTAACTGGCTTAACTTAATTGATCATTTAAAAAGTGTGATCCTTTAATGCCCATGATGGCTACATGGTTTATGGAGACTTGAGTTAGTATCAACTTTAATCCCCATATCGGTTCTCAATACTACTCCAAAAAATATACTTAGCTCATATGTTTTAAAACAACTTCTTTATTTGGGTTTAGATTATTACTCAACACTTAGCTTAAAAGCTCTTTATGAATCGATGTTCTCTTTTCTTTCTCAAAAATCTTTTAGAAATATCAGTTTGGCTCTTATCTTAAATGTTAAAACATTTATAAATTCATTGGGAATACTTAGTTCCCTATAGCTTTTGAGAAATTAAATTAACTCTTTACTCTTAGTTAAAAAAATTTAAAACATCTGTAAAAGACCTTTGAAATACTTTGATGAACTTCAATTGACTTTACTCTTAACTTTACTTTACTTGACTCTCAACTTTACTTTACTTGACTTTTAACTTTCTTCGAATTTGAATTATCGATTCAAGGAATTAAGATTGGTGATATGAAAGATCTCTTGATGTTTAGGAATGATTTCGAATAGCTAAACTTGAGAAAAGTTATGATAACCAACATATATACTCAAGAATCTGACACCAAACAACTCTAAATTCAACGTAAATATCTTATAAACTCCAGAATTGAACCCAATTCAAGAACAACATTAAAATTCAAGAATTCATGTCAAGAACATCAACATTCAAAAATCTTTTAGGACGAATTTCACTGAACAAAACATGTTTGGCGCATCGATGAATGAACCCATACACTATTAGAGACTCACATACCTTGTAAGATCAAAATATGTAAGAAATACGTAAATAAAACCGATTGTTCTTGGGGAATTTTGTTTTTCCTCTTCTCCTTTCTCCTACGTTCTTTCTTCAAAAACCCTAACTCTATTTTTCAAAAGCGTAAACTGAACTAACTCAGCTTTGACCCCAATTAACTTGCTAAAAATGAATTTAATTAATTGGGTAAGGAAAAGACCAAATTACCCTTTAAATTTCTGGATTGGGCATTTCCCTAATCAAACCAACCAACTTCAAAATGGCATAACTTGCTCATTTGAACTCGAACTTTTACAAACTCAACGGGGTTGTAAAGATCATTCCAAGAGATTTCAAAACTTGTCTTGAACTACACCTAAATCATCTTTAACTAGTAGTTATGGCCGGTTGAAGTTGACCATAAACTCACTTTAACATTCTTGCCAAATTTCCAGATTCTTAAAATTCCCTCAAAAAATAACCTTTTCCAATTTCTAAACTTCATTCTAGTTTGTTATTAGTTGTAATATGTTACATTTATAGTTCTGGAATCACACACAACTCTCACACTCACAAAGATGAACACAAGCATGACTCCACCCATAGGTTTTCCCTTTTTTTCTAACTAACACTTGGCTCAGATCAGTAAAGATAAAAAATGTCATTTTTAATGCTTGTAACAGGGCTGAGTGTAAAGGTATGGTCATTTAGCTCATTGGATGCTACCCTCATGAAATGTGTTATGAACAACACTTTCTTCCCTTTTCTTCAATATTTTCTTTCATGCTCAATAGTCACCCCATTATTCACTTTACACAGAATGCAGGAAACCCCATTTCTCTTGTGCTTTCACAACTTTATTTTTGAAACTTTTTCATAATATTTTTTCATTCTTATTTTCTTTTTTTTTTTTTTTTTGTATTGAGGGGTTGCATCGTTCTCAAAACCATGGGTAAACAGGGGCATCTTTGCACTTCTTGATTTACCTTCTATGTTCACCACACACCCAACATAGGTTTTTGGCCTAAGTTGTCTATTCAAACAAAACATATCTCATGAGGATTGAGGGTGAAGGGATAAACAAAGGTTGCAATTGCATCATGTTTTTTCCAACAAAAAGGTAAGGCTCAAACGGTGCTCAAACAAAGTTCAAACATTCACAATGCAGGCCACAAAAGAGGCATAATGAAAAATTGGTTCACTCTTTAAATTTTTTTACATAGATCATTTCAAGAGCTTGCATCACGTAGTCAACGGGACCAATGGGGCAAATTCAAGGTGTTATCACACAAGGTTCATAGTAAGCTCATCACACACGAAAGTGACACCAATGTCAAACAAGACTGCAGACTTTTGCTAGTGTGCAATATTCATCACAAGCGACTCAATTTGATGATCAGTTCATTACATCGAGATGCAAAAAGTCCACATACTGTCTATGTCACTTCATTTGGTCTCATCTTAGTCGTACATTCATTTTTTTTTATTTAGAGAAATATTCAAGTCATCGGTATTGATCACAACTGATACTTCATGTATCGTGGTTTCACGGTACTTTTAATGCTTTTTCCTTATGTTTAGTGTGTGTCTAAGGCCTTTTTGTAGTAATTTTAATATATTTTTATATGTGTTTGCAGGAAATATGTCCAAAACAGAAATGCAGAAGACTGTGCTAAAATCAGCGCTGAAGTGATAACCTACGAAGCCATCGACGGTTCGTAGGTGGTGATCATCGATTGGAGGTTCAATCATTTGGAAGCAACTCAGGGAAATCTGACCAAGTGGGGGCTACGGAAGGATCGACGATCTGTCGACCGATCAATGGACCATCCTGGCAAACCGTCATTTCTAACAGAGAGTAGTCTCAGTACCCGACATAAAGAAATCACTAAGTGTGGAAGGACATAGGCATCGACGGACCGTAAGTGAGACGACGGACCGTGTTGTTGGTCCATCAATTGTAATAGAGAGGATGCAAAAGTGATGGTTGAAGAAAAAGTTAAGTGTGGACCGACGGAGGCAGTCGATGGTCCGCCGTTCCATCAACGGACCGTCGGTTGGGTCGTTGATTGAAGACGCATTTTGTGAAAATTTTTCCTTATTTAGAACTCCTTTTAATTTAGGACTTTATTATTATAAATAGGGTTAAAAAACCTCGTTTTGGGGGTTAGACTTTTTATTTTTTTTCATACTCTTGTTATTGGAAGTTGAACTTTGGATTTTAGGAATTACTTTAAGTTTCCGGAATTGATTCTTACAATATTTTCGTTAATTCAAGTGATATTTATGGATTTTATTCAAACTTGGCAAAGTAAGTACATGAATTCTTGTTTAACAACCATGAATTGTGTAATTCTAAGCATTCATAACTAAATAAACAACTAGGGTTGTGGGAACCATAGGTAATTAACAAGATAAAACTAGCTAAATAACAATTCTAGAATAGGTTCTTGCATGTATTGATAATTCTTAGAATTCCTTTTAACGAGTGCACGCGTTAGAACTTGCCCTATTTCTACTTGCCGGACCAAGAAGGTAGTTAATAGGAAAAGAATTATCAACATAGATTTAGTATACGCTATCTAATAGGCTAGTCTCAATTGGTGTGAAGTAGTAACTTAGCCATACATTGAATATGATGCTTAATATGAGGTAAAGGTAAGGGTTAGTAATTCAACACACGTAGCCGGATCAAGGTAAGGGGTGAAATTCTCTAGTTGCCGGACCAAGGAATTAGAGATACATAACTTACCACTTCGCATGCAAGACACTAGGAAAGAGTTGTTATAGCTAGGATTATCGCGTTATGAACCTATGAGGATCACTTCCGCCCTAGTTTCTCTCATCACTTGATAAAGACCAAAGTTTTAACTTGCTACTTGTTTACTTAGAAATAATTGAACATTTTTGTTACATAAAACCCCTCTTTTATTTGACTGTTTTCGGAAAGGACTTGACTAAATAGACGTAATCGTAGATTAAAGTTAAGTCTAAACTATTTTCTTCGTGGGATCCACCCCAACCTAAAAATTGGGTTCTTTACTTGATACGATCGCTTATACTTCTCTAGGGAAGTATAATTTGAGCGTATCAAATTTTGGTGTCGCTGCTGGGGAATGTGGCTTTTAGATTAACTTTAAGCACACTACCAATTTTAGTCAACAATTTCCTAATTTTACTTTTTTTTTCTTTTTGTCTCTCGCATGTCTAGCTCTAGTGTATGCCAAGTACACGGATTCAAGCAGAACCAATACTTTCACTTGATCTAGAACTAAACCATACACTTCGCAGATTGAACAATCCACAAAATCCTGCTAATATTGGTGATGAGATCAACCGTCAACTTCCTCCGCTGGTTGATGGTCATAATCAAGTGATGGTTGAGAACCCTGGTGAAGGTGATATGAGGAGGTAACCTCCTGCCCCACGCCCTCAAGAGTACTATAGGGGAAATGTTAACATCATTGACTCTGACGGGCCACTTGTCCTACCTTCTCTACCACATGGTCATACTTTTGTGGTAACTAGTAGCTTGATGCAGATGCTCACCGCTAGAGGTTTGTTTTCTGGGCTACCATTTGAGGATCCACATGATCACATCGCCAAACTAAGGTCGGTGTGTAAGAGTTGTGTAGGGACGCCTGACTTGGACATGGACGTCATTGGGTTAAGAGTGTTTCCTCTCTCACTGACGGTTTACTAAGCTTCCCTATAACTCGATCTATACTTGGAACAATTTGAGGGATGTGTTCCTAGCACGTTACTATCCGATGTCTAAGAAGCTCAACCACAAAGATAGGGTTAAAAACTTTGTGTCATTACCAGGGGAGTCAATAAGTAGTTCTTGGGATAGGTTCACCTCATTTTTGAGAAGTGTCCCAAACCACCGCATTGATGATGAGTCATTAAAAGAGTAATTCTATCGGAGGCAAGATGATAATAATAAAACAGTTCTTGATATGATTGCAGGTGGTTCCTATGCGGAGTGTACTTATGCAGGGATCGCTGAGAAGTTAGAGAAAATCTCCCTAAATAATAAAGCTTGGAGCACTAGGAAGTCGGATACTGGAAGAAACACTTTTGCGGTTACTAATGGCCGATCGAACAGTGAAGAGGCCTATTGGGATACTCCACTATGTGTTACTGAAGGTGGAGTCATTCATATTTCCGGCCGATTTTGTGATTCTTGACTGTGAGGTGGATTTTGAGGTGCCTATTATTCTTGGGAGGCCATTCCTTGCTTCCGGTCGCGCCTTAGTTGACATTGAGAAAGGGAAGATGAAGTTTTCGTTGAACAATGAAGAAGCAACTTTCAACATTTGTAGGTCCATGAGGAAGAGTGGTGAGCTCCAGTCAGTATTTGCGATATCCTAGAGAGTTGAGAGTTCATCGGAGGTACAAATAGAAGAGCGCCTTGGTGTTGAGGCACTAGCGGCAGTGATTATGAATATTGAGAGTGATGGTATTGAAGAGTATGGGTCATTGGTTGCGGCACTTGAACGAGGTGATATTCGATTTAAACCAAAGAAGTTGGAGTTAGATATGAAGTATCACAAGTCTCCACCCGCGAAACCATCTAGTGAGGAGGCCCCTAAGCTGGAGCTTAAGGCTCTACCACCTCATCTGAGGTATGTTTTCTTGGGAAAAGGTGACACTTTGCCGGTAGTTATTGCGTCAGATTTGAATGCACATCAACTAGAGTGTTTGGTGGAAGTGTTGAAGAGGTTCAAGAGAGCTATTGGGTGGACTATTGTCGATATTATTGGGATCCCTACCGGTATTTCTTCACACTAAATCCAACTCATGCCCGATCATAAGTCAAGTATTGAACACCAGAGACGTTTAAATCCACCTATGCAAGAGGTAGTGAAGAAGGAGATTATTAAGTGGTTGGATGCCGGAGTCATATATCCGATTGCTGATAGTAGTTGGGTATACCCTATTCAGTGTGGGCCTAAGAAAGGGGGAATGATTGTGGTCCCTAATGAGAAAAATGAGCTTGTTCAAATGAGGCCGGTGACCGGATGGAGAGTGTGTATGGATTACCGTAAATTGAATTCGTGGACTTAGAAGGACCATTTTCCTATGCCCTTCATGGATCAGATGTTGGATAGGCTTGCAGGAAAGGGGTAGTATTATTTTCTTGATGGTTATTCGGGTTAAAACCAAATCTCTATTGCACCGAAAGATTAAGAGAAAACCACCTTTACTTGTCCTTATGGAACTTTTGCATTCAGGAGGATGCCCTTCGGGTTGTGTAATGCACCAGCTACTTTTCAGAGATGGATGATGTCTATATTCTCCGATATGGTGGAGGACACCATTGAGGTGTTTATGGATGACTTTTCTGTTGTTGGTGACTCGTTTGATCATTGTTTGAGTCACTTGGTCGAAGTTCTCAAAAGATGTGAAGATTGCAACCTTGTGCTAAATTGGGAAAAATGTCACTTCATAGTGAAAGAGGGTATTGTATTGGGCCATCGCATCTCAGAGAAGGGCATAGAGGTTGATCGAGCCAAATTTGAGGTGATAGAGAGACTTCCTCCACCCATATTTTTAAAAGGTGTGAGGAGTTTTCTTGGGCATGCGGGATTCTACCGGAGGTTCATAAAGGATTTTTCAAAAATTACACATCCTCTGTGCAAGTTACTTGAGAAGGAGTGTAAATTTTATTTTGATGAATCCTGTCTGAAGGCATTTGGAGAGTTGAAGGAGAAGTTGGTGTCTGCGCCCATTATTATTTCCCCGGATTGGAGCAAACCATTTGAGGTGATGTGTGATGCTAGTGGGGTTTCTCTTGGTGTAGTATTGGGACAAATAAGGGATAAATTCCTTCACCCCATTTATTATTCTAGTAAGGCCCTTAATGAAGCTCAAAAGAATTATATTGTGACTGAACAAGATCTCCTTGCGGTAGTATTTGCTTTTGGAAAATATCGCTCTTATTTGCTAGGCACGAGAGTTATAGTGCATACTGATCATTCTGCCTTGAGATATTTGATAGCAAAGAAGGATGAAAAACCGAGGTTGATTAGATGGGTATTACTGTTGCAAGAGTTTGACTTTGAAGTGAAAGATAGAAAAGGGACCGAAAATCAAGTTGCCGATCACTTGTCCAGATTAGAGGATGAAGATATGCGAGAATTGGGTGAAAAGGCTGAAATTGATGATACTTTCCCTGATGAGCATGTATTGGCCGCTTCTCATGAGTTGATTCCATGGTTCGCCGATTTAGCGAATTTCTTCGCTAGTGATATCGTTCCATCGTACTTGTCCTTTCGTCAAAGGAAAAAGTGCATGCATGACGTGAAAAAGTTCTTTTGGGATGATCCATATTTATATAGGAGTTGTGCCGATGGGCTTATTCGCTGTTGTGTGCCGGAAGTTGAGATGCTTAGTGTTTTAGAGGCATGCCATTCCTCACCTGTGGGTGGGCATCATAGTGGTGTCCGGACTGCCCATAAGATCTTGTAATGTGGCTACTATTGTCCAACCATCCACCAAGATGCTCATGAGTTCGCCAAGGCATGTGATAGGTGCCAAAGAGATGGAGGTGTTTCTAGAAAGCAAGAGCTCCCTTTAAATCCCATTCTTGTAATTGAGTTGTTTGATGTGTGGGGCATTGACTTTATGGGACCTTTTGTGAGTTCTCATGAGATGAAGTACATTCTTGTGGCGGTTAATTATGTGTCAAAGTGGGGGGAAGCCATAGCACTTGCAAACAATGAATGGAAGAGTGTAACCGCTTTCTTGAAAAAGAACATATTTTCTAGATTTGGCACCCCTACGGCCATTATTAGTGATGGGGGATCCCACTTTTGCAACACGTTGTTCAAAGGTTTATTGGAGAAATATAGGGTTCGCCACAATGTAGCCACTCCATATCATCCACAGACTAGTGGGCAAGTCGAGGTGTCAAACAGAGAAATTAAGCAAGTTTTAGCAAAAACGGTAAATGCTAGTAGAACGGATTGGTCAAGGAGGCTTGATGATGCTCTTTGGGCCTACCGGACATCAGACAAGACTCCAATAGGTATGTTTACTTACCAACTTGTATATGGGAAGGCTTGTCACTTACCAGTTGAGTTAGAGCACAAGACCATGTGGGCGATGAAGAAACTGAAGATGGATTTGAATGAAGCTGAGAAACAGAGATTAAATGGGTTGAATGAGCTTGATGATTTTCTCTTGAAGGCTTATGAAAGTTCAGACCTCTACAAAGAAAAGATGAAGAAGTACCATGACCAAAAGATTGAAAAGCGCAAATTTGCGGTTGGGAATTTTGTGCTTTTGTTCAACTCTAGGTTGTGCTTGTTTCCGGGAAAACTAAAGTCCAAATGGACTGGTCCATTTTTGATCACTCAAGTGTTCCCACATGGTGCGGTTGAGTTGGAGAAAAAGGAGGGTGCACGGTTCAAGGTAAATGGGCAAAGAATCAAAATCTACCTTGGGCATGCGGAGAATGCAAATGAAGTGGTTGAGGCATACCATCTTGATGAAGTCTGAGTAATCAAGATTCTTGCGTCGTGCCGCGACGTTAAATCAAGCGCTGATTGGGAGTAAACCCAATATATATCCTCTAGCGAACACTAGGTTTTTCTTGTCTTAGTAGGAATAGTTGCATTATTTCAATTTTTACTTATTGTCCTGTGTAAATTTTCTTTTATTTCTTTTAAGTCTGTTTGCTACAGAGTAGTTTACGGTCGTGTATAAAAATTCTCAAGAAAACACAAAAATAATGGCTTATTGGGTGCAAAATTTGCAGGGACCAAATAACCAGAAATCTACAGAAATTAGTCTGGTGCACTGATCGACGGACCGTCGATGGGGTCCGTGGATCCCAGGTTTGTTTTTCAATATTGTCTAAGTTAGGGCACAATCGACGGAGAAGTTGATGGACCGTTGATTGACTTACGGTCCATCTACGGGGAATCGTAAGTTCCCCAGATCCAAGGACCCGACCCGACCCGGCCGGCTATATAATGAATTTAAACTCTTCAGTTACTTCCCTACCTTTTCAAAATCTCCCCCTAACCGTTTCCCTCCCCATATTACCTTACTCTCCCACTCACTCACACACTAATTCACCCTTAATCCTCTCTGATTTCATATTCACTCATCATCTCCACATTCCCAAAATTCCCATCCTTTTCTTTCATCTTTCCGGTCGGTGTTCCAAGGCGGCCTTAGTGTTGATCATTGCAATGTTCACCGTCACAGTCACTCCACTACAGAATACAGGTATGTACTTCTCATCTGCTCCCTAATCTCATGTCATTTGTTTGGAAACCAAAGTGCTAGCATGTGGGTCTTGACTTAGGGACAACCTTGCCTGATTTAATTGTAATTTGAGAGTTTCTTGTCCCTAAGAATGATGGAAAATGTATTGGGTGGGGGTGAAATGAATTTTGAATGGGTTAGTTTTGTAGTTTTCCTACTTAGAGATTTTTAGTCTCTTAGAATCTACGATTGCAATTGGAATAATCGAAGCCCTAGGAATGACAAAATGGTGTGTTGATTGCTATAGAACATGTTGTTAATTGATGTGCTTGAATTTGTGTATGTGTGGGGTGCAAAGGGTGTAGAAACAAATATGTCTCTGACCGATAGTATGAGACCCCGTCTACGGATCATTGGTCAATCGACGGACTGTCGATGGGGTCCGTCGATATCCACACCTCGACCTAGTTTAACTCTCGAATAACGGAAGTGGACTACGATCCGTCGATTGATCGACGGACCGTCCTGCACGTCCGTCGTTTCTAACAGAACCTTTGTCTCTAAAGCTTTCTAAGATTTTGTCTAAGTGTCCAACGACAGAAGTGGACTGCGGTCCGTCGGTTTATCAACGGGCCGTTCTGCATGTCCGTCGTTTCTAACTTCAACTACTGTGGACTTATAACTTCTGAAATATACTAAGTGTCCATCGACGGACCGTCGATAGTGCCCATCGTTCAGTCTGCAGTTCTGCACTTCACTGTGTTTTGTCTTCCAACTTTAGTGTTTGCTTCTGTCGGTGTGTTGAATGATTATACTAAAATTAATAACCCTTCTTTGCAGGTACAAATGGCCCCAAGCCCGATATTGTCTACTCTCGAGGACAATCCAAGTCCATCGCCCCTTCACGCCGGTTGGTGATTGGTTGGTCAGATGATGAGACTGGTCGCGAATACGTGCCACCAGGCACCGGGACACTAATACCTACTTCTAGGACCACTCAAGGCACGCCAAATAAGGTGGAGTCCGGCGTAGTCACTGCCTCCAAGTCTGATGAGGAGCGCACAGTGACCAGCACATCGTCTGGGTCTACCGCGGGTTCTGATGGATTGTCTGGCTCCGAGGAGGCTTCCAGGTCTGAGTCGGCTCACTATTCAGGATCGCATGGTGCTACTGTTCCTACTGCACCTGCCCACTCTCCCTCGTCTGATGAGGCCAATATTGCGGATTCTACTCCAGCACCGTAGTTCGACGTCCCTGCACCGGTTGCTAATCAGCCCAACCGGTGGTGCATAGAAGGCCAATCCCAGGTTTACAGGGATGCTAAGCTGCTCAATGATAAGGGGGTCATGACTCGGACTCTGACAGTCGAGCGGCGGGTTCTTACAGGGAGTCTCCACACGGTCCCTACTATACATGATCTATTCACCCGCCATCAGCTCAAGTGGATGGCTAGTAGTGTGGGATGCTACAGTGAAGAGTTGGTGCGAGATTTCTATGCTTCGTACGTAGTGAATCTCTGGGCTTCTTTGGATAGGTGGTCTAATCCCGCCAAACAGGCACCACTTACCCATGTTCGAGTCCTTGGCCGTAGGGTGGATATCTCTTTGCCCACCATTCGCCGTTTCTTATACGGTGCTAATACAGATGTCACCAGGGACCCTCTACCCCCCGAGTGCGACTACCGTTGTAAACTGATTAAGGAGGGACATTTCCAACGAGACAAGGTTGTGAGAGACACCACCAAGAGGTGGATAGTTCAGCACATTTCCGTGGATCGTGAGGGTGCAGACTGGGTGCTGGAGCCCAGAGGCCTTATCAAGAAGGCCAACCTCACATTTGCTGCCAAGTTCCTCTGGCTATTAGTTTGCCACTGCCTATCCTCCACAGCCGCTGACAACATTCTTACATGGGATAGCGCAGTCTTGGTTGCTGCTATGTTGCGGGGTTTGAGGTTGATTTTCCAAGGTTGTTACTGGCAGTAATCCATGAGAGGGACTTTAAGGCCTCGACCACTTACCCATTTCCTGTATGATTTTTGAGTTGTGTAGGTCTGTTGGAGTGCCCATTTGGCACATTGATGTTCTAAAGACTCCTACTGGGACAGTGGACATCGGTCTTATCCGAGATGAGGCCAATGAGGCGGCACCCAACAGAGGGACCAGAGTAGAGGTGGAGCCGCTAAGTGAGAACTTGGCGGACACGGTTGAGCAAGACCAAGTGGATGATCAGGCTACATCAGAGCCTATCGACACCACCCCGGTTGAGTCTATCCTGGGCACTAGCAGAGCCCCAAGTTCCTCCCGATATACACCATCAGCAGCACTGGTCCCGATTGCTAGGGTCCAAAAGTTAGAGCCCTATATGGCCACATTGCTGCATCATATACAACCTTGGATGCATAGGTCTATTGCTGAGGCAGAGGATCGGATCGAGAAGAAAATTTCCCAGAAGAGTGAGAGGAAGATTTTGGCAGTCCACGAGCGCCTTGATGCGTTCGAGTTGAGAGTTCTCGCCCGGCCAACCCCTACTATTGATTTGACTACTCTCCAGGCTACTGTGGCGAGTTTTAGGGCTGATGTGGATGCCATTCTGGATGTGCGGGTACCTGAGCCTGAGGCCACACCTGCGAAGCTTACTGAGGATACGGTGCTTAGTGCACTATTCCAGACGACCGCTGCGCCACCGCCTCCGCCATGTGAGCGTGCCAAGAGGCACCGGTCTAGAGAGAGTGATGACGCTCGGGCAAGGAAGAAGGAGCGTACTGAGTTGGAGGCCGCGAGGAGAGCCTCTTTGGTAGATGAGGCCCGACAGATGAGGGCTCATGAGTTGGCTGCTGGGGCGTCTAGCTCCAGGCCTGAGACATTGTTGCGGACACTACTGATGGTGTCCCTACTATTGATGGAGCGGGTTTTGGGCAACCGGACTCGCCTGCTTATTGATCTTCGGCGCTATACGTCTCAGGTTTGCTTCACCTACCACCTTATTATTATATTTCTTATGCATTGGGGACAATTGCATGCTTTCTTGTTGGGGGTGGGGTAAATGGAAAGTGAGTGTTAGGGTGAAATCTTAGTAGCCCAACTCACGATCCTCTCTTAGAGTTTTCTTGCATGTGTTCTTTTTCCCCAAGAGATTGGTTTTTTTAGTGTTGAACCGGCCTGTTTAGTATCTTGTACAAAATATGATGTGAAATCTGAAGCATGATGGCTAAATACAATGATATGTTCTAAAGAGGCTTCTTGCATGATTAGGCATAGTGAATGTGAATGTGTTGGCTCTAAGCATGACATAGAGATACACCATTGCATGACCCTCAATCTAAACTCGAACTAGGTGTCCGATAATCTGGTAGGGTAATAAAGTGTTAAGAGAGTGTGAGAAAAGTAGCATAGTCCACGGTTGGTACCTAGCCAGACTTGCCCGGTTAGTCCTTCAAAAGTAATTTGTGTTAGTCAATCAGGAAAGGATCATAGGCCCTTGTTTAAATTAGCCAATTTTTAGCCTAAATTAAAGAAAACTAAATGAAATTAATCATTGTTTGATCCAAATATCTTGATCTTACAATGAACCTTTCTTTTCTACCCCAACAAATTTTTTCAGGGTATAATGTGTTGGCCCTGGTCCCTCCTTTGACATGTGCACCTCAACTTAGGCCAAAATCATAAGTTGGGGGTGGCTAATGCACAAACCAATCTCATCTTTTCCCTGACCCAACCGTGGGTATTGTGTACCTCGACTCAAGGCAAAGCCATGAGTTGAGGGTGGCTATTATGAGTAATGTTCCGAAAAGTGGGGTTGAGAAGATTATTAATTAAAAAAAAGAGAAAAGAAAGAATGAAGAAGAGAAGTGACTCAATTAAAGCTGAAATGAAGTAAAGAATTTTAAAGAAAATAAAAAAACAAAATTAATTAAAAATAAAAGAAGAGTCATTTGCATAAGAAAAGGAAGAATAGGGCGTAATAGACAATGAAAGAGGTAGGACGCTTAGCCGTAATTACAAGGAGGGCAACAAGTCATTAAAATGTATCTATATGTACCATACCTGACCATGAGCCTACGTTAGAAGCCAAGAAAGTCCTATCGTGATCCTAAGAGTTTAATATGGTGAACTTAAAGCAGTGAAAATATGGGCAAGCCTATGGCGACAAGTATCAATTAGGTGTGAAGTTGTTCTGAGAGTTAGTGTTGAATAATAATCCTTATACTCAAATTTGAAATCACTGTGTGAAAAAAAAGAGGATGTTGTTTTTCTTATGTGAGGACACTAGTTGCAATATCGAAAAGTTGGTGCCTTGGTGAGAAATAAAAGAGGAGAGGTGTCGGTGCATGGTGAGTCTGTGTCATGGTCTGATCCACATGAAGGAGACTAGTGAGCCTAAGAGTAAAAGCATGCACTAAAAGGAATAAAAATTTGGGATTTATAGCCATATGATTGTGAAAGCTTAAAAAGAGAGTACTTTTGTACAAAAGGATGTTCTTTGTCATAGTGCGTCGCTTGAGGACAAAAAACGAATTTAAGTTGAGGGTGTTGATGTATCATGGTTTCACGGTACTTTCAATGCTTTTTCCTTATGTTTAGAGTGTGTCTAAGGCCTTTTTGTAGTAATTTTAATATATTTTTATCTGTGTTTACAGAAAAACTGTCCAAAACAGAAATGCAGAAGACTATGCTAAAATCAGTGCAGATGTGATGACCTACGAAGCCATCGATGGTCCGTCGACCCATCTACGGTCCGTAGGTGGTGATTGTCCACTGGAGGTTCAGGAATTTAGAAGCAACTCGGGGAAATCTGACCAAGTGTGGAGCAACGGAAGGATCGACGGTCCGTCGACTGATCGACTGACCGTCCTGGCAAACCGTCGTTTCTAACATAGAGTAGTCCTAGTACCCGACTTGAAGAAATAACTAAGTATGGAAGGACGGAGGCCTCGACGGAACGTAAGTGAAACGATAGACCGTGTTGTTGGTCCATCGATTGTAACAGAGAGGATGCAAAAGTGAAGGCTGAAGAAAAAGTTAAGTGTGGACCGACGGAGGCAGTCGACGGTCCATCGTTCCATCGACAGACCGTTAGTTGGGTCGTTGACTGAAGACGCATTTTGGGACAGATTTTCCTTATTTAGAACTCTTTTTAATTTAGGAATTTATTATTATAAATAGGGTTAAAAAAAACCTTGTTTTTCAGGTTAGACTTTTTATCATTTTTCATACTCTTGTTATTGGAAGTTGAACTTTGGATTTTGGGAATTACTTCAAGTTTTCGGAATCGATTCTTACAATATTTTCGTTAATTCAAGTAATATTTCTAGATTTTCTTCAAACTTGTCAAAGTAACTACATGAGTTTAACAACCATGAATTGTGTAATTCTAAGCATAGGTAACTAAATCCACAACTAGGGTTGTGGGAACCATGGGTAATTAACAAGATAAAACTAGCTAAATAACAATTCTAGAATATGTTCTTGCATGTATTGCTAATTCATTCATTTAGAATTCTTTTTAAAAAGTGCACGCGTTAGAACTAGCCCCATTTCTACTTGCCGGACCAAGGAGGTAGTTAATAGGAAAAGAATTATCAACATAGATTTAGTATACTCTATCTAATAGGCTAGTCTCAATTGGTGCGAAGTAGTAACTTAGCCATACATTGAATATGATGCTTAATATGAGGTAAAGGTAAGGGTTAGTAATTCAACACACGTAGCCGGACTAAGGTACGGGGTGAAATTCTTTAGTTGCTGGACCAAGGAATTAGAGATACATAACTTACCACTTTGCATGCAAGACACTAGGAAAGAGTTGTTATAACTAGGATTATCGCGTTATGAACCTATGGGAACACTTACGCCCTAGTTTCTCTCATCACTTGATAAAGACCAAAGTTTTAATATTGCTACTTGTTTACTTAGAAATAATTGAAAATTTTTGTTACACAAAACCCCCCTTTTATTTAACTGTTTTCAGAAAGTACTTGACTAAATAGACGTAATCATAGATTAAAGATAAGTCTAAACCATTTTCATCGTGGGATCGACACCAACCTAACAATTGGGTTCTTTACTTTATACGACCGCTTTGAGCGTATCAATACTCATATATGCAAACAAACATCAACATTCAAACAAATCAAGAGGTAACAAAAAAAATTCAGAAAGGGTCAAAAAACATTTGCAATTGAAATAAGGAGCCACACACTAAAATATCCACAAACACAGTGCAACAAAATAATTTATATCTACAACCCAATATATAGACAAGTAATGCCTCACCCACCACAAATAAAAAAAATTCTCAAATGCAAGAAAAATATCCAAAAATCAATAAAAGAAGACAAAGAGAGAGTTAAAGAGAAGTCTTGTTTAAACAATCGCTCCATCAGTCGGGTCATCAGTGCGCGAAGTTATATGAGTAACAATACCAGCTCCAGTAGAGCATGTAATGGACGTCTCAGTCAGCGATGTCTGAATCACCGGCTGTACAACTTTATCCTCTAGATCAGGCAGGTCTCCATGTATGCTCTCCTCCCTCACCTCTATCTTCTCCTTTTCGGTCTTTGTCTACGACTCATCAACTGTCACATTATCCCTCAACACATTTTCGATGGTAACCGGATGAATATTGGAACATTGTTGGCATCCACATCATATGTTACCTGTAATAATGAAGTGATGTATGTAGACGTGAGATAGTTTACATCCTTCCTCAGATTTGTCACTTCAGCTTTGAAAGTTGTAAACTCAGAAGGCTCCCCCTATTGATGCTTACAATCCACGACTCTCACAGTTTAATCATTAATAGAACTTTATAGTGGGGGTCAATGCATCAAGGATTGCACTCTGAAACATCTATGGGACTGCACCCTCTAATCAAGTTGCCCGCACAAAAGCCAGATGTGCTTGGTGCCCCATCTTTAAGATCATAGATTAAGTAATCCTTGAGGGATGGGCTGCTGTAGAAGTACATGGAGCTTGGGACAAATAAGTGGGAGTAGATGTACGTGAAGGCTCGAAGGCCGCATTAGGCAAAGATGCCTCTGGAGGTATAGAGTCAATGTCAACCTCCAGAGATGTATCTATCGGAGCAGCTCTCCTCCTGTTGGCCTCCTCCTATCTGTACTTGGCTTCTATATGCTAAATATCTGTGGAAGATGAAGGAGTGAACTCAATATCTCTTGTCGCGTCTCGAGGAACTCCAGAACGTCGGCACAACGCTATGAGGAGCACCAGGAATGGAAGAGGGGTCTGTCTCTACTTTGCCCTCATGGTCAGTTTCTTCTCTATAGGATTCCTATGTTAATACTCCTCTTTTATATGATCGACCTAAGGTACGCCATCTTACTGGGGAAGAAGATAGACTCGTTCTGGGACAATATGATGGTGTTGCTGATAAAGCCATACAAAAAATGAGAAGCAATATTCAGGTACTTCTTCACCACCTCGGGGTGGTATCGGAAATCAATGGTGCAACCTAGCCCTTCTAAGTTATCTAGGTAATGAGTAGTAGGCAAGTCCTCATATTTCAGTGTAGCACCTAAAGCCTTTTTAAGTATAGTATTAATGTAATCACTATTGCACTTAAATTCCTTCCCTCAAACCTTGACCGAATTCACCGGTTTGAACACACTGGTGATCCTCATTCCCTTGGGCACCAGATCTGCATATGTTGTAAAACTATCGTACCCATGTAAGAACATAGGGGCTTCGATGCTTGGTGAACTGCTCAAACAGTGGAAATGAAATATATCCCTCACTGTGGAGTATCTTTTCTTAAGGCCCTCTACAGATAACAACTTTTCTTTAAAATAGTCTACAACCCATCAACTTTTAATATATTAAGTATTCAGGTGAGAGGAACCACTAGTGGTACTCGAGGTACAAGAGGTGTCAAAAATTGCACTATAGCTACTGCTGGTACAGCTGTTAGGCCTTTCGTTGAGCCAGGACGAGATTTCTTCTCTATGTGACCATAATAGTTTGACATCCTCAGACTAAGATCTTGGAAGTTAAAGTCCTCTCGGTCGCTACAGGACTTGTTCTTCGGAACCTCAGATGGTAACCTTTTGCCTTTGCCCATGCGTCCTTTAAGAGGTTTTGTTCTTCCCTTCTTAGGAGGATTGGCTCCCCTTAATTTATCACGAGGCCCCGTGCTCTTTATGGTGTGATATATAAATGTTGATTTCTCCATTTCTTCAAAAACATCAAAAAAGAGTTAGAATGTTCAAACAAAGCTCCAGAAAAATAGTTTCAAAAACACTCATCGAACCGGCCAGCAAGTCGCCGAGTATCTTTGGTGAGCCAAGTTGGGCTCACTAAATGGATTGGCTAAAAATTTCTCTGAAAAATTGGCATGTCAGCAATGGAAAGGGCCTTTCGGCTAATCGCCGATAGCATTTGGCGAGCAAGGTTTAGCCTGCATAAATTTCACTGCATTTATTGGGGTTAGGGGAGTAGAAAGGACGATCAAGAAAAAAATTAGTGAGTCTCTGAGTGCATGTGGTGATCTAAGGCTTCTTTCCAAAAGTTATAGATCCCAAATTCAAGTATAGTATGAAAAGGCAATCTACGGGAATTCGTCTAACCACCGAGTGGTTCAGCGAGCTCGACCTAGCTCGAGAACCGACCCAACGCGCCTACTTCTACCTTGACTTCCGAATTCAATGTCCATGAAAAAAAAATTAAACCATGCACTCCTTCAATAAAAGTAAGACCCATATACCCATTCTCCAATGATACTTAGACTACTCCTAATTTGGCCAAATTTATCCATTTGACAACTTTTTCCTTTAAAAATAACGTCAACCGATCCATTATTAAGCAAAGTACGTCATTTGGCACAAACTTGGGTTACTTCAACTTCACCCGACTATCCCAACTACAAAATAACACAACCCATTAAGATTTTGATGAATTTTACGCATGAAAATATGAGAAATAAACAATTAGGCTATTTAGGCAAGATATAGAAATTAAAACAGGCATTGAAGCATACAAGTATGATCAGACAAGCCAAAGAAAAATGATTACAATCGCAAAAATATGACTTTGGTGTTCGGAAAATCAACATTTTATGCTGAATATATAAGTTGTAAAGCTAGATGGAAAAGAATCCAACTCCGAAAAGACAATCAATGACTAATACGTGATTAAAAAAAGTATATAGGAAAATATAGTGCAGTTGTGAGTTTGGGAAGTTACAAAGCGAGGGAATGTGAAAGACTTTGAACTTTTGGCCTTTCAAACAGTGTAGTTCTCGCCCAATCGATGACATTAAACTTACTCGTTGACCTAGTCAGCAATGCTCCAAGTGGACACTTAGCTTACTGAGTTTTACAGGACCTCCAACTAATGTGGGGGTCCGAACGGTATAAAAGTCGTGATCACCGACCGGGTCGGCGATTCGCCAATTTGCTTCTAGGCTCACCGAGTTTTACAAATTAAAAATTCAAAATTCCATGAGTCCAAATAAGGTCTATGTCAGGCTCGCTGACCTCTTCGGCGAGTCGTCCACTGGACATTTTGCTCGCCAACCTTCACTATTCAAATACATTCTACATTTCAACCTATGAAATAAACATATGATTATTTATAAAATAAAAATAGAGCAATAAACACTTAAGTTGCCTCTCAATAAGCGCCATAGTTAACTTCGTGGAATGACTTCCCCAATCAGTCTTGATTTGTGGCATTGATACGAGACAATACATGACCTAATTTGGGTTTTGATAGCTGAATAGATATGGAATGGGAAGCAATCATATGATTCAGCCGTAAGTCATTGTGTTTTATCTCATTCAACACTCTATCTTGCTCTTTGAGTTTGTGGAGAATAACTGATAGAATCTCTTCTACTTTCTACCCTAGTACTTATTGAACTTTCTATTATCATGAGAGGGAATGTAAGATAATTCTTTTTGCATGGTACCTCCAATACCATAATCTATTTTTCCACGAGTAGATGAGTCAACAGTGTGGCCAAAATCTATTCCGTCGCAGTCTCATTGTTTGTCTTGGACATGTGATCAAATAGTTGTACTACTATTGCATAGGGTAGTCATGTGAGACCACCCAGAGAAATTTGGTCAGCCACTTCTCTGTTCTCCGGATTAAGACCTCAATAGAAGAAGTCCAGCAACATTTTGTAATGACCCTAAAATCGAATAAGTGAAACTAGAGCTTCACGTGTGTGTGTTTGAGTTGGTGTGAGTTTTGAAGTTGTTTATAGTTGTACCGAGCCATGTTTGAGGTATTTAGGAGTTATACGTAAAGGTATGATCCCCCAAGAAACACCCTAACGGTCCTTGAAGAGTACCCAATTCTAAATCCCAAGACCCCAAAGAAACCATAAAGTTGCTCGAATTGATGATTTTTTCCAAGATGTTGGTCACATACGGAAGGGGACCACGCCCCATAGGTCCATCCACGCCCCGTGGATATCTCATGTATCCCATGGACACAAAATTCAAGCCACAACGATGAACCACGTCCATGCATGATAGTTCGTGGGCCCATCTGTGGAAGGTGGTCAGTGGATCACACTTGTAGGACTAGTTTGGTTCAGTCTAATGAGAGGTCATTTGTTAAATTCCTTTAATGATTATTTAAGTGTTTGTACGGTTATTTTGGGTTTATTTAGGCATTTTGAGAGTACAAAAAATATTAAAACATATTTTAGACTTCATTATTTCAAAACCCTATATACAAACTTCCCTTCCCCTCCAAAAGATCTCTCTCTAGAACCTCTATAGAAGGTAACAAGTTAAACCTACCAAGGTCAATTTCTTCAAGGTTTTAAAAGGACTTTCAAGGTGTTTTCTTGGGAATAAATATCAAGGTTGGTTGGTCTTGATCCTTTTTAATTTTCCATTGAAGGAGTCAACTCCAAAGTTATATTGGGATTCTCAAAACCCCTAAGTTTTACTCAATTTCATGGGCTATTGAATCAAACGTTTTCAAATTATTTTTGGTGTCAAACTATGATTGTATTGGGGTTGAATTGATGATTTATGTTAAAATTACTCTATGAACCCACAATTTATCAATTCCTAAATTGTGCTTTATGAAGTGGGTTTGATAATCATGAATGAATGTTGATGGATTGTCCCTAAATTTATTTAGATTGTTGAATGGCATTATTATATATTCTTTAGCTGAAGTGAATTGTTGGTGTGTTGGTAAATCTTGATCATGGCCTTCAAAGAGCAATTTATTGTCTAATTTCAAAGTAGAATTGTTCTAGAGATGTTGATCCACTTGAAAAGTGGATGTGTTTACTTACTATGTATATTGTGGTATTGAAGTGATGGATATATTCCTTGAAACCTACATGTGTATTTTAATGTATAATGATAATGTAAGGCATGTGTGTGATCTAAATGAATGAATGATTATCATGTTGAGAAGCTAATTTTGTTAGGATTTAATGTTATCTATGCATTAACACTTGTGATGATGGTGATTATGTGAACGTGTATTCTCACATATACATACACACACTTGAATGATGAATGAATGAAGTTCAATGATAATGTTAATGAAGAAGTATTATTTTAAAGGCTATTCTCATATTCTTCTCTTACAAATGATAATGAATTGTTGTGAAAGTATTTTCTCACAATAAAGTTTTTTTTAGGTGAAACACTAATCTCCTCGTTGAATATGTGATCTTTCAGATGAATTAATGAATGTTCGGTTAGGATGGATGCTCATTCGAGAGTTGAGGTGGGTTATCTAGTAGCAATTATTTATCCATAATGAACTAACGTAATAAATGTAATGAACTCTGTGGGGAATAATGCTAAGCACCGAGAGGATATTGTTTGATATGGGTGCTCATTCATGAGTTGAGGCAGGGTACTTAGTAGCGATCTCTTGAGATGGATGCTCATCCGTTAGTTGAGCGGGTTATCTAGTACAATCTTCCTATCCCTTAATCTATGTGCCTACATAGGTCTATCTTTTTAATCCACTTAAAGCTAAACAAACAATGGTCCTACCTTAGCCCAGTAGGAATCTCTTTATCCAATGATTGTGACACCGGGATCCCATCTAAAGCTCACATAGTCTATGTCGGTTAAGGCTTACCCCCACAAAAAATGATAATATATATGGCTTCTTAAGGATGTTATACTTAGTGTGAGTGGTGGTATAGAACGCCATCTATGCATTACACAAGTAGGCATCGTTCATGGTTTTTTTCTTGTAATGTTATTAAGTGAATGGGCTCTTGTGATGATGTGTTAATGAAAAATATTGATCTAATGTCTAATGAATGAAGGTGATCTTAATGTAATGAAGCTAATGAAGAATGTTGACTCTTAAATGCTTATATTCTTTAATTTAAAATATGCATGCTATACTTGGATTGATTATGAGTTACTTCCTTGTCATGACTATTGTATATGAATGTGCCTTGTCTATGGTGATTTCAAAGGAGTGTGAAAAGGTGAATCATGTGATGCTTATGACTCTTATATGCTTTATTGTGAAGTGGGAAGAATGAATGGTAAGTTCACTTTTGGTGACCTTAATGTGGTACCTTTGTGTGGAAGATGTTATGGGATGCTATCGATACATTGCAAAAGGTAAAGCATGAGAGTTACTTGAGGCGAAGGCCTAAAGCAAAGGTAATGGGTTATATGGCTGATGATGTTCAAATGTGGATAAATGACTTACATGTTGGTTGTGACTTAAATTATGCCTCTTTTACTCATATTCATGAAGTTTTACCAAAATGTTATACAAGCATGACTTTCAAATCAAAGGTCCTTTTACGAATATTTTTGCATTGGTATCATACTTATTACTTAATCGTTCTAACCCCTTCTTTTTCTATGTTTTACAACATGTGTAGGTTACACTAGTTGAGTATCCCTCTCTAGTCAGAGCTTGGACTAGACTTCTTCCCAGACATCTTTTTGTATGTCCTCATAGATCGAGGACACAAACTTTTAATGTTTCTAGTTCTTTTATGTTTAAGACTATTATCAAGACTTCAATTGTAAAGGGATGTGACCCTATCTTGTTTAAAGTTTTGTCCAAGCTGGCCATGTGAGACGGTAGACTTCCGCTTGCTTTTAATTGAATGCAAATGATTGTATGGTTTTTTAAAAAACATTTTAATTTTGTACTATTTTTATTACGTATGAGATGAATAAATGCTATGAGGCTTGCATAAGACCCCTTCGGGGTCGCGTACACCATGTCACTTTGGGGTATAGTCTCGTTTCATGACAAACATGGTATTAGAGCACAAGATTTTGGGAATCGTCTTTAGGGTTGATGTATCACAAGACACGTCTAGTAGAGTTTTGTTCGTCAGTGTGAGTTACGACACATTTATGAGCTAGAGGCTATAGTACGATAGAAAGTTACACTTCTTTCATATTCTTTATTAGTGCCTTAGAGTGTAGTTCTATGAGTGTCCTTTCATAATCCTTCTCTTGTGTTTAAAGGATATGAATACAAGAAGGGCTAATTCAAGAAGGGAACAAGAGGAGAATGTTAATGAGGAGGTTCCCCTCATGCTCTTCAAGATCCTAATAATGAAGAGGTCATGTCTAGTGTGGAGATAATTGCGTCCTTCCAAACATTGATCCAACTTATAACGGTTCAAAATCAAGCATTCACCACTTAAGCTCAAACCTTAAAAACACAAGCTAACTGAGATGTTGGATCCCCAGAAAACCTCAATGCAAGTACACCTGCTTCATGAATTAGGGATTTCACAAGGATGTATCCCCCTACCTTCCATCCCTCTAAAATGGATGAAGACCCCGTAAGGCTTTATTGATGAAGTGTTTAAAGTGGTGGATTCCGTGGGAGTATCTGCTCAACAAATGGTGTAACTATCTGCCTACCAATTGAAAAACGTAGCTCAAGTGTAGTTTGAGCAATGGAGGGATGAGAGACCCATGAGAGTGGGCCCGTTGGATTGTACATCATTTAAGATGACCTTTCTTGATAGGTTTTCCCCCTTAGAGTTGATGGAACAAAAGTAGGTGGAGTTCAAGAACCTTTTTCAAGGAGGGCATGAGTGTGAAGGAGTACTCTCTAAAGTTCACCAAATTATCCAAGTATGCTCCAACCTTGGTGCCAAATTCTAGGGCTAGGATTAATAAGTTCGTAATGAGGGTGTCCGGTTTGGTTGAAGAAGAATGTTGTACGACAATGCTCAATGATGATATGGATATCTTAAGGCTCATGATATACTCAAAAAATTGAAGAGACAAAACTTAGGAAAATGAATAGGGAGGAAAAAAGTATAAAACGGATGAATAAATTCATCCAAGATACAAAACTAGGTACTACAAAAAAGATTCCTTGGCGGCACTGATGGGTTCTTTGGGTGTGGGAAGAAGGATCATATGATGAAAGATTTCCCAACACTTTTGGAAAAAGGGAGAGAGGCCAAACAAGTTTCTCTTGATGGTCTATATCCTAATGGTCCAAAGAGAAACCGTTTATACGTTCTTCAAGCCAAAGAGTGCAAGGGAGCTAATACAGATGAAGGTACCGGTAAGTAATAGTTCCTTATAGTGAGAATATCATATTGAGGTTCCTATGTTGTTTTTAATGATATCCTTAGTTGGGGTTTTCTCCTAAGTGAGGGATGGCCTGTTGAGTAGTAAGGTTGTTGAGAGTGTTGATATCCTACACATCCGGGGAACACCCCCTAGAAGTAAAAGGCGTCGGCGTCCTCGGGGAGGAGTAAGACTAGCCTCTTAGCATTCATCATTACATTCATAGGTTAAAAGTGCAGAAAATTTAAAACTTTTCATCTACAATTACTTCATGAGGTTTACATAGACCTCTTGCTTACACATAAAATATTCATAGAGAATTTAGTTAGAATCCTCGTATAAGAAGATTACATAGTCATCTACTTTTATGGCATATATATATATATATATATAAGATACACAATATAGTCTTAACAGGGATGTCTAATATCAAACCATCTAAACGGAATAGAAAAATATGGGCATAGCCCTTACAAAATGTATAAATGCCACTTAGGGCTTACAACATAATAACATAGCTAGAGTGAGAAATTGCATCATCCTCGGAACTTAAGGACATACCCTCACTTGGAGAAATGATCCAAACCTTCCTTGTAGATTGGTCACGAAGCCTTCAACGACTGGAACCTAAAATGTTGGGGGGAAAGGGAGAAATAGGGGTTAGCACATCACTTGTACTAAGTATGAGAACATATGCACACACATACTTTGAAATCATACTAAAAGGGGACATTTGATAAAACCTTATGCATAACGAAGAAACACATATAAGACCATAATCATATACTTAAGACAAAAACATATTCAACATAAACCAACATAGTCAAGTTAAGCCAAGTCAACATGTGTATATCAGAGTACAACCATAGCCAAAGAAACTCTAACATCATATTATAACAACAAAGCATGTTCATTAGTTCATGACCAAAGGCAACATCAATATAAATCCATATCAACATTTCCATTTCAATAGTTCATATCTACATAATATACAAAACCCTTACCAACAATCTCATCCCAAGCCTATAAGTGCAATGTTCATGTGAAGCCCCATAACCCCACATAATCAAGTAAACAACAAAGAGATAATAAGTAATGCTTTGATTCATACCACATATTCTCATTGATAGTCATCACAACATATAGTAACTTAGACTAATAGCATATTCATTAACATGGTCAACATCATATAAGAGTATCATCATATAAAGCCAACATTTCATAATACATGATATCATAATACATAAGACCATCTCCTAGGACTCCTTTTAGATTTAACTTATGCAATATCTATGTAGAGTCCCCTACCCCTACATATCCTAAGTAAACCCCTCAAGTCATCCTAATCAATGCCCATATTCATTTAGTCATTCATTTTACTTTTTGGAACATCTTTCCTTAACCGACATAGACCACATGACCTAATGTGGAATCCGGTGTCATGGAACCCTACACCAAAAGAAGGTGGACTACTTTCCAAGGTAGTACCAATACATGAACATAATATCTATATATATCCACTAGCTAGTATTCCTATGGGGGAAACATAGTTTAAGAACTAGGAGATGTATTTGGGACCCTCTTTATGCAACATGCATTATAGTCTCCAATGATTACAATAGTGAACCTACCTTAACTACTTGGGAAGGGACACTCCTCAATACTAGTTCACTCGGTGCTAAGCTACAGTCATTTTTAAAATGTCTTTCTTTAACAATCATAACTTAGTTTAGGTCATAGGAGACTAATCCTTGTATAGTCATAGTTTGTAGCTCAATTGGAATTGCATAAGAATGTCCTTTCATGGCAACCCTTCAATTGTGAGATTTGCACATTATCATCATCATATCATAGTAAGGCACGTAGGTAATTCATAACCAAACTTTTATCATTTCATCTTAATCATAATCTCACAATTCACATATTAAAGACATTTCAATTGCATTATCATACCAACACCTACTTAATCCAATGACAAGATATGCTTCAATTGAACTTCACCATCAATCACAATCCATCATAATTGAAGTAAAGGTTAGGATCATAAAGACTTACCCAATCTTATTCAAAAGCCATCATCCATGGTCTTACCATCTACCAACCAATTTCATCGAATAATAGGTGTAGCAGCATCATAAAATGGTAACTAACACAAGAACTAAGTCAATTGTATCATCACTATCAAAATTTACTTCAATTAAAAACATGGGGTTAAGGGAATAGGTTCATCATGAATTCTTCATGAAATAGATCCAATTCCAACAATACATTACCCTAGGCAGTCCATGAATGAATTCGAATAGTTAAAGCAAGTCTAACAATCAATGCATTCTTCAATTCACAAGCAAGATCCAAGATTTGGGGAAATTGGGGAAAGGACATGATCTACATGAAATTTCATCAATTGAAATCAGTTACTCAACAATATAAACTTAATTAGTCATAGGAAATACAATTAATCATAATCAATCATCAATTTCAAGTTTAGAAGAAAACCCATTTGTAGAGAAAAACCCTAAGAATTGGGTGATTTAGAAATCAACTTTGAGAGGGCCTCTCGGGGAAAGGAATCCCAAGAGTGAAGAACCCATATCTTAATGAAGCTTAATCCACGAAATTTAAGAGAAATCTTAGAGAAATTGGTATTCTTTTTCAAGCTTTATTGCTTCTTCAATGGAGGATTTAGGGAGAGAGAAAGTAGAGAGAGATGACACCTTTTGGGTTTTGTTTTAGGGATTTGATTTGAGTGAGTAAAATTGAATTAAAACTGACCCTAAATCAATGTATACTTGTCCCCTAAAATACACAAAATACTCCTCACTTAGTTGGGTCTTTTTGTGAAGTCAAATTGACTTAAAATCGACGCGAACTAATTAGGAAACTGTCTGCGCATAGCGGGGAAATTTCATATCCTTTTTTCAAAATACGGGTTGAGGCAGTGGACCTCGTGGAGGCCCCGTGTTGCGAGGAAAAATTTTGCCTTCCTTGTGTTGGATGCGCGACGCTAGGTGGATGCCAAATCTTGGCTGCCGCAAGCTGCTTTGGCAGCTTGCTTAAAGCAGCTTGCTCGCCAATGTTCAGGTCCTCCTCAAGGACCTTTCGGGCGGTCCTTGGGGAGTCGTAACTGGACGTTTGGAACCTTTATACTATATTTTATCTATTTAAAGTATTTTTATATGTTTTAGACTTCATATCACACTCCAAAATCTTCACCAAACTTAGGGACATCTACTAGTTCAATTTACCTAGTTTCTAGTTGTTAAGGTCTTTCTTTGTCGTTTTGGCTCTATCACTTCCTAAATGGTTTTGCAACCTTATTTTAAGCCTTATTACAGTGTAACTAACCTTATACCAACATGTGAGGCTCTAAATTAGGTCTTGGACTTTCGAAGTGTTACTCTAGTCTATTTCCTTCTATTTTACTATTCAAGCTTCAGACCAAGAATTTCTAGTAGTTCCATGGTGTCCTTGTTTAAATAAGAAAATGAGCTATGTGATTTTGGTTCCTCATGTATATGTGCATTTAGTTTGAGTTGTCTTTATTATTTATGAGGTTAAATGTTGAACATTCCTAAATTTGCTTTGATGAGAAATTGAATTAATTTGTGTATTTTTCTCAGTGAAGTTCCTGCATACAGAAATTGTTTAAAATTTTAATTCTATAGGTACCAATTAAGGCATAATATGTAGTAGATATATTTCTGTATGTATCTTGTTTTCTTGTATTTGTGTTATTTTTATCTGAAAAAGCGGTATATATGAAGGTATTGAAATAAGTTGAACAGTAAAGGGCTATATATCGATACAGTAAAATATATGAGAAAAATTTATGTTAAAATAAATGTTATAATAATCTAATAAATAAGAATGTCATATAACTTCAATTAATTTGAAACTTTTAAATATTAAGATAATAATTATATGACAATTATTTAAGGAAAATAGTAAATAATAGTTGTCTATTGTAAAGTTGTTTAATGAAAGACAAAGATTTACTCAACATTTCTAATGTTCTTCATGATTTTACAAGAATGAAACCTTGTTTGTACGTGTGCAATAATGATAAATATTTATAAAAAGAACAAATTATGACTTATTTGGTACCTTTAAAGGTATTTATGCTTTAAAATAATATATATAGATATAGATATTGTCTCGGTTAATGTTTACTTGTCACATATGGGTCTTAAAAATGATTTGAGAAATAAGCAATTAATAATAAGGATAAGATATAGAAAAAATAATTGGTTTTCTTCATATGTTAAAAATAACATGTAACCGTGAAAATTTATTTTTGAAATAATGGATACTTAAAAGTGAACAGAGGAGTAGATGTATTTTACTTAATTGAATTACCTAACTATGATAAATTATACAGAAAATTGTCAAAATGATTGTTCCAAAATGTCCTATTATTATATTTGGTAAAGAAATGTCCTTTTTCTAATGCATTCTTTTTCCGGGTAAAAAATTGTAACCATCGTTAATTTGGATTTATGTAATCCATCATTTATTTTTATTTAGAAAACATAAAAAAATTCTAATCAAAAAGAAAAAAAAGTATTTCTGAATATAGGTGTAATCGAAGGATGATAAACACTTATTAATTATTGATTTTAAAGATAAGATACAATAATTATAATGATTAATTCATAATACGATATAGCTTATTAAACTTCCCAACATTACCAAATATATTTAGAATATCATCAATGAAGTTATTGCTGACCATTTTTTCATACTAACTTCAAAATTAAGGAATATATTGGAAAATTGCAATAATGATTAACAAATAAATAAATTTTCTATTTTACTAGTATATTTTAATAATTCTATGAATGAGAAATAATGATGTGTTACAAATTCATTTAATATGGATGATTCTTTTCATCAACCTAATGTAATGCATGCATTAATCTAAAGCAATAATTAAGGATTACTAACATATTTTGGTTGAGGTAGTAAACAAATGATTTCTACCTCTTATAAAAGGATCTTCTTCACGCATAAGAAATACCTACTTGAAGAGCTTAAATAATATTCTCCACTCTATACTTTCCATCAGCATTTGTCACCCTTTATTGTTTGTGTATTCCTGTATTTTCCTTTCGTTTTACAACACCTTATCAGCATGAGTCTCTAACCAACTGAGACATACATAATTCAAAATTAATTCCTAAAAGTTAATCAACTTTCTTTTAGATTAAGGTATATATTTGTGTGTTTATAACATCTCTAATAGGACTTTCATAAATGTTTTACATGTATTTTATTACTGCATATATAACTTGCTTTACGTATTATTATAATAATTTACTAGGGATAGCAATCAATATGTTTCAAGTTTACATTGTTATGCTATTTATGCTACTAATTTATAACTCTAAATTTAACACTAAGCAATATGATAACATGATAGTTACAAGACCTGTAAATATTTTCTTGTCATAAATTTATGATAAACATTTGTATGTCATAAAGAGAGTAGTATTATATTAAATATGAAATGAAAAACTTATAAAAGTTTGACGTTAATAACCATTGAAACTAGAAATAAATATTGAAAAATAATTAGAGCATAAATTAAATCTAACGTTTCATACTTTATGAATTTACATGTTTTTGTAACATTCCATGTTCATGCATATAGTATAATATATACTAATTCTTAATCATTTAAAACATAAAGTTATCTTTTATTATAAAGAAATCAACATCATTTTATCAACTAAACTATTTTATGATATTTTTCATCTTGTCGAATTTGTCAAAGCTTAAATTTGTGGCACTTGACATTTCTAGGAAAATATATTTTTCATGTGTAATTGATGCTGAAATTCACCTTACCGCAAAAATCTTGGTGATTATATAATCGAAGGAAATAAGATGTCAAGTTAGGATAAAGCAAAAACTATGATTTTTCTTCATAGTCATCTTGATGAAAGCCTGAAGGTTGAATACTTAACAGTGAAAGATCCACTTGAATTGTGGATACGTTTGAAAGAGAGGTATGACCACCTCAAGGCAACTGTATTGTCAAGGGCTCGTTATGAGTGAATGCACTTACGGTTACAAGATTATAAAACTGTAACTGAGTATAATTTTTATGTATTTAGAATAACCTCCCAATTGAAATTATGTGGGGAAATGATAAAAGATGAGGACATGTTTGAAAAGATAGTAACTACTTTCCATGCCTCTAATATGATATTATAGCAGCAATATCGTGAAAAGGTTTCAGAAATACTCTGAACTGATCTCATGTCTTCTGGTGGCAGCATAATGAGCTTTTAATGAAAAATCATGAAGCCCGTCCCACTGGAAGTACTCCATTACTGGAGGCACACGCGGTTGAAGCACACGACCAGTATGAAATAAGACAAATAATCAGGGCTGTGACAATGTGCGCAGGCGTGGCAAAGGCAAAAGACAATATAATAATCGTCGAGGTGGTGGTGATAACAAAAGGGAGAACAATATAGGTTCTCAAAATAATACTTCTAAAGAAAAAGCGATCAGTGTCATTATTGTGGACTTAATGTTCACCGAAAAATAAATGTCGGGCACCTAAGCATTTTGTCAGGCTGTATCAAAATTCCTTTTAAAGGAATGGAAATAAAGGTGGTGCCTTCTCTTCTAATGTCCGGGTAGAGTCACATTTGACGCTAAAAATGACATTCAGGCAGGATGTTCTTAAAAATATGATGAGACTGTTGAGGAAAACGTAGCATTAAAAGATGATGCTTTTGATGAGCTCGATGATATTGCTCATATGGAAGCTGAGGACTTCTTTGGGGATCGCAACTGAGATTGATAATTGGCCTTGGAAATGAATAATGTTTTTATGTATTTTTAATGTCTTAAGTAAAGTTTATGCACTTAACATTTCTTTCTTTAAATTTTATACTTCTTCTTATGTAATTTTATTCTTATGAAGATTAATAAAATTTTCCAGTCTTCAGTTGAATCCAAATCAGTAGTGGAGATATGTTCTTCTGCGCAGTGCCATAACTCATACGATACTAAGAGAAAAGAAATATTTATCTAATTTGGTAATGAAAAAGGAATATGTTAATACAAGATATGGTAGTACAAAATTAATTGAGGACTCTGGAAGAGAGGCCTTACTACTACCTGGAGGAACATTGATTGTAATTGACAATGCATTGTATTGTCGTAAATATTTTAGAAACTTCTTCAGTTTCAAGGTTATTCGCCGAAACGTCTATCCTGTTGAGAATACATATGAAGGAAAGATGGAATACCTTTATGTTACTACGATAAATGAGATAAGAAAATTATGCATGAAAAAATTGCCAACACTTTCTTCTGGGTTGTACCATTGGTACAATTGAGTCACATGCCGTATTAAACAAAAGTTTTACTGATTCTAATGATTTTATCATTTGGCATGACTGGTTGGGTCATCCCGGTTATAATATGATGCGTATAGTAATTAGGATTTCACATGGGCATACATTGAAGGAACAAAATGTTCTTCAATCAAAGGAATTCTCTTGTGTTGCTTGTTCACAAGGAAAGCGAGTTATCCAACCATCAATGGCTAAGGTTGGGGTTGATTCCGCTGCATTTTTGGAACGGATACAGAGTGGTATATGTGGACCTACTCACCCTCCATGTAGATTATTGAAATATTATATGGTCTTGATAGATTCATCTACAAGGTGATCACACGTGTGCTTATTATAAACTCGCAATATGGCTTATGAGAGGTTGTTGGCTCAAATAATAAGATTAAAAGCAAAATTTCCAGATTATGCAATAAAAACAATTCATCTTGATAATGCTGGTGAGTTTACATCTCATGCATTTAATTGTTATTGTTTTTCCACTGGAATAACAGTTGAACATCATGTTGCACATGTTCATAATCAAAATGGTCTAGAAGAGTCATTGATTAAACGTCTCAAATTTATAGCTAGACCATTATTGATGAGGACAAAGTTGCCTATTACAGTTTGGGGGCATGCTATTTTGCATGCAACGGCACTTGTGTGCATAAGGCTAGCCAGTTATTATGTCATCTCCCCATTTCAATAGGTGTTTGGTCAAGAGCCAAGCATTTCCCATCTTAGAATCTTTGGTTGTGTGGTATACGTTCCTATTGATCCACCACAACACACAATGACAGGTCCCCAAAGAATGTTGGGGATATATGTTGGGTATGAATCTCGTTATATTATAAAATGCTTGGAACCTAGAACTGGTGATTTATTTACGGCAAGATTGTTGATTGTTATTTTGAAGAATCAGTATACCCACCATTAGGGGGAGAACAAAAGCAGTTACGAAATGAGATAGATTGGAATTCACTTTCTCTGTCTCATTTGGATACTCAAACAAATCAATCTAAGCATGAGGTTCAAAAGATAATTTATATTCCGAATATTGAAACCAACTTCCAGATGCATTTACTAATATTCCACGGGTTACTAAATTATATATCCCAACTGTTAATGCTCAAGTTCGAATTGATGTCCCGATAGGACTAAATGTTAAGGCAAATGAGTTTGGACCACACTGAAAACGTGGTAGACAAATTGGTTCCAAGGATGAAAATCCCCGGAAAAGGAAAGGAATAAATGATCAAGATGATCATAATATGCAGGCGATTTCTATGAAGAGCCCCGAGACATAATAAATGATGTCAAGGTCCATGTACCTAAAAATAATGAGAATGAGGGAATCTCTATAAATTATGTCTCGATGAGAAAAAGGTGATATCAAAATAATATTATGATGGATAATATATTTGCCTATAATGTTACAGTTTAAATAATGCAACAAGATGAGGATTTGGAATCAAGATCTATCAATGAATGTAGACAAATAAATTATTGGCCAAAATGGAAAGAAGCAATTCAAACAGAATTGGCTTCACTTGAAAAACGTGAAGTTTTTGGACCAATAACCCGAACACCTGAAGGTTTCAAGCCAGTGGGGCACAAATGGGTTTTGTGTGAAAACTCAATGAAAATGGTATAGTCGTAATATATAAAGAACGACTTGTGACACAAGGATTTTTGCAAAGGCCTGACATTGATTATTAGGAGACATATTCTTCTATGTTAGATGCAATTACCTTCAGGTATCTATGACAGTTCATGAGAAGTTTAAAATGAATCTAATAGACGAGACAATTCAGGAGAAGTTTGAAATGAATCTAATAGACGTTGTCACAGCCTATTTATATGGCTCACTAGACTACAATATTTTTATGAAAATCCCTGAAGCACTCGAAGTGTCTGAAGCATATAAAAATTCAAAAGAAAGTTGTTCAATAAAGTTTCAGAAATCCTTGTATTGATTAAAAAAATTAGGGAGAATGTGGTATAATCGTCTTAGCGAATATTTTCTAAAAGAAGAGTACGTGTTTGACCCTAATTGTCCTTGAATTTTTATACGGAGGTGAAAACATGAATTTGTAATAATATGTGTATATGTTGATGTCTTAAAAATCATTGGAACTCCTAAGAAGTGTTCAAAAGTCGTTGAGTGTTTGAAAAGAGAATTTTAAATGAAAGATCCAGGTAAGCAAGAATTTTGTCTTGTCCTTCAGATTGAACATATGAAAAATGGAATATATATCCATCAATCAACAAATACTGAAAAAGTTTTGAAGCAATTTTACATTGATAAATCACACCCATTGAGTACCCCGATGGTTATGAGTCTGTTGACATAAATAATGATCCATTCTGACCTCAAGAAAAGGATAAAGTGGTTCTTGGTGATGAAACATCATATCTCAGTGCTATTATGGCACAAATGTACCTTGCCAACAATACCCGACCATATATTTGTTTTGCAGTAACTTTATTGGTGAGATTCAGTTCATGTATAACAACAAGTCATTGGAAATGTGTTAAGCATATATTCAGATATCTGCAAGAAACAGTTGATATTGGATTGTTGTATTCTAATGCATCCAAGTCAGAATTGATTGGTTATTGAAACACCCTCAAAATGAAATAAAATGGACTAGAGCCTCACATGGGTCTTATGAGTTAATAACTTGTTAAAATAATGAATAATAGCTTTTGATGTATGTTTTAAAGAGTTTTGAAGTCAAACGTCAACGGACGATCAAGACGTTCAAAAACTAGTTTTTTATGTGTTGGTGTGTCCTAGTATTTTGTGCATGTTTTTATATGTTGTTTGGTGTCTAAAATCAGTGGGGATGACCCTAACACCTAGAGGGACATGTTTAGGGTTAAAATGTCTAGGTACGACTCCCTAAGGATGAACCTAAGGGTGTTTGAGGAGGACACAAACTTTGGGAGAAAATCTGCCAAGGCACCTTATCGGCAGTACCTTTAGGGAGTGGTTTCGCATCGCGGAACTGCTTCATCAAGGACCGAAAATTTTTTCAATGTCGCGGACCTCTCTATCCCCAAAAATTATTTCTAGAAACTTGTGGGAACACCTACACCAAATAAACTTCTTCCCCGACGATAATTTCGGAATGAAAGTTAACAATGACTTATTTAAAAATGCCAATTAATGTAGGGGTGTTTTAGGTATATTGGGGGTGTATTATATATTGAATATAAGTCATTTTACACCCATTCACCAATCAAAAATCCCAACACTCAATTAGAGATAAAAAAAAAATAGAAGCTCTCCATTCTCTCTAAATTCTCTCTCTATTCAAATCCTCCATTGAAGAACCATCACGTCCAAGGAAGAAGATCAATTCTCCAAGTTTTCAACCCAAAATCCGTGTACAGTTCTTCAATAAAGTATAGGGATTGTTATGACAAGTAGAACACATGCCACGGTGTGGGTTCTTATGACATCTGATTCCATACCTAGCTAGTATGGTCTAGGTCGGTTAATGTCAATTCTCATCTTGTGGGTTGTTTATTCTAGTTATTAGATAGGTTCTAAAACATGCGGGTAGTAGAATGGGACTCTATCTACTCATGGCACGAGTAGGCCTTGAAGATGCTAGAGTGAGTTCCCTAGGTCTTCCAAGACCATTATGTGTAGTCCTTTTTTTGTTTAGTTGTCTCCTAAATGGCCTGAATGAATAAAGTTCACTTAGTAAAAGTATGTTGAATAAGAATGGTTCTTATCTAGGATGGTTTTGAGGAACACTTAGGTGTGCTTGAAGAGGGTGTATGGGCGTCTCTTCATGCCTTACTTAGGCGGGTCATAGAGTATCCTTAGGTAGAGAGTCCAAATTATGAAACGTCACTTGATGAATATGGAATTAAGTGTTACATGTTGATGTTACTTGAAAATGTCTTTATATGTCAATGTGGACTTGTGTTATGCCTCTTAAACTCTTATGATCAAGGTTATTTTATCAAAACGTCATGAAAGTATGTTTCTATACTAAGTGTCCTTTTTGGCATTGTTTTTGCATGTTCACCATACTAAGTTCGTAATTGTACTAACCAATTTCTTTCCATTTTGACTAAAGTGTAGGGACTGGAGATGTGGTATGCTATGAAGGTTGATTAGGTTTCTAAGTTGTTAAAGATGAATATTGGTGATTCCTCATAGATGCAAGGACAAGACCCACATGTTCCTTTTATGTCTTTTTAGTCTTTCTTTGTGTTTTGTATGGGTTTAGTCTCAATGTTGTACTCTAAATTACTAGATGGTTTATGAGACACAAATGTTGTAAAGTTAGATGCTTTAAAAGTCTTTCGCTTTCTTATTAACGAAAGTCTTCTTCGTGTGTGAAGAAAGTTTTAAATTCTTACTTATTTTGAGTATTGTATGCAATGAAAAATCCATGTGTCTTTTATGAGACCTCCGAGAGGTCGAGTATGCTGTGTCTCCACTTGGGGGTGCTCTCGGGTAATGAAAAACTTTGTATCAGAGACTTAGGTTTTCGATATGGTCATAGGTCGTCTCAAAACCACATCTATTAGAGTCTTGTTCATAATGTGACGTGCACCACATTATGAATAGGAGGCTATTGAGTGCTAATAAAGTTTCACTTCTTCATTATTCTAATCGTTCCTATGAGTTTTTCTCTATGATTTATGTCCCTTATTCCTTATGTGATGGTCCCATTAGTGTGATTCCACTACTAAAAAAATAGCGTTTAGCAATGGATATTAGCGACGAACAATATTCCGTCACTTTATAACGACTGATTTGCGATGGCATAACCATTTTTTTACAGAATTAAGAAATGATTTTTTAATTTATAATATAGCAATCGATTTGCAACGGAATATTTAATTCGTCGCTAAATATTAGCGCGAAAATTTGGCGCCTAATTTTTTGTACGGATTTAGTAACGAAGTAGTGTTCACAAATTTAATAAATATCGGGCAATGGAATTAGTGACGGAAAAAAGGTTTTTAAGCTATTAAATATATTTTATAATTATTTATATTATATAGTGATGAAAATATCCGTAAAAATAATTTTCTAAATTATATATACATTTATTTGAAAGCGACGGATTCTAGAATCCGTCACTAATTCCGTCGCAAACTCCAATTTCAGATTTTAATACTCTCATTTAATCTTATCGGTCGATCATACTTCGTCCAACTCCAAGAATCAATCACATCCGCTCATACGAATTCGATCAATGGTCCTGATTTAAGACCCTTAATTCCCTATTTTATACAAAAGAGCCCTAACCCCTAATTTTTTCTTCATTCTCCTCCTCTCCTCTCCAAATCCGCCGCCCATATCCATTTCCCCTCCTCTCCGTACTTCTTTCCGTCAGTGCAGCCTAGAGAACGAGCAGAGAACAACGCCATCCAGCAGCAACTGTGAAACCAGCAGTGGACAACAATGGAGAGCTCCGGCAAGAACGCGAACAACACCATCAAACCTCCATTGCTGGCAGCAGCTTTAGTAGGCGAGCAACCAGGCAGTCTTCGTCCGCAACAGCAGCATCAAGGAGATGGCACTACCATTTTTTTCCCTCTCCGGCAAAAAATTACAACAAGCTCCACGCAGCGAGCAGTGACAGTGAGCACCAACAACAGCCAGGTAGATCCCTTAATGTCATTTTGTTAAAGCTTTCTTGTTCATATACTTTTCTGTTAAAGTTTATTTACTTTTATTTGTAATTATGGTTACCATTCATTCTTTTAGTATACTTTAGAATATTTTCCTATTATTTGTTCTATTAGTGACATATATTTTGAGGCTGATATCCCAAGTGCAGCACTTGGCTGTACACTTTGTCTCTATTTTTCTATAGGGTATTGTAAGAATGGAAGTAGTTGTAGGTTCCTTCATGGTGGTGGGCCTTGTGAGGGTGAGAACAATTTATTGAAATGGAGAGAAGAATTTATTGAAGAAGTTAGAACAATGTTAGTACACACCAATAATACTATGTGAAATTAAGAATTTCTCTAAGATTATAATCTCCCATAATCTTACAGTGTCTACATAGCAAAAAATAGCTCTTAAAAGAACACTAAGTTCTAGTTATTATGAAGTTTCTTACTCTGTTTTACATGTTTCATTACTAAGTTACTAAAAAAAATTATGATTATGATGTATAATATGCTAAGAAGTATATTGAGTATTTCTACACATAAATGATCCTGCAAAGACCTTCTATGTGCATAAAATTTTAGAAGCCTATCACATAATCGTCCATTACTTTTGGATACATGTGTGTGTTAAACCTAAGTCAATGTTGACGTATTTGGTAATAACTCAATTTGAGTAACTACTGTTTCTTTTAAATTTGTCAAAGGTATTATAGTTTATTCTCTATCTCAAAGTTGGTTTACAAGTGCAACTTAGATATGTGTGTTACATGTTGGTTTGATGGTTGAGACTTGAGAATCTTGACTCTATTAATCGTGGAGATTAATTTTTTTTTAATATAAACATGAAAGTGTGCCTAATTTTATGTGTATGAAAGTTCCTTTTCCATGTCAATTTGTGAATAAACCTTTACTTTTAGACCTTGTTGAATAATTGAACAATTAAGTATAATGATTTGGAGTTTTTTTGTTTACATTGCTTATATAAAGTTAATAGTGGCCTTGATTAATTGTTTATTCCTTTCGGTAGTTAAGCTTAAGTATAAGTCTGATAGACTAAAGAATTTTCTTTGTTTTAAGCATTATGCATAATCAAGTATTCACTTCGATTTTGTTTCAAAGAGTCCAATACTTGCGATGGGTTGAATGGTGGTACATACATTTCCTTGTTTTGATGAGTCTGTTTCAACTCTCTCTTTGTTTTCTTTCTTCCCTGCATATTCTATGTTGGGCTGCATATTACCTCACATATTATTGATCAACTGCACATATTATTATAGTCTAGAAACTTCTTCTGTAGTTATGAATTGTTAAGGCTTGAAATTTGAAGGCATAATATGTACATTAATGCTAATTCTTAAAAGGTTATGCATGTTTTTGTATTGGCCTTCAAAATATATTTTGTATCTAATGTGTAATGCTTTCATTTTTCCTCTACTTATTATTGAAAAAATATGAAGAAATATCACGAAAAAAAATAGTGTCTCAAACTGATATTGATCAATGTGAAGCATATTAACAAGTTGTGGGGGAGAAAAGAAGAGAAGACTAAACGGTTTTGGTTTTGAAGAAAAAATTTAATACGTGTAGAAATTTTTTGCCTCATCAGTAGTACACTCTTAGTGCCTCCTTCAGCTACTACTTATGAGGACCAGATTGCTCTTACAGCTATTACTTATGAGGACGAGGTTGATCCTTAGTTTTACGTGACAATTGTATTCATTTTTTTATAGTAGTAATGTTTCATGAATATAGGTTCTTTTAAGTACAATTGATAAATTATTATGGATTGTTTGAATCGAAAAAATGCAATTTCGATATTCTATATATTTTGAACCATCAATGTTATTATTATATATGTTAATTATTTTTGGGGTATTGAGAAATTTAATTTAACTTATATGTAAATCAAATTTACAAGAAAAAAATTTAGCAACAAATATAACGACTATATGGGCGTTGCTACATGAAGAAATTATGGCGACGGATAAGCGAAAAAAAATCTGTCAAGAAATTATCAAAAATGACGAAATGAATGATGAAATTAGCAACAAACAATATAAATAAAATGACGGAATTTCCGTCTCTAACAAGTGGCGACGAATATTTTTCGTTTCTAAGACGTCGCTAAATTTGTGACGGAACATATTTTTCATCACTAAGTGATTACTAACGAGCAATATAGCAACAGTCGATAATACGTCGCTAATCATGTATAGCAACAAAATTTCATAGATTAGCAACAAATTTCGTCCGTCGCTAAACGCTGATTTTTTTGTACTGTTCCCTTGTAAGGATTGTGTTATAAAGTTGTGTGAGAGTAAAGGTTGTGTGTGACTTATAGATGTGAGGTGCAAGGTTGTGATGATGACATTAGGTTGGATGAGTCCCCTTATGATGGTGATCATGGTTTGTAGAACCCGGCTTGGATATATTGTTTTTGAGGTAGGTTGAAATAGATGATGAAATGAGGTGTTAGAAATGTGTAGGTATGATGGGTGAGAAGATTTGATGTTGATAGGCTCCGACTTAATAAGGGGAGAAGGTGATGTTTCAAATAGCTGTGGGTTTTTGCTTAGTAGGGGATATGGTGGCAAGATGATAAGGCTTTTGAGAGTCTTTGGTGTTCATGAGTTAGGCTTGGTTGATGTCGTTATTTCAAGAGGTATAGAGGGTTGAGGAGTTTAGATCCAGTGATGTAGACATAAGTGAGAGCTAGAGTGGTGTTGGTAAGGTTGATATTTCCTTGATTGAGATTCTCATGGTAGGTTCATGTTGACCTTAGGTGGGTTTCTCCCAAGTGGGGCAGTATGGTAATTAGTAAAGTTTTTTTGGAGTGAGATATCCTTTTCCCTAACTTATGTGCTTATTCAAGCCTAATCTTAGTTATTCTAGGAGTCTTTTGTGAAAAAATGAGTTTCCAAATATTCTCCTTAACATGTGCATGTTTTGGTTGAATCTTATTAAATGATAAAATGAGTTTTCATATATTGTATTCTCTCATGTTCATGTGCATTTAGTATAAACTGTCTATTTGATTCATAAGGTGTAAAATGGTGAACATGCCTAATGTGTTATTGAGAAATTGCCTTTTTATCCTTTTTGAGAAAATTGATTGAATATCACTTATTGGAAATGTTGCATAATTGTGCTTTTATGAGAAATTGACATGATGTGCTTAGAAATGTTGAAGTAAGAATGTTATTATGTGGAGAAGGAAGTTCCTCGAAATATGAAATGAGAAATGTGGAGTCTTATTACATGATGAGTTGTAGATATGTTCCTTACTTTATTCTTGTGTTTTGAGTCTCTTATATGTGGGGTTGATGATCCTCCTAGCTATTTGTATTTTTGGTATTGATGTGTTATGGATGTGAGCTGCTAGTCATGAGTTTTAGAACCTTGAAGGTGTTTTATGTGTTTTAGTGATTCGAGGACGAATGTTTTTCAAGTGGGGGAGTATTGAAACACCCTCAAAATGAAATAAGATGAACTAGAGCCTCACATGGATTTTATGAGTTAATAAATTGCTAAAATAATGAATAATGGCTTTTCAATTCAGTTTTAAAGAGTTTTGAAATCAAACGTCAAGGGACGACCAAGACGTTCGAAAAGTAGTTTTTAATGTGTTGGTGTGTCCTAGTGTGTTGTGCATGTTTTTATGTGTTGTTTGGAGTCTAAAATCAGTAGGGATGATCCTAAAACTTAAAGGTACATGCTTAGGGTAAGAAATTCTGGGAACGACTCCCCAAAGACCATCCTAAGGATCCTTGAGGAGGACCCAAACTTTGAGAGAAAACTTGCCTGAGGTAGCTTGTGTGAGGTAGCTTGTGTGCAGTACCTTGAGGGAGTGGTTCCACGTCACGGACCTACTCCACCAAGTACCAAAAATTGGTTTAGACTCGTGGACCTCTCTGTCCCAAAAATAATTTCTAGAAACTTGTGGGAACACCTCCGCAACGCGGACTTATTTCCCGACGATAATTCCGAAAATGAAAGTTCGACTTATTTAAAATGGTCAAGTTAATGTAGTGGCGTTTTAGGTATTTTGGGGGTGTATTATATATTGAATTTAAGTTATTTTACATCCATTCCCCAATCAAAAAACCCAACACTCAATTAGAGATTAAAAAAAATAGAAGTTGTCCCTTCTCTGTAAATTCTCTCTCTACTCAAATCCTTCATTGAAGAACCTTCAAGTTCCAAGGAAGAAGATCAATTCTCCATTTTTTAAACCCAAATTTCCTGTATAGGTCTCAATAAGGTATGGTGATTCTTTATCTTTGATTCCTCTTTCAATAAAAGAGTCTATTCAAAGTATTTTCAAGTTCTTCAAAAACCCTAATACCCCAATTTCGATTTTATGCATGGGTTCTTGCATGAAATGGTTTTAAATGATGATCTATGTTGTTATTAAGAATATTGATGGTTGTACGAAAGGAAATTCCATGAACCCATGTCTTCTCAAATTCTCTAAATTTTACCATAAAGTGGGTGTATTGGTTTTGAGTTGATGGTTATAAAATTGAGTTTGAATTGGTGTGGGTTGTTCATATATGGTATTATCTATGTTGAATTGTGAAGAGTTGATATTGAATTGAATCATATGCGATTTAAGCCTTGAAGTGGAAAATAGTGATTTGGTGTTTGTGTTGATTATTGGATCATGTTTAGCTTAATTGCACAGTTGAATTCTACTATTATTTATGTTATTCTATTGAGAAGTTATAGAGAATGAAAGGATGGTTATTGTGGATTTCGAAAGAAGGTAAGTTTACCTAATTCCCTTACTAATGTTGATTTGATAATTGAATTATTCTTGTGTTGTATGGTCAACTTATGGTGGCGGTGCTTATTTATTGCATATGTTATGATCTTGGCCTTGTCGGCATTATTATGTGAATTGTGGTAGCATCTTGTTATGATATATGTGAACGTACCATGTGGAGTTGGTTATATGAAATAGTGTGATCTTGTAATAAGGTTGTATGGCTTATATGAATGCATAAAGTGAAGGATTATGTGATATATTTGTGTGATCTTGTATAATGTGGGCATGATGAGATGAATAGTGTATTTATCTACAAATGTGATGATGATAGACTATGAGGGTCTTTACATGTTGAAATGTTTTCTTGCTTAGTTAGACCTAGTTGTCCCTACTTGATACATAAATGCTTCTAGATTATGAACTCTTGGACTTGGTAGACTTAGGTGCCTTCTCCTTGATGTATGAAAGTTACGTGAGTGTAATATCCTTACCTGGTAGGCTTAGTCCCCCTTGTCATGTATGTATGAACGAATAAAAGTGTAACATCTCGCAAATAAAACTACTAGAAAAGCGGTTAAAATCTGGAAATATATGTTTATGGAAAGAATAAGAAAAATTTGGAAAATTGACTAAGTTGAAAAGGTGAGTTTTGTCTATTTCAAACGGACATAAGTTTTAGCTCAAGAGTATTTAGGGTCAGTTATTCATATGGTTTGAAAGACCTTGGAGAGATCTTTAAAACGCCGCCAAGTGTGCGAAATTTCGATATGTATGAGTGAGATATGTCTTTCGGAAGTTGGGTTGTTGGGACAAAGAAAGTCTAGTCCGGATTTTAAAAGGGTGTTTTGGTCTTTTCCTTACCCAATTATTTTTTTCATTTTTGGGTAATAAATTGGGGTCTAAACTGATACTATTCAGTTCACGCTTTTCGAAAACAAGTTAGAGTTTTGAGAGAAGAGAAAAAAAGAGGAGAAAAGAGGAGAAAGGAGAGGAGGAAGCAAGAACGTTCAAGATCGTCAAAGTTCAGCTTGTGAAATTCATCGGGGGGTGATCCGTATTAAGGTATGTGGGATCTTTTGTGTTGGGTTAATTCACCCACACACCCATTTGTTTCAATTCAGCAATTTATGAGTTGATTTCATGGTAAAAGTTGGAGTTCTTGTTGATTGGATTGTTGGCTGCCATTGTTGAACGAATTCTTGTTTCTCTGGGTTGTTTTAGAGTCGAATTTGATGGTTATGAAGAGTATGAATAGCCCAGGTGTTCGTGATAGAAATAGGAAGGTTTGGAGGGTTTTGAGATGAAAAACGAGTAGAAAAATTCGTCAAAAGTACCTGTGTAAGGCAGGCGCGGCGCACCAGTAGTGCACCAGAAATTGGCCTCAGTCGACCAAGGCCTGGCGCGGCTCGCCACCAGTGCTCCAGAATAAGGCCTTACTCAATTATGGTTGGCACGGCACGCCACCAGTACGCCCAACCCGCCATTTTTTGTCCAGTTTTCGTAGTTTTGTCCTTTTAAGTCCTTCCAAGGAACATTAACATCTTCCAATGATTTTAATTACTTCAAATTATTTCTAAATACCTAGAAGTCATCGAAGAATTCAAATCAAAACCTTGAATCCATCTTTCATTCAAGGAAAGTTAAGATCAAAGTCAAGAGAGTTACGAAGTTAAGTCTAAAGATATGAAGTAAGTTAAAGTAAAGTTTCATAAAACTTCCAATAGTCTCGTCTAAACGTTTTAACTTCGTTTCAAGGCTCAAATTTTGAATTAAAGAAAGAGTAAAAGTTGAAGTCGTTTCTTCAAAGAAGTATAAGGGGACTAAGTATTCCCTAAAGAGTTGATTAAGATCAAACGTTTTCAAGTTAAGTGACAAGTAAAGAGTTGAGTTCATTTATCAAAAGCTATAAGGGAACTAAGTATTCCCTAAGAGTAAAGTTTTAAGTAAGCAAAGAGTATCAAGTTGAGTTCACTTCTCAAGAGTTATAAGGGAACTAAATAGTCCCTAAGAGTTTAAACAAAATGTTTTCAAAATTTTGGAAAAAAAAGGAAGCTAGACTTCCACAGAGCCTATGGCTAGTCTTAGTAAAAGAAAGAGGAAACTATAATTTCAAAGAGACCTTTTAAAGCTATGTTTTGAGCACTAATTTCAAATCACAGAATTATATATATATATATATATATATATATATATATAATTATTTGAGAGTAGCATTGAGTACCGATGTAGAGATGTGAGTTTCAGTGTAACTAAGTCTTCATGAAAACCATGTAGCCATCATGGGTAGAAAAGGGTTATACTTTCTAGATGAATCTTTTTCACACTTTACTAGTGGATCCATTAGGCAATTCAGGTCCTATACTCTGGCAAAGTTAGGATGATCCTTGGCGATGTGATGTAAGACGTTCTATCATCAGTATAACTATTAAGTGATGGTTGTCAGTTAGAGAAACTCCCATTGTAGTAGTTGGATTGTTCCTCCAGAGGTTCTACTTAGTATGAATGGGGGTATGAGACTTCATTCATGGATTACACGAGTAGATTTTGAGAGGAAGCATGATACATTTTCTTTATTATTAATATTATGAGTTTATATTAGATTATTTTTTATTTTTACATACATCGCAGAGTCAATTGTATTTTTGCATACAAAGAGTTGAAAACCATGTTTTAAACAACTTTTCTTTATATTGCTCATGTTTTTAAATTGTTATATAATGAAATGAGTTAGTTATAATGAGTTAGTTATTCATGAGTTGAGCAAAGCCAAGGTAAATGTTTCTTCTAAATCATTTTCAATCATAAGTTGTTGTTTAGCATTCCAACTCGCAAACTCGTACATTCAATGTACTGATGTCAGTTGGTCTGCATCATTTATGATACAGACACGGATAATTAGGATCAGCATTTGGCACACCGTTGATCCAGTTAGCAACTCATAGTCAGTTCGTGAGCCTCCTTTCATTTTAGAGGTCATATTTATCATTCAAGTTGTTAATTTTCTTGTTTTCAATTGTTAGGGTGATTGGGGGTCCTTTCCCAACATCCGTTAAAATCTTAGAGGCTTCAAAGATAGATAGAGTTAGTTTATTTAGTCTTTTCATTCCTATTGTGAACGATAAGACTTGAGTTACCATTTTAGCTTAGTATTATTTTAAGGTTATTCTCTTTGAGTTGTTTCTTTAGTGTTTAAGTCTTCCGCTGAGTTAAGACCAGGCCAAGGGTTCGCTCAAGGCCAGCAATGGTTATTGGGTGCCGGCCACGTCCAGGTTGTAGGCTCAGGGCGTGACAAAAAGTCTAGGATCGGTAGACCTAAAGTAGGTACCCTTATATTAATAACTAATGTGAAACCTTGAATATGAAAAGAAGGTTAAGAATATGAAACCTTGAATATGAAAAAGGTTAATAAAGAAGCCTTGAATTGGTAGACTGTAATGTTGCCTCCTAAATGAGTGGAATGATGGACTTAGACGTAGGCTGGTTGGAATGTCATGAAACCATCTCTAAGGAAGTCATATGAGCTATCCAAAATAAACCTTGATCGGTAGATCCTTGTAATGCCCTTCTTGGAAAAAGGTACTATGGGTCGGTAGGCTTAAGTATGGCACCCTCCCTAGTACATATGAAAGAATGAAATGAGTACTCTATGAGAACAAAGGCAAAGCACCGAGTGGATATACTAGTGGTATTAGCTCTACTTGAGAATGAGACTAGAATACAAAGAAGTACTTCATATCAATTAAACCATATTCCTAAATGGGATGTCTCCTAGTTCTACCCTTGGAAAGTAGAACACATTCCATGGTGTGGGGTCTTTTGACACCGGATTCCATACCTAATTAGATTGGTCTATGTTGCATAATGCCTATTCTCATCATGTAGAATGTGCACTCTAGTTATTGGATAGGTTCAACAACGTGTGGGTAGTGGAATGGGACACTATCTACTCATGGAATGAGTATGCCTTCAAGATGCTAGAGTGAGTTCCCTAGGTCTTCCAAGACCATTATGTGAAATCCATTCTTTGTCTAGTTTTCTCCAAATTGGCCTAAATGAATAATGTTCACTTAGTAAAAGTATGTTGAATTAGTAAGGTTGTTATCTAGGTTGGCTTTGAGAAACACTTACGTGTATTTGAAGAGGGTGTATGGGCGGTCTCTTCATGACTTACTTAGGTAGGTCTTAGAGTACCCGTATGTAGAGAGTCTAAATGATGAAAGGTTACTTGACGAATATTGAATTAAGTGTTATATGTTGATGTTACTTGAAAAAGGTTTTATATATTAATGTCGACTTGTGTTATGTCTCTTAAACTCTTATGATGAAGGTTTTTTTTAATCAAAACGTCATGAAATCATGTTTCTATACTAAGTGTCCATTTTAGCATTGTTTTTGCATAGTGTCCAAACTTAGTGCTCAATTGTGCTAACCCCTTTCTTTCCCTTTTTGACTAAAGTGTATTTGATTGGAGATGTGGTAGTTGTGGAGGTTGATTAGGTTTCTAAGTGGTTGAAGATAAAGATTGGTGAGCCCTCATAGATTCGAGGACAAGACCCAAATGTTTCTTTTATGTCTTTTTAGTCTTTCTCTATGTTTTGTATGGGCTTAGTACCAATGTTGTACTCATAAGTATTAGATGGTATATGAGACACACATGTTGTAAAGTTAGATGTTTTAAAAGTCTTCCGCTTTCTTATAAATGAACGTCTTCTTCGTGTGTGAAGAAAGTTTTAAATTCTTACTTTTTTTTAGTATCGTATGCAATGAAAGATCCATATGGCTTGTATGAGGCCTTCGAGAAGTCGAGTATGCAATATCGCAACTTGGGGGTGCTCTTAGGTCATGGATGTTATGCAAATGTTGGATAATTGTCTGACCCAATAAAGTCGAATCTAAAACATGCTATTTATTGACATATGGAGGTTCAGCTACATCATGACGTTCGATGAAGCAAACAATAGTTGCTACTTCTTCAAATCATGCAGAGATAATAGCCATTCATGAAGCCACTCAAGAGTATGTATGCTTGAGATCAATGACTCAACACATTTTGCAACTATGTGGTCAATCTGTGCAAACAAAGATTCCAACAACATTATATGAATATAATGTTGCTTGCATAGCTCAATTAAAAGCATGATATATCAAAGGAGACCGAACAAAGAATATTTCACCTAAGTTATTTTTCACACATGATCATCAACAAAATGGTGAGATAAATGTTCAACAGATTCGTTCGAGTAATAATCTTGCAGATCTATTCACTAAGGCATTGCCAACATCAACATTTGAGAAAGTAAGATATAAGATTGGAATGTGTTGTCTCCAAGATATCAAATAAGGTTTTCATCAGGGGAGTAAAATAAACGTTGTACTCTTTTTCCCTTAACCAAGGTTTTGCCCCACTGGGTTTTCCCGCTAAGGTTTTTAATGAGGCAGCACTCAAGGCGTATTACAAGATGCGTGTACTCTTTTTCCTTAACTAGTCTTTTTCCCCTGATTTTTCCTAGTATGATTTTAACGAGGCACACTATCGATAACCATCAAAAGGGGACAAATCCATTTAATATGGATGTTTCTTTTAATCAACCTAATGTAAATGCAAGTATTAATTTAAAGCAAGAATTAAAGATTACTAACGTATTTTGGTTGAGGTAGTAAATGGATGATTTCTACCTCTTATAAAAGGGTCTTCTTCACCCTTAAAAAATACATACTTGAAGAGCTTAAATATTATTCTCCACTCTATACTTTCCATCACCATTTGTCACCCTTTATTGTTTGTGTACTCTTGTATTTTCCTCTCATTTTACAGCATGATGCAATTAATATGATATTATACATAAGACATATATTAGTTAAGAAAATATAAACTATAAATCTATTTTAATTGATAAAAGGAAATTAAAAAGAATTTTGTATTTACTTTTATATTAGTTAAAGGGTTTTAAAAGAAAACAGTTGTATAAACATCTTTAAAAATAATATATTGTGAAAATTAATGTATATTAAAAGACATATTAATTAGGAAAATGTACATTTGTATATGAATTACCTTGTTTGATATGAAAACTTGTTGATGTAAAGAATACAATTTTAATTATATTCAATATAATTGCAAATCTGATTTTATCTTCACTTTTTTTGTAATTAACTTACATGGTTATATATATAAAATTATTTATTTAAAGAAGTTCAATTTGAATAAAAAATCAATTGCATATTTAATTTAGCCTTCACTTTCATTATGTGTAAATTTTATATTTGACTTCTCTTTATTGATATGGAAATTTATTAATTTAAGGATATCTAATTTGAATAAAAATCAATTGCATACGTAATTTTGCCTTCACTTTTACTGTTTTTCTAATTTTGTATTTGACTTATCTTATTTGTTATAGAAACTTATTAACATAAAAAACATCTAATTTGAATAAAAATCAATTGCACACATAATTTAGCCTTCACTTTTATTATGTCTAATTTTCTACTTGACTTACTTGGATACTTATTAATTTAAGGAAACACAATCTGAATAAAAATCAATTGCATACCTCATTTCAATTTCACTATTTTTAGTATAAATAGGACTTTCGTATTGTGTTATTGGTACACCCTTGTTCCATCTCTCCCTTATATTTTTGGAATCTTTTGGTTTGAGAAATAATTTGGATCTTAAGAAGTCAACACTTGGATTCATACTTAAAGTATGTTAATTCTTTTCTTGGGGTTTTGAAGTTATTTAGTTTTATTTCTCTAATGTCGCTTAATGTTAATCCTTTTATTTTCCTACCATTGTTTCATTTGCTAAAATGATTTTTTTTACGCATCTCAGGTTAATGTAAAAATGAAAGTAAAGAATTTTTCGTTTTAAACTTTAATTGGCATTTTTTTTGTGTGTATTCTAAATAAATTATTTTTACATACATACTCTTATAAAAATAAAAATAGCACCTTGAGCTTTTCCTGAATCTATATGTCACATCCCAAGACCACACCCTAGAAGTTAGGGCACAATCTCGGATTGCAACCGGCGTACTGGACCTCTCGGAGGTCTTATACAAGCCCTTTCATATCATTCATCGAATATACATAGTGAAAAGTAATGCGGAATTAAAACTTTTCACAAAACATATCATAGTCTTTAAAAACTCATTCATATAAAAGTAATAGGAAATACTAAATCTCAATATCATCATCTTAAGACATAAGAGTACTTGGGACACGACCCATACGAAATAGAAAAGATAGTACCATATAGTCTATTACAATACTTCATAAAAGAAACATAAAAGACATATATGCGCTCGAGTTAAATGAGGACATACTTCAACTTTACTTGAGCGATCTTCTAATCCAAGTCTTGCTTCCCAAATGCTCCTCACCTACCAACCACTATAGAGATAGATACAAGCATGGAACTAGTACAACCACATGTACTAAGTATGGCAAAATGCATAAAAATCATGAAAACGGATATTTATTGGAAATATGCATCTTTTCATTTAAATATCGTAATAAAATCATAAGAACAATATTTATCAACTTAGAAACATATAAGATAACATTTAATTAATTTAATGCATTTTTAGAATCGCTTAACAGTAAGCTATATTCACTGTACAGTGAACTGTAACAGTAAAGTGCTTACCTTTCCTTTTTAACACTTTATAGAATGTATTCTTCTCACTAAAGCTATCCTAAGGCTCACTTAAGTCACACAAAGAGAGACCGCCCATACACCCTCTATATGTGTGCCTAAACAATCCTCAAGACTACTTATAATGAGACACATACACACTTACAATACACCAAACACACAACATGCATAATATGACATCTTCTTTACCAAGGCTATCATAAGACTTACTTAAGTACTCCTAGAAGAGAACACCCATCACCGTTTTCAAGGTTACCTAATTAATCCTTAAGACTTCCTAAGCTTAGATCATGTCAACCATAACAACCAACTTCCCTAACTAGAGTCATTCTCAAGACTTCCATAGATAAGACATGAAGAGATCATCCCATATGTCCTCTTCAAACTTTAACTAAGGAATCCTTAAGTCACTTTAGATTAGGTACTCATTCATTTATATACTTACTTTACTTAAGTCATTACATTACTTAGTTCATTTAAGACACATTCATCACACAAAGGACATTCAAGTAATGGTCTTGGAGAAGACCTAGGGACTCTTACTAACACCTTCAAAGCCTATTGTGCAATGTCAAGATAGCGTCCCATACCACCACCTAAACCTCATAGAATTTCTCTAATGTTAATAGGTATCCCACATGATTAGGTTGTTCTACTTGCCAATGGTAGAACTTGGACACATCCCATGTAGGAACATGGTTAAGGAATATGAAGGGCTTACTTTGTATTATAGCCTCATACTTTAACTAGAACTACTTGCCTTATCATACTCACTTTGTGCTAGCTTTCGTTCTCATAGATTAATTCCCATTAAGGTTCATACAAACGGGTTCCATATCAAGTTCATAACCCAATTACATTTACCCTACAAAAGAGGTCCTCTAGTGGCTGCCTTGCAATGCTGTCAAGAAGTTCATCATGACTTTCCTAAGGATTGATATGATGCCGTTCCAGCCAATCAACCTTAAGTCCATCATTCATTACATGAAGGATACCATTACAACTTTCGACTTCAAGTTTCATAACCTTACCACTAGGTTCAAGGTTTCACATAAAGGACCTTCATATCATCATTCAAGGTCTCACCTAACATTCATTCATTCAAGACTAAGACTCTTTAGCTTCCTAAGTCAAGAAGTCACATATTTATATTCATACATGTATCAAGTAAGGGACACAAGTCTACCTAATAAAGACACAATATACTTCACTTTAGCAAATATTACATGTTATTAAAGAAGCACATAGGAACAACCATTATCATCTTAAAGTCATCCTATACACTACTATATCATCATCAATAGTCATCATAGACTCATATAGCCAATTAGAAACAATCGTGCATTCAACTCTAAGACTACACACAACACATAGTCATTAGTCTAACATGATTACCTAAATAGCATCAATAGAATAACACATACTTTCACATTACTTCACATATAGGTAGATATGATCATACATCATATAATCAACAACACAAATTATCACATTACTTCAAGTAGTGCCGACAAGACCTTGATCATCAATTTACTTTAAATAACGCAGACAAGGCCACATCAATTCACGTAACACCGCCAACATAAGTGGACCAAACCAATCACAACATAATTGAAGTATAATTAACATTAAATAAAGGTAAATATGGCAGCGTACCACCACTTCATCCTCAACACTTCAATCCAATGCCAAATTATCCAATTCAATATCATAAGGCCCTTAGCCATGGCCATGAACATAAATTCAATACATAAATCATAACATTCAATGAACCTAAGCCAATTCAATATAGATTTATCAATCTAAGATCAATTAGATATCAATTGAATACAATTCTTACATCGTTAGAAAGTCCATAAGAAACTACACATTAATTCATAAACATTAGACCAATATCAAGTAAACCATAAATTAGTCAAAAACTAGGGTTCATCAATTACACGGTTTCATAGGTTAATTAAGTTAAAATCGTATTAATAACAACAATTCAATCACTAAACAATGATTAAAAACCTTTAATGCAAGAACCCATGGTAGATCATGAAATAGTTCAATTCGTCTTTGAAAACTTTAAAAAACATCTTTGAAAGTTGGGATCCTTGATGAAACAAGTTTCAAGGATGAAAAACCATACCTAAATTAATCTAATACTTCAATTTAATTAATAATCACCACTCAAATCTCCAATTCAAGCTCTTCTTTGGGTTTTTGCTTCAATGGAGTCTTAAGGAATTTCTAAGGGATTTTGGGGTTTTGATTTTGAAGAATGAAATCTTCTAAGTGTTAAAGACTTATAAAAACATTTAAAATACCCAAAAGACCACTTTTGAACCGCCAATACTCTTATTTGGAAGTGGGGTGAAATTACAACATCACCCCTCACTTAACATTGAAGCTGCACGCAGGGATAGTACCATCGATGGTTGGCAGTCGACGAACTGTTTGTCCACAAAAGGACCGTCCTGTCCTCCCGTCGTTTGGTTTAGTGACTCAACATTGGTATCTACTATACCCATACTAAGTACCAATCGACCATCCACCACCAACGGGGCGTCCATTGACCCACTAGGCGTTGATTGCCTTCCGTTGGTAGGCTGTCTTGGGCAGTCTTGGACACCAACTTTGGGTCCTTCCTCAAGGATCCTTGGATGGTACTTGGGGATACTTTCCCAGACGTTTCCAACACAAACATTTTTTTATATGAGTTTATCACATCTCACATGAATTTCACACAAAACAAACACGTAAAACTCAACGAAACATGCCTAGACACACAAGGTCATTTCAAGGCACATCTTTCGAACGTCATGAACGTTCTTAGACGTTTGACCTTCAAACTTCTCAAAACTTGACACACTACCTATATAAATCATATTAACTCATTTAAGGACCATATAAGCTCATGAATCACACATAAACACATAGAACCACATATGAGGCACATAGGTGACGTAGTCGTCAAACGTCTTAGTCGTCTCTTGACGTTTGACTTCCAATGCACCTAAACTCTTAGCTACTGCCACTATACCACATTATAGACCATTTTAGGACCTTATACCATAATGACAACAATGTTAGGCTCTAGTTCACCTAAGTCTTTTTCGGGACCTTACACTATAACTATAATGGATTTTCCCTGAGTGAGACCTCTGGGAAGCACTTCTAAGACATGCTGAGAAAATATGACATTTCGAAGATTTGCTTTAAATTAGTAAAACCACATCAACCCCTTTTCTTCTTCCATTAGTAGGAAATTGTTCCTCTATTGAAGGACTATTTTTGCTACAACAATTTAATTATAAGGACCATAATTTTAACGCAGAGTGTTAACTGTTTCTATTTTGACTCTTTCTATGAACATTAATCTCTCCCCCCCACCACCTCCACCACCCAAATTCAAAAAATATCAGAATTTTGCTCTACTTTAGCCCTAATATGAGTTCCACTACTCTTCTTCTTTGCTTGTTAGGTCGTATTCCTTTTGTTTCACGATGTGTTTTTTTCTTCTTAGATATAATATTTTTTCCCAATTTTATTCAAACATACATAACACCTTTTCGTGTATGTGTTAATAATCATGTAATGTGTTGTGTTTTTGTAAAATTGTTTGGTATTATACTTGATTTATAAGATGAATTTTATGTTGTGCCTACTTGTAGATATCATTTGTGCCGGTAGAAACAAGTTTCTCAAAGATGTTACGTAAGAAGAAACTTCATCACATGATTTATAGTTGATCTCTATCAGTATGTAAGCACATGAGAGTTGATATTACCAACAATATTCCTGAAATTGTCGTACGTCCGTTCATCAAAACAATTGAAATAATGTTCAACAACATAATGTCTTGATTAATCATCAGTTGAATGTTCCCAAACTTTTATTTATCAATTCAAGATGTGAATGGTTTTCAAATGGCGGACGTATTATAAATGAAGCTAAATTGCCCACTATTTCTGAATATGAATTCAGAAGCGAAAATAAGTTAGAGTGAATCTCAAACTTTTTGCTGATGAATATATATACTAAACTTTTGCGAGAAAAGAAAGAAAAAAACACAAGGAAGACACATCAAAATAAAGGCTGCAATGATTTTGAGAAAAGAAGGAAAGTGGGTAAATTATGAGTGGGCCTTTGGCCATGTTCCTGGAGTTAAAATTGGTGATTAATTTTGGTTCAAGGTAGAACTTGCTACGGTCGGACTACATCTTGAAACTTTTAGGGGTATCGATTATATGCATATTAATAGAAAAAATGTTGCAACTTGCATTTTTGATTTTGGTCTATAAGAGAATGAGACTATATCTTCTCAAAAGTTCTTTTGTTTAGGGCAAGGAGGGAATCCTAGAGTATCTATTAATGGGAGAGTGGAAGATCAGAAGCTTAAAAGGGATAATATTTCCTTGATGAACTCAATGTATTTGGTATATTAAGTGACTGTTATATATGGCCTTCCAAGAGTAAATGGTGAAAAGACCGATGGAAAATACATTCACTCTGGGTTGGATGTTGTAACTAAGTGTTCGCGACAAAGAGGTCTAACTGGAAAATACGTTTTCATGTTCGAGCAGCAGAGGAATCTTGGCCAACTAGAACTAACTTAGTTAGTCAATGTCAATCATATTTGTCAAAAAGTTCTCAACGAATTAAAATCTACTATGTAGACAAAGTTTTTTATTGAGTATGATGTCTCGTAAGGGAATGAAAATATAGCGATCCTCGCTATCAGTATAATAGATCATGAGAGATACCCACCTTTCACATACATTACTAACATGCAGTATCCTTATTGATATTATATCATTAGGCCTCAAGGTTGTGGTTGCACAAGAATATGCTCGACCTTTGAGCAGTGCACTTCTTCTTCTAAGAACAAAGGAGAGTTTCCATTCAACCCAAGAAGGTCTATTCTTAAAGCAAAACTTATTGTTCACGAGTGTGGTCCATATTTCAAATGTCCTCCATCTATAAAAAATAAGGTTAGCCAACATGGCCTTCGATACCATTTTAAGGTTTTCAAAACCAAATCAAAATAATGGGGTTTCAGGTCATCAAATTATATTGCACCCGGAAGTTTTATTTGTGAATATATCGGAGAATTGCTTGTTCATAAGGAAGCAAAAATTAGAATTGATTATGACAAGTACTTCTTTGATGTTTGCAACTATAATGAATATATCCCCAAAAGGAAGGTTGTAAGTAGTAAAGCCGAGTCAAATTCTTTTAAAAGAAAGGATGGAGATGGATTTACTATTGATGCAACAACATATGGGAATGTTGGTAGATTTATCAATCATAGTTGCTCACCAAACCTTTGTGCTCAAAATGTCATGTATGACCATGGTGATAAAAGAGTACCTCACATAATTGTTTTCGCTTCCAAAAGTATTTATCCATTAGAGGATCTTACTTATCACTACAACCACCGGATTGTCCGTGTTCATGATACAAATGACAATCTGAAGAGAGAGAAGGGTAGATGTGGATCTCATAAGTGCAGCGGGAGAATGTAGTAAATTCCTATATATAATTCATCAAGTAGTAATTTACTACATTCTGCCGCTGCACTTATGAGATCCACATCTACCCTTCTCTCTCTTCAAATTGCCATTTGTATCATGAACACAAACAATCTGGTGGTTGTAGTGATAAGTAAGCTCCTCTAATGGATAAATACTTTTGGAAGCGAAAAAAAATTATGTGAGGTACTCTTTTATCACCATGGTCATACATGACATTTTGAGCACAAAGCTTTAATTAGCAACTATGATTGATAAATCTACCAACATTCCCATATATTGCTGCATCAATAGTAAGTCCATCTCCATCCTTCCTTTTAAAGGAATTTGACTCGAATTTACTACTTACATCCTTCGTTTTTGGGGATATGTTCATCATAGTTGCCAACATCAAAGAAGTACTTGTCCTAATCCATTCCAATTTTTGCTTTCTTATGATCAAGAAATCCTCCGATATATTCACAAATAAAACTTCATGGTGCAATATAATATGATAACATCAAACCCCATCCTTTGGATTTGGTTTTGAAAACCTCGAAATGGTACTGAAGACCATGTTGGATAACCTTATTTTTTCTATATGGAGGACATTTTAAATATGGACCAAACTTGTGAACATTAGGTTTTGCTTTAAGAATAGAGCTTATTGGGTTGAATGGAAACTCGCCTTTGTTCTTAGAAGCAGAAGAGCACTGCTCAAAGGTAAAGCATCTTCTTGTGCAACCACAACCTTGAGGCCTGATGATATAATATCAATTAGGATACTGCATGTTAGTAGTGTATGTGAAAGGTGGGGGTCTATCATGATCTATTTAACTTATAGCGAGGATCGGTATATCTTCATGCCCTTTCTACACATCATACTCCATAACAAACTTTGTCTACATAGTAGATTTTGGTTCCTTGAAACAATTTTCACAAATATGATTGACTGAAACGTGAAAACGTATTTTTCAGTTAGACCTATTTGTCACCAACACTTATGTTACGACCGGCGTACTTTACCTCTCGGAGGTCTTGCACAAGCCCTTTCATATCGTTCATCGCATATACATAATTAAAAGTAGTATGGAATTAAAAAAATTCACAAAACATTAGAATTCTTTAATAACATCTTTCATTAGAAATCATAGGAAATACTAATTCTCAATCTCACTAAAGCTTAGACAAGAGAATACTTGGGACACGGCCCATACATCAAAATATAGAAATACTTAGTCTATTACAATACTTCAATATAAAAGAAAACTAGGATAATTTTGCACATACTTCAACTTCACTTGAATGATGCAATTATCCAAGCTTGATTCCCAATGCTCCTCACCTACCAACCACTATAGAGATAGAAATATACATGGAATTAGTACAAACACATGTACTAAGTATGGTATAATGCATAAAATCATGAAAACGGACATTTATTGGAAATATGAGTCTTTTGATTTAAATATCATAGTATAAGCATAAGAACAACATTTAACACCTTAAAACACATAATATATCAGTTAAACAATTTATCACATTTTAAGGACCACTTTACAGTGAGAAAATTCACTGTTACAGTGAATTCCTTCACTAATACAGTGAAGTGATTCTAATTCATATAGGACACTTCCTAGAATGTAATCTTCTCACGAAAAGCTATCCTAATACTCACTTAAGTAAGACAAAGAGAGACCGCCCATACACCCTCTCTAGGTACACCTAAATGATCCTTAAGACCACCTATAATGAGATATACACACTTACAATACAACAAACACATGAACATATCGAATATGACATTCTCCTTCCCAAGGGTATCAAAAGACTTACTTAAGAAGAGAACGCCCATACACCCTATTCAAGGTTACCTAAATAATCCTTAAGACTTCCTAAGTTTAGATCATGCCTAAAGTATCAATCAACTTCCCTAACTAGAGTCATTCTCAAGACTTCCCTAGATAAGACATGAAGAGATCATCCCTTATTCCCTCTTCACGCTTTAACTAGGAAATCCTTAAAGTCACTCTAGATTAGGTACTCATTCATTTACATGCTTTCTTAACCTAAGTCATTATTTCATTAATTCATTAAGAGACATTCGTCACAGAGAGGACATTCAAGTAATGATCTTGGAGAAGACCTAGGGACTCTCACTAACATCTTCAAAGTCTAAGGGTGCAATGTCTAGGTAGCGTCTTATACCACCACCTAAACTTCATAGACTTCTCAAATACTAGTAGGTATCCCATAAGATGAAAATAGGCAATAACCGACATAGACCATGGTAGCAAAGTATGGAATCCGGAGTTGTAACATACTCCCATAGAGGGTGTTCTACTTGCCAATGGTAGAACTTGGACACATCCCATGTAGGCACATGGTTAAGGAATATGAAGGGTTTACTTTGCACTCTAGCCTCATTCTTAACTATAGCTACTTCCCTTACCATACTCACTCGGTGCTAGGATTTGTTCTCATAGAGTAATTCACATTAAGGATCAGATGAAGAGGTTCCATATCTAACTCATAAACCAATCACATTCACCCCACCAAAGAGGTCCCCTAGGGCTGCCTTACAATGGAGACGAAGATAGATTAATGACTTTCCTAAGGATGATATGATGTCGTTCCAACCAACGAACCTTAAGTCCATCATTCATTACAAGAAGGATACCATTACGTCTTTTGACTTCAAGGTTCATAACCTTACCACTAGGTTTAACGTTCCACATAAAGGACCTTCTTAACACCTTTCAAGGTCTCATTTCATTCATACATACAAGACTAAGAGGCTTTATCATCCTAAGTCAATACATCTCATATTCACATTCATACATGTATGAAGAAGAGGGACCTAAGTCTACCTAATCAAGACACATCATTACTTCACTTTATCACATATAGCATATCATATTCAAGAAGGACATAGGAATAATAAAAAGTATCATCTTTAAAAAGTCCTATACACTACTACAACATCATGAATATAACCATCATCGACTAATATAGCTAAGTAGGAATAACCATGCATCAACTCTAAGACTGCACACATCAGGAAATAGTCATAGTCTAACATGATCACCTAATGTCAATAGAAAAACACTTACTTTCACAATACTTAACATGTAGATAGATATGATCATACTTCACATAATCAACTACACAAATCATCATAATACTATGAGTAGTGCCGACAAGGCCATGATCATCATAATACATAAGGTAACGCCGACAAGACCACATCATTCACATAGCACCGCAATCATAAGTCGACCATACCAATCACAACATATTTCAAGATCTAAATTACATAAAATAAAGAAAATTAGGGCAGCGTACCACCAATCCATTCTCTCCACTTCAATACTTGGCTAAATCATCCAATTCAATACTAATAGGTCCTTACCCATGACCATGATCATCAATATAATACAAAAACAATAATACTCAATAAATATATGTCAATTCAATATAGATTTATCAATCTAAGACAGACTATACATCAATTGAATAAAATTATTACATCATTCAATAGCCCATAAAAACTACACTAGAATTCATAAGCATTAAGAAAAGATTATCACATCCAAAATATAGCCAATTTGAAGAGATTATGTTTTGCATGGGTTCATGAAGAATTGGGTTAAAATCATCTCAATTCAATCATAAATCAATTATTCAAAACGTTTTATGCAAGAACTCATGGCTAGATAATAAGTTAGAAATCCATAATGAAAGAAGGCTCACCAATGACTCTGGATGCTCAATTAGATCAACGAGACGCTGGATGCTGATCCTGGTTACCTGCGTCTGCATCATAAGATGATGCAGGCCAACTGTCATAAGTACATTGTATGTACGAGCATGCGAGTTAGAATACTAAACAACAACTTAAGCTTTATGGGGATAAGATGAACTTATATTGGCTTTGTTCAACTCAAGATATGGATATAAAGCAATTCAAAACACATGTGATATATATATAAAGTTGGTGAAACAATAAAACAACTTATTTCGTTAATGAAATGCAATAAGAAACACAACTTTACTTATATACGAAAGTAATATAATTTTTGTGGGAGTTTCTCTAACTGACAATAACCACTATGAGCCTAAGTGGTGATACAGCATCTCGCCCACGCTGCCAGAACTGTCCTATACTTTGTTATCGCATAGAACATCCTCAACCTAGTGGATCCACTGACTAAATAAATGTGATCATCTAAAAACTATGACCCGTTAATACACATGACGACTACATGAATTACATGGATAATTGAGGTAATATAAACACTCATCCCCATATCGGTGCTCAATAATACTCCCAAAATATACTGAAGCACATGCTTTTAAAATAACCTCTTTCCTTTGGGTTGAGATAATATGCTCAATCCTTTTTATTGGTGAAAGAGGGTTTCAAGGATGAAAACCATACCTTTATTGGAGAAAATCCACTAGATTTGGTGAAGAAATCAATGAAGAACTTCAACCCTAGCTTCAACCTTACCCTTATTTAAAGAATCTTGACAAATATTGAATTTTCTTGAATGGAGTCTTCTACTTTGATTTTTTTTTCTTGAGGTTTTGCCCTAGGGTTTGAGAGAGAAGAGAATGATGAATTTAAAGATGAAATTAGGATTATTTAAGGCTTTATAGGACTTGTGAAATTAGTTTGTTTTTAGGTTTTCCTAGTGGGAAAAGGAGAGGAAAATTACCTTAATTACTATTTTCCGACGGCCAAAACGGAACTGCACTATACAATTCACTATAATGGTCATATCTTCTTACTCGAAAACTAGATTGATACGAAATTGGTGGATTTGGAAAGAGGATTCAAATACATTTAATTTCATAGTTAATGGATCGCTTAATTCTTTATATTTTAAGAGATATGGTCGTTTTATGTTTACCCAAATAAAATCTTATGTCTAAGCTTAATTAGTAAGGAAACACGGTTTTCTAATGACCTTAATTGATATTGAAAATCGTTTGCACACTAAGAAATTTACCTTAAACCTAAGAAAATTAAGAGTCACTCAGTATGACCTTATACGAAAATTTAAGAATTTCTTGGGCTTAACATAGAAACTTTCGGGATCTTACAACTTAGTTACAACATCCAACCCATAGAGAATGTATTTTCTATCGGGGTTTTCACCATTAACTCTTGGACGGCCATAAATAACAGTGACTGAATATACCAAATCCATTGAGTTCATAAAGAAAGGATTATCCCTTTTAAGCTTCTGATCTTCCACTCTCGCATTAACAGATACTCTAGGATTCCCTCCTTGCCCTACACAAATGAACTTTTGAGAAGATATAGTCTCATTCTCGTATAGACCAAAATCAAAAATGAAAGTTGCAACATTTGTTCTATTAATATACACATAATCGATACCCCTAAAAAAAATTTGATGTAGTCTGACCATAGCAAGTTCTACCTTGGACCGAAATTGATCACCAATTTCAACTCCAGGAACATGGCTAAAGGACCACTCAGAATTTACCCACTTTCCTTCTTTTCTCAAAATCATTGCAGACTCTATTTTGATGTGTCTTCCTTGTTTTTTTGCTTTCTTTTTTCGCAGAAGCTTAGTATATTCATCAGCAAAATGTTTTAGAGTCTATCCAACTTATTTTCCTTTCTGATTATGCTCATATTTACAAATACTGGGAAATTTAGCTTCACTTGTAATACGTCCACCATTTGAAAACCATTCACATCTTTAATAAATTTATGAAATTTTGGGAATATTCAACTTATGATTAATCAATACATCGTGTAGTTTAACATTGTTTCCATTGTATTTACGAAATGATGAACGACAATTTTCAGGAAAAATGTTAGTAATATCAACTCTCATGTGCTTACATACTGATAGTGATATAGTATCAATGTTGTGATGAAGTTTCTTCTTCCTTAAATTCTTTAAGAAACTTGTTTCTACCGGCACAAATGACATCTACAAGTAGGAACAACATAAAATTCATCCTATAAATCAAGTATAATAACAAAAAATATTACAAAAACACAAACACATTACATGATTATTAATACTGACATGACAAGGTATTATGAATGTTTGAATCAAACTGTTATATTAAAGTAGAAATAAACACATCATGAAAAAAAAGAAATACGACCTAACAAGCACAGAAGGAGAGTAGTGGTACTCATATTAGGCCTAAAGGAGAGCAAAATTGTGAAATCGTGTGAATTGGGTGGGGGAGGGGGGAGGGGGGAGGGGGGGCATTACTGTCATAGAATGAATCAAAATAGATAGAGTTAACACTCTACATTAAACTTATGGTCCTTATAATTAAACTTTTGTTGCGAAAATAGTTCTTCAAGAGAGGAAGAATATTCTCTAATGGAAAAAGAAAAGGGGTTCATGTGGTTTGACTAATTTAAAACAAATATTCTAAATGTCATTATTTCTCAGCATGTCTTAAAAGTGTTTCTCAAAGGTCTCAGTCAAGGAAAATCCACTATATTTATAGATTGAGGAAAAGCTCTAGGTGTTATTTTTATTTTAAAAAGAGTATGTATGTAAAAATAATTTATTTAGAATGCACAAAAAAAAAGATTGTTAATTTAAGTTTATAAACTAAAATATTTTTACATTGTTTTTTACCTAAACCTTAGACGGGTCAAAAAAATTCATTTAAGCATATAACACATAGGTCAGAAACATAAGCATTAACATTAAGCGACGTGATAGAAATAAAACTAAATAATTTCAAAACACCAAGAAAAGAAATAACTTACTTTTAAGTATGAATCCAAGTGTTGACTTGTTAAGATCCAAAAATTTCTTAAACAAAAATATCCCAAAAATATTAGAGAGAGATGGTACAAGGGTGTACCAATAACACAATAACATCTCCTATTTATATTTAAAATAGTGATAGTGAAATTAGGCATTCAATTGATTTTTATTCAGATCTCTTCCTTACAGTAATAAGTTTCCAAGTAAGTAAAGTATAAAATTAGACATAATAAAAGTGAAGGCTAAATAAGTCATAATTTGTTCTTTTAATATATATTTATCATTAATTAATGTTCCACACGTGCAAATCAAGTTTCACTTAACTAGTTCTTGTAAAATCATGAAGAACAATAGAAATCTTGATTAATTTTTTGTTTTTTCATTAAAAGACTTTACAATAGACAACTACTATTTACTATTTTCCTTAAATAATTGTCATTTAATTATTAGCTTAATATTTTGAATGTTTGAAATTAATTGAAGTTATATGAAATTCTTATTAATTAGATAATTATAACATTTATTTTAACATAAGGTTTGCTTCACATATGTTTTACAATACCGATCTATGGCCCTTTACTGTTCAACTTATTTCAATACCTTTATATATACCTATTTTTTCAGATAAAAATAGCACAAATACAAGAAAAGAAGATATATACAGAAATATATCAACTACATATTATGACTTAATTGGTACCTATGCAATTAAAACTCTAAACAATTTCTCTATGCAGGAACTTTAGTGAGAAAAATACACAAATTTATTAAATCTCATTTTTTTTAATTCCATTTAATTAATAAAATAATGATAAGAATCAGGCTTCTTGAATAAATAAGAAAATAAAGTGAAATTATAAAGATTAAAAACAAAAATGAAATGATATGTGAAAATTGGTGGCACGAATGAACAAAAAGTTGATCAAGAATATGTCGTTAATGAACAAGATGTAGGCGCTAATGATCAAGATGGAACAAAGATGTAACTTCAGTTCCTTCGGAATTGGTAGTCAATTCTATTTCTGGGAAGATTCAAAATGTAGTTTTGAACAATCTCAAAATACAAAAGTAATATAGATAAAGGAGAAGATTTTTTGACCTTGTTCATGACTCATTGAAGATACAACGAAGTAAGAGTACATTTGATTAGCATTGAGAGCTGGGAAAATCCATTCTTCACTATTTTGATTCAAACATTCGGCAGTGAGCAACTTTCACGTCGTGAAATCTCAATAATACGCAACACTTAATAAAGAACCTCACATTAATATGTCACACAACATAATTAAAACATACTATTGGTAGAAAGCATGGCATGCTGTGTCATTCCTATGCACAGTCTACATGTTATAACTTACCTTGGTAATGTATTATGTCTTCTATCATGTTATTTTATGATTTAGCTTGGTCATTGCATGTCATAAAAAGTCCTTTTAGTATGCTTTCGTAAATCTTATTCAATGTATCGTACTTGGTACATTCCATGTATTAATACATACTTTTGCAGACATTGTTTTATTTATAAAGGGTCCGATGCTCCTACCTACCAATCTTGTGGCTAGTGATCCCATATAGATATTGAAGATTGGTGAGTCCTCATATTCCGAGGGCAAAGACTACTTTATTGCTTCATGTTTTTAGGTTAAAGATGTTGTATGGGTTAGTCCCAATCATTTTCACATTACGTAAATTATGTCTTTGAGACTTATGTTAGACTTCTACTATAAACTCTTCTATATGAAATACTTCCTTAAATGTAAAACCTCAGGTTCAAGAAGTAGAAATGTTAGTTTTTTAAGGAATTGGGTGCCAAGACTGACAGAGGTCGCCAATGGTCCGTCGTCTAACATACATGGACCATAGGTGGGTCTGTGGATTGGCCAGTCAAGTTTTCTTTAAAATTTCAAGCTTATGTACTTCTCAATGGTTTATCAGGACATTTCTTCATTCACCGAACGAGCACTAAATAGCTTCCGTATGTGAGTGCAAGACTTAGATAAAATCCAGTATCAAAAAGTGAGAACCACGGTCGGAACCTACAACCCTCAAGTGGGAACATGACCTGTGGGTGGCTCCCATTGTTTGAGGTCTAATATTATGTCTATGAACGAGCCCGACCGGGATGGTCTTTGAGTTGATCGATAGATTCTAGTTCATGGTTGTTGGGGAGCTCAATAGTTATTCTCGTAGGTACTTTTTGGGTCTTTTCCTTATTATTCTATCCTTATAATATGCTGCTTTACCCTTACATAGAAGTCCTATATAAGAAATTTTCACCCCTAATTTCCCTAATTTAAATCATTCTCTCAAATTCCAAAATGAAAGACAAGTATTCCTCTCAAAAATATTTCTATATCTAGAAAGCTTGAAGAAGATAGACTCAACCTAGGGTTTCAAGGATCAAGCTTGAAATTCCCCAATTCTAAAGGGTTTTGATAATCAAGGTATTATAGTCTTCAATCATGAAGCCCTTTGGTTCATGAGGTCCCAAAATTCTCCAATATGAAAAGCTAGAATTCCCCAATTAAGTAAGGGTTTTCTACCATGTCGAGGATTTATTTAAAAATTGATTTACTCAATTGTTTTATGATCCATAAAGAATAAATTGAGATAATTACATGATTTTATGATGAATTCCCATGTAACCATGCCTAATCCACGTTTTATAGATTATGATAATTGAAAGTGGGTTTTGAATTATGAAAGGAGAACTATGGAATTGTGCATGTTATCGTGAAATTGATGCAAATATTTAAGGATGCTTTGAGAGTTAACTATCAATGTTGTTGTTGTGTTGTGAAAGTGTTTCTTACAAAAAGGATTCTAAGGGGTAAAGGTCTTCTCATCTAAAATGAATCAAAGTGAAGGAGCTATATAACGAAAAGTAGCTTAGATTGGCAATATGACATGCCCTTTCATTGATGATAAAGACAATTTATGAAAATGTCTATTCCGTGTCATATACGCTTTGCAACGAGAGGATATTGATATGGAAGTTCTCGCATTTGTAGAGGCTGGGTTTCTAATAGCAATCTCTTTGTCCCATACCTATGTGTCCCCATATAATTATTCTACTTGACAAACCTTAGCTAGTGGATCCACATAAGTTAGGAGTTCATGGTCTTATCTTGGCAAGTAAGTGTGGGGAAGACATAAGAATTCGTGTTGATAACTCAAATGGTGTCATATGTCAGTTTAAGGTAAATCTCCCCCGGTAAAAGCTAAGAGGTTTCTTCAAGAAGTATCACGAATGTTTAAAGATGTTATCTTACATTGACCATGTTTTTATTATTTATGTTGTTTAACTCTTTTACCTCATGTTTTATCTTAGTCATTGCATGTTTGTGAAAATGTCCCTTTTAAGCATGTTTTAAAATGATTATACAGGACTCTCATACTTATTGCATTTTTTAATAACACATATTTTTGCCGACATTTCTTACAAAAATATAGGGTCCGACGCTTTAGGTTTGAACCTCCTAAGGACCGTTAGTAGAGACTTGAAGATTGGCGAGTTCTAACACCTTCGAGGACTGGCCCTTTATTTCATTATGTAATTTATTTCAGTTTTGGACTTGATGCACATGTTACGTGAAGAGGACCTCTTTTGTACTCTATAGCTGTGGAATGATGTTTTGACTTCTACTTCATATTAAACTTTATGTTGAAACTGTCTTTTGAATCCTATACATCTATTATCTTGTATAAATAAAGGTAAGTGGCTTGTATGAGATTTTTCGGGGCCTTATATGCCATTTAATCTAAGAGGATACCTGAGCTCATGACATTTAAACTCTGTTGTTTCTATTATCTTGTATGATGTAAGGTAAATGGCTAATGTAGGGCCTCTCATGGTCTTATATGTCATGTCTCAAGGGTGTACTTTGGGTTGTGACAAATTTAGTATTTTCAAAGTACAATGTTTATTAAAGTCGTACCAGGTCTCATAATCCACATCGAGTAGAGTCTTGTTCGTAAGTTTGAAGTTCTCCACATTAATAAATATGAGAATATATTATGTTTAGGAAACTCCACTTCTTTCAATACTTTAAAGTTGTGTGATTGCGATTAACTCTGTATGTCTCTCTCTCTTAATTTGTATCTGATCCTTTTCAAGATATGGCTACTTGAATGGTATATGCTAGAAGGAATGCAGTAGATAATGTGGAACGAGAAGCTACTCAGGTTCCCGTCAACACTTTAGCAGAGCATGTGAATAATGCAGAGTTTAGTGCTTCTTTTCACATGTTTGCTTAATCTATTACAAATCAATTCAATAGGGAGGTTGTGGTCCCCATGAACCCAAATTTGGGTACAATAGTAACTAGAAGAAAGAGTTCACTAGAAAAAATCCTTTGGAGTTTCATGTTTCCATGTTTGAGGAAGATCTTTAAGAGCTCATTTACATAATTTTTGTGGGGTTGATAATCATGGGAGTTACATCGATGGAAAATGCAGAATTTTCTTCTTATCAACTTAAGGGTGTTGCTAAAGTATTGCCCAACCAATGGAAGGAAGATAGGGCGGTTGATGTGGGTCCTCCAGATTGGGACAAGTGTAAGGTCGCTTTCTTGATAGGTTCTTTGCCCTTGAGATGAGGGTGTGATTAATGTTTCAAGTACACTTATTCCAGTTCTAAGCATCAAAGATCATTAGTCAGAATAATACCCAACTAAATCAGTTGTGGTTTAATCCCACATGGAGTGGTACGTGTTTGAGATTCAAGAGTAAAGTGTGAATATGCTAAAATCAACCATATAAATAGACATTTACGAATAAAAATATAATTTAAATTAGGGGGTGATACGAATTTCAAATAACATGGGGTGTTGGTTTGAAAGTTTCAACTACAATAACAAAAAAATAACACAAATAACAATAATTATATGGGTTCTTGGGATGTGATTCGATTATAGGCTAATGTAGACAAATGGGTAATTGCAACTGTTAGTAAATAGTTGTATAATAGTGATTAAGCTAGAATGTAAAGGAGGTAAACTTTCTCTCAAACAATTTACCTCAAATCAAGTCAATTTCTCTCGAATACAAACATACACCATAAGACTAACCTACGCCTTAGTCCATTCAAACTATCGAACTGAATGTGTGGAAATATGTTTAGGATACACTCTCTCGAGATAAACCCATGACAAACCAATACCCACAGATAATCAATCAATAATCTTGGTTTTAAAACCTATTTATCGAGCAAGACAAAACACAAAGGTAGATTAAACAACAATTAATCATTTTAATCACTTCTAAATAATAATTAAACAAACAATTAGCAATACCCATAAGCTAAATCGGCCAATAATCAAATATTCACACCCCCAAGAATTAAGGTTTTAGCTAGACATCATTGAAAGATAAAAAATCATTACAAAATTGTGTTTCCATCAACTAGGTAAGAATAATTTCGCCAATACAAAGGTCTAGATTGATTAATATCAAAGACCCACTTCCAATTTCTAAGAAATGGAAAACTTAAATTCTTCCAACTAAAAATTACTAAAGTGAACAATATTATAGATCATCCGCTTACTTAAGTGTTCAAAAACATATTATAGTCGCCAAAAATATGTTGCAAAGGGCCATTCGCCGCAATAAATCGGTATCACCAATCAGCTCGGCGACCCAACCTTTTGTCAGTTCCATCGACTTCTTACTTTGGCGTTCAACATCCTCAAGTTCTGTAATATTGGGTGATCTAACACTACATCACAAAACTACTCGGCGACACGCCAACTGCTCCTTTCTCTTCCAAATTTTCTTTTCTCCTCCAGGGATTGACACATTGGAACTTTAGGCAAGATGTTGTCCATTCGGCGAGTCGACAAAGAAACTTGGTGATTACCAGGCCTTCAATTCTTCGTTCTTTCGGCTTGCTTCGGTCCTTTTTGCAAATTAGTGTCCATGCTTGTTCCTCAATCAAAATACCTGGAATCAAGAATTTTACATCAGTTATTGGAACAAAATGAGTATTTGAGGAAACTAAATCTATCCAAATAAAGCCGTAAATGAGTCCAAATCTTGGACTCATTAACCCCCCTAACTTAAACTTTTGCTTGTTGTCACATCCGTGGAGCACCCCCTAGACGTAACTGGCATCGTCGTCCTGGAAGAGGACTAAGACTAGCCTCTTAGTTTACATCATTACATTCATAGGTTAAAAATGAGGAAAATCTAATACTTTTCTATATCTATCATGAGGTTTGCATAGATCTCTCGCATACACATAATATATTTTAATCGAGTATATATAGACCATTCGTATAAGAAGATTATATAGTATTCTACTTATATATATATATGTAATATATATATATATATGTATATATATTACATATATTATATATATGTATGTATATATAAGATGTAAAATAGTCTTAAAACAGATGTCTCACCTCATAACCATCTAAACAAGAGTATAACAATTGGGCATAGCTTATACATCAATACAATAAAGTCACATACAGGCTATACAATGTTTAGTACTCAAATGAAAAGGAAAGAACTAGAAGTCTTATTACTAGAACAACATCAATAGCTCGATAGTGGCATTGCCCTCGGAAGGTGAGGACCTACCCAACTTGGAGAGTGAGAATTCCAAGTCCTTCTTCAAGAGTCTTCACAAGCCCTTCAACGTCCAGAACCTAAAATGTTGGCGAAAAAGGGAGAAATGGGGTTAGCACATCACTTGTACTAAGTATAGGATCACATGCACACACAACATAAAATCATGCTAAAAAGAGACATTTCAATAAAGCATTCTACTTTACGTTGAAAAGTCTTATGCACATTCAAGAACCAATACAAGTCAATAATACATACTCATTAAGTCAATACCATGTACCTCACAAGACCAACAACCTTAAATCTAATCAAGTCACATGTATATCAACATACTTGAGCACATAATCAAGACAAAACTATCATTAAGTCATAACATCATAACCAAAGCAAGACCATTACTCGTGAACCCTCATTAAGTCAACTAATGAAATCACTATATTTACATTTATAAGCAGATACATACATAAGAACATCCTTCCAAGAACTAGAGTCCCTTAACCCTACCTAGACTAAGCTAACTAGTGCAATGTATAGGTAGAGTCCCATACCGATACCTAGACTAAGCTAAACCCCTTAGGTAATCCTAGTTAGAGTTCACTTCATTACTTCCTTTTACCTTTTGGGAACATCTTTCTTGAACCGACATAGACCACATGAGCTAATGTGGAATCCGGTGTCATGGAACCCTACACCGAAAGAAGGCGAACTACTTGCCAAGGTAGTACCAAAACATAAACGTAGCATCTATATGGATCCACTATCTAGTATTCCTATGGGGGCAACATAGTTCAAGAACTAGGAGATATAGTTCAAACCCTCTTTATGCTACATGCATTATAGTCTCCATCTTATGAGTACGTGAAGTGACCTAGCTTCCCTATGTGGGAAGGGACACTCCTCACTCTAGTTCACTCGTTGTTAAGCTAGAGTCCCTTTTTGAAATGTCTTTAAGTCTTTATTAATGATCATAGCTTAATTTAGGTCATAGGGTATATCCTTTATATAATCATCATCATAGCTCAATAATAATTGCATGAGCATTTTACTTTCATTAAAATTCATACATGTGAGGTTAGCACATTTACATATCATATCATGCTAAGGCACATTGGTAAGTTATCACAATCCTTATAACATTTACATCATAGCAAAAATCACAAACCATAGTTCAAGACATTTCAATTCAACATCATACCAACCCTAATCAATCTTAATCATAAGGTATACTTTAATATAACTTCATCACTAAACACAAGTAATCATAATCGAAGTAAAAAATTGAGATCACAAGACTTACCCCAATCTCCTTCACAAGCCATCATCAAGATCTTACCATCTACCATCCAATTCAACCCAAAAATGGGTGTAATATCATCACAAAATAGTAATCAACATAATAAGGAAGTCAATTAATCACTAGACAACAATCCATCACTAGTTCATAGCTAAGGTTAGAGACTTAGGTCAAATTCATGATCTACTTCACAACCTAGGTTAATTGCTCACGAACTAGAATAATAGGATTACAATACATCACAATCTACTCAAAAATTGGCATAATAACAACATAGAATGGTAATTAACACATTAACTACGCCAATTATATCACTACTAGATAATTCAATCCAAGATCACAACCTAGGGTTAAGGGGGAAAAGGTCATCTTTCTATAACTAGGTCAATTAATCAAGAAGTAGAATAATTGACTCATAATACATGTTAATCTACTCATAATAAACACAAGGAATTATAAACAAAAGCAACTCACAAGGTCAATTTCGTATTGGAAGAAAACCCACTTGAATTTCATCTTTTTGAAAACAACTTGAAGGAACCCTTTGGGGGGAAGCGGTCCCAAAGGTTAAAGGAATCCCATACCTTACTAATTTATAAAGTATTATGGAGAAAACTTGACCTTTAGCAGACCTAGAACCCACCTTTGCTTGGTCTTTTATGGAGTTTCCTTGAGAGAGAGAGAGAGAAGAGAGAAGGAAGAGCAATAGGGTTTTTTTAATAATGGGAGTTGGGTTAATTTAATTAGGTTAAGGTCTTTATATAGGTCATTAACTAACTTAATTAGACCTACTGTAACCCCTAAATAATTAACTAACCACCTAATTAATTAATTTAACTAACCTGAAAACGTGTAACAAAACAGTCGCTTGATAGACGAGACCACGACTAACGGGTCGTAGGTCAATCGACGGCCAAGGGACCAACCGCCATGTTGGTCCATCGTTGGCGATAGAGACTGTTCCAAATAGACCCTTGGACAAAATGACTAAGTGTCCATCGACGGTGGCCATCGATTCCCCGTCGATTGGACCACGCCTCGTCGGTAGGTCTTGTTGGTGAACATTGTCTCTAGACAGCTTTTAGCCACATTTGCAAGGGTCCTCCTCAAGGGACCTTGGTTGGTCCTTGCGGAGTCTCACCCAGACGTTTTGACCATAAACTAACTCTAATACTTATTAGAAACCTTACCACCAAATTTCATCATTTTCCGACTCTTAAAACTTATTCAAATAGGCTAAGGCACACTAGCACCTCTTGAACTAGTTTCTAGACGTCATGGACGTTCCTTGACGTTTTGATCCTAGAACTTCCTAAATGACTTATATAATTTTTGTTGTCTTTAAAACAATGTTAAAACTCTTAGACTCTCATGTTAGGCTCTAGGTTAGGCTTTAGACTTTCAAAGTGTTACATTTGTCCTCAAGTAAAACGCAAGTTCAGCAGTTAAAAAAGGACGTCTCAAAAAGTGATACCTAAGACTCAATCATGAATGCAGACAAAAGGACTCAACTTACACATGCAGGGATCAATTGTGCACTCAAAGATTCAAGTTGTGACTCACCATTGTCAAATATTCTCAAGATCACAATACTTGCTTCAAATGCAATTTCAAGCTCAACAAAGGCACTCAAATTCCCTCACACAATGAATGATTCCAAATTCACACACAATGGTTCAACAATTTATTGTCACGCCCTTAGCCTACACCGTTGACGTGTCCAACACTCGGATACCATTGTTGGCCCTAAGCGAACCCTTGGCCTGTCTTACTTACTCAGTAGAAGACTTAAAGCATTAAGAAAATATTTCAAGTGCTAAACAACTTAACTGCCTCAAACTGAACTCATAATAATTTTAAAATAAACATTTAATTTAAGCCAAAGTGGGAACTCAAATCTGAACATTACCCAATAACAAAATAATGACGAATGGACTAACATCTGACTGACTATCTATGCAGCCTCTAATACTGGAGAGGGATGTAGGGACAAGCCCCATAACATCCTAATGAACTAAAATTAAAACTAAAAGCAATAAAATGGATCCTTTGAAAATGCAAGGAGGCTCCCCAACTAACTTTGGGGTGCTCAACTGGATCAACGGTGCGCTGGAATGCCAATACTATACGCGTCTGATATTGAATGTTTGAGTATGCAAGTTGGAATGCTAAAATACAACATAGGCTTTAAGGAGATTCTGAAAGAAACACTTACCTTGGTTCGTCTCAATTCATGAATACTTAACTCAAATCATTTCATAAATAAACATTCTAAGAACATGTGCAATATATAGAAAAGTTATTTAAAACATGGTTTTCAACTCTTTGTGCATGCAAAGATACTAATAACTCTGAGATACCTGTAAAAATACAAAATAAACTAATTTCAATTTATAATCATAATAAAAGACATACCATTCTTCCTTTCAAAGTCTACCTATGCAATTCAAGAATGAAGTCCATTACCCCATTCATTCTAAGCAGACCACTTGAGGAAACTATGCAATTACTGTCTTAGGAGTTTCTCTATCCGAAAACCATCACTTTAAAGCTATAGTGATGATACAGAGTTATTAAGCCCACGCCTCCCGGTCATCTTACACCTTATCGGAGTATATGACCTTCTTTACTTAGTGGATCCACTAGCTTAACTTAACTGATCATCTAAAAAGTATGTGTAACACCCTAAAACAAACTAAGGTGAACTAGAGCTTCGTAAATATTTCGTCAGTCAATTTTGTGTTAAAATGATTTACAATGAGGTTCTTAGACAGTGTGTGAAGTTTGGTGACATTTTGAGGTCAAACATTCATGATGTTCGGAAGGTGTGTCTTAGAAAGTGCTTGTGTGTCTTCATGTGTTTTAGTGATATTTACGTGTTCATTTTAATCGAAATTGATATGGAATTGTTCTAAGACCTATATGACTATGTATAGGGGTTTAATGTCCAGGTACGACTCCACATAGGACCCACGAGGGGCTTAGAAGAGGACCCAAGACTTGGCAACCAATCTGCCAAGACTGGGCAATCGACGCCCTCCTAGCGTACTGGTCGTAGCCAAGACGACGCCCCGTCGTCTAGGGGCGTAGGTCAAGACTTAGAGTGGGATATAAACCATCCAACTTCCAGCTGCATACCCGAATGACGCCAATGCAGTACGGGCCATCATTCAGTCGACGCCCCATTGCTTGGGTCCATCGATGGGTCCCTGCAAAAGCTGTCACGTGCACTGTTTTGGCTTGGTGTGTTTTATAAATTCACCCCAAGTCTTTTATGAACCTGGGATGATATTTTTAGGGTTTTTAAGGTATATTAAATTAGTTTTAAGTCCTATACCTAGACAAGACCCCTCACTTCAAATATTCAAACTCTCTCTCTAAAGACAAACTCTCCCAAGTCACCATTGGACCTAAGACTCAAGGAAGAGCTAAGAGGGCTGGTTGGGAAAGTTTCTTCACCAAATATTAGTGGGTTTCATTCTCATTGAGGTATGTTAGTAATCCTTGAACTCTCTTCCATTCAATGAGCCTTTCCTAAGGAATTTTATAAGAGGTTTTCAAACTCTAACTTCTTCTATCTTAGACTCTAAGTATGGGTCTAGCATGAAAATGTTTTGGAGGATTCAAATATAATATTTCTCATATTAGTTCGTGATTTTAAGGCTAAAATTTCAATGAAACTATGTTATTGTTTTTTATCAACTTTTGACTTATGGAATGGGTCTAATGAACATGAATTGATAATGTTAGAGTTAGAGTTTCTTTATGGTTGTATTGTGACTTAGCTATTGCCCTATGGGCTATTTTATGAAGTATTATTGAGGTATTGGTTATAGGTGATGAAAGCTTGGATTAATGGTAAGTTGGTTACATTGCTTAATTCTTATTATGAAATGCTCTTGAGTGGTATGGTCCATCTTTGGTGGAGGTGTTTACTTGAAATATATGAATATGAATCTACTTGTGTATTGAATGAGGTCATGAAGGCATATTATGTGAAGTATGATGAAAATGATGTTGTTCTTGTTGATGTGCTTCATGAAGCTTGTTAAGTGAAGTATGTTAGAGATAATGTCTAAAGGAACTTTATGATTATGTGAAGCATGTCAAAGTGTGTAATATGATGAATGAAGATGTAAGCATGTTTAGAAGCCAATGTTATGAAAGTGATAATTTATGTGAAAGGCTTGCTCACATGTACACACACTTACATTTTGAATGAATGAATGAATGAAGTTAAAGAATGTGAATGAAAAGGGGAGTTTTGGGGTGAACACTCTTCGTGAGTTGAGATAAAGTGTTTAGTAGCAACCTCACTATTTCCCAAGAGCTTTCTAAGATAAGTTGGAGGTTGGATACCCTTCGTGAGTTGAGATGTGGTATTCCAATGTAACTTCTAGGGATAAGTACCCTTCGTGTGTTGAGATTTGGTGCTAATTAGCTATCCCTTAGTCTATAGTAAAGAATGTTTAAGACTCCGTGGGGGAGTTATGCCTAGAACCGAGAGAATATGAAGAAGGGGTGGTTACACTTCATGAGTTGACATGTGTTATTCCAATGTACCTCTTGAGATGAGTACTTCTCTTTAGTATAGAATGAGTTATTTAGTAGCAATCTCCTTATCCCTTAACTTTGCGCCCGCATAGGTGTATCTATAGGAAAAGCCATGTAAAAGCTAAGAGAATGACCCTACACTAGGCAAGTGGGGAACCCTCATCCGATAAGGGTAGTATCGGGATTCCATGTCTAGCTCTCATGGTCTATGTCGGTTAAAGCTATTCCCCCACAAAAGAATGAATGAACTAAGTCTTCTTAAAGAATGTACTATTTAGAGTAGGTGGTGGTATGGGACACTATCTATCCATTGCATTAGGTAGACCTTCCGAAAGGGAAGTCTTGGTGTGTTTTATATTAAGTGTATGAACTAAGTCTCCTAAAATAATGCACTACTTAGGGTAGGTGGTGGTATGGGACGCTATCTATCAATTGCACTAAGTAGACCTTCCGAAAGGGGAGTCTTGGTGTGTTTTATATGAAGTGTATAAATGAGTTATCATGAGTTGTAAATGAAGTTAGATGAATTAAGGTCTAATGTTAAGGAAGCATGTTAAAGCTAAATTTAATGTAATGATTTTATGAATGACCAATGTAGAATGCTTAATCCAAGGGAATCCTCAAGGAGCACTAAGTGGGAGTATTAGTATGGGATGCTACTCTCACATTGCACTTAGTGTAACTTATAAGTCCTATTGGAGAAGGGTACTTACATGAAGTCCTTAATGTATGAATGTCCTTCAAATGTCTAGTCTAGAGTGTGGACTTCTTTCTCGTTCGAGTTAAGCATATGGTTGGTAGTCTTAAGGATCACTTTGGTGTGTCTTGAAGGGGTTGTATGGGATGTCCCTTCTTGTCTTACCTTAGGGAGTCTTAGGAAAACTTGGTTAGGGAAACCTCAAAGGAAACGAGTTCACTGTGTTGTGGTATGAAATGGGTTCACTGTAAAGTTGGGGTTTACTGTATGATTTTTGGAGTTCACTGTAAAGTGACTCTTTGTACTAAAATTATGGAGTCTTTTTAGCATGTGTTAAATGATGGTTATTATTATATTTTATTTCAATAATCATGAAGGTTTTACTTATTTTGCATGGAAGCTTATTTTAAAAAAATGTCCCTTTTTGCATGCTTTTGCATATGTCATACTTAGTACATTTTCTTGTACTAACCCCATACTTTTCAATACTTAATAAGTATATAGGTTGTAGGAAAGTTGAAGACTACAAGGCAAAGCTTGGGAATCGACTCTCTCAAGACTAAGTATATTCTCATATGTTGGAGGGCATAGTTCTATTTCTTATAGTCTAGCATTAAGACTTATTATGTATTTTCAATTAATGTAAAGGACCATGTCCCTAAGATATTTATATCGTGTTTTTAAGTTGGCTTGTGAAGACGAGATCATTCCTTAGCTTTAATGAAAGATGTTTTCTTTATTATTTTATTCGTGAAAGGTTTCTATTCCGCACTATTTTTCATGTCTTATGTAATGAATGATAGCTAAGACTTGTACAAGACCTCCGAAAGGTCAAGTATGCAATTATTTTAACCTAAGGGTGCTCCGTTCTTCTATGGAGTACTTTCGGGTCGTTACAGTATGATCCTTTAATGCCCATAACGGCTACATGGTTTATAGAGACTTGAGCTAATATGAACTCGCATCCCCATATCGGTACTCAATACTACTCCCAAAAATATACATAGCTCATATGTTTTAAAAATAACTTATGTCTTTGGGTTGAGATAATTACCCAACACTAATCTTAAAACCTCTCTTGGAATCGATGTTCCCCTTTCTTGCTCAAAACTCTTTTGGAAATACCAGTTTCCTTTTATCTTAAATGTGAAAACATTTATAAATTCTTTGGGAATACTTAGTTCTCTATAGCTATTTAGAAATGAACTCGACTCTTTACTTTTAGCTTCACTAGAAACTTTTAGTCATAAAACAAAGTTAAAACATTTATAAAAGACCTTTGAAAAACATTGATGAACTTCACTTGACTTTATTTTTAACTTTACTTGACTTGACTCTTAACTTTACTTGAATTGACTCTTAAATTTCCTTAAATTGAATTATGGATTCAAGGAATTAATATTTGTGATAGGAAATGTCTCTTAATGTTTAAGGATTGATTTCGAATAAATAAAATTTAGATCAGTTACGAAATCCCTATCTGGGGACAAGTCCAAGACCCGAAGATGCTCCTAAATAATTATTCGCGAAACTTTATTTTGAGAAAGATGAGTCGGCTTCCTATCTCCGATGCGGAGGAACTTTTGTTCACTGAGGGAATAGGTCCGCAATGAAGACCTGGTACCTGTTCCTTGTCCGATTTTCTCTTCTTCATTTTCCAGCACCAATTCGCCTAAACTCGAATATTTCTCTTAAATTCACTTTTTATCCTGATACCCAGCATATATACGTAAGAAAAAAACTCCTAACAACTCTAAATTTCAATGGGAATATCGTACAAACTCCAAAATTCAATCCTATTCAAGAACAACATTAAAATTCAAGAATTCCTGTCAAGAACATCAACTTTCAAAACTCTTTTTAGGACGAATTGCACTGCACTGAACTAAACATGTTTGGAGCGGGAGTGAATGAACCCAATGCTATGAGAGACTCACATACCTTGTAAGATAAAAATCTTGAAGAAATTGATCGTTCTTTGCGAATCTTGTTTTTCCCCTTCTCCTTTCTCTTCTGTTCTTTCTCCAAAAACCCTTAATCTAGTTTTGAAAAGCATAAACTGAACTTATGAAGATTTGACCCTAATTAACTTACTAGAAACGAATTAAAATAATTGGGTAAGGATAATACCAAATTACCCTTCAAATTACTGGATTGAACATTTCCCTAATCAAACAACCTAACTTCCAAAGGGCATAACTCACTCATTTGAAATCGAAATTTCACAAACTCGGCGGCATTGGATAGATCGTTCAAACCATATTTAGAACTACACCTAACTCATCTTGATATAGGAGTTATGGATGGTTAAAGTTGACCAAAAACTCAATTTAACTTTCTTACCAAATTTCCAGATTTTTAAAATTCTTTCCAAAATAACTAATTCAAACTTCTAAACTTCCTTCTAGTTTCTTTTTAGTTTTGAGATGTTACCAGGGGAGGATCTAGGCATACCTAAGGTGTCACGTGATACGGCTTCGTCAATTTTTTTTACCGATTATACCTATATATAGAAAAAAAGAAAAAAAATGGCTAGCAGAATTGAAAGGACACCCCTTTCAACAGAATTCATGTAGCACAAATGGCAGTTGTGCCATATTTTGCATGCAGCGTCATGGGTTCGATTCCCAGGGGATTTTTTTTTTCATGTTTTAATTTTTTCTTGTTTAAAAATTATTGAAATTTTGTTTTAAATTCAAAACAATATATCCCTTCATTAAAACCCACACACCCACTTTAATTCATTCTAAATATAACAATTTTTTATTTTTTTCAGAATAATATAAAACTCAAAATCTCCTCTATCAATTAGAATTATAGTTCCACTTTAATTCATTTAAAATATAATAATTTTTTATTTTGTTTTATTTTTAGAAATAGTATAAAACTCAAAATCTCCTTTATCAATTAGAATTATAGTTACGTAAAAATAGTGTTAACTCCTTAATCCTTGAATTTGTATATTTCTTACTTGTGAGTTTGTTCAATTTTCTTTTGTTCTAGTTCATCAATCACTGTTATTCGGCATCTCCAATCATCACATCATGTTAGTATTTTTTGTTATTCAATTTTTTTAATTATGTGCATGAATTTTTGTAGTATTTGTTCATAATAACAATTTTATTTTTTACTACCTACTTGTTACAATGAAATAATTTAGAGGGCTAAAACAAAACTTTGATTGATTTTCTTCTTGGGCCATTTTTGTTCCTTTAATGGTAACACCGCTTAGAAAAAATCATGTGTATGCCACTGGATGTTACAATATCTCCCCCTTGGGAACATTCATCCTTGAATGAGATTTCTTTTACTAGGATAAGGGTGGGAACATCTAGTTCAAAAAACCCAACAAGCAAAATGCAACAAACAACATGCTCACTCATAATTTTAAAAGTACTAAGAAGAAAATTAGTAACTTAATCAACATTTTATCCGGATTCAAAGAGATGTGGATATCTCTTCTTCATAGCCTCTTCAGCTTCCCAAGTTGCTTCTTCAACAAAATTATTTCCCCATAGAACATGAGTGATACTACTTCTTTAGTCCTCAACTTGTGAACTTGGCGATCTAAAATCTGAACAAAAATCTCTTCGTAAGATAAGCTATCTTTGATCCAATATCTTCGATTGGTATAATAAATGAAAGATCGCCCATGCACTTATTCAACATGGAGACATGCAATCCCGGATGAAATGTTTACATGAGGACCAACATATTGGGGACTGAGTTTCCCTTCTTACCAAATCTCGCAACATCCTTCATGGGTGAAATTTATAAATATACCCCATAATCTACTTCGAACTCTAACAACCTTCTCTTATCATCAATGTAGGATTTTCTATGACTCTGCGCCAATTTCAACCTCTCTTGAATGGATTTTATTTGTCCCTTGCTTGATAAACTAACTCTGGTCCTATCAACCCTCTTCACCAACTTCAAGCCATCCAAAAAAAAAAGATCTTCATCTTCTCCCATAAAGAGCTTCCTAAGGAGCAATTTGGAAGCTAGAGTGGTAACTATTGTTGTAAGAAAAATCCATGTGAGATAGGTGATCATCCTTATTACCCATGGAATCAATCAGACAATCTATCTTGATACCTCAAAACACCATCTAACCCTTGTTCAAAAGTCATCATTATTCCTCCTTCTGTGGAATCCATTAATCGAACTCCCAATTATGTAAGTCTACACACATATTTTTCCTCACTCTATCCTACCTTCCTCAAAATAGGTGGTACTACCCATACAAAACTTGCTTAAGGCATCAACGACAACACTAGTCTTACGAGAGTGATAAAGAGAACTCATGATATAATCTTTAAGTAACTCTAACTACTCTCTTTGTTGGAGAGATGACCGGTTAACATTACCCTCTTTCTGCCAAAACTCATTCCCTGATGTCTAAGCCCTTTTATTCTTAAACTCTTTCCATCCTTCAACTTATCCTCCTTAACTTGTTGTACATGGATCATAAGTCTTGTTGGGTCCATATCCCCTATCCGCATATCTTCCTTTCCTTTCTTGCTTGAACGACGAGACAACTGAACAACAAATAGACTCATCCTGCTCCTCGTGTCAGCAACCATCTCTGGAGGATAGCAAGAAAGTTGTGTGAACTTCAGACTGTACTCATGAACACTAATAAACTCCGCATTCAGGGTGAGAAACTCTCTTATCTTTGATTCATACAACTCACATGGAATGAAATTCTCCATGAGAACACTTTCAAACAAATCTCAACTCACTACTGGTGCATCTTCAGCCCTATTCTTCTTCCATTGGTCGAACCAGATTCTAACAACACCCTTCATTTGGTATGCAGCTAGTTCTACTATCTCTGCCTCAGCTACATACATCATATTGAATATCTTTTTCAGCTTTTCAATGAAGTTCTCCAGATCCTCAGTCACACTTGAACCTCTGAAGCTGGGGGGGGGGGTTCATCCTTAAATTCTCACGGATCCTTGAAGTATCATCTACTTTGTATCGATTATCTCTCTGTCTAACTTGATAGGTCTCAACTTGACTTAACCTCCGGATAAAATCACAAAATTCAGCATGGGTGACCTCTGACAGCTCTTCGTGGAGACATGATTCTTTGAAAACAAACACAAGTACAAATTAAAAGGAAACTTTTTAGATATCAAACTCTAAAGCACGAAATCAGTATGAAAAAAGTGAAGGAATTCCTCAATGTTATAGCCTCCAAATAATAGATACGGAGTGCTTCACACCGATAACTAGGACTCTACAGTCATGACTTCATTGACTACCAAGGACTCTTAAACTCTGTGCTCTAATACCAAGTATTTCATTCCCCGAGCCTAAACACTTGAAGTGGGAGACACTCGGAGATCATTGATGACTCCATGTAAACCATTGGCTTAACTTACTTACTCACCGTATGACTTAAAGCATTAAAAAAATATTTCAAGTGCTAACCAACGTAACTGCCTCAAACAGAACTCATAATGTTTTAAAAATAAACATTTAATTTAAGCAAAAGTGGCAACTCCAATCTGAACATAAGCCAATAACCAAATAATGACGAATGGACTAACACCTGACTTACTTCTATGAAGTCTCTAATAACTGAGATGGATGTTTGGACAAGCCCCACAACATCTTAATGAACTGAAATTAAAACTGAAAGCAATAAAATTAATCCTCCATAAATGGAAGGAGGCTCACTAACCGACTCTGGGGTGCTTAACTTGATCAACGGTGCACTGGAATGCCTATCCTAGTTACCTGAGTCTGTATCATAATACGATGTAGGCCAACTTGAATCAGTACATTGAATGTACGAGTATGCAAGTTGGAAAACTAAAATACAACATAGGTTTTAAGGAGATTCTGAGAGAAATACTTACCATGACTCTTCTCAACACATGAATACATAGCTGGACTCATTTCATTATAAAATAGTTTCAAATCATGTGCAATATAAAGAAAAGTTGTTTAAAAGAGGGTTTTCAACTCTGTGTATGAAAAGATACAAATAACTTTGATATGTATGTAAAAATACAAAATAAAGTGATGTCAATTCGTAATTATAATAAATGAAATACCATGCTTCCTCTCAAAGTCTACTTGTGCAATACATTAATGAATACCCATACCCCATTAACACTAAGTACAACCTCTTGAGGAAACCATGCAATTAATGTTGTCAGAGTTTCTCTAACCACCAACCATCACTTAAAAGCTATAGTGATGATACATCGTAGTCCCACATTGCCCAGTCATACTACACCTTGTAGGAGTATATATACTTGTTAACTTAGTGGATTCACTATCTTAACTTAAGTGATCAACTAAAAAATATGATCCTTTAATGCCCATGATAGATACATGGTTTATGGACACTTGAGTTAATATGAACTCGCATATGCATATCGGTGCTCAATACTACTCCCAAAAATATTCTTACCTCACATGTTGTAAAAATAACTTCTTTCTTTGGGTTGAGAAAATTACTCAACACTTAGCTTAAAAGCTCTCTTGTAATCGATGTTCCTTTTCTAGCTCAAAACACTTTTGGAAATCTCAGCTTTGCTCTTATGTTAAATGTGAAAACATTTATAAATTCTTTAGGAATACTTAGTGCCCTATAGATTTTAAGAAAAATTCTTTCCAAACCTAACTATTACCAATTTCTAAACTTTCTTCTTGTTTTTTTTTGTTGCGAGATGTTACATTTATAGTTACGAATCACACACAACTCACACACACACAAAGATGAACACAAGCATGACTCCACCCATAGGTTTTCCCTTATTTTCCAACCAACACTTGTTTAAGCTGACTAAAGATCAAAAATGTCTTTTTTAACCCTTGTAACAGGGTTGACTGTAAAGGTATGGTCATTTAGGATCAGTGGTTGCTATCCTCATGAAATTTGGTATGAACAACACTTTCTTCCTTTTTATTAAATATTTTCATTAATGCTCAAAAGTCACCCCATTATTCACTTTCCATAGAATGCCGGAAACCTTATTTCTCTTGTGCTCTCACAACTTTATTTCAAAACGTTTTCATTCTTTTTTTTTTCATTCTTCCTTTTTTTTTATGGAGGGGTTCCATGGTTCTCAAAACCATGGGTAAAGGGGGACTTCTTTGCAACCCTTGATTTACCTTCTTTTTTCACCACACCCAAAATTAGGTTTTTTGACCTAAGTCGGCTATTAAACCAACACATATCTCATGAGGATTGAGGGTGAAGGGATCGGAATTGCATCATGTTTTTTCCAAGAAAAAGGTAAGGCTCAAAGGGTGCTCAAACAAAGTTCACACACTCACAAGGTAGGCCACAAAAGAGGCATAATGTCACAGGCTCAATTATCCACAAACACAATGCAACAACACAATTTATAGCATGAAACCCAATATACACACTAAAGTAATATTCACAAGAGATAGGTATGGAAATATCTCACCCCACCAAAAATCAAAAGAAAAGTTTCCTCAAATGCAAGAAAAATATCCAAAAAAATCTATAAAAGAAGACAAACATAGAGGTAAAGAGAAGTCTTGTCTAAACAGTGTGTAGTCATTCTCTATACGCTGAATGTCTGTGGAAGATGAAGAAGTGACGTCAGTATCTCTTGTCGCGTCCAAGGAACTCTAGAATATCAGCACAACTCTATGATCAACACAAGGAATGAAAGAGAGGTCCTGCTCTACTTGGCCCTCATGTCAATCTTATTCTCTATGAGGAGTCCCAAGTTAATGCTCTTCTTGGATACGATCAACCCAATGTAGGCTGCATTAGAGGGGCAGAGTTTGGGATGGCTTGATGGTGTTGCTGATAAAGACAAACCAGATACGAGAAGCAATATTCATGTCTTTCTTATCGATAGGGACCCCTGCGTTGATCCACCTTGGGGTGGTATCTAAAATCAACGGTGCAAGCTAGCCCTTTAAGTTATCTAGAGATAGAATACTAGGAAAGCTCTCATATGCCAATGTACCACCTAAAGCCCTATTAAGCACAATATTAATATAATGACTACTGCACGTGAATTCCTTCCCTCGAACCATGACCGACTTAATTGGTCTAAAGACATTGTCCTTCCTCTTCCCCTTGGCACCAGATCTATGTATTCCGTATGAAACTCTCAGACCCATGTAGGAATGTAGGGGCCTCAGTGCCAGGTGAACTGCTCAAACCAGTGGAAATGGAGTGCGTCCCTCACTGTGAAGCATTTTCCCTCAAGGCCCTCCGTAGATAGAAGATTCTCTTTAAAATAGTCCGCAACCTATCATTTTTTAATATATTATGTATTCGTAGAGGAGTAACCACTGGTGCACTAGATGCACAAGAGGTGTCGAAACTTGCAGTGTAGCAGCTGCTCGTATTATTGTTGGGGATCTCGTTGAGCAAGGAAGAGATCTAGCACAAATTTCTTCTCTCCGTGACTGTAAAGAATGGTCATCCTCCGGCTGAGATAATGAATCATGAAATCTAAAGGTCTTTCAGCTGTTGCAGGAGTTGTGCTCCGGAACCTCAGATGGTGAACTCTTGCCTTTGCCCTTGACTTCTTTAGGAGGTTTTGTTCTTCCCTTCTTAAGAGGATTGACTCCATCTTCATTAATCACAATTCCACGTACTCTTTTACAGTATGACATATAAAGGTTGGTTTTGGCCATATCTGCAAAATCATCGAAAAAGAGTTAGAAATTGTTCAAACAAATTTGCTGAAAATAGTTGCAGACACACTCATCGAACCGGTCGACGAGTCTCTGAATATATTAGGCGAGCCATGTCGGACTCGCCAAATGGATTGACTAAAAAATTCCCTGAAACTGGCATGCCGGCGATGGGAAGGGCCTTTCGGCGAATCACCGACAGCATTCGGCGAGCAAGGACTAGCCTGCAGAAATTATCATGCATTTATAGGGGTTAGGGGCGTAAAAAGGGCGATCAAGAAGACAACCGGCGAATCGCTGGGTGCACTCGGCTATCTCAGGCTTCTCACCCTAATTTATGGAACCCAAACTGAATTATAACATGAAATTAAAGGCAATCTATGGGGGTTCGTCTAACAATCTTGTGATTCAGCGAGCTCGACCCAGCTCGCAAAATGGCCCAGCGTGCCTAATTTCTACCCGACTACTAAATTCAATGTTGTAGCCCCTGAAAATAAAATTAAACCATGCACTCCTTCAATTAAACTAAGACCAATTACACCCATGCTCAATGATACTTAGACTTCTCCCGGTTTAGCCAAATTTGTCCATTTGATGACTTTTTCCCTTAGGAATTACGTCAACCACTCCATCATTGGGCAAACTACATCATTTGGCACAAATGCGGGTTACTTCAACTTCACCCGACTATATCCAACAACAAAATTACACATCCCAATAAGATTTTGATCAAATGTAAACATAAAGATCAAGGAAATAGACAATTAGGCAATTTAGGAAAGGTATTAAAATTAAAATAGGCATTAAAGCATACAATTATGATCAGAGAGGCCCAAAACACTAAACTAAGATAAGAACAATTAAAAATGAGTACAATCACAAGATATGACTTCGGGGTTCGCAAAACCATCCTTTTTATGACGAATATATAAGTTGTAAAGCTAGATGGAAAAGAATCCAACTCCGAACACATAATCAATAATTAATACACGATAAAAACACAAGAATATAGGAAAATATAGTGCGGGTGTGAATTTTCGAAGTTAAAAAGTGAGGGAGTGTGAAAGACTTTGAACTTTTGGCCTTTAAAACCGTCTAGTTCTCGCCAAATCGACGACATTAGTCTTACTCGCGACCCACTCAGTGAGCACCCAGTGGAAACTTACCTTGTTGAGTTTTGCAGGACTTCCAGCTATTGTGGGGGTCCAAACAGCAGGAAAAGTCGTGATCGCCAACCAGGTCGACAATTCACCAATTTGCTCCTTGGCTCCTGAATTTTACAAATTCCATATTAAATATTTTATGAGTCAAATAGAGGTCAATATCAGGCTCGGCGACCTCTTCAGAAATTCATCAGATGGACATTTTGCTCGCCAACCTACACTTTAAAACACATTCTACATTTCAACCATCAAATTAAACACATGATTATTTTTAAAATAAAAATAAAGCAATAAACACTTAGGTTGCCTCCCAAGAAGCGCCTTAGTTAACATCGTTGAATGACTTCCCCAATCAATCTTGCTTTGTGGGGTAGAGACGAGACAATACATGACCCAATTTGGGTCTCCCATAGCTGAATAGATATGGAATAGGAAGCAATCATCTGATTAAGTAGTGAGACATTCTCTTTTATCTCATTCAACACTCTATATGGCTGTTCAACTTTGTGGAGAATGAGTGAGATAGTATCTTCTACTTGTCCACCGTCGTACTCCTTGGACTTTCTCTGCTCATGAGGGGGAATATACCTATAATTCTTTTTGCACGATACCTCTAATTCCATAATCTGTTTGGCCACGAGATCTATTTGAGTCAACAGTGTGGCCAAAATCTAGTTCGTCTCACTCTCCTTGGTTGTCTTGGACATGTGATCAAGGATTTGTGTTTCTATTGAATAGGGTAGTCCTGTGATACCACCCGGAGAAAGTCATTCAGCCACTTTTCTTTTATCCGGACCAAGACCTCTATAGAAGCAGTCTAACAACATTTTGTAATGACCTTGAAATCGATAAGTGAAACTAGAGCATAACGTGTGATTGTTTGAGTTGGTGTGAGTTTTAAAGTGTTTATGGTTGTCTCGAGCCATGGTTGAGGTGTTGAGGTGTTAGACATCAAGGTACGACCCCCCAAGGACAAACCTAAATGTCCTTGAGGAGGACCCTAAGTCTAAACCCCAAGACCCAAAGAAAACTATGTGGATGCATAAAATAAAACATTTTGCCATGATTATGGTGACCTATAGAAGGGGACCACGCCCCATAAGTCCATCCACGCCCGTGGATAGACTCCGTAGATTATGGCCCCTAAATTGAAGCCTTATCGATGAACCACATCCATGCAGGATGATTCGTCGGCCCATCTGTGGACTGTGGTCCGTGGATCACACCTGTAGCACTAGTTTGGTTCAACCAAGTGAGAGGTCATTTGTGAAATTGTTTTAATGATTAGTTAAGTGTTTGTACGATTATTTTGGGTTTATTTAGGTATTTTAAGAGTATTAAAAGTATCAAAACATATTTAGACTTTATTATTTCAAAACCCCAAATACAAACTTCCCTTCCCCTCCAAAAGATCTCTCTCTAGAACCACTATAAAAGGTGAAGACTTAAAGCATCAAAGGTCAATTTATTCAAGGTTTTCAAAGGACATTCAAGGGGTTTTCTTGGGATTCAATATCAAGGTAGGTTTGTCATGATCGTTGTTTAATTTTCTATTTAAGGAGCCAACTCCAAAGTTATTTCAGGTTTCTCTAAACCCCTAAGTTCTCAATTTCATGGGTTATTTCATCAAAAGTTTTCAAATGGTTTCTAATGAAAAATTATGATTGTATTGGGGTTTAGTTGATGATTTATGTTCAAAATACTCTATAAACCCATGATTTCTCTCAATTCCTAAATTGTGTTTTATGAAGTGGGTTTGATGATCATGAATGAATATTGATGGATTTTGCCTAAATTTATTTAGATTGTTGAATGGTATCAATATACATGATTTAATTGAAGTTAATTATTGGTGTGTTGTTAACTCTTGACCATGTCTTTTAAAGGGAAAGTTATGATCTAATTTCATGTTGAAGTAGAATTGTTCTACAGATGTTGATCTGCTATATAATTGATGTGTTTACGTACTATGTATATCGTGGTATTGAAGTGATGGATATATTCCTTGAACCCTACATGGGGATTTTAATGTATAATAATGATATAAATCATATGTGTGATCTAAATGAATGAATGATTATCATGTTTAGAAGCTAATTGTATTAGGATTGAATGTTATCTCTGTATTAACACTTGTGAATGATGGTGATTATGTGAAAGTCTATTCTCACATATGCATAACACACACACTTGAATGATGAATGAATGAAGTTCAACGATAATGTTCATGATGAAGTACTATTTGAAAGGCTATTCTCATATTATTCTCTTACGAATGATAAGGAATTGTTGTTAAAGTATTTTCTCACAATAAGGAGGTTCTTCGCTATTCTTATCATTTAATCTATAAGCTTTCCAATGAATGAATGAATGTTGGGTTTGGATGGATGCTCATTTGGGAGTTAAGGCGGGGTATATAGTAACAATCATTTATCCCATAATAAACTAATGTTTTCAATGTAATGTACTCTGTGGGGAATAATGCGAAGCACCGAGAGGATATGGTTGAAGATGAGTGATCATCCGTGAGTTGAGGTGCGGTACTTAGTAGAAATCTCTTGAGATGGATGCTCATCCGTGATTTGAGGCGGGGTATCTAGTAGCAATCTCACTATCCCTTAAACTATCTGCCCACATAGGTCTAGCTAGTGGATTTTCACGGCTGAGAAGCACCCCTTAGAAGTAACATGGCGTAGTTTACCTCACAAAGGTCTTATACAAGCCCATAGTCATCATTCATCACACTGTCATAGGAAATTTAGTGGAAAATATTAAACTTTTCATAGCACATCATATGCTAGAAATATCAATTCATATGTATATAAAATCTCATAATACATAGTTAGACTCTTAAGTCTCTTTCACCATCTTAGAGTTAACATCAATAGAGTATAATAGGGACACGACCCATAACAACAAAAAATCATATCTAAGCTATTGCATAAACTTTGAATAATAACTTGACATAGGAAATCCTTTAATCATAAGGATCCCTTTCTTTGAACTTGGGAGACCTATCCAATCTCTTCGCTTTGGAGACATCCTCTAGTCATCCACCACCTACAATTAGTGTAAAAAATGAAGAAGAATGGTATTAGTACAAGAATGCACTAAGTATGGAAACCATGCAAAAATATGCATTTAAAGAGGAAATTTAGTTAGAAATCATGCATCATGCCTTTTAGTAAAACTTCATAAACCTGCAACACCCCGTATCCAAAATAGACCAGAAATCAACTTTTCAAAAAAATTGCAGGTGCAACTATGGTCACCATCTACGGACTGTAGTCTGATCTACGGCCCGTACTGTGGATCCGTAGATTGTCACTGTAGCCCCTCCCAAACGCAGCTCAGAAAAATCAGCTAAGTCTCAAACCACGGATAGACCTATGGTCTGTAAGTCATACTACGATCTGTAGTCTGTGTCCGTGGATCAAGACCACATTGCCCAGCCTCTAACATGAACTACGGATGACAAGCATAGACCATCATTCGATCTACGGTCCATAGGTCTGACCGTGGGTGAAGGTTAGCAGTAAGTTAGGGGGAAATTATTGTTGGGACAAATTCAAATGGTCATAAATTTTACCAAAAATTGAATTGGGTGTCCTATGACTTATGATATGATAGATAATTTAATCCTCTTTACAGGGACACCGAGTTTGCTAAAATTTGACCTCCGAGTAAAACGTTATGCCCATTTTAGTGAAGGCATGTCGAGCAGACTCAAACTATGGACTCAAACAACGGACCGTCGATTGAACGACGGCCCGTCAGTTCAATCCATAGATTTCTCCGACAACAATTATTTCAGGGGTCTTTTAGTCTTTTCCTAGTTAGTTTAACCCCTAAGATATGTCGTTTAAATGCTAAATCATGATATTTTAGTCAGTTTAACCCTAGAAACATAACTAAAATTTACCTAAATCAAAATCATTAATCAAAATTTAGAAAATTAAAAGCAAGAGAGGAGAGAAAGGTCAAGAACCCTAGTTCAAGAACGCAACAAGGTTTCATCAGTTCCAGCCCCAAAATCTAAAGATTTCTCCATGGAAATTATCATCAGGTATGTGGTATTTCACTAGTGGGTTCCTTTAACCCATTCGATCCCTAGTTTTTCAGTTAGTTTCTTGATTCCCATATCATGATTAGATATGTGTTTCTATAACTTTAACATAATATCATGAATTAGTTAGTTATATGTTCCAAATCAAATTACCATGTTATTACTCAGATTATTACATGAATTTCAGAACCCTAGCTATGTAATTCATTAGTTTTTGAGTTACACATGTTAGGTCAGATATTTCAGTTACTTCAGATGTACATGCCTTAGTTATTAATGCATCATTATCATACTAATTGTTGCATTCTCAGTTTGCATGTCCAATTTTGAGATATCCAGTATTTACAGAAATTCAGTCATAATATGTTAATCACTTAATTCATTGGGAGTAGCATAATACCGAGTTGGACTAGGGTTCAGAATACCCAAATAGTCCCAGAACTACTAGTCAAGTAGGTTGTAAGTCCCCTCTGTGGGCATCAGTTTAGTGATCACGCCAACATGCCTTTATACCTCTGGCAGGGTATATTGGGTCATGTGGATGGGATGTATAAATCAGACCCACATTTAGCTTATATGGTTTTATTATCGGTAATTAGTAGCTCCCACAGTTCAGTCAGACTCTATTCTATTGACCATATTTGCAGTTCAGTTAGTATTCAGTCTCAGCATGTTGTAAATTTGGTCATTGCATCCACTTAGCTCAGAGTTCAGTATATCATGTTCAAAATATTGTACTTGCTTTTGTGCTTGTTCAATTATGTTTTATTTCAGCTTTACTATATCCTACATGCTCAGTACCTTTCAAGTACTTACACATACATGTGCTACATCTTCTAGTGATGTAGGTTCAGGTTTTCACCATCCAGATCGCACTTCGGTCGTTTCCCGATTTGCAGTTCAACAGAATCAATGGTGAGTCCTTTTTTTCTGAGGACAATAGTCATGAGTCTATTTTCATTATTTTTAGTCATTTAATTTCAGTTTTTGCTAGACTTAGTTGGGGTCTGTCCCAACATTTCTAGTCAATTAGAGGCTATTTTCACACATAGTAGTTTCAACTTAGTATTGATTTAATAGATTCTTTGTGTTAAACTAATTAGTTTTCATATATCTCAGTTTTAGAATATGTGTATTCCTCATCTTTTAATTTTTTTAATTATGATTTAGCTTCCGCATCAGTTTATTTTCTTTAGTATGCTCATGATCTTGCCAGCAGGATTAGCTTGGGATAACATGTGGTACTAGGTCCCATGTACATGTCTCGGGGGTAGCACGGGGTGTGACAAATAAGCATCATATGATTCACATACTTCATATAGAAATGTACAATGTTCATAACATCACATAAAGCCACATAATACATTTAAGGCACAAGTAACATTTTCATAACCTTATCTTCTTTTACCTTAATTATTTTACCCCCAAGTAACCCTTTAGTAATACTTGGTACAATGCATGAATAGTGTCCCATTCAACCATACACACTCAAGCATCACCTTAAGGTTACCAAAGGTATACATTCGTACAACCTTCATTAACTTAAGCATATACATTCATGTAAGCATAACATATCATCAGACACATACTTCACCTATGACCCAACATACTTCATGAACCCTATAGAAAAGACTCATTGCAAGACAACATATACGTCAAGACAACAAATATCATCATAAAGAGACAATAGTCAACAATAGCATACTTGGACTTCATTTCATTAAACATCATAAGACTGTACTCATAATCCCAATCTAAGCCTACTAGTGCTATGTAAATGTTAAGCCCCATAACCTCACACATACTAAGTAAACCCACAAAGAGACCACAAGCATTATCATTTACTTTATACATCAACATGACAAGTATAGCCAAACTACATGCATACCAAATAAGACCTTCATCATATAGCCAATAAGACCAACATCATGCATCTTATCATACAAGTAGGATAATACTACAATGTCAAGCATAAGAGACATATAAATGTACAGATACATATAGAACACCTTCCGCGAACTCCCTTCAAGAGCAACTTGTTCAATGGAAAGGTAACTTTGATACTCTCACATACACTAAGCAACTTCCCTTAGGTGATCCTAATTAGGGTTTATTAGTATACTTCCATTGTCCATTTTACATTATTAAAGATTTGCCTTAAGCGGCACTAGACCATGTGAGCTAAACATGGAATCCGATGTCATGGAACCCCACACCGAAAAGAGGTGCTCTACTTGCCTAAGTAGAACATTAATATCATGCTAACATCTTAGGTGGATCCACTTTCTAGATCCTATGGGGCCAACATAATTAAAGAACTAGGAGATGTATAAATGAAACGTCTTTATGCCAATTGGGCATTATAGTTTCCACCTCATGAGGAAATTGGTAAGGCACACCCCTCATTGTCTAAGTTCACTCGGTGCTAATCTAAGTTCCTTTTATTGAAAAGCCTTTATTAACATTACTTCATACAAAAAGGATTTAGGAGATTAACCCCTCATATGCATAGCTCATAGGTTATAGATGAGAATGTCCTTTCATCAACCTAACTCATGTGAGAAATCCTTTCACTTGGACATAGCATATTCAAGCATAGTCTAGTTTAGAGTACAATTGAGAATACCTTTCGAAATACCCTACTTTACTAGATTATAATACATGCTTCATTATGCATTAATGTGTGTGTATGTGTATATATATGAGGAAACCTTTCACATAACACATTCTGAAAGACATGTTCATACTTAATCCTTCATATACTTGAAATCATAACATATACTTCATTTTCATAGCTTAATCATGCATTCATACCCATGTACATAGAGAAATCACCCTAGGAACTATCCTATCAGAGTACACATGTGCAATATATAGGCAAAGTCCCATACCCTTGCCCAGACTAGTACACCTATCAAGTCTTCCTAGTTAAGTTACATTTTAACACTTTCATGAACATATAAGTTACATGCATAGTATTAGACAATGGTGCATATGAGAACTATCCTTTCATTATTCACCATGAATCTATCCTAATCATAGACATGCATGACGTGTGTGTGTACATTGGTCAACATGGTCACATAATGGCAACAACATTGTATTAAGGCAGCCACCCTCTAAAGATCACAACACACATTCATCACCCTCAAACTATAGATATTCACTTATAGAGTACTGGGACTATAGATCACACTCGAACATCATAGCATAGGAGACAATACTTCTTCATCATTTGAATCTCAGACTCCTAATCATGCTCAAGACCACACATTCATATAGGGGTACATAGGTAGGGGGTCATTCATCAATAGAACTTCATCAATGATAAACATATAGACCACACCTAACCCTAACATCTTCATTCACATGTAGTAAACATCATCAATAAACCTAGAACATGATACTATATTAGAAGACTAGGAATAGAACTTTATATGTGTGATCGTCATAACCACACTTCACAGTTCATAAACTTGCCTTCAAGTCCATGATCATAACGTATAGAGATTGACAAGAAAGTAAACACCGCCACCATAAGTAGACCAGACCACACAAGGCCATCCAAGGCCAATTCTACTACCATAGGCTAGGAATTAGGTTTAACTTACCAATTATCCAAGCTTTGATCATCATTGATAAATTCCCAACAATTCATCATCAATTCACGTAGATAACAAGAGTAATAGGCTATTCAACATAATTGAAACACAATTCAATCAACATAGGATCAAGATCACAAGACCCACATTATAGGCCAATTTGAGAATTTTTTATGATCATGGGTTCTTTATGAAATTGGATTAAATTTATCCTTAAAACAGTAGCTAAACATAAATTCATCATGAGAATACTTTTGAAATCAATTTAACAATGAACCCATGGATAGATTGAAAGATAACAATTTTGAACATATAATATTCTTTGAAAAACTTTGAAGGAACTCCTTATATTAAATGTTAACTAAGGATGAAGGATTACCATACCTCACTTTATGAGAAGATAACGAAAATTTTGAGAAGAAAGAATGAGAATTGATCCCCTAAGTTGTCCTTGAGCTTTATCTCCAATGGAGGTTTCTAGAGAGAGTTTCTTTTGAGAGGGAAAGGTGAAATTTAAAGAATGAATTGGGAATGGGGTTTTCATGTTATTATTAAACTTTAAATACCTAAAATAACCCATAATAACCGTCCATACTCTTTTTAAAACGTGGGGTGAATTCATGGCAGCGTTTAAGACAGCACCACAGGTCCCAAACGACTTGTGCAATCGACAGATCGTCGTTGGAACGAAGTTATTGTACTGCACGTCCATGATTGCGGACTAAGACCTCCATTTTTGGGACTGACCTCACAGTTCTAAGTGTGGAGCAACTCCCCCGATCGACGGGGCGTAGATTGAAGTACGGGGCATCATTTGCTAGCCGTTGTTTGGACACTACAAGGGTAATGTACTCCCTGTGTTTGTGTCCTCTAGAAGGACCTTTTGGGTGGTACTTGGGGAGTCTTTCTCGGGCGTTTAGACCCTAAATAAGTTCACCTACATGTTAGGGACCTCTCCTATAAATTTGAGCACCAAACAACACGTAAAACATACCAAGGCACACTAGAACACACTAGCACGTCTAAAGGCTAACTTTCAAATGTCTTGGACGTTCTTGGACGTTTGACCTCCAAACCACTTCAACTCAACCATAAATTCTCTAAAACCATTAACATTTTATTTACCTTTGAAGGAACATTTGAGGATCTAGACACCTTAATTCATTTTGAGGGTCCTTACAATATCCCCCACTTGGTAACATTCATCCTCGAATGATACTTGGAACATTTTAAACACTTTTAATGACTCAATGACCCATAGAGCATCTCACAACATTCAAAACATCATCACATAGTAGTTAATGCACCAAACTTACAAGAAACACCAACTTTATAACATTATGCACTCAATGCAACACAAGCAAGTAAAACCTTCATTCACTCACTCTTTAATGCATCAAACACATAGGCATTTATCATGTTCATAGGAGGAACATCCTTCTCCTAATCATAACATGGTCCTTACATCTCATTTAATCAAGGGCTGAACATGTGACAACCTTTAAATCACACATAGGAAGATTCAACATCATCACTCAAGAAGCAATTAACTAACTCATACCAAATGGACATAGATCATGAGCAATGTAGATCAACAAGGATCCTTATTACTTAGAAATAATACCTTCAAGGTCATACATAAAATTGCCATGTTTAGTTATGTTTAAGGAGGAATGTCCTACTCCTTAACATACTCATAGTTTATCATAAATTTTATATTCAAGCAATGCACAAAAGGTCAATTCTTATTAGGGAGAACTTATCCACTTCTAACAAAGGCATGCTCATACTCCCTTGCTAATGAAGTCAAAATGGTAAATCACACCACACACATCACAACAATAACAAATTATTTCACATAGTTTCAATTTCTAGCATGACACTAGTATTCATAAACATGCATCAATTAGGGAAATTCGTACAATCTTATAGGCACACACAATGACAATGGCTAAACATACCTTCAATTCTCAAAAGTAAGCCTATATTCATACTTCCCAAACCATACAAATTACACATTTCCAAAGGGACTCATCTTATCTTATTTAAAGGAGACTCAAATTCTCATTGTGGGTCCAAAACACCACTCATTAAAACTGACATCAATCATGTTCCTTAAATAATCTCATGAAGTCAAATGCACATTTAACATATCAAGATGCATAACAACATGAGCAACATGCAATTTGAAATCCCCTTTTCATGCAATATAAATCCTTCAAAATATGCTTAACATAATGTCATTTAAGACATTCATAACATACAGAGAACGTGCAACTTATACTTATATGAAAGACTCCCATCCTGAACAAGCTACAAGGAACTATTTGGTTTCAAGCTTAAGTAAGAATAGAAGGAAAAGATAGGGTCATCAACAACCTTACTACTCACATCATCATCCCCCACTTAGGGTAAACCCATTTAAGAGCAACTTAACTCAACCGTAAGAGAACCTTAGCTTACCAACCTTAATAACTAAGCACATCATCCACTCTCTTGGGATCTAATCTTATGAACACCCTTCTTAACATCACATAAAAGTGATCCTAAACATAGGGAAGTTCAAAGAAATCAAACATAGAAACATCAAGGGTATTCAAAACCTTACCATCTAGGCACATAATCCCCTACTTGGGGTAAGACTAATCACATCATGCCCTTAAACACCAAGGTCAAGGCAATCAAGACTAAGTCTACATACTCCTCACATAAAAAGGTTTGACATCCTTGAGGGTTTTCACTCCTAATCTTATATCTATGAGCCTACTAACTCAATCATCAAGAGGTACAACTCAAGCATCATCATTCCTCTAAGCCCCACACCTAAAGGAAACTCATGACAATCAAGTTAGGTCATACTACCCAACCACATGAGGCCTTAACTACACCATGAATTCCAAGGCTAACTCCATAACTTTATCAAAAGATAGGACACGTGTTGGGACACTTAAGGTCCACTATCATCTTTTCTAGAGATTTAGGGTAACCATACTCTCTAGGTAAGACCTTAGGGGAAAGCATAAACCCAACTTATGGAATAAAACCCTTCCTTCCCTTTTTTCCTCCTCTTAATTTGGTTCTTAATGGAACTTATCAACTGGTCATAATGGTTCCCCCTTTTACTAGCTTACTTCCCAATCACCTTACAAGGTGAGCACACTACCTCACCTTCTTAGGATCAAGCCTATAAAAAGGACTCCAATCCACACAAGGGAAATATGAAGCATTTCACTATTTACCACATTTCTTCCAAAACATTTTAAGCCTATCTCTTAACATTATACCACCATCATACATAATTATAAAACAACTAATCATTCCAAAGGGAAATCCATTCAACTATAACAACTCCTAACAAGCTATAACTATACCACAACATAACGTCTTAACATACCATCTCATTTCTCATAATCATCTATAGCCATAAATGGTATCACATCAAAACATACCAAAATCACATTCACATATACTTATCAAACCATAAAACGAAGGTAAGCATCAAGACTCACCTTTTCTCCCTCAAGCATTTAGACATTATCCCATCCAAGCAATCACACCTAAAAGATCACCAGACAAGGAAGCATAAGAGAGAGATCATATAGAGTTAAATTCTATGGCACAACGTGATAATAGTGAAGAAGGGAAACTCTATCATCATATAGCCTCTCGCTCATAGATGTGTCGCGACTCATCACTGATGAACAAGACTCTACTCACGTGGAAATGTGAGACTTTGGACCCTAAAACTACTTTTATAACCTCATGCTCTAATATCATGTTTGCCACGATCGGGAGAACCCCCTAGAACTAACATGGCATACTTGACCTCTCGAAGGTCTTATACAAGCCCATAGTCATCATTAATCGCATTGTCATAGGAAATTTAGCGGAAAATTTTAAAATTTTCATAGCACATCATATGCTAGAAACATCACTTCATATTTATATATAAAATCTCATAATAAATAGTTAGACGCTAAGTCTCTTTGTCCATCTTAGACCCAACATCAATAGAGTAGAATACATACAAGGCTCATAACAACATAATATAATATCTAAGCTATTACATAAACTTTGAATAATAACTTGACATACGAAATCCTTGAATCGTAAGGATCCCTTTCATTGAACTTGGGAGACCTATCCAAGCTCTTCACTTAGGATACATCCTCTAGTCATCCAGCAACTACACTTAGTGTAAAAAATTGAAGATGAATGATATTAGTACAAGAATGCACTAAGTGTGGAAACTATGCAAAAACATGCAATTAAAGGGGATATTTAGTTAGAAACCATGGATCCTACCTTTTAGTAAAACTTCATAAATCTTGATACAATAAGATTCATATATTTCAAATACTTCATATAGACATGTACAATGGTCATAACATAAAATAAAGCCACAAATTATATTTAAGGCACACTTAACATTTTTATAACCTTATCTTCTTTTACCTTAATTCTTTTACCCCCAAGTAACCCTTTAGTAATACTTGGTGCAATGCATGAATAGTTTCCCATTCCACCATCACACTCAAGTATCACATTAAGGTAACCAAAGGTAGATATTCATACAACCTTCATTAACTTAAACATATACATTCATGTAAGCATAATATATCATGAGACACATACTTCACATATGACCCAACATACTTCATGAACCCTATCGATAAGACTCATTCCAAGACAATATATAAGTCAAGACTACCAATATCATCATACGCGACAATAGTAAACAATAGGATACTTGGACTTCATTTCATTAAACATCATAATACCAAACTCATAATCCCAATCTAAGCCTACTAGTGCAATGTACATGTGAAGCCCCATAACCTCACACATACTAAGTAAACCCACAAAGATACCACAAGCATTATCATTTACTTCATACATTAACATGACAAGTATAGCCAAACTACATGCATACCAAGTAAGACCTTCATCAAATAGCCAATAAGACAAACATCATGCATATGATCATACAAGTAGGCTACTACTACAATGCCATGCATAAGAGACATATACATATACATATACATATAGAACACCTTTCAAGAACTCCCTTCAAGAGCTACTTGTGTAATGTATAAGTAAGTTCCATATTCTCACCTACACTAAGCAACTTCCCTTCAGTGATCCTAATTAGGGTTCATTACTTCACTTCCATTGTCCATTTTACATTAGGGAAGCTTTGCCTTAATCGACACTAGACCATGTGAGCTAAACATGGAATCTGGTGTCATGGAACCCCACACCGAAAAGAGGTGCTCTACTTGCCAAAGTAGAACATTAACATCATGCTAGCATCTTAGGTGGATCCAGTTGCTAGGTCTTATGGGGAAACATAGTTAAGGAACTATGAGATGTATGATTGAATTCCTCTTTATGACAATGGGCATTATAGTTTCCACCTCAAGAGGACATTGATGAACCTACCTTCCTTTTTGGGAAGGGACACCCCTCATTGTCAAGTTCACTCGGTGCTAAGCTAAGTTCTTTTTATTGAAAAATCTTTATTAACATTACTTCATAAAAATAGGATTTAGGATTAACCCCTCATATGTATAGCTCATAGGTTATAGATGAGAATGTCCTTTCATCAACCTAACACATGTGAGAAATCCATTCACATGGACATAGCATATTCAAGCATAGTATAGTTTAGAGTATAATTGAGAATACCTTCCAAAAGACCCTACTTTACTAGATTATCATACATGCGTCATTATTCATTCATGTACATATACGAGGAAACCTTTCACATAAACACATTAGACACACATGTTGATACTTCATCATTCATATACTTGAAATCATAACATATACTTCATGTTCATAGCATAATCATGCATTCACACTCATGTACATAGAGAAATCACTCTAGGAACTATCCTTTCAAGGTACACATATGCAATGTATAGGCAAAGTCTCATACCGTTGCCCATACTAGTACACCTATCAAGTAATCCTAGTTAAGTTACATTTTCATACTTTCATGAACATATACTTTACATGAATAGTAGTAAACAATGGTGCATATGAGAATTATCCTTTCATTAGTCATTATGAATCTATCCTACTCATAGACATGCATGAGGTGTGTATGTACTCTGGTCAACATAGTCACATAATGTAACACCCCATAAATTTCATGACTTATACTAGAGACTTATATGTTAAAAAATGATAATATGAGACCTAAATAAGTGTAAATAACTTTTTTGAGAAGTATTGGATCCATATCATTAAAGAAAGACCTTAACGTCCGCAAACTAGAGAAATTGAACTAGTTGGCGTCCCTATGTTTGGTGAAGGTGTCGGAGGGTCATATGAAGTCCAAAACTTGTAAAAAAGACTTTGAATATGTAGAGTGTATTATATAGGGTCAAAACATACAATTAAGACGCCCCAAGGAACACCATAATGGTCCTTTGGGAGGACCCGAACTTAGGCGAGCAAGTTGCCAAGGCTGCTGCGCGCAGGCAGGTTTCTGGTGGCTACTGCGTGATGCGCAGCCATCACGTGGAGATCTGAATTTGGTCTCTCATTGAGTGGATGACACGGACCTTACTGACTCAACACAAAATTCGAAAATAAAATGGGGAAATAGCCTCGCGACACGCACCTACTTCCCAAATTCGTAAAAAGTCATATTTTGGTGGTTTTGACATCACAAATAAACCCATTTAAGTGAGGGGTCTTTTGGGTAATATGATGGGTGACTATATAATGTCTTTCATTCAGTTTTAGGTAAATTTTAACACAAAAATCAAGTGCCAAAAGTTGAACTCAAAAATCTCTCTCTGTCTCCCAATTTCTCTCTTCCTCCAAAACTCCATTGAAGACCAATACAGCTCCAAGGATAAGATCAAGCCTTCAAGTTTTTCAACCAAATGTCGTGGATTTATCATATATAAGGTATGGTTTCTTTCCCTCTTGGGAATCCTTTACCCAAGAGGTCCTTCAAAAGATGATTTCTAAATCCCCCAAAACAAGGGTTTTTCTCCTCACATAGGTCTTCTTTCTAAAATGAAATTGTGAATTAATTGTGATGAATTATGATGAAATGGTTAATTGATCAATTCCTATGAGTTTACCCTTTACCCATGTCTTTCCCCCAAATCCCTAATTTCTTGGATTGATTCAGGTGAATTGATGAGGGTGATGAACATGTCACTTAATTACATTGATTTTAGTTATGTTAATACTTCATGAACTGACCTATTTCATATGTTTGTTGTGATTTCTTGGGTATTGAGGTATGAAGTCCAAAGAAGGGCAATGAGGTATGATCTTTATTCTCCTTTGATCTCAATTATGCAAGGTAAAATCTACTTATGTGATAGTGATGATATAGCTAATTGTGTTGTTGTGATGTTAGTGATAAGAATCCCTCATCCCTAACCCTAGATTCATAAATTGGCTATAAAGTATGTAATGATGTTGTGATATGATTATTATATGATTGAATTTAGTTTCTCATGATTATGATAATGTATCTAAAGTGAAAGGATAGTTCTCACTAGTGATCACCTATGAGCTATTATGATAGGATGTTTACATAAGGGTCTAGAAGAGACTAATGTGAACTTGTATGATGTCATAAGACTATTACTAAAGGGAATAATTGCTTAGCACCGAAAGGGCATGTAAATGAGATGGAGGTCTCACGTTAGTAAGTCTGGCCTCCCACATGGGTTCCTCACGTTAGTAAGTTCGGATTCCCGAATTTTGTGTTGTCTCATAAGATGGAAACCTCCACGTTAGTAAGTCAAGGTTTCTAGAAAAAATCTACTTGACCCTTAACTATGTGCCCACATAGGACTCTAGCTTAGTGGATCCACCTAGATAGCTACGTACGAATGGTTGCACCTTAGGCAAGTGTTAACCCTCTCTTTTCTGTGTGGGAGTAGAACACCGAATTCCATGTAGCTCACATGGTCTCATGTCGGTTATAGTACTTATTTTCCCTAAAGTAAAAGTATGAAAAAGTTATGCATGTGAAGTCTTATTTGGGTTGTCTTAAGGTTACTACATAGTGTGAGGGAGGGTATGGGACTTCTCTTACACATTGCACATGTGGGATCTTATTGGATGATTCTATTAGTGTTCTTTTATGATTATGATTATGATTACGTTGATAAGCTATGACTAGCATTGATACATGAAGCATGTTATATATATGAGAATATGTTGTAAGTATGAAATGGGTTGCTTAATGTGATACTTAGCTTAGGATAGGGTTATGGGGCTTTATTCTTGGCATTGCACAAGTGTTGCTTGAGTTACTTGTATGTTGATATGATTATGATGTTCCTTATATGTGTATATTCAATTGTTGGTCATTGTGCATAGTTTTTACTAAATTGTGCCTTTTGTCATGCATTAACGATTTTTATGCATAGGGACCATACTAGTACATGTGTTTTGTACTAACCCATATCTCTTCCCTTTTCCCACTACATTGTAGGTTCGGGCCATTGAGGTATCATTGAGGCTCAAGCAAGAAGGCTTAGACTAGACTCTCCAAGTTTTGGTATGCCATCTAGTTCGAGGATGCTACCACATACTCTATCTTAGTAGTACTTGTATTGTCTAATAGACATTCATTTCTTTCTTATTGTTGAAGATATTGATTTACCCCTATGTGGCAATTATAAAATTGTGTAAGGGCTTTGTCTGGATTGTTTGACTTAGTTTATATGGTTGATATGAGACAAAGATTTAGACTAAATTCCTATATGTTATATTGTTTATGCGAGAAGCCTATGTATGCTTCCTATGTAGAGGTATATGTAAACCTCATTGCTATATAAGTAAAAGTTTTAATTTTTCCGCGTTTTTGACCTATGATATGCTATGACGAAGGCTAAGAGGCTTGTCTTAGTCCTCTTCGAGGACGATGATGCCGGTAACGACTAGGTGTACTTTGGGTCGTTACACATAATGGCAACAACATAGTATTGAGGCAACCACCCTCTAAACATCACAATACACATTCATGTCCCTCAAACCATAGTCACTCACATATAGAGTAATAGGGACTATTGATAACACACCAACATCATAGAATAGGAGACAAGACTTCTTCATCATTTGAATCTAACACTCCTAAATGCTTAAGACCACACATTCATATAGGGTTACATATGTAGGGGATCATTCATCAATAGCACTTCATAATGATAAAATTATAGACCAGACCTAACCCTAACATCTTCATTCACTTGTAGTAAACATCATTAATATACCTAGAACATGATACTATATTAGAAGACTAGGAATATAACTTTATATGTGTGATCGTCATAACCACACTTCACAATTCATAAACTTGCCTTCAAGTCCATGATCATAACGTATAGAGATTGACAAGAAAGTAAACACCGCCACCATAAGTAGACCAGACCACACAATGCCATCCAAGGCCAATTCTACTACCATAGGCTAGGAATTAGGTTTAACTTACCAATTATCCAAGCTTTGATCATCATTGATCAATTCCCAACAATTCATCATCAATTCACGTAGATAACAATAGTAATAGGCTATTCAACATAATTGAAACACAATTCAATCAACATAGGATCAAGATCACAAGACCCACATTATAGGCAAATTTGAGAATTTTTTATGATCATGGGTTCTTTATGAAATTGGATTAAATTCATCCTTAAAACAGTAGCTAAACATAAATTCATCATGAGAATACTTTTGAAATCAATTTAACAATGAACCCATGGATAGATTGAAAGATAACAATTTTGAACATATAATATTCTTTGAAAAACTTTGAAGGAACTCCTTATATTAAATGTTAACTAAGGATGAAGGATTACCATACCTCACTTTATGAGAAGATAACGAAAATTTTGAGAAGAAAGAATGAGAATCTATCCCCTAAGTTGTCCTTGAGCTTTATCTCCAATGGAGGTTTCTAGAGAGAGTTTCTTTTGAGAGGGAAAGGTGAAATTTAAAGAATGAATTGGGAATGGGGTTTTCATGTTATTATTAAACTTAAAATACCTAAAATAACCCATAATAACCGTCCATACTCTTTTTAAAACGTGGGTGAATTTTCCAATTCACCCCTAGCATGGTAGCGTTTAAGACAGCATTGCAGGTCCCAAACGACGTGTGCAATCAACGGATCATCTTCGGAATGACGTCACCTTACTGCACGTCCATTGTTGGGGACTGGAACCTCAATTTTGGGGGCTGAGATCACACGTCTAAGTGTGGAGCAACGACCCCGATTGGCGGGGCATAGACTGAAGTATGGGGCGTCTTTTGCTAGCCTTTTTTTGGTCACTACCAAGGTAGTGTACTGCCTATTTTTGGGTCCTCTAGAAAAACCCTTTGGATGGTCCTTGGAGAGTCGTGCCTGGACGTTTTGACCCTAAATGGGTTTACCTACATGTTAGGGACCTCTGCTATAAATTTGAGCACCAAAAAACACAGAAAACATACCAAGTCACACTAGAACACACTAGCACGTCTAAAGGCTAACTTTCAAACGTCTTGGACGTTTGACCTCCAAACCACTTAAAATCAACCATACATGTTCTAAAACACTTCATTAACATATTATTAACCTTTTAAGGCACATGTGAGTATCTAGATACCTTAACTCATTTTTAGTGTCCTTACATGGATCCACTTAAGGATAAAACAACGATGGTCCTCTTAGGCAAGTAAGAATCTCTTTATTCGGTGAGACTGGCACCAGGATTCCATTTAAAGCTCACATAGTATATGTTGATTAAGTCTTACCCCTACAAAATTTTTAATGATCTATGGCTTCTTAAGGATTTACTACTTAGTGTGGGTAGTGGTATAGGATGCCATCTATGCATTGCACAGGTAGGCATCGGTCATGGTGTGTTTCTTGTAATGTTAATGTATGAATGGGATCTTGTGATGATGTGTTAATGAAGAATTTTTATTGAATTTCTAATGAATGAAGGTTCTCTTAATGTAACGAAGCTAATGAAGAATGTTGACTCTTAAATGGTTATATGCTTTAATATTACAGATGTATTTTATACATGGATTGTATTATGAGTTACTTCCTTGTCATGACTTTTGTTTATGAACGTGCCTTGTATATGGAGATTTCAAAGGAGTACTATAAGTGTGACTAGTAGTATGGGATTCTACTTTCACATTGCACATGTATGACTTAGAGTTGTCTTAGATGTTGGTCTTAATGTGAAGAGGTGATCGATGTGATTCTTATATCTCTTATATGCGTTATTGTGTAGTGGGAAGAATGAATGGTAATTTCACTTTTGGTGACCTTAATGTAGTACCTTTTATGGGACGCTATCTATATATTGCAAAAGGTATAGAATGAGGGTTACTTGAGGTGAAGGCTTAAAGCAAAGGTAATGGGTTATATGGTTGATGATGTTGTAATGTGAATAAATGACTTACATGTTGGTTGTGACTTATATTATGCCTCTTTTACTCATTTTCATGAAGTTTTACCAAAATGTCATGCAAGCATGACATTCAAATCAAAGTTCCTTTTAAGTATATTTTTGCATGGCTATCATACTTAGTACATAATTCTGCTAACCCCTTCTTTTTCTATGTTTTACTAAATGTGTAGGTTGTAATAATTGAGTAGTTGTCTCTAGTTAGAGCTTGTACTACACTTCTTCAAAGACATCTTTTTGTATGTCCTCAAAGATCAAGGACACAAACTTTTAATGTTTCTAGTTTTTTTATGTTTTAAGACTATTGTAAAGACTTCAACTGTAAAAGCTTGTGAGCGCATCTTGTATAAAGTTTTGTCTAAGATGGCCATGTGAGACGTTCGACTTCTAGTTGCTTTTAATTAAATGTTTATGATGGTATGGTTTTTGAACAAAAAGTTTTAATTCCATATTATTTTTATTATGTATGCGATGATTGAATGTTATGATGCTTGTATAAGACCCCTTCGGGGTCGAGTATGCTTTGTCGCTTCGGGTTATAGTCTCAGTTCATGACAAATATGGTGTCTGAGCACAATATTTTAGGAATGTTCTTTAGGGTTGATGTCTCACAAGCCACGTATAGTAGAGTCTTGTTCATCGGTGTGAGTAACGACACATCTATGAGCGAGAGGTTATAAGAAGATAGAAAGTTACACTTCTTTCATATTCTTGAAGTTGTACCTTAGAATGTAGTTCTATGAGTGTCCTTTTCCTAATCATTCTCTTTTTCTATAGGATATGAATACAATATGGGCCAATTCAAGAAGGGCACAAGAGGAGAATGTGAATGAGGAGGTTCCCCCTCAAACTCCGGAAGACCCTCATACTCCTAATGATGAAGGGGTCATTTCTAATGTGGAAATAAGGGCGTCCTTCAAAATATTGATCCAACTTATGGCAGATAAAACTCAAGCCATTACCACTTAAGCTCAAGCCGTAAAGACCCAAGATAACCGAGAAGTTGAATACCGGATAAACCCCAATGCAAGTACGCCTACTTCAAGAATTAGGGATTTCACAAGGATGAATCTCCCTACCTTCCATCGCTCTAAAGTGGATGAAGACCCACTAAAGCTTTATAGATGAAGTGTTTAAAGTGGTAGATTTCATGGGAGTATCTCCTCAAGAAAAGGTGGAATTAAACGCCTACCAATTGAAAAATGTAGCTCAAGTGTTGTTTAAGCAATGGAGGAATGAGAGACTCGTGAGAGTGGGCCCGATGTATTGGGGATCGTTTGAGACGACCTTTCTTGATAGGTTTTCCCCCTAGAGTTGATGAACAAAAGTAGCTGGAATTCATGAACCTCCGTCAAGGGGGTTATTAGTATGAAGGAGTACTCTCTAAAGTTCACCCAACTATCAATGTATGCTCCAACCTTGGTGGTAAATTCTAGGGCTAGAATGAATAAGTTTGTAATGGGGGTGTATGGTTTGGTTGAAGAAGAATGTTGTACGAAAATGCTCAATCATGATATGGATATCTCAAGGCTCATGATATACACTCTAAAAATCGAAGAGTCAAAACTTAGGAAATCAATAGGGAGGAAAAAAAAGCTTAACCCGATGAAAAAAGTCAACCAAGGTCTAAAAAGAGGTACTAAAACCAAGATTATCCTATGGTCAACAATGATAGGGTGTCTAACCCTAAACCTTAAGAAGGGAATGGAGGAGGTTCTTATTTGAAAGGTCAATTTATGGTAAGTGTGGGAAACAACATTTGCGTAAGTTCCTTGGCGGCACGTATGGGTTCTTTGGGTGTGAGAAGAAGGATCATAAGATGAGAGATTGCCTAACACTTTTGGAAAAAGGGAGAGAGGCTAAAAAAGCTTCTCTTGGTGGCCCGGATACTTATGGTCCAAATAGAAACCGTTTCTATGTGCTTCAAGCCAAAAAGGGCAAGGGAGATAATACGGATAAAGGTACCGGTAAGTAATAGTTCCTTATAGTGAGAATATCATATTGAAGTTCCTATGTTGTTTTTCATGAAATCCTTAGTTGGGGTTTTCTCCTAAGTGGGGGATCCCATGTTGAGTAGTAAGGTTGTTGAGAGTGTTGATATCCTAGTCTCTTTCCTTCTATTCCTATTAAAGCTTGAGACCAAGAATTCCTAGTAGTTCCATAATGTCCTTATGTTATGTATGTTCTAGTTGAATTCTTGTTTAAATGAGAAAATGAGCTTATGTGATTTGTGTTCCTCATGTAGATGTGCATGTAGTTTGAGTTGTCTATATGCTTGATGAGGTTAAAGGTAGAACATGCCTAAATATGCTTTTATGAAAAATTTAATCAACTTGTATATTTTTCTCAGTAAAGTTCCTCCATAGAGAAATTGTTTAGAATTTTAATTGCATAGGTACCAATTAGTTCATAATCTGTATTAGATATATTTGTGTATAGATCTTGTTTTTTTTTATTTGTGCTATTTTTATCCGAAACAAATTGGTATACATTGAAGGTATTGAAATATGTTGAATAGTAAAGGGCCATAGATTGATATAGTAAAATATAAGTGAGCAAACCTTATATTTAAATAAAGTATAACTTACATAACTCACATAGTGTAAAATCTAAATTACATCATATTCCTTATTTGTTTTTTATTTTACAAAAAATCCCTTAAAAAATGAGTCATCTAGATACATAATTAATTGTCCAGATACATTAATTATGACACATTATTTTGCATTTTGCGCTTAAAAGGGAAAAAAAGAAAAAATCTAATTACAATCCCAAAATTTATGTTATTCAGTTCCCCTGTTACTGTCAATTACTGCGATCTACAACCTAACATAACAAACCGATTCAAAATTCAAAAATCCATATACGTCATTGTTTCATGATTTGTCGTTCTCCATGTTTCATCATTCTTGCTATTCATCGTTCTTTCTACTTCGTTGAAGAAACCTTATATAACTTAGATATGAATGATATTGGAATGATATGATAGTGATCAGGGAGAATAGTACGGAGGAGTAATTAGTGAATCAATTTAAAAAAATACTGATAAAATAGGTATGTGATTAGTTATTTTTAAAATTCTCCATGCTTCGTCATTTTTGTTGTTCCTCTATCTCATTGTTTCGTCAAAGATATTTTCTAAAGCTTAGATTTGAATGATAGGATAGTTGTCTGGGATAATAGTATGGAAAAGTAAGTGAATCAATTTCAAGATACAAAGATCTAATAGAAAAGGTATGAGATAAGTTGTTTTATATTGTTAATTAATAATTATGATTTTTTGATACATAAGTTCTGATATTGTTTATGATACACTGTTAGTTATTGTCACGCCGGGAGCCTACACCCTAGACGTGGCCGGCACTCGAAGACCATTAATCCCCCCCCCCAAACACTTAGAATGACTAATATACTCAATACCCAATAGTTTAGAGTCGTAAAACAACCCGGAAACACGAATCAAAACAACTAAAGGTACGCTACAACTTTACCAACTAAGATCCAACAATTGTTCATCAAGAACATCAAGATTTTTCATTGATTCAATAGAAAACTTGCTAAATTAAACATGTTCATGTGAGGGAGAACGAACCCAACACAAAAAGATCTCACATACCTATATAGGGATCACCCTCGACAAAATCAACGCACAATCTTGGCGTTCTTTGAGGATTCTTGATCTTTCTCTCCTTTTCTCATTTTCTCCCAAGCCCTAAGCGTTCTTAATCTTGTCAAACTGAATTTGGACTTGGTTTTTACCCCTAAAAATACTAGGGTGAAAAGACAACTTTGCCCTTACTACAATCCGGATTGGATTTTCCTCAACTCAACAACCCAACTTGCGAAAGTCATATCTCACTCATACGACATCCGATTTTCTCAAACTCGGCGGTGTTGGAAAGGTATTCCCAAGGAATTTTCAAACATATAAAGAACTCATACAAACTACTCCAGATCTGGAAGTTATGACCGTTTGAAAATGACCAAAACTCACTTTTTTAAAAAGTTGGAAATTTTCCAGATTTCACTACTTAATTCCAAAAATGATTATTCTTGGTTTCTTAGCTTATTCTAGATGTTTCAAGTTACGAGATGTTTTAATATCTCCCCCTAACAACATTCATCCTCGAATGAGAACCCTTTCATAAGCTAAGGGTAGTAACATCATTTCAGCACTCAACAGCCAACACAAGTAATAACATGCTTATACATAGCCTTTTAAAGTGCTAAAAAGAGAATTTAGTACCTTGATATGTATTCTCTACGGATTCAAAGAGATGTGGATATCTCTTCTTCATAACCTCCTCAGCTTCCCAAGTTTCTTCCTCAATGAAATTGTTTCTCCAAAGGACTTTGACTGAAGCAACTTCCTTTGTCCTCAACTTGTGAACTTGACGATCCAAAATCGAAACCGGAACTTCTTCAAGGATTGATTATCCTTAATCCCAACATTCTCTGTTGTTACTATCAATGAAGTATTACCCAAGCACTTCTTCAACATAGAAATATGGAATACTGGATGAAACACTGCTAACTCTTGGGTAGCTCCAACTCATAATCCACATTGCCCACTCTCTTGGAGATTCTATAAGGACCAATATACCGGGGACTAAGTTTCCTTCTTACCAAACCTCATAACACCCTTCATGGTAGAAACCTTAAGATACACCCAATCATCCACCTCAAACTCTAATGACCTTTTCCTAACATCTGTGTAGGACTTTCGGTGACTTTGTCCTGTATTCAACCTCTCTTGAATCACCTTCACCTTCTCCATAGCTTGGTGAAGTAAATATGTTCCTATCAACCCTGTTTTGCCAACTTCGAAGCACCCAATAGGAGATCTGCATCTTCTCCCATGAAGAGGTTCGTATGGAGACATTTTGATGCTCGAATGATAACTATTGTTATAAGCGAACTCAATGAGAGGTACATGATCATCCCAATGTCCCTTGAAGTTGATCACACAATAACTCACCATATCTTTTAAGGTCTAAGTAGTACGCTCTGCTTGTCCATCTGTCTGAGGATGAAAATTAGTACTCAAATTTACCTTTGAAGCCAAACCTTTCTTGAAAGATTTCCATAATTGTGCAGTAAATTGTGCACCTCTATCTGAAATAATGTAGACCATAACTCTATGAAGTCTCACCACTTCTTGAAGGTACAACTTGGCATAATCCTTTGCCAAATCGGTAGTCTTTACCGGTAAGAAATGAGCTGACTTTGTCATTCTATCGACAATCACCCAAATAAAATCATGTTGCCTTCGAGATATTGGAAAGAATGTGATAAAGTCCATATTAATCATGTTCCACTTTCATTCCGGAAGTTCTATATTCTGAGACAAACCTCCAGGTCTTTGGTGCTCCACTTTCAATTGCATACAATTTGAACATTTGGCGACAAACTCACCAATATCATTCTTCATGCCTTCCCACCAATTTACCTCTTACAAGATCCTCTCTAGGAGTCCATACACCTTAGGTACGCATAATCAGCCTTGGTACTTTAGCACACCATCTCCCCCTTGTTAAAAAGCCAATACTCTTTGGTTATGGACACTTGCCTTCAAATCAAACAAAATAGGGTCTTGGTCTTGCTTCTCTTTCACCTCTGACACTAAGGATGACTCAGCCCCATTTTTCACCACTATACCTCCTTCTATGGAAGACATAAGTCAGACTCCCAAATGTGCAAGTCTATGCACATCTTTAGCTAACTCCCCCTTATTTTCTTCAACATGGGAAGTAATCCCCATGGATAACCTGCTTAAGGCATCAGGAACCACATTAGCCTTACATGGGTGGTAAAGAATACTCATGTCATAATCCTTGAGTAATTCCAACCACCTTCTCTGTCTGAGGTTGAGCTCTTTCTGGGTGAACACATATTGGAGGCTCTTGTGATCAGCGAATATATCAACATGAATACCATTCAAATAGTGACGCCATATCTTCAAAGAAAACACTACTGCAGCCAATTTTAATTCATGGGTTGGGTAATTCTTCTCATGAATCTTCAACTGTGTAGAGGCATAAGCTATAATATTTCCATTATGCATCAATACACAACCCAAGCCAATTCTTGATGCATCACAATACACCACAAAGCCTTGAGTACCCTTTGGTAACGTCAAAACTGGAGCGGTAGTCAACCTCTTTTTCAACTCCTCAAAGCTTTTCTCAAAAGCTTCAAACCATTGAAACTTGACTGTCTTGTGAGTTAGCTTGGTCAAAGGAGATGAGATAGATTAGAATCCTTTAACAAATCTCTTATAGTATCCAGCCAAGCCCAAGAAACTCCTTATATCTATTGGAGATGTGGGCCTAAGCCAAATTTGAACTGCTTCTATATTCTGAGTGTCAAATCTAATCCTTTCACCAGAAACAATGTGACCTAATAATGCCACAGACTTAAGCCAAAACTCACACATGGAGAACTTGGCATATAGCTCTTTATCTCCCAAAGTCTGAAGAAGAATCCTAAGGTGACTAGCATGATCTTCTTCACTCCTTGAATAAATCAGTATGTCATCAATAAAGACGATAACAAACAGATTTAAATAAGGTTTGAAAACAATGTTGCAGGTGCATTTGTCAAACAAAAGGACATAACCAAAAATTATAATGCCCATATATTTTTCTAAAATCTTTCTTTGGAATATCACATTCCCTTACTTTCAACTGATGATAGCCTGATCTGAGGTCAATCTTGGAAAATCAAGAAGCACCCTCAAGTTGATCGAAGATATCATCTATCCTTGGAAGAGGATATTTATTCTTGATGGTCAACTTATATCAATTGGCGGTAGTCTATACACATCCTAAGGGACTCGCTCCTTAAAAAATAAGCTGGAGCGCCCGAAGGTGAGACACTTGGTCGAATAAAGACTTTATCTAACAAATCTTTCAATTGCTCTTTTAGATCTTTTAACTCTGCTGGTGCCATTCTGTATGGCGGAATAGAGATAGGAGGAGTATCTGAGATGATGTCTATGCCAAAGTCTATCTCTCTTTTGGGAGGTACTACGGGTAGATCATTAGGAAAGACTTCTAGAAACTCAGTGACTATAGGAACTGACTGAAGGGAAGGTACCTCAACACTTAAGTCATTAACTCGCACTAAGTGATAGATACACCCCTTAGACACTAACTTCCTCGCCTTAAGGTACGAAATAAAATGACCCTTAGGCACAACTGAACTACTAGTCCACTCTATGACTGGCTCATTAGGAATTTGAAACTTGACAACTCGAGTTCTGCAATCTATTGATGCATAACAGGAATGGAGCCAGTCCATACCTAGAATGACATCAAAATCTACCATGTCTAACTCTACTAGATCAGCCATGGTGCTCTTGTGATTGATGGAAACAGGACAATCACGATAGACTCTTTCTGCTAGAATAGACTTCCCAATAGGTGAAGAAATACATAAGGGTTCACAAAGTTTTTGAGGAAGAATCTCAAACTGATTTGCAACATAAGGAGTTACAAAGGATAAACTTGCTACTAGGTCTAGCAAAGCATAAACATCAAAAATAATGACTTTGATCATACCGTGATAACATTTGGAGAGTTCTCTTGCTCTTGGAGGCTAGTGATTGCATATAGGCGGTTTGCCCCTCCGGCTGTACCAGATGTGGCTCCTCTAGGTGAAGTCATGTATGGTGGAGAAAGTAATGAAGATTGGGCTCTATTTTCTGAATTTCCACCACCCTGCTTATTCTTTGGGCACTCTCTTATGAAGTAACCCTCTTGGACACACTTAAAACATCCTTTCTGGCCATTACGACAATCTCCTGGGTGGTTTCTACCACACTTAGTACATGTAAGAGCCCTATTTCCTCCTTGTGCCACACTATCTTGAGACTGAGCTGGTCTCGCCTTGAAGTGCTGTGAATTCTGGCCACTATACTCATCTTGGTTTCTGGGAGTAGGTGCACTAGCAGATGATGGTGCATGCGCCTTATGTGTTTGAAATTGTGGCTGATTCGAACCACCTTTCTGTTACCCAGACTCATTTCTAGTCTTCGCCTTTTTGTTTCGATATTCCTCTCTGTCCCTCGACTTCTCCTCTTCAACTTGTTGGACATAAACCATAAGCCTGGATATGTCGATGTCACTAATCAACATTGCAACCCTACCCTCTTTGCTTGAAGCACGACCCAAACTGGCAACAAACAAGCTCATTCTGCTCTTCATCATATCTTTCACCATCTCCAGAGCATAGCGGGACAATTGAGTGAACTTAAACACATACTCATGAACACTCATGGAGTCATGTTTCAAAGTGAGGAACTCTTATACCTTCGTCTTCCTTTAGTTCTCGAGGAAATAACCTCCCCAAGAAGGCTTCTTCGAAGCAAGCCCAACTTAGATGAGGTGCACCATCATCCCTACCATTCATCCATTGGTCAAACCAGGTTCTAGCCACTCTTAAGTTGGTATGCAGATAATTCAACCCTTTCAACATCAACCACATGCATTACCTCAAACATTTTCTTCAACTCTTCCACAAAGTTCTCAAGATCCTCAGTAGTGCTTGATCCAGTGAATCTAGGAGGATTTATTCTCAGAAACTCACGAACCATCGAGGTTTCAGCCCCTTCTTGTCAAGCTTCTCTCTGTTCCCCGACTAAGTTGGTTACCACTTGACTCAACATCAGGATATCTTCCCGGAACTCGGCATTGGTAACCTCTCCTTTGGGTTGCACATATGGTGCATTAGGAATACCTTGTTCATCCACATTTCTTCGGGCTGGTCGGCCTCTGGCTGCTCTTCGTTGAGGCATGATGATATGAAAATACACGTAAGCACGAATTTGAGAGAGACTTTTTAGAGATAAACTCTACTCACGAAAAGAAAATGAAAGAAGCGAAACATTCCTAAATTTTGTAGCCTCCTAATCATAGATATGGCGCGCTTCACACTGATGACTAAGACTCTACAGACAAGGCTTCATAGACTCCCTAGGACTGTTGAACTCTGTGCTCTAATACCAAGTTTGTCACGCCCAGAGTCTACACCATTGACGTCGCCGGCACTCGAAGACCATTGTTCGACCCCAAACATTTAGAATGACTAATATACTCAATACCCAATAGTTTAGACTCATAAAACAACCCGAAAACACAAATAAAAACAACTAAAGGTACGCTACAACTTTACCAACCAAGATCCAACAACTGTTCATCAAGAACTTCAAGATTTATCACTGATTCAATAGAAAACTTGCTAAATTAAATATGTTCGTGTGTGGGTGAACGAACCCAAAACAAAAAGGTCTCACATACCTCGATGGGGATCACCTATGACGAAATCCATGCAAAATATTAGCGTTCTTGGACGATTCTTGATCTTCCTCTCCTTTTCTCTTTTTCTCCCAAGCCCGAAGCATTTTAAACTTGTTAAACTAAATTAAGACTTGGTTTTTACCCCTTAATAACCCTTAAAACGAATTAGAAAATACTAGGGTGGAAAGACAACTTTGTCTTTACTAAAATCCGAATTGGATTTTCCTCAACTCAATAGCCCAACTTCAGAAAAGTATATTTCCCTCATACGACATCAGATTTTCTCAAACTCAGCGGCGTTGGAAAGGTCTTCCCAAGGTATTTCCAAACATATAAAGAACTGATCCAAACTCTTCATGAGCTGGATATTATGGTCGTTTGAAAATGACCAAAACTCACTTTTTTTAAAGCTGGAAATTTTCCAGATTTCCTACTTAATTCCAAAAATGATTACTCTTGGTTTCTTTGATTATTCTTAGATGTTTAAAGTTATGAGATGTTACATTTATTACTTCATTATTTTAATGTATCATTGACGATACGAGTGTAAGTATGGTACATAGGTATGAAATGTATCATGTAGTTATTCTGTATCTAAAACATGTAAAATGTTGAGGACAATATGGTTTGTTGTAATTAGTTGTAATTATGTATCTTGCATTGTTTTTTAAAATTATTTTGGAATGATACATTGAAAATAAGAAATCTTTAATGTGTCTTGCACAATTGTAATAGTGAACAAGGAGAGAATGAGGACTTCTAATATCTTAGAATGTATCAATGGTTGCCTTATTGAGGCAAGACAACTACCTATATTATGCTTTATGGAAGCAGCTATAATTATATTTAGTTCTTGAGACTTTAACAATTGGGAAATAAGTTCTTATACAAAGGATATATTTGGGAGGATATTTGAAGAGATTTTGATTATAAACACATCTAAATGTATAAAAGAATGTCAGGACGACCAAGGAAGGGAAGGAAGAAAAATCAGGATGAAAAACTAACCACAACATGAATTGTTGTGGACGTTTTGGACAAGAAGGTCACAATCAAAGAGCTTGTACTTTCTTTCAGAAAGATTCTTAATGAATAATTATTTTGGAGTGTTGTGATGTATTAAATTAATAATTTTTAATTTGTAACATTTCTTTTAACTGTATAAGTACTTTTAGATTATAAATTTCTGATACAATAAATTGATTTGTATAAAATAATTTTTGATTCTGGCTATAATTTTGATTGATAATTTCTGATATAAGAAAGAGAATCTGGCAGTAGGAATTTATGTTCCAAATACAATTTATATTATGCATTATTTTGTGTTTGATACAAAAGTGATTGAGAAATATTGTATCTAATGTATAATGAAGTATGAATATTAATGTATCACAAACAAAAGAAACTAAGTTAATACATGCTTAAAATATAAACGCAGAGGCTAATTATTAAATGTATTTGTAGCTGCTTAGAACTACATAAAACAATATGGTTGTGCATTTATGTGTTAAATATTACGAATCAAATACTTATTTTGTTGATATCTTTGTATAAGATTATGATCTTAATCATATACTTATTTTTTTGTTGATATTTTTGTATCAGATGATAATATAGTATCAAGGCGTTATGATGTATACAATACTTATAATAGACAAAATGTAACAAGGTGTTGACAATGGCGAAAATTATATTCAAAATAAATAATTTTTTTACAAAAAACTATAAAACTTGAGAAAATGCATCTTGAAAAATAATAAACCCTCAAAAATATTAGTTAATATATCTTAAAACAATAAACATCAAAAGCACATAATCACTATTCTATAAGAACCAAGTTATCTAGTTGTTGTGAAGTGAAATAGCTCTTCAACTTTATTAGATCATTGATATCTCTAATATATCCCACCTTGACTTTGTCGAGACCGTACTTCCATAATAGTGTTGCATATATTGTGCGAAGATAGTCAACTTAGAAACCATTAGATGGATGTTGACTTCATCAGTACGAATTCACCAAAGACATCTACAAACATTCAATAGTCACTATGTACCTGCCTCACTTGAGATTTTTAAAATAAGGGATTTTAGAACTATTTTGAAATAGTAGGAAATAATGGAAAATATGAAAATAAAGGTGTGTATATAGGTAATTTATCCAAAAATAAATTATATAATTATCTAATTAATAAGAATGTTATATAACTTCAATTAACTTCAAAATTTTAAACATTAAGATTATAATTAAATGACAATTATTTAAGGAAAATAGTAAATAATAGTTGTCTATTGTAAAATCGTTGAATGAAAGACAAAGATTTATTCAAATTTTCTAATGTTCTTCATGATTTTACAAGAACTAGTTAAGTGAAACTTGGTTTGCACGTGTGCAACATTAATTAATGATAAATATATATAAAAAGAAGAAATTATGACTTATTTGGTACTTTTAAGGATATTAATTCTTTAAAATAATATAGATAGATATAGATATTTTCTCGATTCATTTTTACTTGTCACATTTGGGTCTTAAATATTATTTGAGAAATAAACAATTAATAATAAGGATAAGATATAGAAAAAAAATTGGTTTTCTTCATATGTTAACATAACATGTAACAGTGAAAAAACAATTTTTGAAATAATGGATAATTAAAAGTGAACAAAGGAGTAGATGTATTCTAGTTCATTAAATTACCTAACTATGATAAATAATACGGAAAATTATCAAAATGTTTTTTCCAAAAATGTCCTATTATTATTTTTGGTAAAGAAATGTCCTTTGTCTAATACATTCTTTTTCCTAGTAAAAATATTCTAACCATCGTTAATTTTTATGTATGTAATCCATCATATATTTTTATTTAGATAACATAAAAAATTCCTGATCAAAAAGAAAATTAATTCTCAATATATTCGTAATTGAAGGATGATAAACACTTATTAATTATCGATTTTAAAGTTAAGATACAATAACTATTACAATTAATTCATAAAAGATATAGTTTATTAAATTGCTCCTCATTACCAAATATATTTAAAATATCATCAATGAAGTTATTGCTAAACATTTTTTCATATTAACTTCAAAATTAAGGAATACATAGGCATATTACAATAATGATTAACAAATAAATAAATTTTCTATTTTACTAGTATATTTTAATAATTCTATAAATGAGAAATAATAATGTGTTACAAATCTATTTAATATGGATGTTTCTTTTCATCAACCTAATGTAATGCATGTATTAATTTAAAGCAAGAATTAAGGATTACTAACGTATTTTGGTTAAGGTAGTAAACCGACGATTACTACCTCTTATAAAAGGGTCCTCTTCATCCTTAAGAAATACACACTTGAAGAGATTAAATAATATTCTCCACTCTATACTTTCCATCACCATTGGTCACCCTTTATTGTTTTTGTATTCTTGTATTTTTCTCTCGTTTTACAACACGTTATCAGCACGAGTCTCTAACCAACTGAGACATACTTAATTCGAAGTTAATTCCTAAAAGTTAATCAACTTTCTTTTAAAGTAAGGTATATATTTGTGTGTTTATAACATCTCTAATATGATTTGCATAAATCTTTGATCTGTATTTTTATAACTGTAGATATAACTTGCTTTAGGTATTATTATAATACTTTACTAGACATAATAATCAATATGTTTCAAGTTTATACTAATATGTTATTTATGCTACTAATTTATAACTCTAAATTTAATACTAATTAATATGATAGCATGATAGTTAGAAGACTTTTTAATATTTTCTTAACATAAATTTATGATAAATATTTGTATGTCACAAAGAGAGTAGTATCATATTAAATAAGACATGAAAATCATACAAAAAAATAGCGTTAATAACTATTGAAAGTAGAAATTAATATTAAAAAATAATTAGAATGTTTATTAAATTTACCATTTCATACTTTATGAGTTTACATGTTAGGAATGTATGTGAAAGGTGGGGGTTTCTCAACATCTATTTCATTGATAGCAATGATCAGTATATTCTCCTTCCCTTTTGATAAATCATACTCCATGACAAACTTAGTCAGCATAGTAGAATTTGGTTCCTAGAAAACATTCATCAGCAAAAAGTTTTTCTATGACACTCCCCCACCCCCACCCCCCATGATTTCAGAATTTTGCTCTCCCATAGCCATAATATGAGTTTCACTACTCTTCTTCTTTGCATGTTAGGTCGTTTTTCTTTTTGTTTCATGATGTGTTTTTTTCTGCTTTGATATAACGTTTTTTTTTTATTCTTACAATCATAATGCCTTGTCATGTCAGTGTTAATAATCAGGTAATTTGTTTGTGTTTTTTATTGAACTGATTTCTATTATACTTGATTTATAGGATGAAATTTATGTTGTGCCTACTTGTAGATGTCATTTTTGCCGGAAGAAACAAGTTTCCCAAAGAAGTTAAGGAAGAAGAAACTTCATCACAAGATTGATACTATATCGCTATTAGTATGTAAGCGCATGAGAGTTGATATTACCAACAATTTTCCTGAAAATTGTCGTTTATCCATTCGTCAAAACAATGGATACAACGTTAAACTACACGATGTTTTGATTAATCATAAGTTAAATATTCCCAAAATTTCATACATTTATTAAAGATGTGAATGGTTTTCAAATGGTGGACGTATTACAAGTGAAGCTAAATTTTCCATTATTTCTAAATATGAGCATGATCAGAAACGAAAATAAGTTGGAGAGACTTTAAAACATTTTGCTGATGAATATACTAAGATTTTGTGAAAAAAGAAAGCAAAAAAACAAGGAAGACACATAGAAATAGAGGTTGCAATGATTTTGAGAAAAGAAGGAAAGTGGTAAATTCTGAGTGGTCCTTCAGCCATGTTCCTGGAGTTGAAATTGGTGATCAATTTAGGTTCAAGGTAGAACTTGCTATGGTCGGACTACATCACGAAATTTTTAGGGGTATCAATTATGTGCATATTAATACAACAAATGTTGCAACTTTCATTGTTAATTTTGGTCTATATGAGAATGAGACTATATCTTCTCAAAAGTTCATTTATGTAGGGCAAGGAGGGAATCCTAGAGTATTTGTTAATGCGAGAGTGGAAGATAAGAAGCTTAAAAGGGATAATCTTTCCTTGATGAACTAAATGGATTTGGTATATTCAGTGACTGTTATTTATAGCCGTCCAAGAATTAATGGTGAAAACCCCGATAGAAAATACATTCATCAGCAAAAAGTTTGAGTGTCTCTCTAACTTATTTTCGTTTATGAATATGTTCATATTCATAAATAGTGGCCAATTTAGCTTAATTTATAATACATACACCGTTTGAAAACCATTCACATCCTGAATAAATTGATTAAATTTTGGGAATATTCAACTTATGATTAATCAAGACATTATGTTGTTTAACATTGTTTCCATTATTTTGACGAACGGATGGACGACAATTTCAGGAAAATTGTTGGTAATATCAATTCTCATGCGCGTACATTCTGATAGAGATATAATATTAATCATGTGAAGAAGTTTCTTCTTCCGCAATTTCGTTGAGAAACTTATTTCTACCGGCACAAATGACATCTACAAGTAGGCACAACATAAGATTCATCTTATAAATCAAGTATAATAGCAAACAATTTTATAAAAACACAATAATATTACATGATTATTAACACTAACACGACAAGGCATTATGATTGTACGAATCAAACAAGAAAAAAATGTTATATCAAAGCAGAAAAAAACACATCATGAAACAAAAAGAAAAACGACCTAACAAGCAAAGAAGAAGAGTAGTGAAACTCATATCATGGCTAAGGGAGAGCAAAATTCTTAAATCATTGGGGGGGGGGGGGATTAGTGTCATAGAAAAAGTCGAAATAGAAAGATTAACACTCTGCATTAAACTTATGGTCCTTATAATGGTGGAATAGTCTAGAACACCCTTGCACTTGACTCTTTTTGTATATTATACCCTTATACTTACGACTTTTCAACTGGACCCCTGAACTCGATGAAGCACAATATATTAAACACCTCTGCTCCTTTACTGAACAAATATGGCATTAATATTGTTGACTTGGAACAATGTGTAATTTCACGCGTGTTAAAGCAAGTATGTCTAAACTTATTATGAAAAGAACATTAAAATTTAAAAGATAAATAAATGAAATGAAAAAAAAAAGAAAAAAAAAGGGAGCGGGAGTTACTTCTTCAAACCCATTGTTGCGCCCCCCCCCCAACCACCACCACATTCGTTGCCCCCACCCCAACCAAATTTCTTATACCCATTCCACCTCTTTACTTCTTTATTTGGATCCACCCACCATTTCCCTTGTTCTTCTTCTTAACACCCCACATACCTTCCCATCCTAAGTTTTTTCTCAAAGTTCATTCTTTTTTGCTGCAAATCAATTTCTCTCCTAGTTCTTTTTGTTTTGCCATATTTATTTTTTCAAAAACTACATTTTGTGTGTAATTTTTAGTGAAAGTGGATATTGAAAAATGAAAAACTCAATTTATAAGCTTGATGAAGCTTTAAGAATAACAAATGGTTTTTGTGAATTTATAAAATAAATTTAAAATTGTATAGAGATTTTTTGAGTTTGTGTTTGTGAACCAATAGCATAAAATTCAAATCAAATTGCTAAGAATTCTATCCATTTAATATGAATTTGTGCTCAATTTGAGAGAAAAAATGGAGAGCATAATAAAATTTACTTGGTACGTTTTTTATTCTTATCTATTTTTCTTATGTGTCATTAAAAACGACTTGCAATCGTATGTGTAAATAAGTGTATCACACGCACACACCTAGGATGATGAAAGGGTTTAAAATATTGTCTTATGGTGAGTGTAAATGTTTAGTTTACATAATTTTAAGTATAAGGGTCCAACTAACAAACAAAGTCAAGTATAAGGGCTTACCAAGTCATTCCCGCCCCTTATAATTAAACTTTTGTTGCAAAAATAGTCCTTAAAGAGAGGAACAATCTTCCCTAATGGAAGAAGAAAAGGAGTTGATGTAGTTTGACTAATTTAAAACAAATCTTCGAAATATTAGTATTTCTCAGCATGTCTTAGAAGTGTTTCTTAAGGTCTCACTGAGGGAAAATACACTATAGTTATAGTTTGGGGAAAATCTCAAGGCATTATTTTTATTTTTAAAAAAATATCTATGTAAAAATAATTTATTTAGAATGCACAAAAAAAAATGTTAATTAAAGGTTTATAAACTAAAAATTCTTGACTTTGCCCTAACCTGAGATGGGTCCAGAAAAATCTTTTAAACATATGAAATAAAGGTAGGAAATCAGAAAGATTAACATTAAGCGACATGAGAGAAATAAAACTAAATAACTTCAAAACACCAAGAAATGAAATAACTTACTTTTAAGTATGAATCCAAGTGTTCACTTCTTAAGATCCAAAAATTTTCTCAAACCAAAAGATCCCAAAAATATTAGAGGAAGATGGAACAAGGGCGTACCAAAAAAGACAATACCAAACTCCTATTTATACTAAAAATAGTGAAAGTTAAATTAGGTATACAATTGATTTTTAATCATATCGTATTTTCATACATTAATAAGTTTCCAACTAAGTCAAGTATAAAATTAGACTTAATAAAAGTGAAGGCTAAATTAGGTGTGCAACTGATTTTTTTTCAAATTAAATTTTTATATATATATAAATAAGTTTTCATATCAAACAAGATAAGTCAAATACAAAATTAGAAAAATAGTAAAAGTGAAAGCTAAATGAGGTATGCAATTGATTTCTATTCAAATAAGATATCCTTAAATTAATAAATTTCCATATCAAACAAGATAAGTCAAATATAAAACTACACATAATGAAAGTTAAGGCTAAATTAGATATGCTATTGATTTTTATTCAAATTGAGATTCTTCAAATAAATATTTTTCCATATCTAACCAGATAAGTTAATTACAAAAACGTGAAGATAAAATCAGATTTGCAATTATATTGACTATTATTCAGATTGTATTCTTTACATCAACAAGTTTTCATATCAAACAAGGTAATTCATACACAAATGTGTCTTTTCCTAAGTAATATATCTTTTAATACACATTAGTTTTAGTAAAATATTTTTGAACGATTTTTATGTAATTGTTTTCTTTTAAAACCCTTTAACAAATATAAAAGTAAAAAAACCAATTTTTTTTCCATTTTAATCTCCTTTTATCAATTAAAATAGAGCTACACTTTATATTTTATTAACTACTATATGTCTTATATATAATATCATATTAATTGTATCATTATTTCTCATTTATAGAATTATTAAAATATACTGGTATAATAGAAAATATATTTGTTTGTTAATCATTATTGCAATTTGCCAATATATTCTTAATTTTTAAGTTAATATGAAAAAAGGTCAGCAATAACTTCATTGATGATATTTCAAATATATTTGGTAATGTGGAGCAATTCAATAAACTATATCGTTTTATGAATTTATCATTATAATTATTGTATCATAACTTTAAAATCAATAATTAATAAGTGTTTATCATCCTTCAATTATGAGTATATTGAGAAATATGTTTTTTTCTTTTTCGTTAGGATTATTTTATGTTATCTAAATAAAAATAAATGATGGATTACATACATAAAAACAATGGTTACAAATTTTTATTAGGAAAAAGAATGTTTTTGAAAAAGGGCATTTCCTTACCAAAAATAATAATAGGACATTTTTGGAACAAGGATTTTGACAATTTTCCGCAAAATTTATCATAGTTAGGTAATTTAATGAAGTAAAATACATCTACTCTTCTGTTCACTTTTAATTATTCATTATTTTAAAAAAAAAATTTCACTTTTACAATTAATTTTTAACATATGAAGAAAACCAATTATTTTTTCTGTATTTTATCCTTATTATTAATTGCTTATTTCTCAAATCATTTTTAAGACCCAAAAGTGATAAGTAAAAATGAACCCAGACAATATCTATATATGTCTATATTATTTTAAAGAATTAATATCCTTAGAAGTACAAAATAAGTCATAATTTGTTCTTTTTATATATATTTATCATTTATTAATGTTGCACACGTGCAAACCAAGTTTCACTTAACTAGTTCTTGTAAAATCATGAAGAACAATAGAAATGTTGATTAAATCTGTCTTTCATTAAACGACTTTACAACAGACAATTATTATTTACTAGTTTCCTTAAATAATTGTCATTTATCTATCATCTTAATATTTAAAAGTTTGAATTAATTGAAGTTATATGACATTCTTATTAATTAGATAATAATTATAATATTTATTTTAACATAAAGTTTGCTACACATATATTTTACTGTATCGATCCATGGCGCTTTATTTTTCAACTTATTTCAATACCTTCAAATATACCGATTTTTTCAGTTAAAAATAGCACAAATACAAGAAAATAAGATATATACAGAAATATATCTACTATATATTATGACTTAATTTGTACCTATGCAATTAAAATTCTAAACGATTTCCCTATGCAGGAACTTTACTGAGAAAAATACACAAATTAATTAAATTTCATTTTTTCTAATTCCAATTAAATAATAAAATAATTATAAGAATGAGGTTGCTTGAATAAACAAGAAAATAAAGTGAAATTATAAAGATTAAAGTCAAAAGTTTAATGATATGTGAAAATTAGAGGCACAAATGAACAAAATGCTGATCTAGAATATGTCGTTAATGAACAAGATGTAGGCGCTAATGATTAAGATGGAACAGAGATGTAACTTCAGTTCCTTCAGAATTAGCAGTCAAATCTATTTCTGGGAAGATACAAAATGTAGTTTTGACAATTCTTAAAATACAAAAGTAATACAGATGAAGGAGAAGATTTTTTGACCTTGTTCATGACCCTTTCAAGCTACAACGAAGTAAAAGTACATTCGATGAACATTGAGAGCAGGGAAAATCCATTCTTCACTGTTTTGATTCAAGATGTCAGCAGTGAACAACTTTCTTTTCCTGAAATCTCAATAATACACAACGGTTAATAAAGAACCTCACATTGATATGTCACACGACACAATTAAAACAGACTATAGGTAGAAAGCATGGCATGCAGTGCCATTCCTATGCACGGTGTACATGTTATAGCTTACCTTGGCAATGACTTATGTTTTCTATAATGTTATTTTATGATTTAGTTTGGTCATTGCATGTCATAAAAAGTCTTTTTAGCATGGTTTCATAAAACATATGCATTGCTATCGTACTTTGTAGATTCCATGTATTAACACATACTTTTGCCTACATTATTTCATTTATCAAGGGTCCGGTGCTCCTCTCTACCATACTTGTGGCTAGTGATCCCATAGAGATATTGAAGATTGTTGAGTCCTCATATTATGAGAGGAAAGACTATTTTAATGCTGTTATGTGTTTCCATTTAAGATTTTGAATGTGTTGTATGGGTTACGTCCCAATCAGTTCCTCATGATATAAATTATTGCTTTGAGACTTATGTTAGACTTCTACTATTAAACTCTTTTATATGAAATACTTAATTTAATGTCATTATGTAACACCTCAAATTCAAAAAGTAGAAATGGCAGTTTTTTAACAATCGAGTGCTAGGACTGAAGGAGGTCGCTGACGGTCTGTCATCTAACACACACAGATAATAGGTGGGTATGTGGTTTGGCCAGTCAAGTTTTCTTCAAAATGTCAAGTTTATGTACTTTTAAATGGTTTATCGGGACAATTCTTCATTCACCGCACGAACCCTAAATAGGTTCCACAAGTGAGTCCTAGACTTAGAGAAAATTCAAGATAAAAAAGTGAGACCTACGGTTGGAACCCACAACCCGTCAGTGGTAACATAACCCGTGGGTGGGTCCCATTGATTAAGGTCTAAAATTCTTGGTCTTTGAGCTCTTCGATGCCCGATTAGGATGGTCTATGAGTTGATCAACAGATTCTAGGCCATGGTTGTCGGGGAGCTCAACAATTATTTTCTTTTGTACTTTTTGGGTCTTTTCCTAATTATTCTATCATAATAATATGTTGTTTTACCCTTACCTAGAAGTCCTATATAAGTAATTTTCACCACAAATTTCCCTAATTTAAATAATTCTCTCAAATTCCATAATGAAGGCCAAGTATTCTTGTCAAGAATATTTATATCTCTAGAAATCTTGAAGAAGATAAACTCAACCTAGGGTTTCAAGGATCAAGCTTGCAATTCCCAAATTTTAAAGGGTTTTGATAATCATGGTATGATAGTCTTCAATCATGGAGCCATTTTCTTCATGAAGTCCCCAAATTCTCCAATATGAAAAGCTAAAATTCTCCAATTGAGTAAGGGTTTTCTACCATGTCGATAGTTCTTTTAAAAATTGATTTACTCAATTGTTTTATGATCCATCAAGAATATATTGATATAGTTACATGATTTTATGATGAATTCCCATGAACCATGCCTAAGCCATGTTTTCTAAATTATTATAATTGAAAGTGGGTTTTGAATTATGAAAGGAGAAGTATGGAATTGTACATGTTCTCATGAAATTAATGTAAATATTTAAGAATGCTTTGAGAGTGAACAATCAATGTTGTTGTTGTTGTGTTGTTAAAGGTTTTCTCACAGAAAGGGTTCTAAAGGGTAAAGGTCTTCTCACCTAAAATGAATCAAAGTGAAGGAGCAATATAATGAAAAGTAGCTTGTATTGGCAATATGGCGTGCCCTTCCATGGATGATAAAGACAATTTTTGAAAATGACTATTCTGTGGGATTTACCCTTTCCATCGAGAGGATATTGAGATGGAAGTTCTCCCGTTTGTAGAGGTTGAATTTTTAGTAGCAATCTCTTTTTCCCATACCTACGTGTCCCCATAGAATGATTGTCTTTAATAGACTTTAGCTAGTTGATCCACATAAGCTAGGAGTTCATGGTCTTATCTTGGCAAGTAAGTGTGGGGAACACATCGGAATTCGTGTTGATAACTCACATGGTCTTATATGTCAGCTTAAGGTAAATGTCCCACAGTAAAAGCTAAGGTTACTCAAGAAGTATCATGAATGTTATAAAAATGTTATCTTGCATTTACCATGTTTTTATGATTTATATTGTTTAACTCTTTTACCTCAGGTTTTATCTCAGTCATTGCATATTTATGAAGATGTCCCTTTTAAGCATTTTTAAAAATGTTTTATGTTGTACTCTCGTACTTCGTGCATTTTTTTACTAACACATACTCTAACGTACATTTCTTATAAAAATATAGGGTGCCACACACTACGTTTGAACTTCTATGGGTAAGGATTGTAAGTAGAGACTTTAATATTGGCGAGTCCTCACACATTTGAGGACTAAGCCTTTTTTTCATTATGTAATTTATTTCAATTTTGGACTTGATGTACATGTTACTTGAGGAGAACCTCTTCTATACTATATAGCTTTGAGATGATGTTTTGACTTCTTCTTCATTTTATAAACTTGATGTTGATCTTTTGAATCATATACTTCTATTATCTTGTATAAAGAAAGGTAAGTGGCTTGTATGAGATTTTTTTGGGTCTTATACGCCATTTAATCCTAGGGGCTACCTGAGCTCATGACATTTAGACTTTTGTTTCTATTATCTTATATGATATAAGGTAAATGGCTAGTGTAGGGCCACTCATAGTCTTATATGTCATGTCACATCTAGGGTGTACTTTAGGTTATGAAAAATTTGGTATTTTCAAAGTACAAGGTTTATTGGTCGTAGGAGGTCTCAAAATCCACATCGAGTAGAAACTTGTGAATAAGTGTGAAGTTTGCCACATTATTGAATGTCAGGCTATATTATGTTTAGGAAACTCCACTTATTTCATTACTATAAAGTTGTGTGACAGAGATTAACTCTATATGTCTCTCTCTTAATCCCTATCCAATGCTTTTCAGGATGTGGCCACTTGAATGGTATATGCTAGAAGGAATGCAGTGGAGAACGTGGAAAGAGAAGCTACTCAGGTACACTTTGTCAGAGCAGGTGACTAATGCCGAGTTTAGTGATCCTTTTCACACGTTGGCTTAATCTATGACAAATCAATCCAATAGGGAGGTTGTGGTCCCCGTAAACAAAATTTTGGGAACAATAGTAACTAAAAGAGAGACTTCACAAGAAAGAATCTTGTAGAGATTCATGTTTCCATGTTTGAGGAAGATATTGAAGAGCTTTTTTCACATAGTTTTTGTGGGGTTGATAATCATGGGAGTTACATTAGTTGAAAATGCAGAATTTTCCTCTTATTAATTTAAGGGTGTTGCTCAAGTATGATCCAACCAATGGAAGGAAGAGAGGTCGGTTGATGCGGGTCCTACAAATTAGGACAAGTTTAAGCTCGCATTCCTTGATAGGTTCTTTCCCCTTGAGATGAGGGGGTGATCAACGTTTTAAGGACACTTATTCCAGTTCTAAGCATTAAAGATCATTTGTCAGTATAATACCCCAACTAAACAAGTTAGGATCAAATCCCACATTGAGTGTATGTATTTAAGATTCTAGAGTAAATTGTGAATATGCTCAAATCAACCATAGAAATAGACATTTACGAATAAAAACACAATTCAAATTAAGGGTGACGCGAATGTCAAGTAACATGGGGTTTTGATTTCAAATTATCTACTACAACAACAAAATAACACAATAATAACAATAATGAGACGGTTTCTTAGGATGTGATTCAATTATAGGCTATTGTAGACAAATGGGTAATTGCAACTGTTAGTAAATAGCTTTATAATAATGACTAGACTGTAGAGGAGGTACACTTTATCTCAAACAGTTTACCCCAAATAAAGTCAATTTCTCTCGAACATCAACAAAAATACAACATAAGAACAACCTATACCTTAGTCCATTCACTCTCTCGGACTGAATGTGTGAAAATATGTTTAGGATTCACTCTCTCGAGCTAAAACCATGACAACCCAATACCTACGAACTATCAATCAATAATCTTGGTTTTAAAACCTATTTCTCGAGAAAGCCAATAACACGAAGGTTGAACAGCATTTGCAACTACATTTCCGTAAATTAAACCACAATTCATCATTGAAATCACTTATAAACGACATTTAAACTAACAATTAGCAATACCCATAAGCAAAATCAGCCAATAATCACATATTCACCCCCCAAAGAATTGAGGTTTTAGCTAGATATCATTGAAAGATACAAAATCATTACAAATTGTGTTTCCATCAACTAGGTAAGATTAATTTCGTCTATACATAGGTACAAATTGAATAACCTGAAAGACCCACTTCTAATTTCTAAAAAATGGGGAACTTCAATTCTTCAAACTGAAAATTACTATATTGAATAAAATGATAGATCCTCCTCTAACTAAAATGTTCAGAAACATATTTATAGTTTCCAAAAATACATTGCAAAGGGTCATTCAACGCAATAAGTGAAGATCGACGATCCACCATTGGTCAGTTCCATCGCCTTTTTGGCCTTGGAACATCCTCAAGTTCAATAACATTGGGCAATCCAACACTGCATCACAGAACCAGTCGGCGACACGCCGACTGCAGCTTTCTCTCGCAAATTTTCGTTTCTCTTTTAGGGATTGGCACATTGGAACTTTATGTGAGATGATGGCCATTTGGTGACTCTCCAAAGGACTTGGTGATTACTAGGCCTTCAATTCTTTGTTCTTTCGGCTTGCTTCGTTCCTTTTTGCAAATTAGTGTTCATGCTTTATTCCTCAATAAAAATACCTCAAAATCAAGAATTTTACATCAGGTATTGGAAAAAATAAGGATTTGAGGACAATAATCTATCCAAATAAAGCTTTAAATTGTTAAAACCCGCAAGTACACCCTAGAAGTTAGAGCACTCTTGAGTCACAACACGATGTACTTGACCTCTCGGAGGTCTGGTACAGTACTTTTAGACATCATTCATTGCATATATACGAAAAGTAGTGCGAAATTTAAACATATTCTCAAAAAACATAATGCGGAAGTCATTTCATAAAATGTTTTTTGAGAAAATGTTTTGATTCCGCAGAGCAACTCAATCTTCTCAAGACCCTACATTGTATTAGAATATAGAAAAATATTTGTTAGTACAAAATGTACTAAGTATGGAAAATATCATACCAAATATAAGATATCTCAATAGGTTAGTCAATAATAGATATAATCATAAGAGATAAAGGCATAAGCATAACATGAATATCATAAGCATATTGAACATCATAAAGTATATAAGAGTTCATACTTAAATCCTTGTCCTTCTTACTCAAATGAACTACATCACAAGCCACCTCCAAGTATACTTGTACAAGGCTAAGGTTGCTAAGTACCTCCCTTTGGTCATTCTTGATCATAATCCACTATCATAATTAAGACCTAAGTTCACACTAAAGAGTAGTATACCCTTGTGATTACCTTAAAACATGCTTGTGCAATGTACATAAGGCATCCCATACTACCTCACATACTAAGCCTCTCTTGAAGTCATCCTTAACATGTTTCACCCTCCATAGCCTTATCATTACTTAACTTGATATATTAGGATTCTCTCATCTTTAGTCTACTATACTAGGAACAACAACTCTAGTCCAATCCTATCTTCAATATCTTCTTCATTAGTGACCCTAGGTTATATCATGTGCAATTCACTTATGATGCCCCATAACACCATTCATGCGAGGTACTACTTTTGGATCCTTTCTCTATTACTTCTTACTTTGGAGCCTAGCCCCTATCTTTATCTTGTGAACAGTATGAAATACTTCTTTAAGTAAATCTAAGTTCCTTAATCATATGGATCGTACGAAATACTTTATAAGGGATGTGTTTATCCCTTAATAATCATGAACACTACGAGATACCCCTTGGGCATGCCTAAGTTCATAATTTGCATTGAACACTGCGAGATGCTTCTCAAGAACATCTAAGTTCATAGGATATGGAGATCTCTAATAGGGTACCTTTACTCAACTACGTGAAGGACTCCTGTCTCTTGAGATCTAATTGGATAGTCATCACAAGTACTAGGTGTGGCTCTGCTTTCTACTTGAAGTCCGGACACTTGTTAGACTATCCGTCTCACTTTGCATGTCCACTTGAAGTCAAGCACATACTCCAAGGTTTTCTTGTTAAGCCTTGCTCAAGACTTTTCTCTCATGGAAGGATGTCCTTGACAATCTCTCCTTGCTCAGGTGAATCTATCACTTTCATTCGAAAATCCTAAATCTACAGCCAACACAAAAACCTAAGGTTCATTATTCATCAATTCATTCTATCTTCATTCATAGGTAGATTATAGGATCTTCTAGCCTTAGCTTTCTTCTCACATTCTTCATTACTAGGTGAATATAGCCATAATTCATCTTTAAGGTTCAATTCAATCAAGAACAATCCTAATCAATCAAGTCTAACTCAATTCATATCTAGGTGCTTCAATCATGATCAAGTAGTATACAAAATACAATTGAATTAAGAAGATCAACATAGAACTTTCATGTAGCCTCTAATGGCCTAAAACCTCCATGATCACCTTCAACGTAAATTTATACAATTAACCATGAAACCTCATGAAAACATCATATAATCATCAAATTAACATAATTGAATGCTACCCACTAGATCGGGATCACATTCAAGCCTTACCTACAATGCAATCACAACCCTCTCTAGATTGGGCTTCTTTGGATTCACACGGGAAAACTAGGAGGACTCCATGGATGGAAGAATCCATGGATGAATAAGATTCAACTACCTTAGATTAGATCCTTAAAACCGTCTTGATTCCTTGGTGAATTCGTCCTAAGAGCTGCTCCAATTTCTCTTTTTCTTCAATGATGGTTTTGGGAGAATTTGGGAGAGAACAGGGTTTTGTATTTTTGATTTCTTATTGCCTAATGGTGTTTTTCCTAACGAAAGGGGTTAAACATGACTTAAAAAGCGTCAATAACCGACTCCCAAAGTACCCAAACTACCCTTACATTAATTGGACACTTTTAGACAAGTTTAACTTAACTTCAATTTTGGGAATTGTCGTCGGGAAACAAGTCCGCGATGCGGAGCTATTCCCGCCTAGCTTCTGAAAATAAATTCCAAAACAGTAGAATCCACTACGTGTCCGCTTTGCATACAAAAAATTTTCCCTCTATGAACCAAGTCCGCGGCGCGGACTAGTTCCTACTAAGAACAAAAGCTGCTGCCTTGGGCAGCTTTCTAGCCCAAGGTCGGGTCCTCTTCAAGGACTCCTAGGGCGGTCCTTAAGAGTCGTACCAGGATGTTTCCACCCTAAATACATCTGTATAGATGTTAGGAACCTTTCCTATCAATTTAAGCTCCAAACACAAGTTAAAACCTCATAAAACATACTAAGGCACGCTAGCACGTCATCAGACGTTCTTGGACGTTTCACCTCCAAACTCTCTCAAACTCTATATACTGCCTCTTAACACTATTTTTAGTCGTTTTATGACTTAATAAGTTTATAATAAACATGTTAGGCTCTAATTCAACCTAGTTCATTTTGAGGGTGTTATAATACTCCGGCACTTGGAAACTTTCGTCCTCGAATGACACTTTACTAAACACTTCTTTAAAGGACAAACTCTAGACTAGCAGCCCATCGTATATGCAGTATACCTAAATTCACATACCCATATCAAGGAAACAATTCAATTCCAAGCTAAATATAGCTACACATAATTATAGATTGACTTATGAAAAGGTCTCCTTATCCCCCACTTGGAAACAAGCCACACATGTGTTTCTAACATCAATTCCTCATTACAAGGAAACATCAAAATCAGCAAAGCAAATCATAATCATAAGAATTTCTAGAAATTTTCATAAATTATTAAAGATGCACATACCGGAAAGGGACATGAAAAGATCATCTTGATCTTTTCTAGATTGGATAGCACAGAACCTATTCCCCTTTAGAGGACAATCTTCCACATTATTAGGAGAAACTTGATTGCCTCCTCTTTTTGTAACCCTAGCCTTAGGGAAATCTTACTAGGCATCACTCATAATCTCACATGATCCTAGCAACCAGGACCAAACTTCTCATAGTCACTACACCACTCAAGGTGCCAATCTCTAGTAACCCTTGCTTATGGAAACCAAGGATACATAACAACCTTATTCCCCCATTTGGAGCAAGCCTATGTTAAATCCTTTCTAAACATCACTAAGCTTTCACATCCTTTACCCAAGGTGACTCTTTAACCATAGTGAATTACACATCTACCCTCCTTATAGGATTCTATTCACTCACCTCTTTTAGAAAGTACTCCTTACTCCATTCCACAAATTCTTTCAACATACATCAAAACACATCATAGCCTTCTATCAATATCAACATATCCATATATCATCCGAACTCTATCAAGTCACATAGCCATAATTGGCATCTCAACCAATTTTTCTCCCTCAATCCTGGTAGCATAACCCTTCTAATAGTGACATCCTAAAGACCACCGGATAAGGGCTAAGAGAGAGAGAGCTTACAGATCTATGGCATGACTTGACGAATGAAGAAGTGAAACTTACCTAAGCACCCCATAGCCTCCTACTCTTCGATGTTTCGAGAATCACATTGAGATATCCTAAGACCATTTCATAACCTTATGCTCTGATATCAAGTTTATTACGACCCGCAAGTACACCCTAGATGTTAGATCACTCTTAAGTCGCAACACGACGTAGTTGACCTCTCTAAGGTCTTGTACAAGCCTCTTAGACATCATTCATTGCATATATAAGAATAGTAGTGCTGAATTAAAACTTTTTCTCAAAAAATATAATGCGGAAGTCATTTCATAAAATGTCTAACATATGTCTCGAAAACCATCTATGAAAACATGGATAACAATGTCTTGGGACACAGCCCACAAAAGTCTAAACATAGAGAAGAACATAAGGGTGGTGTCCTCGAATGCTATGAGGACTCACCAATCATCACTTCTTGACAAGCCTTGGGAACTCTACCCTTCAAAGCAACTCAATCTCCTCATGACTACATTGTATTAGAATGTAGGAAAAATATGCATCAGTATGAAGTGTACTAAGTATGGAAACTATCAAACCAAACATAAGATATCTCAAAGGGTTAGTCAATAATAGACATAATCATAAGAGATAAAGGCATAAGCATAACATGAATATCATAAGCATATTGAAGCATCATAAAGCATATAAAAGTTCATACTTAAATCATTGTCCTTCTTACTCAAATGAACTACATCCCAAGCCACCTCCAAGTATACTTGTGCAAGCCTAAGGTAGCATCCCATAATACTGCCAAAGCTAAGTACCTCTCTTTGGTCATTCTGAATAATATTCCACTTTCAATATTAAGATATAAGTTCTTCATACTAAAGAGTACTATACCCTTGTGATCACCTCAAAAGATGCTTGTGTAATGTACATAAGGCATCACATACTACCTCACATACTAAGCCTATCTTGAAGTCATCCTTAACATGTTCACCCTCCATAACCTCATCATTACTTAACTTCATCTATTAGGATTCTCTCATCTTTAGTCTAATATACTAGGAAAGACAACTCTAGTCCAATCCTATCTTCAATATATTCTTTATTGGTGACCCTAGGTTATACCTTGTACAATGCACTTATGATTCCCCATAAAACCATTCATTCAAGGTACTACTTTTGGATCCCTTCTCTATTACTTCTTACTTTGGAGCCTAGCCCCTATCTTTATCTTTTGAACACTATGAGATACTTCTTTATGTATGTAAAATTATTTAATCATATAGATCCAACGAGATACTTTTTAAGGTATGTCTTAATCCCTTAATAATCATGAACACTACGAGATACCCCTTGGGCATGTCTAAGTTCATTCACATATTATGAACACTACGAGATACCCCTGGGCATGTCTAAGTTCATTTACACATTATGAACACTGCGAGATACCCCTTTTCTATGTCTAAGTTCATCATTGGATTTGAACACTGCGAGATGCTTCTCAAGCACGTCTAAGTTCATAGGATATGGAGATCTACTAGGATACCTTAACTCAACTACGTGAAGGACTCTCGCCTCATGAGACCTACTTGTATAGTAATCACAACTACTTGATGTGGCTGCCCTTTCTACTTGGATTCCGGACCCTTGCTAGACTATCCGTCTCAACAACATATCCACTTGGAGTCAAGCACTTCCAAGGTTTTCTTATTAAGCCTTGCTAAACATTTTTTTCTCGTGGAGGGATGTCCTTGAGAATCTCTCCATGATCAAGTGAATCGATCACTTTCATTTGACAATCCTAAGTCTACAGCCAACACAACAACCTAAGCTTCATTATTCATCAATTCATCTTATCTTCCTTCATAGGTAGATTATAGGTTCTTCTAGCCTTAGCTTTCTTCTCACATTCTTCATTACTAGGTTAATATATCCATAATTCATCTTTAAGGTTCAATTCAATCAAGACCAATCCTAATCAATCAAGTCTAACTCAAATCATATCTAGGTGATTCAATCACGATCAAGTAGTATAAAATACAATTGAATTAAGAAGATCAACTTAGAACCTTCATCTAGCCTCTAATCGCCTAAATCCTCCATGACCACCTTCAACATCAATTACTATAATTCACCATTAAAAAAACATTATATAATCATCACATGAACATAATTGAATGCTACCCATTAGATTGGGATCACAATCAAGCCTTACCCACAATTCAATCACAACCCTCTCTAGATTGGGGTTCTTTGGATTCACAATTGAGGAAAACTAGGGGGACTCCATGGATGAATAAGGTTCACATACCTTAGATTATATCCGTAAACCCAGCTTGATTCCTTGGTGAATTTGTCCTAGGAGCTGCTCCAATGTCTCTTATTCTTCAATGGGGGTTTTGGGTGAATTTGGGAGAGAAGAGGGTTTTGTATTTTTGATTTCTTAATTGTTAATGGGGGTTTTCCTAGGGAAAAAGGGTTAAATATGAATTAAAACAGTTAATCACCAACTCCCAAAGTACCCAAACTACCCCACATTAATTGGATACTTTTAGACAAGTCTAACTTACTTCAATTGTCGGAATTGTCCTCGGGAAACAAGTTCGCGGCGCGGAGCTGTTCCCGCATGATTTCTGAAAATAAATTCCAAAACAGTGGATTTTGTAACCTGTATGACTCGTAGACCAAAATTTGGCTCTCCATGAACCAAGTCCGCGACGCGGACTGGTTCCCACTAAGAACAAACGCTGCTGCCTTGGCCAGCTTCCTAGCCCAAGGTCGGGTCCTCCTCAAGGACCCCAAGGGCGGTCCTTGTGAAGTCGTACCTAGATGTTTCCACCCTAAATACGTCCATCTAGATTTTTGGAACCTTCACTATCAATTTAATATCCAAACACAACTTAAAACGCCATGAAACAGACTAAGCTACGCTAGCACGTTTCAAGGCTAACTTTTAAGTGTCATCGGACGTTTTGGGACGTTTCACCTCCAAACTCTATGTACTGCCTCTTAACACTATATTAAGTTATTTTAGGACTTAATAAGCTTATAATCAACATGTTAGGATCTGATTCAACCTAGCTCATATTGAGGTTGTAACATAAATTAGTCCAAATCTCATACTCATCAACACCCCAAACTTAAACTTTTACTTGTCCTCAAGTAAAACTCAGGTTCAGCAGTTCAAAAATGATGTCTAAAATAGTGCTACAAAAGACTCAATCATGAATGCACACAAAAAGACTCAACGTACTCATGCAAGGATCAATTGTGCGCTCAAAGATTCAAGTTGTGACTCGCCATTATAAAAAAATTATCAAGCTCACAATACTTGCATCAACTGCAGGTTCGGGCTCAACAAAGGTACTTAAATTCCCTGACAAAACGAATGATTCTGAATTCACACACAATAGTTCAACAATTTATTGTCACGCCCCTAGCCTACACTCAGGAAGTGTTTGGCACTCGGAGACCATTGCTGGCCCCAAACGAACCCTTGGTCTGGCTTTCTTACTCAGCGGAAGACTTAAAACATTAATCAAAGATTGCAAAGTCTAAACAACTTAACTGCCTCAAACTGAACTCATAATGATTTAAAAATAAAAATTTAATTTAAGCCAAAGTGGCAACTCATATCTGAACATAAGCCAATAACAAAATAATGACGAATGGACTAACATCTGAGTGACTATCTACGAAGCCTCTAATAACAAGATGGATGTTGATACAAGCCCCACATCATCCAAATGAACTTAAATAAAAGCTGAAAGCAATAAAATGGATCCTCCGAAAATGCAACGAGGCTCAAAACTGACTCTGGGGTGCTCAACTGGATCAACGGTGCGCTGGAATACCTATCCTATTTACGCGCATCTGCATTCTAATACGATGCAGGACAACTAGCATCAGTACATTGAATGTAAGAGTATGCAAGTTGTAATGCTAAAATACAACATAGGCTTGAAGGAGATTCTTAAAGAAACACTTACCTTGGCACTTCTTAACTCATGAATACTTAACTGAACTCATTTCTTTATAAAACAATTTAAAAACATGTGTAATACAACGAGAAGTTGTTTAAAACCTGGTTTTCAACTTTGTGTGTATGCAATGATACAAATAACTTTGAGGTGTATGTAAAAATACAAAATAAACTGATGTCAATTCATAATCATAATAAAAGACATAACATGCTTCCTCACAAAGTCTACTTTTGTAATGCATGAATGAAGTCCCATACCCCCATTCATACTAAGTAGAACCTCTTGAAAAAACAATGCAATTACCGTTGTGGGAGTTTCTCTAACTGAAAACCATCACTTAAAAGCTATACTTTTCACTTAAAAGCTATACTGATGATATAACGTTATTAGGCCCACTCCGTACGGTCATCCTACACCTTTCCGGAGTATGAGACCTTCTTAACTTAGTCGATCCACCAGCTTAAGTTAAATGATCATCTAAAAAGTATGATCCTTTAATGCCCATAATGGCTACATGGTTTAAGAAGACTTGAGTTAATATGAACTCGCATCCCGAAATCGTTACTCAATACTAATCCCAAAAATATACTTAGCTCATGTTTTACAAAAACAACTTCTTTATTTTGGTTGAGATAATTACTCAACACTTAGCTGAAAACCTCTCTTGGAATCGATGTTCCCATTTCTTGCTCAAAACTCTTCTGGAAATCTCAGTTCCTCTTATCTTAAAGGTGAAGACATTTATAAATTCTTTGGGAATACTTAGTTTCCTATAACTTTTAAGAAATGAACTCAACTATTTACTCTTAGCTTAACTTGAAACATTTAGTCTTAAAACAAAGTTGAAACATTTGTAAAAGACCTTTGAAATACTTTGATGAACTTCATTTGACTTTACTCTTAACTTTATCTTACGTGACTCTTAACTTTACTTGACCTGACTCTTAACTTTACTTGAATTTACTCTTAACTTTTCTTGAATTAAATTTTGTATTCAAGGAATTAAAATTTGTGATAGGAAAGGTCTCTTGATGTTTAGGAATGATTTCGAATAGATAAACTTTAGAAAAGTTACAAAATCACGGTCTTGGGACAAGTCCAAGATGCAGAGATGCTCCTAAATAATTATTTACGAAACTTAATTTTGAGACTGACGAGTCCGCGTCCTGCTGCAATGCGGAGCAACTTTTTTCATTGGGGAAATCGGTCGGCAACGAAGACCTGGTACCTGTTCCTTGTCCGATTTTCTCTTCTTCATTTTCCAGCCCTAATTCGCCTAAACTCAAATATTTCCCTCAAATTCATTTTAAATACCGATACCCAGCATATATACTCAAGAACCTAACTCAAAACAACTCTAAATTTCAACAGAAAGATCTTATCAACTCCACAAATCTACCCAATTCAAGAACAACATTCAAATTTAAGAATTTCTGTCAAGAATATCAACTTTCAAAATCTTTTAGGACGAATTGCGCTGAACTAAACATCTTTGGCGTGTGGGTGAATGAACCCACTGCTATGAGAGACTCACATACCTTGTAAGATCAAAATAATGAAGAAATCCCCAATCAAAATTGATCATTCTTGTACCCCAATTAATGTAATAAAAACAAATCTAATTAATTGGGTAAGCAAAAGACCAAATTACCCTTTAAATTTCTGGATTTGACATTTCCCTAATAAAACATCCCAACTTCCAAAGCGCATAACTCGCTCATCCAAACTGGAAATTTCTAAAACTTGGCGGCGTTGGAAAGATCATTCCAAGAGTTTTCCAACCATATCTGGAACTACACCTAACTAATCTTGAACTCGGAGTTATGGCCGGTTGAAGTTGACAAAAAAACCCTTTAACTTTCTTACCAAATTTCCAGATTTATAAAATTCTTTCCAAAAATAACTATTTCCAATTTCTAAATTTCTCCCTCTTGGGAACATTCGTCCTCGAATGAGATTTCTTTTACTGGGTTGATGGTGGGAACATCTAGTTCAAAACACCCAACAATCAAAATGCAACAGACAACATGCTCACTAATAGTTTAAAAAGTAATAAGAAGAAAATTAGTACCTTGATCTACATTTTCTCCAGATTCAAAGAGATGTGGATATCTATTCTTTATATCCCTTCATCTTCGCAAGTTGCTTCTTCAACAAACATATTTCCCCACTAAACATTGAGTGATACTACGTCCTTAGTCCTCAACTTGCAAACTTGATGATCTAAAATCTGGAAAAAAAAATCTCTTCATAAAATAAGCTATCTTTGATCCAAATATCTTCGATTGGTATAATCAATGAACGATCGTCCATGCATTTCTTTAATATGGAGACATGCAATCCCAGATGAAACTCTTCCTTGAGGACCAATATTTTGGGGACTGAGTTTGCCCTTCTTACTAAATCTTATAACACCCTTCATGGGTGAAACTTATAAATATATCCATCATCTACTTCAAACTCTAACGGCGTTCTCCTAACATCATTGTAGGATTCCTCAAGACTCTGCACCTATTTCAACCTCTCTTGAATGGATTTCATTTTATCCATAGCTTGATAAACTAACTCTGGTCCTATCAACCCTGCTTCACCAACTTCAAACTATCCAAAAGGAGATCTGCATGTTCTCACATAAAGAGCTTCCTAAGGAGCTGTTTGGATGCTAGAGTGGTAGCTATTGTTGTAAGCAACTCCAAGTGAGATAGGTGATCATCCATATTACCCTTGAAATCAATAACATAATCTACCATGATACCTCAAAACACCATCTCCCCCTTGTTCAAAAGCCATCATTTTTGCTTATGAACATTTGTCTTTAACTCAAGCAAGATAGGGTCTTGGTCTTGATAGACTTTTACTCTCACACTAATGATGAGTCAGCTCCATTCATCACCACTATTCCTCCTTCTGTGGAATTTATTAATCAAACTCCCAATCGTGCAAGTATTCAAAAATATTTTTCCTAACTCTTTCCTACTTTCCTCGAAATAGGTGGTACTACCTATATACAACTTGCTTAAGGCATCAACAACAACACTAGTCTTATGAGGGTGATAAAGAGAACTCATGTCATAATTTTTGAGTAACTCTAACCACTCTCTCTATCTGAGATTATACTCTTTCTGACTAAACACCTACTGATAACTTCTTGTGATTGGTGAACACTTCCATATGAAGACCATACAAATAATGGCGTCATATTTCAAGGAACATATTACAATAACTAATTCTAAGTCATGGGTTGGATAATTCTTCTCATGAATTTTTAACTCTTTCTGCTGGTGCCATTCTGTGTGGTGGAATAGAGATAGAACGAGTATTTGGAATGATGTCTATTTTGAAGTTTATTTCTCTTAGAAGGGACTCCGGGAAGATTATTCTTAAAGACTTATGGAAATTCTTTTACTACTAAAAGTGACTGGATGGGAGGTATACCATTTCTAACTCAATTTAATCATTCATGGTGTCTTCGTGATTGATTGAAATGGGACAATCATGATAGACTGTCACTGTTAGAATGAGCTCACAAAAAGGTGTAGGAACACTGAATGGTTCACTAAGTTGCTCAGGAATAACATAAAAATTCATAGAAACATAAGGAGTTACAAAGGATAAACTTGACCATAGATATAGCAAAGCATAAATAGTAAATTCAAAGACTTGGATCATACCAATGACAACTTCCACCAAATCCTCTTGCTCTTGGTGACTACCAACAGCGTATAAGCGGTTTGTTCCTCCGCCAATACCCTTTCCTTGCATGTTCTTTGGACACTCTTTCAAAAAATAACCCTCTTTTCCACACTTGAAGCAACCTTTCTACCCGTCATGACACTTACCTTGGTGGTTTCTACCACACTCAGCATATGCAGGAGCCTTACTACAAATTTGTCATAGTACCTTGAGAATATGCATGTTTAGCTCTGAGACCCTGAGAATTCTTACTATAGTACTCACCTTTGTTCTTAGGTGTAGGTGTACTAAAGGATGATGGAGCAGGTCCTTTCTGTTTTTGTTGGAGAGATGACGGGTGAACATTATCCTTTTGCTTCCTTAACTCGTTCCCTTATGTCTTAGCCCTCTTATTCTTAAACTCTTTAGTTTCTATCCTTCATCTTATCCTCCTCAACTTGTTGTTCATGTATTATAGGCCTTCCTAGGTCTATATCCCCTATCAACATAGTTTTATTTCCTTCCTTGCTTGACCGACGAGACAACACAACAACAAATATGCTCATCTTGCTCATCATGTCTGCAACCATCTCCGGACCATAGCGAGAAAGTTGTGTGAACTTTAGACTGTACTTATGAACACTCATAGACTCCCCATTAAGGGTGAGAAACTCTCTTATTTTTGCCTCTCACAACTCACGGGGAATGAAACTCCCCTGAGAGCACTCTCAAACACAACCCAACTCATTATCGGTGCATTCTCCTATTCTTCTTCTATTGGTCAAACAAGATTCAAGCAACACCCTTCATATGGTATGCATCCAGTTCCAACCTCTTCGCCTCAGCAACATGCGCCACAATAATATACTTTTCATCTTCTCAGTAAAATTCTCCAGATCCTTAGTAAAACTTAAACCGGTGAAGTTTGGGGAGGGGGGGGGGGTCATCCTTAAAATCTCACAGATCTTTGAAGTATAAGCTACTTCTTGTTGATTATCTGTCTACCCAACTTGAATGGTTGCAACTTGACTTAACCTTTGGATAACTTCACGGAATTTAGCATAGGTGACCTCTCCTTGAGATTGAACTTCTAATGCATTAGGTACCCTTAATTCCTCAACATTTCTCTTACAAAGGCAACCTCTGAAAGCTCTTTCTGGAGGCATGATTCTCTGAAAACATGCACAAGCACTAATTAGAAGGAAACTTTTTAGAGATCAAACTCTAATGTACGATATTAGTAAGAAGAAAGTGAAGGAATTTCTTGAAGCCTCTTAATTATAGATGTGGAGTGCTTCACACCGATAATTAAGACTCTACACATACGGCTTCATAGACTCCCTAGCAATCTTGAACTCTGTGCTCTGATACAATGTTTGTCATAACCCGAGCCTACACCCTGGATGTGGGCGGCACTCGAAGACCACTGCTGGCCCCATTATGAACCGTTGCCCTTTATTACTTACTCAACAGAGGACTTAAAACTGAACTCGTAATGTTTAATTTCAGCCAAAATTGCAGCTCAAATCTGAACATAAGACAATAACAAAATAATGACGAATGGACTAACATCATACTGACTATCAATGAATCCTGTAATAACTGAGATGAATGTTGGGACAAGCCCCACAAAATCTTAATGAACTGAAAGTAATATTGATAGCAATAAAATGGATCCTCCGAAAATGCAAGGAGGCTCACCAACTCACTCTAGGGTTCTCAAGTGGATCAACAGTGCGCTGCAATGCCGATCCTAGTTTCCAGCGTCTGAATCATAATATGATATAGGTTAACAGGAATCAGTACATTGTGTTGACATACTTTGAATGGGAGCAACGTCGTGTAGACTCAATTAAAAAATAGTTAATTGAATTTTAAAAGAGTTAAAAGAATTTCAGAAAATGGATTAAAGGGTAAAAGGGAGTCGCCACCTAATTTTTAGGAAAATTAGGAAACTGATTAATTCATTAAATTGAAATAAAGTCTAAGAAACCAATTTATTCTAGGTAGGGGTTAAAATTATTTTGAAGGGAAGGGGTTAGACATCCTTCAAAATACACCAATGTGGGTCCTTATTGAATTCATTCTTTCAAATTGAGGAGGAGATAATAAGAATATACAAGTAATATAAACATGCAATATACACAAGAAATAAAATAAAATAATAACATAAGAAATGGCCTTAGGTTTGCCTAACGTCAATATTTACATAATAATGAATAAGAAATATAATTCGAACACTTTGAATAGCTTCAATGGGAAGAAACTCTGTGTACTTAAATAAATATGAATAAATCAAATATTAACTTAAAAATAAAAACTTGTCTTAATAACATGGGTGACCTTAGAAATTGACGATAATTGTTCATCGGCCATTTTAACAAATAAAATATGAACATAAACTAAATTTCCATCTTTAAAATTGGGAGGACTCCAAAACTGACAGAGAGATTTTCTCATTGGCCACTTTATATTTTCCAACACAAAAAAACAACAACATGAAACTAATAAACACAACAAAAACGGTGTGCCACATTTAAATAACAATGGACCTAACAAAATAATAAATAATAGAGTTAACATAATGATGATAAGTAATAACATTTAAAATTCTAGAAGTGAATATGATAATCCCAATAATTTAATATATCAAAATAACTATAAAAACAAATACAATTAAAGAAGATGAAATAACAAAAAGTACCAAGATACTATAAACCAAATTAAATCCAAATTAACATAATATATTTAGCTACCATAATACAAAATGATAACAACAAGTAAAAATATGAATAGACTATTAATCCAAATGTAGAACAAAACTACTTCTGTAACCCTCCGAAAGTCTATGACTTAGTCTAGAGCCTCACATGTTGAACTAAGACTTGGAACACTGTCTATAGGCCTAAAATAATGTAATTAAACTAATTAGGAAGTGTTAGATTCAAAAAGTCAAGAAACTTCCATGACATCAGGAGACTAGTGAAATAGAGGTTAGTGTGTCTTGGCATATTTCATGGGGTTTTAAGAGTTGGAATTTAATGAAAATTGATAGAAATGAGTTAAACAAGTATTAGAATGTGTTTAGGGTCGAAACTTCTGGGTACAACTCCCCAAGGACCAACCTAAGGGTCCTTGGTGAGGACCCTTGCAATTGACCAAAAGCTGTCAATTTGACAATGGCAAAACGACGGACCTAATGATGAGCCGTCGATGCGTCAACGTCCCGTTGATGGTGTTCATTGGTCTAGCCTTAGCCAAATTTAAAAATTTGTCCAAAAACCGCTCTCTGATCCAATCGATGTCTTGCCAGTATGGGCCGTCGATAGACCTATGGACGGTAGGTCTCGCTCTCGTAGGTGAGGATATGTTTTCACTGTTGAGATTTTTAGTTAGGGACTTAATTAGTTAGTTACTTAGGTGGTTAATTAAGGGTTAGGGGGTGTTTAGTTTAGTTAGTTGAGGGACTATTAAAGACTTAACCTTCATTAAACTAACCTAACACTTCATAATTCCCAAACTCAAATTATTTTCACCTTCTCTCTACTTTCTCTCTCTTTCCCCAAACAACACCATTGAAGACCAAGACCAAGCTTCATTAGGCATAAAGATTATAGTTTCATTCTAAAATTCTCTAAGAATTAACAAGGTATGAAAGCTATTCACTCTTGGAAACCCTTTTCCCCAAGAGGCTCTTTCAAAATATGATTTTCTATGTTCTTCAAAAATGCGTTTCATTCCAATTCGGTGATTTGAACCCTAGTTATGAATTAGACTTGTAGATGATTAGGGTTGATGGAATTTATTATGTATTTGTTTAATTAACTATATTATGATGATGGTAATGTGTATTATTTGGTAATTATGATGGATTGATGGTATGATCTTGAAGAGGACTTGTGAAGGCTATGTGGTAAAACTTTGTGATCTCAATTCTTTACTTCAATGGTGATGGATTATACTTGATAATGGTGTGAAATTTAAGTTTTATATGTGATTAGATTGTGTCTAAGGTGATATGATTCTTATGATTCCTTGATATGAATGGGATGGTTGTGAGGTCTTGATAGGGATATGATTATGTAAGATTGAGTGTGAACTACTTGTGTACCAAATTATAAATTGATTATGATGACCTCACTAACAATGGTGTTGATTAAAGGTAATTCTCATTCTATACATAATGAGCTAATGCTATGACTATACAAGGGGTTAGTCCCTATGACCTATATTGTGGTTGACTTAAAGGAAAATTAAAAAGGGACTCTAGCTAAGCATCGAGTGAGCCAGTTGTGAGATGTGTCCCTTACCAAGTGGGAAGGTAGGTTCACTATGTTCTCATGAGATAGATATTACAATATGAATAGCATAAAGAGGGTCTCATATGTATCCTAGTTCTTGAACTATGTTCCCCCCATAGGAATACTAGATAGTGAATCCACCTAGAATTCTACGTACATGATTGGTTGTACCTTGACAAGTAGACCACCTTCTTTCGGTGTAGGGTTTCATGATACCGGATTCCACATTTAGATCATGTGGTCTATGTCGGTTAAGGTAATTATTCCCAAAAGTAAAATGAATGATTAATTGAAATAAAGGGACATTGATTAGGATGACTTGAGGGGTCTACTTAGGATAGGTATTGGTATGAGACTCTACCTAAGACATTGCACAAGTTATCTCTAAAAGGAGTCCTAGGACATGGTCTTATGTATTATTATATCATGAAATATGTAATGTTGACTTTATATTATGATTCTCTTACATGGCATTGGTTATATTGAATTTACATGATATTGGTCTAAATTGCTATGTGCGGTGATGATTACCTATAATGATATGTGATATGATGCAAAGCATTACTTATGGTCTCTTATCTTGTTTACATTATTATGTGGCATTATGGGTCTTCACATGAGCATTGCACTTGTAGGCTTGGGATGGGATTGTTGGTAAGGGTTTTGTAGACTATGTTGATATGAGATATTGAATATGAAATGTTGATATGGCATTATGTTGATGTTGTCCTTGGTTATGAACATGTCTTATGTTATTGTGATCCTTATATTGTATATTCTCTCTTTTATATGCATCAAAGGCTTTCTAAATGACTTAGCATGTTTTCTAAAGAAATGGTCCCTTACATGCATGCTTTTAAATATTTATGTGCATTCTTTCCATACTTAGTACAAGTAGTGTACTAACCCATGTTTCTTATGTTTTTCTACAAATATGTAGGTTCCGACATTAAGGTTCCAGGAGGGCGGTTGAAGAAGACTTGGACACTTTCCTCCAAGTTGTTGGTAGGTCATCATGTTCGGGGATGTTACAATTTCACTATTCTAGCTATGTTGTTGTTATTTCTAAGACACTATTTCATTCCTTTATCGTTTAAGGACATTGATGTAACCCTATAATGGCATATTTACTTAGTAATGGCTATGTCCAATATTGTACTCCGTTTATATGGTTTATTGTGATTCAATGTTATTAGACTAGGTTTTTATGTATTGGTTATGTTTTCTAAAAGATAAGCCTAAGTAAGATTCCTATGCGAGGAGTCTATGTAAACTCCCTATATGTGGTATGTGAGATATCTATGTAAACCTCACTATGTATATGTAAAAGTTCTAAATTTTCCATGTTTTTTTGGCCTATGACATGTAATGACGAATGCTAAGGGCTAGTATAAGTCCTCTTCGAGGACACGACGTCGTTTACGTCTAGGGGGTGCTTCCCGAATGTGACAAACATGGTATCAGAGCATGAGGTTAAGTAACCCTAGGATTGGTGTCTCAGTAAACCACGTCTATATAGATTCTTATTCATAATTTTGAAGCACGCCACACTTATGAGTGAGAGACTATGTGATGCTTAGGAAATTCTCACCTTCTTTGTATTCCTATGTCGTGACTCTACAGTTTTAACTCTGTGTATTCTTTTAACCTAACCCTCTTATTATGGTTATAGGTATGACTACTAGATTCTTTTAGTTTGAGAAAACTTTTGGGTCTTAAGGAGCCAACACTTGGATTCATACATAAAAGTAAGTTTCTCATCTTGGTGTTTTGAAGTTATTTAGTTTTATTTCTCTGATGTTGCTTAATGTTAATCCTTCTGTTTTCCTACCATTGTTTCATATGCCTAAATGAATTTTTTGCACCCGTCCCAGGTTAAGGTAAAAAACAATGTCAAGAATTTTTCGTCTCTAAACTTTAATTAACAATTCTTTTTTCTTTTTTGTATTCTAAATAAATTATTTTTACATACCTACTCTTTTTTTAAATAACGCCTTGAGTTCTTCCTCGATCTGTAACTATAATGGATTTTCCCTGAGTGAGACCTTTGAGAAGCACTTCTAAGACATGCTGAGAAATAACTTTATTTCAAAGATTTGTTTTAAATTAATCAAACCACATCAAACCCTTTTCTCCTTCCATTAGAGAAATTTTTTCCTCTGTTGAAGGACTATTTTTTCAACAAAAGTTTAATTATAAGGACCATAAGTTTAATGCAGAGTGTTAACTGTTTCTATTTCGACTCTTTTTATGACACTAATACCCTCCCCAAATTCAAACGATTTCAGAATTCTGTTCTCCTTTAGCCCTAATCAGTGGCGGAGCCAGGAATTTCGCCAAGGGTGTTCAAACTATAAAAGAGTTGATAAATATTTTTTAGCGGAGTGGTGCACAAAATATTTGTTTTTACGGATGAGTAGGTGCACCCAAATTTTAAAATCAAAATGCATATCCTAAAATTACTAAATTATATGGAAGTTTTTTTTATACGGAAACTTAAAATTATAAACTATCAATTGTATAAATCAAAATTAATGGAGAAAGGTAAACAAAAACAATTTTAGCAACTATTTGAATATACCCTCTCTAGTTGATATTAAGTAAATTGTTGAAACTTTTTTCATGATCGAAAATAACTGAACGTTTCAAAGTTCAAGAGAACTGTTGAAACTTTTTTTCCCAAAATAACATTATTCACTATTTTACATTTTCTATAAGAATAGTTTATAAATAATAAAAGATATAATAATGTATAGTGATCTTTAATTTTTTTCTTTAAAAATAATTTCTTGAGAGTGTATTATACGTAATAATTTCTTGAGAGTATGTTATACGTAATAATTCACTTAATATAGATCACAAGTATAAATAAATGGGTGCTATTTTAATTTTAGAAAATACTGTGTTAAAAAATGCAGCTAATGAGGATCTATTCACCACCACAAAGACCTAAATTAGCCCAGAAAAATATTGTGTTAAAAAAGCACATCTTGTGTGGATCTAACTAAGGACATCAGTGCCCTACACTTGCGCGCTTACCGGAAGACCACCAACCTACCTTGAGCATAAGAGTGTTCAATTTATTAAATATACATATATTAGACTGTATTTTACTTACATACAACGTATAATTTTCCGATGAAGGGTGTTCACCTAACCAATCTTACTAGGTTGTAGCTCTGCTTCTGGACCTAATATGAGATTCACTACTCTACTTCTTTGTTTGTTAGGTCATATTATTTTTGTTTCAAAATGTTTTTTTTCTCTTTTATATAACTTTTTTTCCAGTTTGATTCAAACATTCATAAACCCTTGTCGTGCCGTTATAAATGATCATGTAATGTGTTTGTGTTTTTTGTATAATTGTTTACTATTACACTTGATTTATAAGATGAATTTGATGTTGTGCCTACTTGTAGATGTCATTTGTGCGGTATAAACAAGTTATGAAAGAAGAAACTTCATCACATGATTGAAACTAGATCTCTATTAGTATGTAAGCGCATGAGAGTTGATATCACCAACAATTTTCCAGAAAATTGTCGTCCATCCGTGCATCAAAACAATGGAAACAATGGAAACAACATGATGTTTTGATTAATCATAAGTTGAATGTTCCCAAAATATCATCAATTTATTCAAGATGTGAATGATTTTCAAACTGCTGGCATGTTATAAATGAAGCTAAATTGCCCACTATTTCTGAAAATAAGCATATTCAGAAACAAAAAGAAGTTACAGAGAATCTCAAACTTTTTGTTGATGAATATACTAAGCTTTTGCGAGAAACGAAAGCAGAAAAACAAGGAAGACACATAAATGTAGAGAATGCAATGATTTTGAGAAAAGAAGGAAAGTGGGTAAATTCTCAGCGGACCTTTGGCCATGTTCCAGGAGTTGAAATTTTTGATCAATTTAGGTTCAAGGTAGAACTTGCTATTGTGGGACTACATCACGAAATTTTTAGGGTTATCAATTATGTGCATATTAATAGAAAAAATGTTGCAACTTGATATGTTTATTCTGGTCTATACGAGAATGAGACTATTTCTTCTCAAAAGTTCATTTATGTAGGTCAAGGAGGGAATACTTGAGTATCTGTTAATCGAGAGTGGGAGATCAGAAGCTTAAAAGGGATAATCTTGCCTTGAAGAACTCAATGGATTTGGGATATTCATTGAGGGTTATTTATGTCCATCAAAGAGTTACTGGTGAAAAGACCAATAATTAATACATTTACTATGGGTTTTCATAACTATGTGTTGGCGAGAACGAGGTCTAACTAGAAATTGCATTTTAAAGTTTGAACTGCAGAGGAATCTTTGCCAACTAGAACTAACTCGGTTACTCAATGTCAATCATATTTGTGAAAATGTTATCAAGGCACCAAAATATACTATGCTGACAAAGTTTGTTATGGAGTATGATGTCTCGAAAGGGAAGGAGAATATACCGATCATCGCTATCAATGAAATAGATGATGAGAGACCCCCACCTTTCACATATTACTAACATGCAGTATCCTGATTGGTATTATATCATTAGGCCTTAAAGTTGCAGTTGCACAAGTAGATGCTCGTCTTTTGAGCAGTGCTCTTGTGCTTCTAAGAACAGAGGCGAGTTTCCATTCCACCCAAGAATCTCTACTCTTATAGCAAAACCTATTTTGACAAGATGGAGGACATTTTCAATATGGACCACACTCATGAACAATATGTTTTGCTTTAAGAATAGAGCTTCTTGAGTTGACTGGAAACTCGCCTCCATTGTTAGAAGCACAAGTGCAATGCTAAAAAGCCGAGCATCTTCTTGTGCAACCACAACCTTGAGGCCTAATTCTCTAATACCAATAAGTATACTACATGTTAATAATGTAAGTGAAAGTTGGGGTGTCTCATCATCTATTTCATTGATAGCGATGATTGGTATATTCTCCTTTCCTTTTGAGACATCATACTCCATAACAAAATTTGTCAGCATAGTAGATATTGGTGCCTTGAAAACATTTTCACAAATATGATTGACATTGACTAGTTAATTCTAGTTGGCAAAGATTCCTCTTCTTTTCAAACTTTAAAATGCATTTTCCAGTTAGACCTCTTTGTCGCCAACACTTTGTTACAGTGTCCAACCCATGGTAAATATATTTTCCATCAGCCTTTTCACCATTAACTCTTGGACAGCCATAAATAACTGTCAGTGAATATCCCAAATATATTGAGTTAAGGAAAAGTTATCCCTTTTAAGCTTCTGATCTTCCATTATCGATTAACATGTACTCTAGGATTCCGTCCTTGACCTACATAAATGAACTTTTGAAAAGATATAGCCTCATTCTCGTATAGACAAAAATCAACAATGCAAGTTGTAAAAAAATTTCTATAAATATGCACATAATCGATAACCATAAAAATTTCGTGATGTAGTCTGACAATAGCAAGTTGTACCCTGAATAGAAACTGATCACCAATTTCAACTCCAGGAACATGACCAAAGTCCCACTTAGAATTTACCCACTTTCCTTCTTTTCTCAAAATCATTGCAGCCTCTATTCTTCCTTATTATTTTTTTGCTTTCTTTTCTCGCAAAAGCATGGTATATTCATCAGTAAAAAATTTAGAGTCTCTCTAACTCATTTTAGTTTCTGAATACGCTCATATTAAGAAATAGTGAGAAATTTAGCTTCATTTATAATACGTCCACCGTATGAAAACCATTCACATCATAAATAAATTGATGAAATTTTAGGAATATCCAACTTATGATTAATCAAGACATCAGGTTGTTTAACATTGTTTCCATTGTTTTTGACGAACGGATGGACGACAATTTTCAGGAAAATTGTTGGTAATATCAACTCTCATGCGGTTACATACTGATAGAGACATAGTATCTATATTGTGATGAAGTTTCTTCTTTCATAACTTCTTTGAGAAACTTGTTTCTACCGACACAAATGACATCTACAAGTAGGCACAACATAAAATTAATCCTATACATAAAGTATAATAGAAAACAATTTTACAAAAACACAAACACATTACGTGATTATTAACACTGGCAGGACAAAGCGTTATGATGTTTGAATTGAACTAGAAAAAATGTTATATCAAAGAAGAAAAAAATACATCATGAAACAAAAAGAAATACGACCTAAAAAGCAAATCAGAAGAGTAGTGAAATTCATATTAGGGATAAAGGAGAGCAAAATTGTAAAATCATTTGAATTTGGGGTGGGGTGGGGTAGGGGGGTGGGGTAGGGGGGTGGATTAGTGTTATAGAAAGAGTCGAAATAGAAAGTGTTAACACTCTGAATTAAACTTATGGTCCTTATAATTGAACTTTTGTTGCAAAAATAGTCCTTCAACAGAGGAACAATTTTCTCTAATGGAAGAAGAAAAGGGGTTGATGTGATTTGACTAATTTAAAACAAATCTTCGGAATGTCATTATTTCTCAGCATGCCTTAGAAGTGTTTCTCAAAGGTCATTCTCAGGGAATATCCACTATAGTTACAGATTGAGGAAAAACTCAAGGTGTTATTTTTATTTTAAAAAAAGTATGTATGTAAAATTAATTTATTTAGAATGCAAAAAACAAAGTTGTTGATTAAAGTTTATAAACTAAGAATTCTTGACTTTTTTTTACCTTAACCGAGACAGGTCCAAAAAAAATCATTTAAGCATATGAAATAAAGGTAGGAAAACAGAAGGATTAAGATTAAGCGACATGATAGAGATAAAACTAAATAAATTCAAACCACCAAGAAAAGAAATAACTTACTTGCAAGTATGAATCCAAGTGTTGACTTCTTAAGATCCAAAAATTTTCTCAAACTAAAAGATCCCAACAATATTAGAGGAAGATGGAACAAGGGTGTACCAATAACACAATACTAAACTCCTATTTATACTGAAAATAGTGAAAGTGAAATTAGGTAGACAATTGATTTTTATTTAGATTGTGTTTCCTTACATTAATAAATTTCCAAGTAAGTCAAGTATAAATGTATACATAAAAAAAGTGAAGGATAAATCAGGTGTGCAATTGATTTTCATTCAAATTAGATTTTTTTTTTATATTAGTAAGTTTCCATATCAAACAAGATAATAAAAATTCAAAATTAGAAAAATAGTAAAAGTGAAGGCTAAATTAGGTATGCAATTGTTTTTTATTCAAATTAGATATCCTTAATTTAATAAATTTCCAAATTAAACAAGTTAAGTCACATATAAAATTATACATAATGAAAGTGACAACTAAATTAGATACGCAATCGATTTTTATTCAAATTGAGATTCTTTAAATAAATAATTTTCCATATCTAACCATGTATGTTAATTACAAAAAAATGAAGATAAAATCATATTTGCAATAATATTGACTATTATTCAAATTGTATTCTTTACATCAACAAGTTTTCATATCAAACAAGGTAATTCATATATAAATGTAACTTTTCCTAATTAATAAATCTTTTAATACACATTAATTTTAATAAAGTATTATTTTTAAAGATTTTTATGTAATTGTTTTCTTTTAAAACCCTTTAACTAATATAAAAGTGAAAAAACAACTTTTTCTTTTAAATCTCCTTTTCTCAATGAAAATAGAGTTACATTTTATTTCCTTAACTAATATATGTCTTATATATAATAGAGAAAATGGTCAAATCCCCCCTCAATCTATAACCAAATTCTTAACTACACACTTATATTTTATTGGAGTCCTATTACCCCCTTGAGCTACTTTAAAGTGAAATATATATCACCCTAAAACTAGAGAACCAGATTCTTTGTATGAGGTGTTCACACGCGCTACAGTTGTCAGATATCATATTTTTTTAAAAAAAATAAAATAAAATAAATGTTACTCTTCTTGTTCATTGCCATTAACATCACCTTTACTTTTCTCTTCTCCAGTTTTTTAGACAGGTTTTTATTTCTTTTCACTATAATCCCCTAAACCTTTATCTCCATAAACACCCCACCCCCACCCTATTTCTCCCTACACACCCCACCTCCACCCCAACCCTTGTCTTCCATAACCCACAAATAGATCCGAATCCAAGATTCATATCAATAGTTATCATCTTTTGTTCGGATAAAAGAAATCAACAATATTTATCAACAACATCACAATAACAACAACAATGTTATCAAGTCATTTAGATCAACCTCTTCACCTCTTCAATCCAAATTCTATAATCTTAACACTAATTTTAAGTTAGAAGTTCTTGCTAATTGTCTTTGACTTAGTACAATTACTGCGCCATTTTGAATTCTTCTTTAAATAGTGAAGGATTTATGTCTTTTAAACTTGAAGAAATAGTTTGGATTACTAGGGTTGAGCATAATCGACTGGTGGTTGCTGCTCAAGTTCCTAAATTTTTTATTATGGTTGTAGTTTGAATTCTTTATCGAACAATAATAGAGATTAGAAATAAGATCTGAAGGTTGGTGAATTTTATTAGAGTAAAGAGATTACAGACGATTTGATTTTATTCACAATATGAGTAATAATTTAATGTTTATTTAGTTATTTGGATGGTGATTTACAGATTTAAGAAATATGAGTAAATAATGAGAAAGTATTAAAAGATGGGTGAAGTCATGAGTTGCTATAGTATTGGACTAATGGTGGTTCAACAATGGTGATGAAGAACATGTAAGGTGGGCGATTATTTTAGTGATGAGAGAGAACATAAAATAACACAAAAGTAAAAAAAATATATTGTTACAAAAAAAAGTCAAAATATTTTTTTAATCACTTTTTTCAACTTTCACATGCCTTCAAGAGAGTGAACACACTCTCTGTGCCACGTCAGCACTTAAGGGTGCATTTATACCACTTTAAAATAGTTCAAGGGGGTAATATGACTATTGTAAAATATAAGTGTGTAGTTGAGAATTAGCCTATATATTGAGGGTGTATTTGACCATTTTCTCTATATAATATCATATTAATTGCATCATTGTTTCTCAATTATAGAACTATTTTAGTATACTAGTAAAATAGAAAATATCTGTATTTGTTAATCATTATTGCAATTTGCCAATATATTCCTTAATTTTGAAGTTAATATGAAAAATTGTCAACAATAACTTCATTGATGATATTTTAAATATATTTGCTAATGTGGAGAAATTTAATAAACTATATGATTTTATGATTAATCATTATAATTATTGTATCTTAACTTTAAAATCAATAATTAACAAGTATTTATCATCGTTCAATTACTAATATATTGAGAAATAATTTTTTTCTTTTTAATTAGGATTTTTTATGTTATCTAAATAAAAATAAATGATGCATTATATACATAAAAATAAACATGGTTACAATATTTATATTAGGAAAAAGAATGTATTAGAAAAAGGATATTGCTTTACAAAAAATAATAATAGGACATTTTCGAGCCAAGCATTTTTGACAATTTTCCGTACAATTTATCATAGTTAGGTAATTTAATGAAGTAAAATAAATCTACTCTTCTGTTCACTTTTAATTATCTATTATTGCAAAAATAATTTTTTCACTTTTACATGTTATTTTTAACATATGAAGAAAAACAATTATTTTCTTTTGTATCTTATCCTTATTATTAATTGCTTATTTCTCAAAACATTTCCAAGACCCAAAAGTGGCAAGCAAAAATTAACCGAGACAATATATATATATATATTATTTTAAAATATAAATATCCTTAGAAGTACCAAATATGTTATAATTTATATATATATATATATATATATATATCATTAATTAATGTTGCACACGTGCACACCAAGTTTCACTTAACGAGTTCTTGTAAAATCATGAAGAACATTAGAAATGTTGATTAAAGCTTTTACTTTCATTAAGCGACTTTGCAATAGACAACTATTATTTACTATTTTCCTTAAATAATTGTCATTTAATTATCATTGTTATATTTAAAAGTTTGAAATTAATTGAAGTTATATGATATTCTCATCAATTAGATAATAATAATAACATATATGTTAACCTAAAGTTTGCTTCACATATATTTTACTGTATCGATCTATGACCCTTTACTGTTCAACTTGTTTCAATACCTTCATATATACTGATTTATTAAGATAAAAATAGCAAAAATACAAGAAAACAAGATAGATATAGAAATATATCTACTTGGTACCTATGAAATTAAAATTCTAAACAATTTCTCTGTGCAAGAACTTTACTGAGAAAACAAATTAATTAAATTTCATTTTCTCTAATTCCGTTTAATTAATAAAATAATGATAAGAATCAGGATTCTTGAATAAACAAGAAAATAAAGTGAAATTATAAAGATTAAAGACAAGAAGTGAATGATATGTTAAAATTGGAGGCACAAATGAATAAAAAGCTGATAAAAAATATATCGTTAATGAACAAGATGTAGGCGCTAATGATCAAGATGGAACAGAGATGTAACTTAAGTTCCTTCAAAATTGGTAGTCAATTCTATTTCAGGGAAGATTCAAAATGTAGTTTTGACCAATCTCAAAATACAAATGTAATATAAATGATGTAGACGATCTTTTTCACTTTGTTAGTGACCCATTAAAGCTACAATGAAATAAGAGTACATTCGATGAACATTGAGAGCGGGGAAAAGTCATTCTTCACTGTTTCGATTCTACCAGTCGACAATGATCAACTTTCACTTCTTGAAATCTCAATAATATGCAACATTTTATAAAGAACCTCACATTGATCTGTCACACTACATAATTAAAACAGACTATAGATAGAAAGCATGTCATGCAGTGCCATTCCTATGCACAATCTACATGTTATATCTTACCTTAGTAATGACTTATGTTTTCTATCATGTAATTTTATGATTTAGATTGGTCATTACATGTCATAAAAAGTCCTTTTAGCATGATTTCATAAATCCTATACATTGCTATCGTACTTGGCACATTCCATGCATTAACACATACTTTTGCCTATATTGTTTCATTTACCAAGGGTCGATGCTCCTTCCAACCGTACTTGTGGCTAGTGATCCTATAGAGATAATGAAGATTGGTGAGTCCTCATATTCCGAGGGAAAATACAATTTTATTGCTTTCATGTGTTTCCATTTAAGATTTTGTATTTGTTGTATGGGTTACGTCCCAATCATTCCTCATGATGTAAATTATGGCTTTGAGACTTATGTTAGAATTCTAATATTAAACTCTTTTACATTAAATATTTCATTTAATGTAACACATAAGATTAAAAATTAGAAATGTAAGTTTATTTAGAAATCGGATGTCAGGACTGACACCGGTCGCCGACGGCCGTCGCCTAACACACACGGACCTTAGGTGGGTCTGTGGATCAGCTATTCAAGTTTTCTTCAAAATGTCAAGTTTTTGTAATTTTCAATGGTTTATCTGTCACGCCCGGAGCGTACACCCTATACGTGGACCGCACCTAACAGCCATTGTTTGCCTTGAGCGAACCGTTGGCATGACTTACTTAGCTCATCGGAAGACTTAATTTAACTCTATTATGAAATAAGAACATTCTCAAAAGAGATACTTAAAACATAATAGTCTGACCAAAATGGAGCTTATATCCTCTGAGAAAAGAGTTTGAGCATATTATCTCAACCCAGAGGAAAGAGGTTATTTTAAAAGCATGAGCTTAAGTATATTTTGGGAGTATTATTGAGCACCGATGTGGGGATGAGGGTTTATATTACCTCAATTATCCATGTAATTCATGTAGTCATCATGTGTATTAACGGGTCATACTTTTTAGATGATCACATTTATTTAGTCAGTGGATCCACTAGGTTGAGGATGTTCTATGCGATGGCAAAGTATAGGGCAGTTCTGGCAGCGTGGGAGAGATGTTGTATCACCACTTAGGCTCATAGTGGTTATTGTCAGTTAGAGAAACTCCCAAAAAAATTATATTACTTTCGTATATAAGTAAAGTTGTGTTTCTTATTGCATTTCTTTAACGAAATAAGTTGTTTTATTGTTTCACCAACTTTATATATATATCACATGTGTTTTGAATTGCTTTATATCCATATCTTGAGTTGAACAAAGCCAAATATAAGTTCATCTTATCCCCATAAAGCTTAAGTTGTTGTTTAGTATTCTAACTCGCATGCTCGTACATACAATGTACTTATGACAGTTGGCCTGCATCGTCTTATGATGCAGACGCAGGTAACTAGGATCAGCATCCAGCGCCTCGTTGATCTAATTGAGCATCCAGAGTCATTGGTGAGCCTCCTTTCATTATGGATTTCTAACTTATTATCTAGCCATGAGTTCTTGCATAAAACATTTTGAATAATTGATTTATGATTGAATTGATGTTAATTAGATGATTTTAACCTAATTCTTCATGAACCCATGCAAAACATAATCTCTTCAAATTGGCTATATTTGGATGTGATAATCTTGTCTTAATGCTTATGAATTCTAGTGTAGTTTTTATGGGCTATTGAATAATGTAATAATTTTATTCAATTGATGTATAGTCTGTCTTAGATTGATAAACCTATATTGAATTGACATATATTTATTGAGTATTATTGTTTTTGTATTATATTGATGATCATGGTCATGGGTAAGGACCTATTAGTATTGAATTGGATGATTTAGTCAAGTATTGAAGTGGAGAGAATGGATTGGTGGTACGCTGCCCTAATTTTCTTTATTTTATGTAATTTAGCTCTTGAAATATGTTGTGATTGGTATGGTCGACTTATGATGGCGGTGCTATGTGAATGATGTGGTCTTGTCGGCGTTACCTTATGTATTATGATGATCATGGCCTTGTCGGCACTACTCGTAGTATTATGATGATTTGTGTAGTTGATTATGTGAAGTATGATCATATCTATCTACATGTTAAGTGATGTGAAAGTAAGTGTTTTTCTATTGACATTAGGTGATCATGTTAGACTATGACTATGTCCTGATGTGTGCAGTCTTAGAGTTGATGCATGGTTATTCCTACTTAGCTATATTAGTCTATGATGGTTATATTCATGATGTTGTAGTAGTGTATAGCACTATTTAAAGATGATACTTTTTATTATTCCTATGTCCTTCTTGAATATGATATGTCTTGATTAGGTAGACTTAGGTCCCTCTTCTTGATACATGTATGAATGTGAATATGAGATGTATTGACTTAGGATGATAAAGCCTCTTAGTCTTGTATGTATGAATGAAATGAGACCTTGGAAGGTGTTAAGAAGGTCCTTTATGTGGAACGTTAAACCTAGTGGTAAGGTTATGAACCTTGAAGTCAAAAGACGTAATGGTATCCTTCTTGTAATGAATGATGGACTTAAGGTTCGTTGGTTGGAATGGCATCATATCATCCTTAGGAAAGTCATTAATCTATCTTCGTCTCCATTGTAAGGCAGCCCTAGGGGACCTCTTTGGTAGGGTGAATGTATTGGTTTATGAGTTAGATATGGATGATGTACCGTGGTTTCACGGTATTTCTAATACTTTTTCCTTAAGTTTAGTGTGTGTCGAGAGCCTTTTCGTGTTGATTTTGATATAAGTTTATCTTTGTTTGCAGAAAATCTGTCTAAGGAAGAACGCGGGAGTTTTTGAGAAAGAATTGCAGAAGAGACCACCTACGGAGCCTATGACGGTCCGTCGAGGCTGTGACGGTCCGTAGGTGGCATCGTAGTGAAGGAAGAAGTTGCTGAAGGAAATTTGGGGAAGTCTGACCGTGTGGGATTACGGAAGTTCGTGACGGACCGTCACATATACGACGGTCCGTCCTGCATGTTCGTCGTAATTATCAGAGAGTAATCCCAGTACCCAAAATTCCAAAGTTCAAGTGTATTGGAACGAAGACCCTCGACGGGCCGTCATCCTTGCGACGGTCCGTCATACCTGTCCGTCGGGGGGAATGAAGAAAGCAACGTGAGAAGATGTGAAGTATGGGACGACGGAGGCTATGACGGTCCGTCGTGTCCATGACGGTCCGTCACGTGGTCCGTCGACCCAGACGCGTTTGGACAGATTTTTAGTAAATAGAATCCTTATTTGATTAGGTTTTTATTTTTCTTATAAATAGTTGGAAAAACCTCGTTTTTGAGGTTAGACTTTCTGGATAATTTTTAGTTTATAGTTCTTCGATTATATTAGTAAACTCTTGATTTTGGAAATTAAGATATTTTCCGGGAATTGATTGTTGTGGATTTCGGTGATTAATCAAGTTGAATTCTGGGAAATTATTCGTTTTCATAAAAGTAAGTGCATGAACTCTTCCATTAACGATATGAATTGTGTAATTACGAACATGGGTAACTAAACCTCATAGCTAGGGTTGTGGGAACCATGGGTGAATAACAAGGTAGAAATCTAACTTCAATAACAATTTCTAGAGTGGTGTCTTGCATGTATTGATAATTCTTTCGTTTAGAATTCTTTTTAACGGTGGCCAACGTTAGAACTCGCCTTAATGCTACTTGCCGGACCAAGGAGGTAGATAATAGGAAAAGAATTATCAACATAGATTTAGTGTAGACTATCTAATAGACTAGTATTGGTTGGTACGAGTTAATAGCTTAGTCAAATACCGAATACGATGTTTAATATGAGGTAAAGATAAGGGTTAGTATAGCAACACACGTAGCCGGACCAAGGTGCGGAGTGAAATTCTCTAGATGCCGGACCAAGGATTTAGAGATACATAACTTATCACTTTACATGCAAGATATCAGGATAGAGATGTTATAGTTAGATTTACCAAGTTAGGAACCTGTGGGGAACACTAAAACCCTAGTTACTTTTATAATTTGATTAAACTCTGAAAGTTAAAATTGTTAGTTGTTCATTCTTATTTAGTTAATTATTTTCATTAATTTAGAAATAAAACCCCCCTTTTTGTCTTTTGGTTTATTGGAAAACAGTTGGCTAAATAATAGTAATAATAAAATAAAGTTAAGTCTGAACTATTTTCCTTGTGGGATCGATCCCAACCTCATTAGTTGGGTTCTTTACTTGATACGACCGCTTTACTTCTTATTTGAGAAGTAAGTTTGAGCGTATCAAATTTTGGCGCCGCTGCCGGGGCGTCTAGCTCCAAAATTGTAGATTCTGTGGGAGGCGCTACTGATGGTGCTGTGGTTGCTGCGGACATTACTGAGGATGTCCAGACTACGCAGGGAGCAGGTTCCGGGGAACCAGACCCACCAGCTTGCTGATCACCGGCGCTTAGCGCCTCAGGTTTGCTTCACTTACCCTTTTACGTAGTTTAACTTTTCCATGCATTGGGGACAATTGCATATTTTTTTGTAGGGGGTGGGGTAAATGGAAAGTGAACACTTGGGTGAATTTTGAGTAGCCCAAGTTCACGATCCTCTTTTGGGGTTTTCTTGCCTGTGTTCTTTTTCCCCAAAAGACTGATTACTTTTACTGTTGAACCGGCATGTCATATCTTATGTACACAGTATAAATCTGAAGCATGATGGCTAATATAAATATGATATCTCGATAATCATTTGCATGACTAGGCACAGTAAGTGATAATTGTGTGGTTTGAAACATGAAACAAGGATACACTTCTGCATGATCCTGAATCTAAGATTTGAACTAGGTGTCTAATACTCTGGGAATGCAAGGAATGTCATGTGAGTGTGAGGTAAAGTCGAATGACCACCATTAATACTGAGCTAGAACTTGCCTGGTTAGTCCTACTGAAAGTGAGTCAAAACAATCACTTAGGAAAGGATCATAGGCCCTTGTTCGAAATAGTCAATCTTGAGCCTAAAAAAAAAAAATAACAGAAAACCAAATGAAGTTAATCCCTTTTTGATCCAAATGAATTGAGCCTAAACTAGATTTTTTTTTTACCCCAAATGATCTTCTCTGGGAGCAATGTGTTGGCCCTGGTCCCTCCTAGGACATGTGCACCTCAGCTTATGCCAAAAGCATAAGTTGAGGGTGGCTAATGCAGAAAGCAACCTTGTTTTGGCCCTGACCCAACCATGGGTATTGTGAACCTTGACTCATGGCAAAATCATGAGTTGAGGGTGGCTGCTATAAGGAAAACCACGGAAAGTGGGGTTGAAAGAATGAAGAGAAAGAAAGAATAAAACAGAAGTGACTAAAAAAAAAAAAAAAAAAATTAATAATAACCAAAAGCAAAATAAACACAAGAAAAGAGAAAAGTCACTTACACATAAGGATAAGAAAGGGAAAACAGCAAAGTGAAAAGAAAATTGAGTAATAGGGCGAAATAAGAATGATATGTCAAGGAGGGCAACAAGTCACTAAAGTATATCTAAATACACCCTACCTGATCCTGAGCCTATGTTACAATCTAAAAAAGTCCTATTGTGATCCTAAGTGTGTATGAGGAATTTGAAGTAGTGAAAATAAGGGCAAGCCTATGGCAATATGTATAAATGAGTGGTGAATTTGTTCTGAGAGTGAGTGTCGAAACGTGATCCTTATACTCAAACTAAAATCATTGTGTGAAAAATGAGGATGTTATTTGAAGTAAGGACAGGAGTTGTAATACCAGAAATATTAGCATCTCGGTGAGAAATTGAAGAGGATAGGCATCATTGCGTAGTAAATCTGGGTTATGGTTTGATTCTACACAAATCAATGCCTAATAGTGAGACCATGCATGAACATAATGAGAATAATCGAGGTTGATAGCCAAATGATTGCGGAAATTAAAATATGGATACTTTTGTACAAAGAATTTGTAGTGAGTCATAGTGCGTCGCTTGAGGACAAACAACGAATTTAAGTTGAGGGTGTTGATGTACCGTGGTTTCACGGTATTTCTAATACTTTTTCCTTAAGTTTAGTGTGTGTCGAGAGCCTTTTCGTGTTGATTTTGATATAAGTTTATCTTTGTTTGCAGAAAATCTGTCTAAGGAAGAACGCGGGAGTTTTTGAGAAAGAATTGCAGAAGAGACCACCTACGGAGCCTATGACGGTCCGTCGAGGCTGTGACGGTCCGTAGGTGGCATCGTAGTGAAGGAAGAAGTTGCTGAAGGAAATTTGGGGAAGTCTGACCGTGTGGGATTACGGAAGTTCGTGACGGACCGTCACATATACGACGGTCCGTCCTGCATGTTCGTCGTAATTATCAGAGAGTAATCCCAGTACCCAAAATTCCAAAGTTCAAGTGTATTGGAACGAAGACCCTCGACGGGCCGTCATGCTTGCGACGGTCCGTCATACCTGTCCGTCGGGGGGAATGAAGAAAGCAACGTGAGAAGATGTGAAGTATGGGACGACGGAGGCTATGACGGTCCGTCGTGTCCATGACGGTCCGTCACGTGGTCCGTCGACCCAGACGCGTTTGGACAGATTTTTAGTAAATAGAATCCTTATTTGATTAGGTTTTTATTTTTCTTATAAATAGTTGGAAAAACCTCGTTTTTGAGGTTAGACTTTCTGGATAATTTTTAGTTTATAGTTCTTCGATTATATTAGTAAACTCTTGATTTTGGAAATTAAGATATTTTCCGGGAATTGATTGTTGTGGATTTCGGTGATTAATCAAGTTGAATTCTGGGAAATTATTCATTTTCATAAAAGTAAGTGCATGAACTTTTCCATTAACGATATGAATTGTGTAATTACGAACATGGGTAACTAAACCTCATAGCTAGGGTTGTGGGAACCATGGGTGAATAACAAGGTAGAAATCTAACTTCAATAACAATTTCTAGAGTGGTGTCTTGCATGTATTGATAATTCTTTCGTTTAGAATTCTTTTTAACGGTGGCCAACGTTAGAACTCGCCTTAATGCTACTTGCCGGACCAAGGAGGTAGATAATAGGAAAAGAATTATCAACATAGATTTAGTGTAGACTATCTAATAGACTAGTATTGGTTGGTACGAGTTAATAGCTTAGTCAAATACCGAATACGATGTTTAATATGAGGTAAAGATAAGGGTTAGTATAGCAACACACGTAGCCGGACCAAGGTGCGGAGTGAAATTCTCTAGATGCCGGACCAAGGATTTAGAGATACATAACTTATCACTTTACATGCAAGATATCAGGATAGAGATGTTATAGTTAGATTTACCAAGTTAGGAACCTGTGGGGAACACTAAAACCCTAGTTACTTTTATAATTTGATTAAACTCTGAAAGTTAAAATTGTTAGTTGTTCATTCTTATTTAGTTAATTATTTTCATTAATTTAGAAATAAAACCCCCCTTTTTGTCTTTTGGTTTATTGGAAAACAGTTGGCTAAATAATAGTAATAATAAAATAAAGTTAAGTCTGAACTATTTTCCTTGTGGGATCGATCCCAACCTCATTAGTTGGGTTCTTTACTTGATACGACCGCTTTACTTCTTATTTGAGAAGTAAGTTTGAGCGTATCAATGGAACCTCTTCTTCTGATCCTTAATGTGAATTACTCTATGAGAACAAATCCTAGCACCGAGTGAGTATGGTAAGGGAAGTAGCTATAGTTAAGAATGAGGCTAAAGTGCAAAGTAAACCCTTCATATTTCTTAACCATGTGCCTACATGGGATGTGTCCAAGTTCTTCCATTGACAAGTAGAACACCCTCTATGGGAGTATGTTACAACTCCGGATTCCATACTTTGCTACCATGGTCTATGTCGGTTATTGCCTATTTTCATCTTATGGGATACCTACTAGTATTTGAGAAGTCTATGAAGTTTAGGTGGTGGTATAGGATGCTACCTAGACATTGCACCCTTAGACTTTGAAGATGTTAGTGAGAGTCCCTAGGTCTTCTCCAAGATCATTACTTGAATGTCCTCTGTGACGAATGTCTCTTAATGAATTAATGAAATAATGACTTAGGTTAAGAAAGCATGTAAATGAATGAGTACCTAATCTAGAGTGACTTTAAGGATTTCCTAGTTAAAGCGTGAAGAGGGAATAAGGGATGATCTCTTCATGTCTTATCTAGGGAAGTCTTGAGAATGACTCTAGTTAGGGAAGTTGATTGATACTTTAGGCATGATCTAAACTTAGGAAGTCTTAAGGATTATTTAGGTAACCTTCAATATGGTGTATGGGCGTTCTCTTCTTAAGTAAGTCTTTTGATAGCCTTGGGAAGGAGAATGTCATATTCGATATGTTCATGTGTTTGTTGTACTGTAAGTGTGTATATCTCATTATAGGTGGTCTTAAGGATCATTTAGGTGTACCTAGAGAGGGTGTATGGGCGGTCTCTCTTTGTCTTACTTAAGTGAGTATTAGGATAGCTTTTAGTGAGAAGATTACATTCTAGGAAGTGTCCTATATGAATTAGAATCACTTCACTGTACCAGTGAAGGAATTCACTGTAACAGTGAATTTTCTCACTGTAAAGTGGTCCTTAAAATGTGATAAATTGTTTAACTGATATATTATGTGTTTTAAGGTGTTAAATGTTGTTCTTATGCTTATACTATGATATTTAAATCAAAAGACTCATATTTCCAATAAATGTCCATTTTCATGATTTTATGCATTATACCATACTTAGTACATGTGTTTGTACTAATTCCATGTATATTTCTATCTCTATAGTGGTTGGTAGGTGAGGAGCATTGGGAATCAAGCTTGGATAATTGCATCATTCAAGTGAAGTTGAAGTATGTGCAAAATTATCCTAGTTTTCTTTTATATTGAAGTATTGTAATAGACTAAGTATTTCTATATTTTGATGTATGGGCCGTGTCCCAAGTATTCTCTTGTCTAAGCTTTAGTGAGATTGAGAATTAGTATTTCTTATGATTTCTAATGAAAGATGGTATTAAAGAATTCTAATGTTTTGTGAATTTTTTTAATTTCATACTACTTTTCATTATGTATATGCGATGAACGATATGAAAGGGCTTGTGCAAGACCTCCGAGAGGTAAAGTACGCCGGTTGCGACCTAAGAATACCCAAAGCTTCTAGGGTACACATGCGGGTCGTAACATAAGTGTTGGTGACAAATAGGTCTAACTGAAAAATACATTTTCATGTTTCAGTCAATCATATTTGTGAAAATTGTTTCAAGGCACCAAAATCTACAATGTAGACAAAGTTTGTTATGGAGAATGATGTGTAGAAAGGGCATGAAGATATATCGATCCTCGCTATAAGTTAAATAGATCATGATAGACCCCCACCTTTCACATACACTACTAACATGCAGTATCCTAATTGATATTATATCATCAGGCCTCAAGGTTGTTGTTGCACAAGAAGATGCTCGACCTTTGAGCATTGCTCTTCTGCTTCTAAGAACGGAGGCGAGTTTCCATTCAACCCAATAATCTCTATTCTTAAAGCAAAACCTAATGTTCACAAGTTTGGTCCATATTTAAAATGTCCTCCATATAGAAAAAATAAGGTTATCCAACATGGTCTTCAGTACCATTTCGAGGTTTTCAAAACCAAATCCAAAGGATGGGGTTTGATGTTATCATATTATATTGCACCATGAAATTTTATTTGTGAATATATCGGAGGATTTCTTGATCATAAGAAAGCAAAAATTGGAATGGATTATGACAAGTACTTCTTTGATGTTGGCAACTATAATGAACATATCCCCCAAAACGAAGGATGTAAGTAGTAAATTCGAGTCAAATTCCTTTAAAAGGAAGGATGGAGATAGACTTACTATTGATGCAGCAATATATGGGAATGTTGGTAGATTTATCAATCATAGTTGCTAATCAAAGCTTTGTGCTCAAAATGTCATGTATGACCATGGGGATAAAAGAGTAGCTCACATAATTTTTTTTCGCTTCTAAAAGTATTTATCCATTAGAGGAGCTTACTTATCACTACAACCACCGGATTGTTTGTGTTCATGATACAAATGGCAATTTGAAGAGAGAGAAGGGTAGATGTGGATCTCATAAGTGCAGCGGCAGAATGTAGTAAATTACTACTTGATGCATTATATATAGGAATTTACCTTAAACCTAAGAAAATTAAGAGTCACTCAGTATGACCTTATACAAAAATTTAAGAATTTCTTGGGCTTAACATAGAAACTTTCGGGATCTTACAACTTAGTTACAACATCCAACCCATAGAGAATGTATTTTCACCATTAACTCTTGGACGGCCATAAATAACAGTCACTGAATATACCAAATCCATTGAGTTCATAAAGGAAGGATTATCCCTTTTAAGCTTCTGATCTTCCACTCTCGCATTAACAGATACTCTAGGATTCCCTCCTTGCCCTACATAGATGAACTTTTGAGAAGATATAGTCTCATTCTCGTATAGACCAAAATCAAAAATAAAAGTTTCAACATTTGTTCTATTAATATACACATAATCGATACCCCTAAAAATTTCGTGATGTAGTCTAACCATAGCAAGTTCTAACTTGAACCGAAATTGATCACCAATTTCAACTCCAGGAACATGGCTAAAGGACCACTGAGAATTTACCCACTTTCCTTCTTTTCTCAAAATCATTGCAGCCTCTATTTTGATGTGTATTCCTTGTTTTTTTGCTTTCTTTTTTCGCAAAAGCTTAGTATATTCATCAGCAAAATGTTTTAGAGTCTCTCCAACTTATTTTCATTTCTGATTATGCTCATATTTACAAATACTAGGAAGTTTAGCTTCACTTGTAATACGTCCACCATTTGAAAACCATTCACATCTTTAATAAATTTATGAAATTTTGGGAATATTCAACTTATGATTAATCAATACATCGTGTAGTTTAACATTGTTTCCATTGTATTTACGAAATGATGACCGACAATTTTCAGGAAAATTGTTGGTAATATCAACTCTCATGTGCTTACATACTGATAGTGATATTGTATCAATGTTGTGATGAAGTTTCTTCTTCCTTAACTTCTTTGAGAAACTTGTTTCTACCGGCACAAATGACATCTACAAGTAGGAACAACATAAAATTCATCCTATAAATCAAGTATAATACCAAAAAATTTTACAAAAACACAAACACATTACATGATTATTAATACTGACATGACAAGGTCTTATGAATGTTTGAATCAAACTGTTATATTAAAGTAGAAATAAACACATCATGAAACAAAAAGAAATACGACCTAACAAGCACAGAAGGAGAGTAGTGGTACTCATATTAGGGATAAAGGAGAGAAAAATTGTGAAATCGTGTGAATTGGGTGGGGGAGGGTGGAGGGGGGGCATTACTGTCATAGAATGAATCGAAATAGATAGAGTTAACACTTTACATTAAACTTATGGTCCTTATAATTAAACTTTTGTTGCGAAAATAGTCCTTCAAGAGAGGAAGAATATTCTCTAATGGAAAAAGAAAAGGGGTTCATGTGGTTTGACTAATTTAAAACAAATATTCTAAATGTCATTATTTCTCAGCATGTCTTAAAAGTGTTTCTCAAAGGTCTCACTCAAGGAAAATCCACTATATTTATAGATTGAGGAAAAGCTCTAGGTGTTATTTTTAGTTTAAAAAGAGTATGTATGTAAAATTAATTTATTTAGAATGACAAAAAAAAAGATTGTTAATTTAAGTTTATAAACTAAAATATTTTTACATTGTTTTTTACCTAAACCTTAGACGGGTCAAAAAAATTCATTTAAGCATATAACACATAGGTCAGAAACATAAGCATTAACATTAAGCGACGTGATAGAAATAAAACTAAATAACTTCAAAACACCAAGAAAAGAAATAACTTACTTTTAAGTATGAATCCAAGTGTTGACTTCTTAAGATCCAAAAATTTCTTAAACAAAAATATCCCAAAAATATTAGAGAGAGATGGTACAAGGGTGTACCAATAACACAATAACATCTCCTATTTATATTTAAAATAGTGATAGTGAAATTAGGCATTCAATTGATTTTTATTCAGATCTCTTCCGTACATTAATAAGTTTCCAAGTAAGTAAAGTATAAAATTAGACATAATAAAAGTGAAGGCTAAATAAGTCATAATTTGTTCTTTTAATATATATTTATCATTAATTAATGTTCCACACGTGCAAACCAAGTTTCACTTAACTAGTTCTTGTAAAATCATGAAGAACAATAGAAATCTTGATTAATTTTTTGTTTTTCATTAAAAGACTTTACAATAGACAACTACTATTTACTATTTTCCTTAAATAATTGTCATTTAATTATTAGCTTAATATTTTGAATGTTTGAAATTAATTGAAGTTATATGAAATTCTTATTAATTAGATAATTATAACATTTATTTTAACATAAGGTTTGCTTCACATATGTTTTACAGTACCGATCTATGGCCCTTTACTGTTCAACTTATTTCAATACCTTTATATATACCAATTTTTTCAGATAAAAATAGCACAAATACAAGAAAAGAAGATATATACAGAAATATATCAACTACATATTATGACTTAATTGGTACCTATGCAATTAAAACTCTAAACAATTTCTCTATGCAGGAACTTTAGTGAGAAAATACACAAATTTATTAAATCTCATTTTTTCTAATTCCATTTAATTAATAAAATAATGATAAGAATCAGGCTTCTTGAATAAATAATAAAATAAAGTGAATTATAAAGATTAAAAACAAAAATGAAATGATATGTGAAAATTGGTGGCACGAATGAACAAAAAGTTGATCAAGAATATGTCGTTAATGAACAAGATGTAGGCGCTAATGATCAAGATGGAACAAACATGTAACTTCAGTTCCTTCGGAATTGGTAGTCAATTTTATTTCTGGGAAGATTCAAAATGTAGTTTTGAACAATCTCAAAATACAAAAGTAATACAGATAAAGGAGAAGATTTTTTGACCTTGTTCATGACTCATTGAAGATACAACGAAGTAAGAGTACATTTGATTAGCATTGAGAGCTGGGAAAATCCATTCTTCACTATTTTGATTCAAGCATTCGGCAGTGAGCAACTTTCACGTCGTGAAATCTCAATAATACGCAACACTTAATAAAGAACCTCACATTAATATGTCACACAACATAATTAAAACATACTATTGGTAGAAAGCATGGCATGCTGTGTCATTCCTATACACAGTCTACATGTTATAACTTACCTTGGTAATGTATTATGTCTTCTATCAGGTTATTTTATGATTTAGCTTGGTCATTGCATGTCATAAAAAGTCCTTTTAGTATTCTTTCGTAAATCTTATTAAATGTATCATACTTAGTACATTCCATGTATTAATACATACTTTTGCATACATTGTTTTATTGATAAAGGGTCCGATGCTCCTACCTACCATACTTGTGGCTAGTGATCCCATATAGATATTGAAGATTGGTGAGTCCTCATATTCCGAGGGCAAAGACTATTTTATTGCTTCATGGTTTTAGGTTAAAGATGTTGTATGGGTTGTATGGGTTAGTCCCAATCATTTTCTCATTACTCAAATTATGGCTTTGAGACTTATGTTAGACTTCTACTATAAACTCTTTTATGTGAAATACTTCCTTAAATGTAAAACCTCAGGTTCAAGAAGTAGAAATGTTAGTTTTTTAAGGAATTGGGTGCCAGGACTGACAGAGGTCGCCAATGGTCCGTCGTCTAACATACATGGACCATAGGTGGGTCTGTGGATTGGCCAGTCAAGTTTTCTTTAAAATTTCAAGTTTATGTACTTCTCAATGGTTTATCGGGACATTTCTTCATTCACCGAACGAGCACTAAATAGGTTCCGTATGTGAGTGCAAGACTTAGATAAAACCCAGTATCAAAAAGTGAGAACCACGGTCGGAACCTACAACCCTCAAGTGGGAACATGACCCATGGGTGGCTCCCATTGTTTGAGGTCTAATATTATGTCTATGAACGAGCCCGACCAGGATGGTCTTTGAGTTGATCGATAGATTCTAGTTCATGGTTGTTGGGGAGCTCGATAGTTATTCTCTTAGGTACTTTTTGGGTCTTTTCCTTACTATTCTATCCTTATAATATGCTGCTTTACCCTTACATAGAAGTCCTATATAAGAAATTTTCACCCCTAATTTCCCTAATTTAAATCGTTCTCTCAAATTCCAAATGAAGGACAAGTATTCCTCTCAAAAATATTTCTATATCTAGAAAGCTTGAAGAAGATAGACTCAACCTAGGGTTTCAAGGATCAAGCTTGAAATTCCCCAATTCTAAAGGGTTTTGATAATCAAGGTATTATTGTCTTCAATCATGAAGCCCTTTGGTTCATGAGGTCCCAAAATTCTCCAATATGAAAAGCTAGAATTCCCCAATTAAGTAAGGGTTTTCTACCATGTCGAGGATTTATTTAAAAATTGATTTACTCAATTGTTTTATGATCCATAAAGAATAAATTGAGATAATTACATGATTTTATGATGAATTCCCATGAAACCATGCCTAATCCACGTTTTATAGATTATGATAATTGAAAGTGGGTTTTGAATTATGAAAGGAGAACTATGGAATTGTGCATGTTATCGTGAAATTGATGCAAATATTTAAGGATGCTTTGAGAGTTAACTATCAATGTTGTTGTTGTGTTGTGAAAGTGTTTCTTACAGAAAGGGTTCTAAGGGGTAAAGGTCTTCTCATCTAAAATGAATCAAAGTGAAGGAGCTATATAACGAAAAGTAGCTTAGATTGGTAATATGACATGCCCTTCCATTGATGATAAAGACAATTTATGAAAATGTCTATTCCGTGTCATATATGCTTTGCAAAGAGAGGATATTGATATGGAAGTTCTCGCGTTTGTAGAGGCTGGATTTCTAATAGCAATCTCTTTATCCCATACCTATGTGTCCCCATATAATTATTCTACTTGACAAACCTTAGCTAGTGGATCCACATAAGTTAGGAGTTCATGGTCTTATCTTGGCAAGTAAGTGTGGGGAAGACATAAGAATTCGTGTTGATAACTCAAATGGTGTCATATGTCAGTTTAAGGTAAATCTCCCCCGGTAAAAGCTAAGAGGTTACTTCAAGAAGTATCACGAATGTTTAAAGATGTTATCTTACATTGACCATGTTTTTATTATTTATGTTGTTTAACTCTTTTACCTCATATTTTATCTTAGTCATTGCATGTTTGTGAAAATGTCCCTTTTAAGCATGTTTTAAAATGATTATGCAGGACTCTCATACTTATTGCATTTTTTACTAACACATATTTTTGCCGACATTTCTTACAAAAATGTAGGGTCCGACGCTTTAGGTTTGAACCTCCATAGCTAAGGACCGTTAGTAGAGACTTGAAGATTGGCGAGTTCTAACACCTTCGAGGACTGGCCCTTTTTTTCATTATGTAATTTATTTCAGTTTTGGACTTGATGCACATGTTACGTGAAGAGGACCTCTTTTGTACTCTATAGCTGTGGGATGATGTTTTGACTTCTACTTCATATTAAACTTTATGTTGAAACTGTCTTTTGAATCCTATACATCTATTATCTTGTATAAATAAAGGTAAGTGGCTTGTATGAGATTTTTCGGGGACTTATATGCCATTTAATCTAAGGGGATACCTGAGCTCATGACATTTAAACTCTGTTGTTTCTATTATCTTGTATGATGTAAGGTAAATGGCTAGTGTAGGGCCTCTCATGGTCTTATATGTCATGTCTCAAGGGTGTACTTGGGGTTGTGACAAATTTGGTATTTTCAAAGTACAATGTTTATTAAAGTCGTAGCAGGTCTCATAATCCATATCGAGTAGAGTCTTGTTCGTAAGTTTGAAGTTCTCCATATTAATAAATATGAGAATATATTATGTTTAGGAAACTCCACTTCTTTCATTACTTTAAAGTTGTGTGATTGCGATTAACTCTGTATGTCTCTCTCTCTTAATTTGTATCTGATCCTTTTCAAGATATGGCCACTTGAATGGTATATGCTAGAAGGAATGCAGTAGAGAACGTGGAACGAGAAGCTACTCAGGTTCCCGTCAACACTTTAGCAGAGCATGTGAATAATGCAGAGTTTAGTGCTTCTTTTCACATGTTTGCTTAATCTATTACAAATCAATTCAATAGGGAGGTTGTGGTCCCCATGAACCCAAATTTGGGTACAATAGTAACTAGAAGAAAGAGTTCACTAGAAAAATCCTTTGGAGTTTCATGTTTCCATGTTTGAGCAAGATCTTTAAGAGCTCATTCACATAATTTTTGTGGGGTTGATAATCATGGAAGTTAAATCGATGGAAAATGCAGAATTTTCCTCTTATCAACTTAAGGGTGTTGCTAAAGTATTGCCCAACCAATGGAAGGAAGATAGGGCGGTTGATGTGGGTCCTCCAGATTGGGACAAGTGTAAGGTCGCTTTCTTGATAGGTTCTTTGCCCTTGAGATGAGGGTGTGATTAATGTTTCAAGGACACTTATTCCAGTTCTAAGCATCAAAGATCATTAGTCAGAATAATACCCAACTAAATCAGTTGTGGTTTAATCCCACATGGAGTGGTACGTGTTTGTGATTCAAGAGTAAAGTGTGAATATGCTAAAATCAACCATAGAAATAGACATTTACGAATACAAATATA